>AP025042.1:1437034-1579988 GCA_036186865.1 Eustoma russellianum | reverse complement strand
AAAAAAAAAAAAAAAAAAAAAAAAAAAAAAAAAAACAGTTGCTAATGCCATCAAATGGACATACATTTCCCTCCTTGACATAAAAAGACATCAGTACATCACAGCAAATAACTTGATGGTTGTGAAAGAATGTGCAGGTACACAGTAACAGTATGAAAATGCTTGAAAAAGTGCTAAATCATGACAAAAAATCATACCTGAAATTCTTCAAAATCAAGAACACCATTGCCGTCAATGTCAGCTTGCACCCACAGGTCTTTTGTCTCTTCCACACTTAGTCCATAACAATGCCCAATCAACTTCAGCTGGGGAATTGCAGAAGAAAGACGTTGACGTTAAAAAAAACAAAAATAAACAGGCATAAAGAGAATAGTCACAGAGATAAAAACTTTTAGTCGGTAGGTGCTTTAGATCTCATTTATGATAATTATGTTAATCATTGCATGTACTAATGACCTTGAGAGAATTGAGCTTAATTTATTGATTTCTGTTGAATAGGTGCATTCACATCGTTTCACCTTTTGGTTAGATGAAAAGAAATATAATGGCTTAAAGAGACATGTCGAGCCATAAAAACCGACGATATGATTACTGGCAGCTGAAGAATGAAGTTGGAACATGCAACAGAAGACACTAGGTTATCTAAATAATAGAATGCAATTTCCATCAATGTTAAGATGGATGTGTGGGCATACAAGGCTAGACCAGATCAGAAACGAGGTGTTTCGAGAAAGGTTAGGCGTTGCTAGTATAGCCGATAAGATAAGGGAGGGAAGATTGAGATGGTTTGGGCATGTCAAGTGGAGACAGACAACGGCGTCGGTCAGAGCAATTGAAAGACTAATTGTAGAGGGAAACAGGAGTAAAGGCAGACCCAAACTGACTTGGGATGAGCAGATAAGACACGACTTACTAGATTTGGACCTCTCTGAGGACATGGTCCAGGATAGGAGTTCATGGAGACATAAGATTAAGGTCAACGAGGTATAAGTCATATATAGGGACACTTTAGAGTATATGTAGGGACATAGATAAGCATCGACACTATCTACGTTTTAGGTTAACTTCCCACTTGGTGGCGTATGTTTTACCGTTGTTTTACATCACATGTACATATATACGTGATGTGTATTTTAATATTGAAATGTCTTTATTTGTATTTCTTGAATTTACTCATTAACACACTAGCACAACAAATACCTATTATCATGTCATTTATGCAGGTAGAGCCGGGGGTCTCACTGGAAGCAGACAAGGGATAGAGGTATTGTCTGCCTACCATTACCCTTCCCAGACCCTGACGATAGCTTTTGCTGTCGTTGGAATATACTGGGTACGGATGATGGTGATGATGATGAATTTCCCTCAATATGAGAGAAATTTAATGCCACGTTGTTTTGTTGCCTGTGCATTTGATGATCATAGAAGCAACCGCAGCCATCGTTTGCAAAGAACTAACTACCAATGTAAATATTCTTTTTTTTTTGTAATTTAAATTTTATAAAAGCCCGAGGGCAAATAAACAAAATTTACAGAGAAGGTTGCCCATAGTGGCAACCCGCAGCATTGTCAGTATCAATACAGTACCAATGTAAATATTCAAAAGACCTCAATGTTATCTCACTGTATGTTCCCCAAGGATTAGTAAGCCATGCAGGATTGGAAAATCAATCTGCTTTTACTTCGACAAATGTTGTCAAACACAGAGGTTTGTAACTATATATAGATTTTGCAAGCGTTGGCAAGTGAGATAAATTGGAGTAAATGAGACCTTCTGGCCCCCTCTTACGCCTGAAGGGGAGGGGAAAGGGAGAGAGTGATATACAGAAGGATATACAACAGCAAAGTTTGGACATATGTCTAGCTGGAATTTTAAATTCACACCTACCATTTTCCTTTTTCATATTTTTCATGTTTCCCCAATGATGAAGTTCCCAAGTAGCACTTGAAAAGCAAGTATATTTATTGTCCAACCAAGCAAAAGAATGCTTTGAAGCTAAGCCTCACCGTCTCATAACCTAATGAAAACATTTAACAACCACCAAGCCTCAAAAAGCCAGATCAATGTCACCTTTTTACCATCTTTGCCAACATAGTTTAAAGCTATTGTAGGAAAACTTTCAGGGCTAAGTGTCATTCAACTAACGTTCACGAACATATATTAGTTTTTTTCATTTAATACCCTTGATTTCTTTAACTAATCATCATAATACTAATATGTATTACAACTACCATTTAAAGATAACATGGTAAATTCTCAAGCAATTTGATATGGTCAACTTATACTTCTCAATCTTAGCGAAAAAATCACATTGGAGAATTAAAACGGAATGGAGGAGGCACTACCTACAGAGTAGAAATAGAAACCATTTGAGATTGAATTTTGTCAACCTCCAGTACATATTATGAACTTGTTGTATAAAAAACATAACGGAAAGCATAGCAAAGCTGAATCTACCTGCCGCAGTGCTTCACAAAAGTCGGTAAAGGTAATGTAATCACCATCACTATCAGCCTTCAGAAAAGCAAATGCATCATGCTCTGTCAATGAGGCTCGCCGAAGCTGATACTGAAAATGAAAACATAGAAGTCTCAGAACAGAATACAACTAATGACTGACAAGGATAGATGCAATAATGGGATACTCCACTATCTTTCTAGATTCCAGATAAAATTTCCAAAATAACTTAACAACTAAGTTCCAGTACAACCAGTAAGTTTTAACTGGTCAGTGGAGTAACATGAGTTACTTCACTAAAGATGATACGGAATATCAGGTCATTCCCACCATGAGATCACATATAGCTGTGCGAGACAATTAATGAGGTATATGTTAAACAAAAGAGATGGAGACCAAAGAAGACACGGAGGGAGACAATACGGAAAGATATCACTTATATGGCAGTGGAAGAGTATATGGTCAGTGATAGAGCACAATGGAAACAGTTGATTCATGCCACTGATGACATGTCAAGGGTATAAGATTTAAGCGAGAATTTTAGGTACTTACGCCAGAGTCACGGTTGAGATGATATGACACACAAGGAGGGTAGAATTTAGGCTACGACTAAAAATAATAATAATAATAATAATGATAATAATAATAAAATAAAAAATAAATAAATAAATAAAACGCAAGAGAATGAGTGATCTATATAGCCGACTCCACATAATGGGAAGAAGACTTGAGCTTAACACATAGCGCTTTAGGTCGTGTGCATACTTTCAGTAATTAAGCCAGCTTTCATTGCTTGATTAACAGTCACATCTTACACACTAGGTACTCTTCTAGTGCCTTTAAAGACATACTATGGATCACACGTAGAGGCCAAACATATAGACTGTTGGTACATGGCACACAAGCAGGGCACATGAAAAAAGGAACAGAATTGTAGGCAGTTGTTCTCACCTTAAACATTCCAAAGACAGCTTCACTCCAACTTGTTTTGAGCAATTTCCGATATCTATTTGGGTTAAGAAGCCATATGAAATCCACACCACAGATGTTTCCACGATGATTTCTGTGGCTTACCCACTGCACAAAGAATATTAAAAATCAGCAAAAGGAAAAAGCTTAAGGTGCAATGAGTATGGCCATTAGGGAGAACCAACCTTGTGTGCATCTGCGTCTGTGTACTGATGGGCAGTGTCATATGACGATACAAACCCCTGAGATCGAAGGAACTTGTAAACATGACCCTTCTTACTCCCATTCCAGTCACTGTCAATGCGCAAAAAACAAAATACAAAGTTTTTTTCACAATGGTTAAGGAACTGGCGTGAGGGACTCTCTGATATATTAAATAAATTAAAAGATGTCTAGAGCTTTTACCCGCATAGAATAATTGGAAGTGGATTGAGCTTGTTTTCTTTTTGATATGATTCAACATATTGCAATATTTTATATACCTACAAAATGAAGACGGAAAAACAAGTTATGAAACGCTTAGACAAGAACAGAAACAAACCAGAAGAATCCACAACTCAAGGTTCATGATTCAGCTTCAACAGAAATTTGCCTGCCGTAGTCTCTCCAAACACAAACTTGAATTATGCGGGAACAAGAGATGGGTGTTCACAATAAGAATCTCTTGGCAGACATTAGCAATCCGACATTGTGAGAAAGGAGCAATGAGTTCAACATGTAAGAGTTGTGCAACACGATCACCAAAATCATTAAAAAGCAGTTCTCTGTGGTTTATAACCCTGAAATTGTCCTTATGTACAGCAGTCAGCAAGCCTGTTAATCAAGAAAAGCGTGAAATTACCAAATGAAGCACATCATTGTTTAAAAGACTTTCAGCTAAGCAAATAGGCCGATCTTTTCAATCAACTTTGGAAAAACGACTTGTTCAGGGGATAACATCCAGGAATCAACAACCGTAAGTAATGTAGGTACCTATAAGTCCATATAAATTTGTTTAACATAATTTTTCCCACTATTGGTCATAATAAACAGGCCCCTTTTATATCTAAATAATAAAGATTAATTCAGAAAACAATGAAAGAAGAAAGGGGGAGGGAGTTATCTCAATAGGTCACCAACACAGAAAATAAATATTCAGATGAAAGGAAAGATGCGAACAATACCATCACCGCGGTTGTTGGTTCGAGCAAGCTTAAAATTAATATAGCCAGCATCTGTGAGTCTCCTGTCGTAGATATTGACAAGCTCCTCGTTGCCAACCCAAAATTCCTTCAACAAACAAGGCTATAGTATCAACGACGGAACCTTAATATTTCGAAATCACAACTCAAATTTATCCAAATACTGTAAAGTAGCACAAGCAAACTAATCCGAGCAAACAGCAACAGGTTTAAAAAACACCAAAAGAAAAAGAAAAAGACACCTGAAGACAGATGATGGAAGATCTTTCGCACAAGAGCCAATCCAGAATACAGCGATTCCTATTCAGCCAATAATCCCTGTGTTCGCTTTCTCTCCTGCTCTGGTCCTGTCCTTTCCAGTCCAATGCCACAAATCAATATATTTTTATTTTCACGAAAACAATACAACAGATTGAAACAATGCATGATACATATTCTGGATAGCAAAAACATTGCTGGGAAAAAAATCGAAATACCTCATGATTAAGACGCTTGTAGATAGGGGCGAGGATATTAAACGTGGTGCAGGATATACAAGAACGGTCAGAAACAGCAGAAGCAACAGCATAGCTTCCAATCCTGGAGACCTTTCTGCCTATGCTTCTCATATCTCTTTCTTTTCTTCCCATTGAACAATTGTCCGACGAATAATAATCGATGCGCCGACAAAGTGTTCCTCAGCTTCTGCGGAGGCGAGACAAAAGGCGAAAAGAACTTGAAGCTAAGTAGATTGAGAAGGATAAATTTAAGAGGCGAAGTTTTTGTTTGTGTTATGTTAGGATGTTTGGTTATGGGGTTGAAGACGATGGAAACAGGGGTAGGAAATAGTTGTCATTTATAAACCAATGGAATTGGAGAATAGAGGGGAATGGTGAAATTTGTAGTGGGAATATTAACAAACGGGTGGCAGGCAAAAATCAGTAGGACTGTATATTTGAAGACAGCTTTAGGAGTTGAGTATGTGTAGATAAATCTGTATCCTAGTTGTAACCGGAGAGAGAGAGAGAAAGAGTCGGTTGCTTTGTCTATCCTTTTCTAATTATGGGAGTTTCAGATATTCGTTAGCGCGTGGTGGAACTGCCTTCACTGATTCTCTGGTTTCCAGACCTAAACAATATTGTTCAATGAACAAATATGATTATTTTGTATTGACTAATAAAATGTGTAGAAAATTTATACAGCCACATGTAGAGCCGGAGGTTTCACTAGAAGCAAACTCATAGAGGTATTGTTTGCCTGCCTCTTACCCTCCTCAGACCATATCACTATTAGTATATCATTTATGCAGTCACATATAGAGCCGGAGGTCTCACTGAAATCAAACTCTCTATCTTATAAATGTATTGTTTGTCTGCCTCTTACCCTCCTCAGACCCTAGAGATGACTTTTATTATCGTTGGGATATGCAAGGTATGTGTTGTTGTTTACGTTCCATGATATTATGTATGTTGATAACGGTTTTGTTGACTTCCTATAATAAAAAGAAATACTTCGTAATGCAAAAAATGAATCAAAAATTTTTCGACTTTGGTCCTCAATTTTTACTGTTAAGTTGACTTAAAAGGACTCGTCGGTTGTATAGGTTATAGGTTAAATCCCTAATCCAATAGCTCATACTCCGCCTCAATTTTGTTTTAACTTACAAATCTAAATATGACACAAATACACCTTACAAATATGATATAAATCTTTTTAGATAGACGTTCTTCTGCCTGGACTAAAAGATTAATCAAATGTTTCCTTGATCATTGCAAACACCTAAACACAATTTCTTTTTGTAAGATACATTTTTTCCTTTTTTTTTTTTTTTTGAAAACGATTGGTAGAAATAAACATGCTTTAAACGGATTATAATCCTTTGCTATTTCACTTGGGATATGATAATCATATTCTCATTCTCATCTCGTTTGTTAGTGATGAATTTTAACTTGACAGTAAACGAATAAAGTCTGAATATTAAGAAATACTGTATAGTATCACTTACTGTTATTCTTTACTCTTTGTGGTTGGATTAACCTAATCTCTGCTTTGATTCAACTATATAATACTATACTTTTGCAACTAGTATGAAAGGGATAAATGTTCACAGAGAAGTTAAGAAGTGAGGGAGCCGCAAAGTGAGCTAGGATAGGGATCAAGTTCAACCTCAACCACCATGGCTTCGGAATAATCCACAGATTCCGAATCCGAAACAGCGTTCCTCACAAGCACCCATTTCTATCCACTACTTTCCCCTGTGCCTCATTTAATATACCTCAATTTTAGTTTCAATGTCCTAACTCCACTAACAAGTCATTCATTCAACGCCAATTCTCCTGATCGCAAACTTCTTCTCCTCCCACTTCCAAATGACTTAGAGCTTTTAACAGCATGGGTGAAACTCAAATAGGTCGGAAGAAAGCGAAGAACTAACTTATCATGCAAAGATTATGCCATAATTTCATGCACACAAAAAAAAAAAAAAGTAGCAACCTTTAAAGGAAAAAGGTTTTGTATTTGAGACAAGCAATTCTAATTGCGTGGCGGGCCCAGATTCCCCAGGCACCGACGATTCCCGCCGAAAGGTCAGAAGGAAAAAACAAAACAAAACAAAACTGACAAAAAAAAATGGAATTTGATTAAAAAAATGCGTGTACAACAGCAACACATTCTCATCATATCCAACGAAAACAAAATCTATCGTTATGGTAAAGAATACTTGTCCTATTCTTTTATTTTCTTTTTTCCCAAGAGAGAGATTAGAAGGTACCGAGACGTCGAGGAAACAAAGGTGATAGAGCACAAGAAAAGTAGTAGCATACCCAGGTGACAAAACACAGCAACGTCGTAACATGCGCGGTTAACAAGTAACTTGCAGATTTCGCAACCGAATCATGTCATGTCAAAAGTCACAATCAGTTGATGAATAAACAAAAGCACGTGAAAATTAAAAAAGAGAGAGAGAGGGCGAAAACAGCTAGAAAGAAGTTAAGACTGCAACGTTTGTTAAAATAATGATCACTAGTTTTTTGCAAATATTGTGTATTTATGATTTCAGCTTGTATATATATACACATCTTTATACTGTATATTTGATAAGTGAAGTACACAAGATAGATATTTTCTCAAATTTTCCATGACAGTTACATTCTTAGTTCTCCTTCTCATTTCTTCTTTTATGTGTTTTTGATTAGTTTAGTTTTGTGATAGAGACTTTCACTTCATAGATATACAACAATCACGCAACTGATAATGGAATCATAAATACGGACTAATCCAAACGCGGCCAAGGAAAGGGAAGGGACAGCAGTCATGGCAAAGAAAAGAAAATTTTCTTTTGAGTGACGAACCATGGAGCTTCTCATCCTTGTTTGATGCGTTCCTCTTCTCCTAATCACCAAGAATGAGGCAACTTGTCAAAAAGCTGTTGATCAGTACAGAAGTAAAAGCAAATAAATAACAGGTGATTTTCACCCAATACATCAACAGTCGATGTATGCTCATTTAACTTTCACCTTTACTACTCAAACACTCTGAAGAGTCTTCCCATAATGTTCCAATTTTTCAATTCTTAACAAGCGTAGTTTGGTTTCTTTCACCACAACCTAATGGGCCAGTCTGCCCGTTCTTACAGATTGATTTCGAGGAAGATGCACAATGAATGAGGAGGCAGGAAACTGTGCTAGGGGACTAGCTATACGTTAATAAAGTAAATGTGGGTTGCCCATTCTCCCTCTTTTTCTGTGTGTGCATTTTTCGCTTTTTGCTATTCGGTGTTAATATTTTTTTTTTTTTGTTGAGTAAGATGATTGTAAATCGATGAAGGGACAGAAAAAGGATCAAATGAAACTAGACCTCTAGCAAATGCCAAGAATGTTAATATTTTTACCCTTTTTTTCTTATTCAGTCGTTCCAGTGATATTACAGCTTTCTATACCTTGTTTCAAGGCTCATGATATACAAAGGCTAAGAGGGAAGTTAAAATGACATCTAGCAGGGCTTACTCCGAAACATCACTGTCATTCGTTTAAGAGAAATTAAGCAACGTAATCTTCATTAGGTTTATCCTTCTCTTTTTTTTTTTTTATTTACTGTTATAATTTGGTTTCTCCTTTTCTCCTCCTATCCTTTTTCCCATTTGGTTTCTCATTCTTTTTTTAATGACTTGGGGTGGTGGGGATGGGTGGAATACCTCAATTAGGATTCTTCTTTCTCTCTTTTTGTAGGTGAGAGCAGCAATAAGAAAATGGCAGCAAGTTGGTTTCTCGTCGCTGGTATTCCTCAAACAATTACCGCAGTCATCGTGTGATGCTTCTGCCCTGAGCCATTATTGTAAACTACCAGCTAGAATAGCTACCGTAGGAACACTCGATACAGGAGAATGCGCTTTTGCCTTCTGTCACACTGCTGTTGACACAAAGTCGAGAACCAGCAAGCCTGATGCCCATTTTGTCGTTAACAAAGATTCTCCCTTTTCTGCTTCTGGTCTCCTTTCTTGTTTTCGCCAGGAGAAGCTAAGTTAACTATATCCAGAGGAAGCCTTTCCAGCAAAGCTTTAGGAGCCTTTACCCTGATCCAATGGCATGATTGTTGTCATGAGTAACCATCTTAATGAACAAAGTGATGCAGATGTTCCGTAGGACAGCCTAACTGTGATTCTTGGGAACGCATCAGAGGACTCTATCAGTTTCTAAGCTGGACTGCAACACATTCGCAACCCAGCCACTGATAAGTTGACTACCAACAGCAAACATCAAAGAACTTCAGGGCAGGGTGCCTAAAGGGTCCACCAAACTTAGCAAACTGACTTCATAACCGAGTACAACCAGGAATCTTCTTAATTCCCTTCTCATTCATCTTATTCCGCAGATTTGAAATATCTGACCATCTATCTGCTGCTGCGTAGATGTTAGATAACATAACATAGTTACCACCGCATAGGGGCTCAAGCTCAAAAAGTATGTGTGCAATCTTTTCACCCAACTCAAGGTCGCCATGTAGTTTGCATGCTCCCAAAAGTGCACCCCAAGCACCGGCATGAGGTTCAATAGGAAGTGATTTTACAAGATTATAAGCAGCCACAAGTTTTCCTGATCGACCAAGGAGGTCTACTATACAAGCATACTGATCTGCAGACGGAATAAGTGAGTACTCACTAGTCAGTGATCCGAAGTAACGTAAGCCTTCCTCGACAAGGCCACATCGACTGCAGGCTGCAAGTATTACTGTAAAGGCTACATCATCAGGCACAAGCCCTTCGTTTAGCATTCTATCAAACAATGCAACAGCCTGTCGGCCATAACCGTGGATGGAAAGGCCCTGTATCATGGAGCAGTATGAAATCAGATCACGGTTAGGCATCAAGTTAAACAACAAGTTTGCTCTCTCCATGTTCCCACACTTAACATTCATGTCTAGAAGAGCTGCTGCTAGATGTTTTCGACCAAGATCAAAGGAGCTTTTGCTCAAATAAGAATCGACCCATTTGGCCATTTCCAAAGAACCCAATTGAGCACAAGCAGACATCAAGCTTACCATCACAAATTCATCAGGTTTAACATTCCTAGACTTCATTTCGTGAAATACCTCTATTGCCTCGGTGGGTCTTCCATTTTGGACATATCCTGAAATAAGTGCAGACCATGAAACTATGTCCTTTTTCAACAACTTGTCAAACAACATCCTTGCCGAAACCATATCATTGGATTTTGCATAGCAATCAATCATAGTTGTATACGAAATGGCATTCTTCTTGGGCATCTCATCAAACAACTTTCTAGCACTCCGCAAATCACCAAATCTGACAAAACCACTAATCATGGCATTCCAAGATACTATACTCCTTATGGGCATTACGTCAAACAAATTCTTCGCCTCAGTTAGATCTCCTATATTGAGATAACTAACAATCAATGCCGTCCATGAAACCACAGTCCTCAGTGACAATTGATCAAAGACCTTGCGAGCGCATTCAATTTGATTGCATTTTCCATACAAATCAATTAAGCTGGTACTAACAAAAGTGTCACTGTCAGTCCCGTACCTCACAGTCAGTGTGTGAAAAATCCGCCCTTCCCTCAAAGCTAGACAAGAAGCACAACTTTTGATCAATAGAGGAAAAGTATAATTGTCAGGCAGGATAGACTTCTGAAGCCGATTAAAAATGAGAATAGAATGAGCCAAGGTGGAGTGTTCAGAGTAGAACTTGATAAGGGTATTCCAGATATAAATATTGGGTTGCGTCACGCGTTCGAAAATGCTGGTAGGGTAAGACGGATGACAAGACACAGAGGTACAAACAGTAATGAATTCAGTGATGAGCTTGTGATCTTGTTCGCAACCTGTGAGGATGATTTTGGTGTGCACTTGCTCCAAGCTTCTGATGGTTCTACAAGCTTTCAAAAGAGTTAAGATGGAAGGGAGATGGGGCAAGGAGGAAGAGAGGTTGTTAATGAGCATCGGCGGATCAATTTCATGCTGTTGTTCTTGGAACGCAATACTGCCGCTGCTGAATTTTTTTGGCGCCTTCAAATCTAACCGGTCTTTTTCTTTTATGGGAAAACATGCCCTAAAGAAGCACGCAGAAAAAAGGGCGTCCGTCGAGTGCGTTGCGGCCTTTCCCTGTTTGCACTTGCCAATCTCCGCTGCTTCCACCAATCATTTTTATCTTGGGTTAATGTACGAAACCCATCTCATTTTTAGTGAAATCGCACAAACAATTACAAAAAAAAAAAAAAAAACTCATTTATAAGAAGAAAAGAAATTAGGGTTAATCACCTTTTGCTCCCCTGTAGTATGCGTAATTAACGCTTTGCCCCATGAGCTTTGATATCACACCCTTAATCTCCTGTACTATTGGACTGATTGGGACGATGTCATTTTTGGCAAATTTTCGCCGGAAATAAGTGACATGGCAATTGCCCATGCCATGTGTCGCAAACAATCGCCACGTGGAGTCAAAATGCCGCATGGAGTCAAAATCACTGTTCATCTTCTTCTTCCACCCATTAACTTCTTTCTTCTCCATCTTCTTCTCCCACCCATTCTCGTTAGTCCCTCCTCCCACCATTCCAGGACCTTTACCAAGCACTATTATCTCAAGGTTATGCTCATTCTCCTCATGATCACAGTTTATTTACCAAGTCCTCCTCATATGCCTTTATTGTGATCCTTGTATATGTTGATGATATTGTGGTCACCTGTTCCAAATTGGCTCCAATCCTAGCACTCAAGGCATATCTGCATCACACCTTTCAAATTAAAGACTTGGGTGACCTAAGACACTTCTTAGGGATAGAAGTAGCTAGGTCACAGGGGGGGCTCATCTTATGCTAGAGAAAGTATGCCATGGAACTCTTGCAAACTACTGGCTTTCTTGGTGCAAAGCCTGCCAGTACTCCAATGCATAAGAATGCTAAACTTTAGCATAATGATTCAGCATTAATAGTGATGTTAGTGTATGCAGAAGTCTAATAGGAAAACTGATGTACTTGACAATAACTAGACCTGATATCACTTTTACGATCCAACAATTGAGTCAGTTTCTGGACTCCCCAACACAATTGCACATAAAAACTGCACACAGGTTATTGAGATATATAAAGGGAATCATTGGTCAAGGCCTAATGTTTCCACGAAATGAAGGATCAGAGGAGCCTAAACTTACAGCTTTTGCGGATGCTGTCTGGGTTGGATGTTAAGAGACTAGGAGGTCGATTACTGGGTTTTGTATGTTCTATGGCAAAGCATTAGTTTCCTGGAAAGCAAAGAAACAATCAACAGTGTCTAGATCATCATCGGAAGCAGAGTATAGAGCACTTGCAACAGCTACTTGTGAGACTCAGTGGTTGCTCTACTTGTTGGCAGATCCTAAAATAAAACAAACGGGACCAGTAGAGTTATTTTGTGATAGCAAGAGTGATATGCACATAGTTGAAAATCCGGTGTTTCATGAAAGAACTAAACACATAGAGATTGATTGTCATATTGTTAGGAAAAAATTTCAGGAGGGAGTTGTGAAGCCTATGCCTGTGAAAACAGAAGCTCAATTGGCTGACTTGTTCACAAAACCATTAGAGGCGGGAAGGTTGCAAACTCTGACTCAGGCTATGGGGACTTCAAATATGTATGCTCAGTCAAGTTTGAGGAGGGTATCAAGATTCAAGAAGTCGAGAAATGATTCTGCAGCTGGAGAAGTTGAATTGAAGAGATGAATTTGAATGAATAAAAAGACCAAAATACCCTTACTTAATGAGTTGCATCGCTGTGTAAATAAAGGGCGTTCTTGTCATTTTGCTTTCTTATTCTTAGTGTTGCTGGATAGTGTATATGTACTGCAGCAACTTCAGCGCATAGAGTTGTAATAATCATAACCAAATTCATTTTGGCAGTTATCAATTTGATTCCTCTCATTTTATCTCCTCTTTTCTCTCTTCTCCTTTGTTAATCTTGTTCCAATTCTTACGATACGCAGTTGACATTGTGATTGGAATATTAAGTGGTGCTTGGTGATGAATTGATCAATTGCTTATGGAGTTTTTATGCAGGTGATTGTTAAAATTCATGTTAGTTTTATCTTTTATCAGGAGTTCTATGATGGTTAAGGCAGTATGAGATAAATAAGGATTCTCACCGTAATCTTCTGTACATTCACTTCTCCGCTATTTTCTCGAGAGTTTAAGAGGGAGTTCTATGCATCCTTTACACTTGCACCACAAAAGAAAAAATAGAAAATGGTCTGCCGATTTCCAACCTTTATTCTGCAAAGTCCTCTGTTGGCCTCACATACAATTGATCACCTCCTACTTTTTAGCACTTGGGCCTCTATATAATCCCCACTTTCTGCCTTCTTTCTCCCTTGAGCCTTATATCAATAGATCATTGAGCCAAGCAATAAAAAGCTTTCTGTTCCTTATACTCCCTTCCTTCTCAAGCTTGCCTCGCACATTCTTCCCAATCCATTCTCAAAATCATCATGGGAGGTTGCGCGAGCAGACCTAAGGACTTGGACAGCCAGCAGGCACCTGTCCCGGTCGACAAACCTGAGAAGGCCGAGGGACAAACCGTTCCACAAGTATGTTAACCATCTACTGCCATCACATGCATCATCATATTCTTAATCTTCATGATAAGCAAAAACTTGCACATGTTGTCCATTATCAAGGAAACTAATTAATGTTCTTTTTTTTTTTTATTGATTCCTCCAGGAAAGCATTAAAGAGGCTGAGGCTCAAAATGAGGAGCCTTTAGTTGATCTTTCTGAACCAGCCCAGGAGGCCCCAAAAACTGAAGAGGCAACCCATGCCTCTGCAGAATCAAGTCAAGCAGATTCAGCCAAACCAACAGAAGAAAGCAAACCTGAAGCTGCCACAGAGCCAACCAATGAAGAGAAAAAGGGGGTAGTTGTGGATGAGGTTTCAAAGGAATCACAAAATTAAACTGCTGCCCCAACAGACAAGGGACAGAAATGATGATGTATGAGCAATGATCATAGGATATTTATACCTTTTACTGTTTGTTTTTGAGGGTTACAGATGTGAATGAATGCTTGGCTAGTTGCCTCTTAAGGCTCATATGATCAAATGTTTCAACACAATAAACGTTTATATTTGACAATTTACCTGTTGCTTTTATATTACTTCTTCCCCCCCACCCCCCCCCCCCCCCCCTTTCACTACCGAAATCAAATGCAAGCAAGAACTGTGCTGTCTAACCGAACACGATTGTAGTTACATAAAAATCAAATGATTGAACACCAGAATTTGAAGAGTCATTCGAGCGTTGTTTCAGCTATATGACATGCGTACATCACCGCAACCTAATCATAACTAAACAAACGTGCCGACCTTTATCCTATCATTTGCACTATTATGATGAATGATCCGCAACCATAAATCTGTCTGACTTATTCGAACACTACACAAACGCATGAGTCTAGTGTATCGGAAACAATCTTTGTTAAACCAAATGGGCTCAGTACGACTCAGTTGACCCGGATGAGATCCCCTCACCGCGCTTCTCACAACGCGACACGTGGCAGCAGGGGAGAGGGGTGTTAATGCTGGATGAGGGTAACTCTCATGCAGCCTCACCACTCTCCGCTGCCACGTATCACTTGGTGACGCGTGTGGTGAGGAGATCTGAACCCCATTTGACCACTCTATAACACATCTATCTCGTTCAAAACCCGGTATGGTTGCATTTTTACATGTGACCGTACTTCAGTAATGAAACAATTTTAATAGTTTATTAGAATTTTTTTATACATTAAAAAAATGTTATCCACCTTCTATATTAAACTTATTAAATTATGTTTAGTTCTAAAATTAATAATATAAACATTAATAAAAACAACGCATTGGTAGGAAGCAAGTAATATATAAAAAATGAAGGGATATTTTACCTATGTGTTTAGGCATAATTACCTCTAGACTCTTTATTGTTTAGAATTTAACCTTTACATCCGTGTGTTTTTCGAGTAAACTTGAAACAAAAGTTTTAATGAAAATAAACGGAAATTATCACCTTTTAACCTTAACCTTTTTGTGTTTCAACATATGATTCGTGACACTTGTATGTTTTAAAACTTCTTATCTTTACACCTCTATGATTTTGGACTAAAAGTGTAGTTTTTATCAATTTTCATCAGAAACTTTTATTTCAAGTTTAGTTCAAAAACACAGAGATGTTTGGTTACATTATTTTTAGAAAACTTGTAAGAAATCCACTAATTGAAGAGGACAAAATTAAAACTTCAGCAGAAGCCATAAATAAATTAGCAAATAGAATATACAATTGCATGTCCAGGTGTAAATATCACATGGAAAATACACAATGAGCCTTGGGGAAATCATGGGCAATAGGAATAGAATCAGCAACTCCCTAAAACTCGAAAGATAGCAATTGCAAAGGAAACTAATCTATTTCATCAAAACTATTCCAACATTACAATTTTCTTTCTTTCATATATGATTAGCTTATAACCTGAAATTTTCCTTCTGGCAGAATCCCATTTAAAAAAAAGTCCTATTTGCAAATCGATTAAATCAAACTTTGGACAGAATTTATAGGTGCAAAGACCATGAAGAACGGAACAAGCAGTGTGCGGATGAAGAGGAGGATCGTCAGGGAAAGGCCTTGGGCTCGGCGGCATCTCCGGCTTCATGAATATGGTCATCATCATCCTTGACGGCCAATATAATGAGAATAAGCAAAAGGGGAAAACTGAGAGACATGAGTGCCCAGTTTATGATCAATTGGGTGAGATAGGGTACTTGGCGGGTGTCCAGCTGCCATGCAACTGCTGCCCCTCCGCTTTGCACCCCTTTATAGAATCCAGCATACCTGCACCCACTCCGTTTCAGTCAACCACCCTTCTAACTAATCTTCTACAAATTGATGAAAGAAACCACTGATCATATGAATCTATAGCATCAAGATAAATAGGGATGAGTGCTACGTTCTAGGGGTCTAAAGGGACTAGTAACTCTGCTTTATATGATGATCACTTGATAACGAATAAATCAAATATTAGCCAAAAGAAAGAGACAATTTTAGTAACTCCGCTTTAGATGATGGGTGCTTAATCATCGAACAAACTGAATACTGGGAAAAATAAGATGACAAAAACATACCGGCTGAGGATCTCTGAATCGTCGGCCAAAGCTCCGATAATCCAATAAACCATACTCTGGAACATAGCATCAAGTAAGCCATAGCTAAAATACAGCACAAAAGGCCCTGCAAAATCAGACCCGTCTTTGAAATCAAGCTTGTGCTCTGGCTCATTATTTCTGGAATACCCCAGCTGCTTTGCAAGCCCCCCACCCCAAATTGCAGTTCCCATCACAGCCACAATCGTTACACCCAGCAATCCCCTAGTTCTTCTGCTCTTAAACGTGTTATCCATCAAGTACCCAATGAAAACCGACCCGATCATCTGAGCACCCCAATAAAACATGTTGTTTAGCCCTCTAGTCCTCAGATCAAACACCACTAAATTAACGCTGTTGAACTGGTAACTATAGAAAAAGTTACTAGCCCACGACGCCGGCAGGATCATAAGCATTTTCCAATTTAAAAACAACTTCATAATTTCAACTGCTTCAGTCGATATACTAGAGTACTGGATGTTAGTACAGGCGGACCCATCATCACGAATTACACTGCTCGGATGTAATATCCCCAAAGAAAGGATAGCTCCGATGGCCATAAACACCATGAATCCGATATAAGTTCCGTCGTTGACCGAACCGGCGTCGGAGTGGAAGTTCAGAATAAAAGGTATAAGTCCACCGATGACACCACCCATGTTGAAAATGCTCCAAAAGATGGAAATATAAGTTCCTTTTTTGTGATGGGGAGGGTATGACGTCATGATGGCGCCCTGAGCAGCCCAGAGGAGGCCGGCGCCCACTCCGAGAATTCCACCGGCGATTATGACGAAGAGCTGATGGTGGAAATGGTTGTAGTAAAGGAAGGACCCGGCGTACAAGGCGTAGGTGGAGCAACCGGCGAAAAGAGTGAGTTGGGGGCCGAGGATGTTGTAGATGCCGCCTCCGAGGATGCCGAAGATGGCGAAGGTGGTGTAGAGGGCGGTGTTGGCGTTATTGGAGGCGGTGGGATCCACCTGACCTGCCCCGCCCATGCCGGTAAGTGCACTGTACATGCCCGGACAACAAAAGCACACTAATCCGATCAAGCACACCTGAACCAGGGGTGAATTGTACCGAAATTTGGAAGTGTTCGGGGATGAATTTTGGACATTATCTCCGCTAATTTCCAAACCCATTACAACAAATGAAGCGAACAAACGACAAGAAAATATATTCCGGATACGAAATATGAAATGCAAGGGAGGAATGGAATGTCACAAATATACTACATTATATACATATTTTTACGCCGGCTGCAAACCTTACCAGCATGTACCCAGCACTGCCTTAACTATCTAATTCGGAAAGAAAAAGAAAAAAAAAAAAACAAAAAGTAGCCAGTGTGCACATTTGCCATATTGGTCCATTTGGTTAAAGTGGATCGCTTCTTCGTGTGTTTGTCCCCTTCTATTTTCATATAATTAAATTCAAACATGTCGTCAACTATTTGCGTCAGTTTGGTTTTCTTGACTACACTTGATGACTGATGTGGAGAATAGCTACTGTATGTTAACTCTTATATCAAATGACTTGTTAACTTCATGTATGGTCTAACAAATGAATCTTGTACCATGTTGCTACTTTAAAAACTTGATAAAGTTATAAGAGCTAATATATATTTGTCAGCATATCAAAAAGGAAACAAAGCAAAATAAGGAATCAGGATATGGCTGCATTAAAGCAAATGATATTTTTCCATCCTGTAATTTATCCTGCATTAAAGTTGATAGGATTTTATGGTTAATTAGCTTCCATGATTATAGGCTCGGTTGTAATATTTATTCTGGCACATTTCGGCCATTGGAATACAAGAAAAACAGTTCTTCATTCTTGAGTTCTTTCTTACTGTTTGTCTAAATCTAACATGGTATCAGAGCTAGTATTCCACCCTTACCTGTGGTGAAATACAAAATGCTCATCATCTACCCAAAAATACAATAAACCGAGCCGGACAGAATCCATGGCCGACCAAACTCCTCAGTCCAGTACAACCCAGCCTGAGGGGGCAACCAACCCAATGACAGAATCACTCAACTTGTCACAAGTCTTAGAACTTCTGCAAAAATGGGCACCAAAACAGAGCCCAGCAGAAGGGGGATCTAACCAGCAACTCATACTGGCGGACAAACTCAATGATCGTAATTACGCCGTATGGACCAGAAAGATGAGTCTTGCAATTGATGGCAGGGGGAGACTCAAACACATCACAGTCGCCCCCCCCCCCCCCCAAGAAAGAGGATCCGTTATACGAGCAGTGGAGACAAACTGACTCCACTGTCCTAACATGGATCTTGGAGAACATTGAGCCAGAAATAGTGAACCAGTATATTGATTATCCCACATCTTGGGATCTATGGAAAGGGATAGAGGCTACATACAGCAGCGGCAAGGATCCGCTGCAAATCTACGATTTAATGGTCAGAGCAAACAACCTGAAGCAGGGAACCCAATCGCTGGAGAGGATTTACAGCCAACTCCAGGCTGTGTGGAAGGATATTGATAGGCGTCTACCAAATCCAATGAAATGTCCTCAAGATATGACAATATACAACCAGTTCCAGCAGCAGAATAGATTATATCAATTTCTGCAGGCAATCAGTGAAGAATACGATAGTGAAAAGAGGGATTTGTTAAAAACTGACCCTCTACCAACGGTAGAGGAAGCATACTCACAAATCCGAAGGGAAGCCCACAGACGAGAGATTATGAAAGGAGAATCCATTGCAGGACCCTCTCCACAAGGAATTGGCAGTGGCCTTCTAACCGAAAGAAAGAAAAGCCCCAATTTTCCACAGCAAGGGAAAGGGACGCGGTCAGTACAGGGAGGAAATGCCTCCCCTGGTTCATCCTCCCGCAAAGAAGACGAGAAAACTCACCTCCGGTGCACACACTGCGGTGGCAGCCGACATACAGCCGAAGGGTGCTTCCAGTTGATTGGGTATCCGGATTGGTGGCCGGATACACGAAAACAGGGCAAGAGAGGCGGCATCGCAGGGTCAGCCACGGGCAACCACGAGGAGGCCGCCAACGATGGAACTGACAAGATTGGCTTCGGAGGAATCACCCAACTATCCTCACCAGAAAACGCAAAGGTCGAATGAGAGAAAAGAGGGGAGCAACCGAAGGACAGAGAATGGTGTGGAAAATTCCAGAAGAACGGCGGGCTGCAGGTATAGGGCTTGGGGCGGGAGAATTCCCTCCAAGCCCTTACTCTTTAAATAAAGGCAAAAAAAGATTTTTCCAAATTAAAAAGGATGGATAAAAATTCTACCTGGATTTTTGATTGTGGTGCCACCGACACCATGTCATACGACATCAGTGATTTTGTGTCTTCCACGCAACCTATAAAAAATTTTATTAGTACCGCGAATGGGGGAATCTCTCCTGTTAACGGTGCTGGAAGCATTCAGATTTCACCCAACTTAAAACTTAGAAATTGCCTATACGTACCCTCTCTGTCCCATAAACTGCTGTCTATAAGCCATCTCACTAAAGAGCTACACTGTACTGTACTGATATACCCTACCTTTTGCCTTGTACAGGATATTCGGACGAAGAAGATAATTGGGCGTGGTTCTGAACGAGGTGGCCTATACTGTATTGACGAGGTAGACCAACAAGGTACGGTGGCGCTCTCTCATGGGACAGTTGACAAAGAAGCTTGGCTGTGGCACCGCCGCCTGGGTCATCCCTCCTTAGGGTACTTGCAGAAAATATTTCCTTATATATTCAATAAAATATCTCATTTACATTGTCAAACGTGCATTTTAGCCAAGAGTCATAAACATACATATTCTCAAAATAATACGCAAACAGAGAAGCCTTTTTCATTGATTCACTCAGATGTGTGGGGCCCATCACCGACACCAAGTCCAAACGGTGTCTATTACTTCTTACTCTTTGTTGATGATTGCACTCGTATGACATGGGTTTACTTTCTCAAACGAAAATCCGATGTGTTCGACAAATTTGTTCTGTTTTACCAAATGGTTGCTACCCAATACCAGACAAAAATTCAAGTCCTACGAACAGACAATGGCACTGAATATATAAACAAACCATTCCAAACGTTCTTTCAAACACATGGCCTTATCCACCAAACCACCTGTCCAGACACTCCACAACAAAATGGAGTGGCTGAACGAAAAAATCGAATTCTCTTGGAAATTACTCGGTCCCTCATGATTGACTCGAAAGTCCTGAACTATTTTTGGCCCGAAGCCATTGCAACAGCAAATTATCTCATCAACAGATTACCCACAAAAATCCTCAAATACAAGACGCCCTTAGAAATATTGCTCAACATCACACTGTACCTCTTCATCTATCACTCCCTACGCGCGTATTCGGATGTACTGTCTATGTTCATATACCCAAGTCCCAACGAACTAAATTTGATCCCTGTGCCATTCGGTGTGTGTTCGTGGGGTACGGAGTCAATCAAAAAGGCTATCGATGCTTCGATCCCCGCACTCGCCGACTCTACACTACAATGGATTGTGATTTTCTTGAATCCGAATATTTTTATTCATCTCCCTCTCCAGATGTAAAACCTCAGGAGGATGACTCACTCGGTTGGTTGTTTGCACCAATATTACCAGAGACTGTTCCGCCAGGGGGAGTAGACCAAACCACCGGACCAGCATCTGATAACAGTGAAAACACAACACCTCCTACGGATCATGTACGGATGGTATCTTCTTCGCCCGAATGTTCTCCTGAGGTAAGTAAGTTAGATACATCAGTTCCATTTGATTCTGTACCAGTTATTGAAACTTCTGATCAATCCCCAGCTGAGTCCACAGGTGCTAGATATGTTCTTCCACCACGCAGAAATCGTGGAATTCCTCCTGCTAGATATGAGCCTGAGTATACCCCGAAAAACTCCAGGTATCCAGTGACCACGGTGACAAAAGGACTTTCTGAGACTGCTCAGGCATTCCATACATCTCTGTACAAAGCTCATATTCCCCGGACAGTGGAGGAGGCACAGTCTCACCCAAAATGGAGAAAAGCGATGATAGACGAGATGAATGCACTAAAGAAAAATGAAACATGGCAGAAGGTTCGTGTCAGCCCACATAAACGGCCAGTAGGATGCAGATGGATCTTTACGCTCAAGTATCGTGCAGACGGAACTATTGAGAGGTACAAAGCACGGTTGGTTGCTAAGGGATACACACAAACCTATGGAATTGATTATTCAGAAACTTTTTCACCAGTGGCCAAAATAGACACAATCCGGGTACTTTTTTCGGTTGCTGCAAATCTTGAGTGGCCGTTGTATCAGCTGGACGTAAAGAATGCGTTTCTTCATGGAGACTTGAAGGAAGAAGTGTACATGGAACCGCCCCCAGGATTCACAGATGAGTTTAGAGATGGAGAAATATGCAGACTTCGGAAGGTATTGTATGGGTTAAAGCAGTCGCCTAGAGCTTGGTTCGGAAGGTTCACTTTAGCCATGAAAAATTATGGATACCGTCAGAGTAATTCAGATCACACTCTCTTCTTGAAACGGAAGAAGCACCTCATCACTTGCCTGGTTATTTATGTAGACGATATGATTATTACAGGTAATGATATGGAAGAAATCACAAGTCTCAAAGAATACTTGTCGAGTGAGTTCGAAATGAAGGACTTGGGACTACTTCGATATTTCTTGGGAATTGAAGTACTTCGATCCAAAACAGGGATATTTATATCTCAGAAAAAATATGTGCTTGATTTATTGGCAGAGACAGGGATGGTGGACTGTAAGCCTGCTGATACTCCGATTGTAACAAACCATGGACTCAAATTAACAGAAGGAGCAGAATTAGCAGATAAAAATCAGTATCAGTGTTTGATAGGAAAACTGATATATCTGTCCCATACCAGACCAGATATAGCCTATGCAGTTGGAGTACTCAGTCAGTTTATGCATTTACCTCAAAAGCCACACATGGAGGCAGCAACAAGGGTTGTGCGTTACTTAAAAGGGACCGTAGGGAAAGGTATAGTGTTCAAACGACATGGAGACTTGGAAATAAAGGCCTACACTGATGCAGACTGGGCAGGAAACCCAAATGATCGAAGATCAACTTCAGGATACTTTGCTCTGGTCGGAGGTAATCTGGTTTCATGGAAAAGTAAGAAGCAAAAGGTGGTGGCATTATCAAGCGCTGAAGCAGAATTCCGGGGAATAGCTCGAGGACTTGCTGAGGTACTTTGGCTAAAAAAGGTACTATCTGAGTTGGGGTTTTCTCCGAGAAGAACACCGAGCATACTGTGTGATAACAAGGCTGCTATAAGGATCTCAGAAAACCCGGTACAACACGATCGAACTAAACACGTGGAAATAGATAGACACTTCATAAAAGAAAAGATTGATGATCGCATTGTTTGTCTTCCGTATGTGAGATCAGAAGATCAACTAGCAGATATACTTACGAAAGGGGTACATGCAGGGCGTTTTCGAGATATCTTGAGCAAGTTAAGCATCGAGGATCCGCTGTCTTAACTTGAGGGGGAGTGTCAGCATATCAAAAAGGAAACAAAGCAAAATAAGGAATCAGGATATGGCTGCATTAAAGCAAATGATATTTTTCCATCCTGTAATTTATCCTGCATTAAAGTTGATAGGATTTTATGGTTAATTAGCTTCCATGATTATAGGCTCGGTTGTAATATTTATTCTGGCACATTTCGGCCATTGGAATACAAGAAAAACAGTTCTTCATTCTTGAGTTCTTTCTTACTGTTTGTCTAAATCTAACAATATTTAACTCTTATATCAAAGGAAAAAATGTTTTTATTGCATTATCATCTTAGATTTTGATTTGATCGATTGATGTATTTTAACTTTTGGAAAAATTATTCTACTGTTAAAGTTATACACCCATTAAATGGAACAACAAAAACAGAAAGGAAAAATAATGAAATAAAGTTGGTAGTACTCAATGTAAAGTTGGTGTTAACTTGGCATGATTGATAAGATGTAACTTCGTGTTATAGGAGCTAGGCTGATGGTCACGCCTCGTGGAAATCTAATACTATGAATAACATATAGTACGTGCCGTTAGGTCAAGACCTTCATAACATATACTTTGCGCTTAAATAAAAGAAAAGAGTTAATCATCTTTTTATCTAAAAATTCTTCAATAATTGTAAAAATATCTAAAATTATTGTAACTACTATTTTTATGTCAACTTTGTTGTATCAAATCTCCATTTCTTTTTTGTGTAATGGAGATTAGCCATTTCTCCGTACTATATAATGTATCTAAAAATATTTGAAGGAACAATAAATAAAGAAAGTATATGTTTTAACAAAAGTTTATGTCTTTTGAAGAAAATATAAAGAAAAATAAATAGCCACGAGACAAAGGAAATTATAAGGAAGGGGTCCATTATCATTAAACCCTCAAAAAATTTATTAAATGAGCAAATGTAATTCATGTTAATTCATAGCGTAAAGATGGGAGTGTGAGTTAATTGGCAAATAAAGGTGGGAAATATGTAAAGATACACTATCTCTTTATCATAAATTGATCTACAACGTTGAGTTTAATATTGTTACTTTGATGTTATAGTTTCACTGAAGAAATAATAATTTTATTACATAATGCACGAAGAGAGTAAATGAAATAAGGGTGATCGAATCTAACGTGAAAAAGAAAAAATCCAACGGCTCCAAAACAGTTTAGCATCTTACCTTATTTCTTCATATTTTCTACATCTCCTTATCTTATTTAGAGAAGTTGCTCAATATTTATCATTATAACGTCTACAAATAGAACAAAATAAAGTTATGTTCTTGGATAAACTTACAACATCATTCGCTGTACGCGGTCGCTTACCATGTTTGACACGAAAAACCCACAAATCTTGCATAGTTTTATTCATGAAATACATTATGTTACTTTGCAAGCCAGCAGAAATCGACAAAATACGCTGTAATTGAGAAAGTAGATGGAGGAAGAGACATCAGCATTGTCCAAAATCATATTTGCTGACTAAGTAAAGCAGCTTGTTGTACACTAACATCTTATTAGTTTTCCTATCCGTATTGCCTGCACTCCCTTCTTGCCGGCTGCTTCATCATGCAAGGAAACATCTCCATTTGGAACAAATATTGAGAGGCGCAGAATTAATCATACCAGTGATTAATAATTGGTCTAATCGATTTTTGGGTTTTTCCTATGTGTCTTAAGCTTGTACAGGGTAAGAAGCCAGTAATCTACTAACTTAACGGTATTGTTTTAGCAATAAATTGTAAAAACAAATATCGCACCAACGAATTAGGCACACATACGTGTATATGGAAACACGATTATGTAACTAAATAAAGTATTTGAGTTTCTCTTTTCTTTTCTGGGCTTCGAAGATGAATCTAATATGCCGTTATTTTATGAATGTTTGGTGTGCGTCCGACCTTCCTATTGGTTGGAATTTGTAATGGATTTCTGACACATTCTCCTCTAGGCATTCGTACTTCCTTCCTGAGCTCAGGTTATGGGAGGACAATCGATCTATTGTATCTATCCATTCAACAGTTGATAGACCCATATAACAACTATCCTGGCTCTAATCACATGTACTTGGATCATGAACCTGCCAATCCAAACCTTAATGTGAGTTTTCAACATTATGCTACGTTATTTTTATAATCATTATAAAGAAGAA
This sequence comes from Eustoma russellianum, assembly GCA_036186865.1. Taxonomy (NCBI): domain Eukaryota; kingdom Viridiplantae; phylum Streptophyta; class Magnoliopsida; order Gentianales; family Gentianaceae; genus Eustoma; species Eustoma russellianum. The sequence goes on along the minus strand of AP025042.1, from coordinate 1,555,083 downwards.
CACACAAACGACGAGACTTGTTCCACTTAGACTTGCATGTTTTGATGACCTGGACGTTCATAAGACTCATACATCCTGGTGCAGGAGCTAAAAAGGTAGTAGCTTCATGAATATTATCCGACCATATGCCGCCTATGACGACAATTTCGATCTTATTAATGGAAGGCGCTCATGGGGCCGGTAAATCACAGTTCAATCAATGTAAAAGAATTAATAGAAGCAAAACAGATAAAGTAATACAGAATGAGATGGAAGCTTTGCCTGTGACATCACGACACCAAAACTATACAAAAAACTAAACAAAAGCAGAAAATACGATTATTACCAAGATGGATTATAATTCAGGAAGCAGAGGAGTCCAACTTGGATTGAATCCACACTGCTTGCATCTCACGTAACCTGATTCAGAAAATGCTGTTTCAATTATTCATTCGTAACAAGCGACTTCCCCTTGGCGATCCTGATGAGGACGTTTAGTAGAGTGATGATGAGCAGCCAAACCGTCCATCGAGCTGCCAAAATCGCAAGTAACCTCCAGAAAATAAAGCAAGAAAACCAACACAAAGCAACAGAGAACCATAGGAATAGGCCCAAAGATCCACAAAGACAGAGGAAATGACAAATAAAAAGCACGCAGTCCCAACTACCAGAAATAGCTGCCTCTACTCACCGTTTTTCCTTCATACTCCTGAGTGGTGGCCGTACAAGGCAGTCATGGTGAGAAGAAAAACAGAGCATCTTCATGTAAGACACATTTATGAGAATGCTGGCATGTCTTAGTATCTGATCGACTGCACGTTCATCAAGAAAGCCACCAGGAAACACACCAGTATGCTAAAAGAACTTTATGCAATATCCCATCTCACTACTATCACCGTTCACAAATCCAATATTGTTGCCCTCCCTCCACACTCAGCCAATTACGCCGCCATGGCTGGTCATCAATACATCTATTAGAGAACTCAACATAATCGCTGTCGATGCTAAAAACATGGATGCCATTATCTTATTCCTCAGCGTCTGCACCGCCAGAACTCCCCTTTTCGACATGTTCTACAAGTGATTCACAAAATATACTAACTAATACTACTAACACTTGCTAAAAAATTCAATCTATTATGACTTTAAAGAAATAAGAGAATCAATGAACATAGATAGACAAACGATATAATTAACTGAGCTGCCTCCATCATAGCGTGGACCCACAAGCGCCGATTGATGGCATTAATGCTGATGACGGTTCGATTCAGATGCTTTTTAATCTGATGAAGAAGCCAAATGTGATACGATAACAACACAATCAGGCCTATCGGTATCAAGTAGTGAAGAACCACATTTAATGCTTTTTAATTTATCAAGTGTTCAGAATAGGGCCATGCTAAGTTAAGCATGTAATGTTGGTCAACCAACCGTGTACAACAATAACACATACCTAGTATATCCCAACGACAGTAAAAGCTATCGCTAGGGTCTGGGGAGAGTGAGAGTCAGTCAACCAATACCTCCATAAAAGATAGACAGTTTGCTCTCAACGAGACCTCGACTCTATATGTACCTGCATAGATGACACAATAGTAGAGATATGGTGTGCTGGTGTGTTAGTGAAGGAACAATCCTACGCATTCCACCAACAAAGCGGCAAACACTTTTGGTATAAAGGCACTCGATTCGCCTAGCATTTCGTGTTCTCGCTTCTGGGCTTTTAGCTGCGGAGAAACTGACAATTTTTGGGGGAAGGATCACTCATATATTTTTACTTTCTTGTGCCATCTATGTTTGGTATAAAGGCACTCGATTCGCCTAGCATTTCGTGTTCTCGCTTCTGGGCTTCTAGCTGCAGAGAAACTGACAATTTTTGGGGGAAGGATCACTCATATATTATTTTTTTACTTTCTTGTCTATTTCGTAAGATGTAAAAGTGATTTCACGACTTCCTTCGTAATAAGACTTATATGATGCTGATAGCTATGGGTGACGATGGGAAACGATATCAGAACTTGCCAAGACCGAATCAAATATGCAAGCACTGCCAAATAAAGTCAATAGCAAATAACAAAAGGAAGAGGAAACTTTAGAGAAAAAATCAGCACAAATATCAAATTGTTGGAGTAACATAACAGGAAGTACATATCATCTTACTCAAATGGGTTATTTGAGTACCAGACTGTAGTCAAAGTTTCACCTTCAACACGTATCATCTAAAGGACAGAGAACTCCCTTCAAAAAGAATCTGCACAAAGTAATAAACAAGATAAAGCAAACACAGAGTTAAATTACAGTAGAATCTGACATCAACATGCACACACTCAGCCGGCCAAAATAAATGCAGTGCAAAACCAACAGCAGATCCACTTATTATTTTTTTGCAACCAACAGTAGCGAACTAGATGAAGACATTCAAGGTCGAAAAGCTGCCGTTTGATTTGACAACTGAACAAAATTGGGAACCAAATTCTAACTAGAAAAAGGGAGCATATAAAACGCATTCTAACAAGTAAAAATCTGCAGGCAATAAAACACAGTAAATTAACTCCAAGCTTACACTCTTAAAGGGCAAAACAAGAACTGAAATAAAAAAAAATCCAAATGCAACAGAACTGAAGAAAGTCTCAAGCTGATGTCCAAAAGAAATGCACCTAAACGAAAATATTTGAACTCCAGAACATAGATACCTGATGCATGTTAATACAGTAGAAAAATTATCCACACCGGTTACTAATTTACCTATAACAGAAGGAACTTAGAAGATTCAGTCTCTCAAGGATAATAACTTCTAAGAACTCATCTTCACATGAAATTGAATTCACAGAAAAACTCTAAACTAACATATATAGTGTTGAATCTCAATCAATATAATTGAGATATCAAAGCTCTACCCCTATATTAGTGCTGGTCTCATGATATAAGAGAGCACCTTTCATTCTTCTCATGCCCCAGCCCCCACCCTTTCGCACTTTCATGGAGTGCTTCTTAAATTAAAATGCTGTTCTTTGAACAAAAGTCAAGCTGAAGACGTAGAAGACCTGAGAAACTACAAGAATAAAATGAAACCAATAGTACAACTGAATACTTCATAAATAAGAAATGCTGAGACATTTTTACACGAAAACTAGGTTTATAAAGACCCAAAGAGTCCAATCAATTATTAATCAGAAATTAGTTGTATTGGAAAGACCAAAAAAGAAATGCTCAGACATTTTTATAAGAAAATTAGGTTTATAAAGGCCAAATGAGTTCCAATTAATTACTAACCAGAAAATAATCATATTGAAAAGGATCACACATTTAATACTAACGAGCAACGAAGGTAAACAATAAAATCGGACTAATATCTGGTTACAGTGAAGAGAAATAACATAAACACCAGTTCATTGGCACTACAACGAGCTTGTTGAATGACCAAAACACGGCGCAAGAACAGACATAATTGAATGCAGTGGGGAAATAAATCTCAATACATTTGGTAATAGAAGTGTGCCTTAACCTTAGACAACCATCACCAATGTCATGAAAGTAAGATACAGCACAGATTTTGTAGCCACGTTAACATCATGTTGAATCGACCTATAACATATACTCCTAAACGTGATCATAGCGACCGAAATTGAATCCCTGATAAGGAAACGCTGTAAAACCATGAACACGTACTTCCTTCCCTATACCATATATATGAACACGTACTTTCAGAGGAACGGCATAAATGCGGAAGTTGAAAGCAGAAGCTAGACAACATATGCCCAGAGGTTGTGCTAATGCTATTGTTATTACCAGATACACGTTAAACTTCTTACAAGGACTGGCTAGTCACCTTTAGTTATATCTAAAAACACAGACAAGAACATTTATCTTATCTACTCGTAAAACCTTACCATGAATGTACACCTATTTCACAATATAATAGTCGGCTCGTGAAGACTTGCAGTCAAAATCACAAGCGTGAAGACCGGCAGTCAAAATCACAAGCGTGGAGTACAGATCCAAAGGAAAACTAGGTTTATAGTCGGCTCGTGAAGTACAGATCCAAAGGTTACATTTATGACAAGTGCATGAAGACTGACAGTCAAAATCACAAGCGTTTAAATGTTCAAAAAGAAGCAGGGGGCAAGCATGTTGAAGAGAATCTCAAACTAGTCCAGCAGACAAATGAACTGCCTTCAACGATTTAAGAAAGTACGGGACAGCAAGTTCCGTTTCACATCTCAAATAATGATCCGCGTGCTAATAGAAGGATAGGTTGAAGGTTAGAGGTCAACCTCTATGAAATCAACCGTATTTGCATAGAGCAATAAGTATCCTCAGAATCCCATTTCATATCACAGCCCATCTGCCCGAGTTGGGTTCATCCGGCACTTGCAATAAATGGTTGTTCCTCATTGGATTCATTATCATTATCCATGCTCAAACATAATACTCCTCTCAGTCCTTCTATCCCACTTTGTTAGTCTGGTATCACAGAACTTGTCCATAATCTAGTTCCAAATTATCCTTCCATATCCCCCGCCGCCGTCCCTGCAAATCCCGGAAAAATTCAGGCACAAGGTTAATACTTGAGGAATACACAAAAAGGAATCAGGTTCCGTCCACTAAAAAGAAGAAACAAAATGGACGATTTGTAAACAACATGAAGAAAATCTTGGAACTTGTAGTTCTCGCATCAAATTCTCCATGTTCTTCTTCGGCCAAGGAAACTATAGCGATAATCGTCCCCGCCAGTGTACACGGGTTTCGCTGCCGCCGCCCAAAGAAAAAAATAGGCCCAAGAAAAATTCAGCCCGAAAGTGATCATTTGAGCTAAGGCCCAACTGTAGTGGCATCAGCTATCATCTAGTGTCAGTGGGCCCATTCCGGACATATAGAAGTATAAAGTAAACGCTCTTTAGGTGCAATGCCTCCTATCATCCTGCCAAGTATTAAAATATTCAAGGGTTAAAATTTCTTTATTTTAGTAAATGATTTTTTTTAACACATGGTGGCTGTTGATATGAGGTATCAACTTTACTTTTGTCTTCATGTGATCTCGTCAACCCAACTGGTCCCTTCATTACGTTTCGATTTTTTCATTTTATATCTCAACAGAAAATTAATACTACCAGTTTGGAAAATTGGGAGAAAAACCCTGTAGCATTTTGTTTATACGTACACAAACATACAGAACTAATAGAATAATATAAAAATGGATTTCCTTTTTGTCTTCTCAGTTCATGTGTCACACTTTTTTTTATAAAATACGTTTAAGTTAAAAAACATAGAGGTGGGAAAGAGAAATGACTCTCCTTTTGTAAGATATAAAGCCATAAATATTGCACTTTTTAATTTTTTATAAAATATTTTTAAGTTAAAAAAACATAGAGGTGCGAAATAGAAAGGATTATCTTTTTGTAAGATATAAAACCACAAATATTGTACTTTTAAATTTTTTTATAAAATACTTTTAAGTTACAAAAACATAGAGGTGCGAAATAGAAAGGACTGTCTTTTTGTAAGATATAAAGCCATAATTATTGTACTTTTAATACAAAAGCTTTGTTTACTTTTGATTTGTTTTTATTTTATGTTACTTATTTCGGTTGTATATTGATTTTATTTTCTATTTTCCTTTACCTCGAAATAAGAAGATATCTGAATTTCTCGAGGAGTCATTTTATCTAAAAATAGATACAAAAATAATTTGATGTTGATATAAAAAAATATGCATGGAACGACCATAAAAAAACTAAACAGAAATCTAGATTTGTCATTTTATCTGAATAAATAGATGCAAAAAGAATTATTTGTTGAGAAAATGATATGTTTCTATAGAAAATATATGTGGACACAACTGTAAAAAAACTGGACGTATTTTATTGTGTACTACAGTTCTGACAAAAACGTATTGTGTCTACAGTTAAAATGGCACAACACGATATTGTTAATGTCCTATTGAGTGCATATTATAGTTTTGACAAAACTATACGTGATAGATTTGAATTATTTTAAAAACAATAATAAAAAATGAGTTTTTTTAAAACTATAATAAATTAGCTTTCTCTCCTTTTTATAATGTACAACATTTAGTACATTAATTACTTCCAAAATGAAAGGAGAAATGAAATGCACTTTCATTTCACTGAAATTTGACCCGCATCTAATGTAGATCCGACTCATTTATTTCCAACGGCCTCGAGACAATCGGATCTCTCTATAAATTCCTCACACTTTCTCTCGCCATTTTGCTGTTTTTCCGAGGCGCGGAGCAATTCAAGAGAGAGAGAGGGGGAGAGAGAGGAGAAGAGGCAGGTCTGAAGACTGGGGAGTGAGGAGAGAGAGAGAGAGAAAGTCAAGGTCGTCTTCCTAGCTATTTGGCTTACTCGGGAAGCTGTAAGCCTTCTTCTCTTTTTTTTTTCTCCTTAATTTTTCTCTCATCATTCGTGTGAATTTTTGTTTCTCTGCATCTTCAATTGGTTCTTCAATATTCTCTGGTAATCTTACGTTTACTTCCTTTTTCTTCCCTTGGTTAATTGAAAATTTGAGAAGATTACCTCTTCCGGATCTTTTGATGTTTTGTTTATGCATTTTTAATATAAATCCGACATGAAAAGATGATAAAAACGAACCCGTGACTGTTTTGATTACCTGTTTGTCCGGGCACTGCAACGGCTGATGCCTTCAGTCTCCTCTCTCTCTCTCTCTCTCTCTCTCTCTCTCTCTCTCTCTCTCTCTCTCTTTTCCTTTTTCTGGTCTGCATTTTCAAAAGTTATTTACTTTCTAAAGGTTTCATCTTTTGGTAGTTTATGCAGCCTACCATGAGAATACCGTTTTTGTTGCTTGTCTTGATACCTTGCATTTCCGCTAAGGGTGGATGAGTGCGAAAAATTTTATGTTATGTACTACTTAAACACTACTCTCTACTGTTGTTTAGCTAGAATAGTTTAACTTTAAATTTCGGAGCAGCGACATCGAATGGGTGGCCTGCTCTATAGGGCTTTTTTGGCGGTGTTATAGATGTCTACTTTACCACAGAAAGTTTAATTGAATCTTCTTAATCCAGATTCTTCTACCATACTTGACACTTTCTGATGTTGTTTGGGTATGCAGATCACTAGACGGTGGAATACTTTTAAGACTTTCTTCAATCACAGAAATCAATGGACGTTCTCGGTAAATCCATGGTAGCTGCGCCTGCTAACATTATTTACCTCTCAAGCATTCTTGGTCAGGAAGACCGAAGTGGAGTTCACAAGTGTGATTGGAAGTGTGAAAATGAGCACGTATTTGGAAATATGTACCGCTGCAAGTTAACTGGGTTGACACACATTTGTGACAAAAACTGTAGCCAGAGAATCCTGTATGATAACCATAGCTCTCTCTGCAGAGTAAGCAGACAAATTTTCCCTCTAACACCAGCTGAGGAACATGCTGTGAAAGGTGTTCGGAGGAAGCTTGATGCTGAGAGTTCCCCTGGTGATAACTTTTCTTGTAAGCGCAGAAGGGATGCACAAATTCATCCCTCCCCATTCGAGAGATCATTCTCTGCTGTCAGTCCGATCTGCAGTCAAGTTGGAGATGGCATGGACATGAACTAGATTTTTCTCCTGATTTTGTCAACCTAATAAGTCATGTTTCCCTATTTGCTTTCTAATTGTAGCTTCTCCTGAGACTCTTAAGGATATATGATCACCTAATGGCAGGCTTATGTGACCTGTTCCCTTATGTAGGAAAAACTGTTATTTGACTTCCTTTAATGGACATGGAGTTGTTCAAGCAGCGTCATCTTTCTAGGCATTTGTACAAATTTGGTTGCGTGGTGGTAAATTTGTTGAACCATGAGAATTCATGGTTTTCCTAGAAGATGTTTTTAATAGGATGGTGCACTTATGCACATTCCAAGGAGATGCATACAGATTTTCTTCTGTTTGTAAGTGCGGATTGTGAGATTCTGCTAATCTTAATTTTGAGGCCATGGACCACGTTTATACATGGGGTGAAGGGAGATTAGTAGATGGCTTAAGTAGACTAACTTTTTTGGGCCTATTCTTATCATGCTTTGCTGCTGTGCGCTGAGATATTTTGATTAAGTTTGCAAGCACGCAATTGTTGTTTTGTTGATACAATAGTATAAGATAGTGATGCAATTGGTGATGATGATTTACTTTGTGATTTGGTCCTTTTGTTCTTTTTCTTTCCTTTTTGTTTTACTTTTTGTTTTTTTTCTTTTGATTTTATCACTTTGGTTATTGCTTCTTTTTTGTCATAGCTTACCTCTCCCGTTGATTCTTGCATATTGGTTTCTGAAGCTCGTCTTCTTTTGCAGGGTTGCTGAATTACCATCTGAGTTTATACTATCTTGTTATTAGTTATTCGTGAGATCTTCATGATTTTATCATTCATCATTTTTCCTTTTGATGCAGGATGAGACTTGGCTTTTATGTGGTCTGGAAAGAAACATGGGCCGCAGAGACATGCTATTCATTTCCATCATTGTTATATCCACTGCAGTTTCCTTAAGCTGGTCAGGCAGTAACGAAAAATTGGGTACATTAAGGCTGAAATTATTTTATCAATGTTGTGAAGATAAACGATACTAGTTAATAGGTAATCAAATAACGTTTTATAAACCTGTTGACTATTTACTTTCCTATGAGTGAAACCATCATGGACTGTTTTGTTAATTTTTTTTCTTCACTTTAACTTTTACTACATAAACTATTTGTCTCTGTTAGGTTTTGTTGGTCTAAATTTTTTCCTTTCCAGATCTCTGTCCAAAATTCTAGATCTTATTGCTCAAGGTAATTTGAATTTTGATGGAAAATATTGCATTGTAGATGGGCACGAGACTTGGACAAAAAAAGCATGGTACACATTGGATCATTTCCTCTTGGATGCTAAACGTTTGTTCTTTAATGTAGTTTCTGTCCCTGTTATGTGGTGGGTTTCTATATTGGATTCTCTTGCCTATTTGGCTGTCTTTTTTGCTTGAAATTAAGCATTGGATATCGATAGTCAAGTATGTGCTCCCATCCTGAGATGGAGATAATGGGTATAGTAGGATGGTCAGACAGTTATTTGTTTTTTCTTTTCTTTTTTCCTTTTATGTCCTTGTTAATTTTTCATTATTGCGGTTTTATATTGGTTTCATGACAGGTATCAAGGTGGTTTATATATGTGACAGGAATTGCCTTGGTGCAAATTATTAACTTGTACCTGGGGTATTCGGTTCATTTAGTGATGATATTAGCTTTGTGGCTGATCATTATCTTGTTTTCCCGTGAAAGTTATTTTATTGCACTGAACTAGTTTTATTTAGAATTCTCATTCTGAAAATGCCAGGAATATGTTTTGGGTTAGAATTGCTATCATCCTACATTCCAAGGCTCCAGCTGCTTGCAAGTTTCATAGTACTCTGAGTGGCAATGGGATTTTCTTTGGATATCACATGAAAACAGCCTTGCACTTTTTAAAAGTTATGTTGAAGTACGCTGGTACGGAAATTAGCCTTCCCTTTTTGTATTCGGTTTTACGTTTACATCAAGGCAATGGTGTTTGTAAAGTATACACATTGGAGTGACAAATACCATTGCCTTTTTTAGGTGCTTGAATATATATATCTCTCGGTCAACCTGGAAATCAGGAAAATTAACTCATTGTTAGATGCTTGCGATGCCGATTTGTGAAGGACTCCACTAAAGTTGGCTGATATGACATGCATTAAAAGTCACCAAAAAGCACACATCTGCAAGAAGATTGCTCTGACAAGCGACTTTGATGTTTCCAGAAGATCATCCCCGACTCGGGTGGCTTGAATTTTGCCTCCATAAGCAATGCAAATTGGACCAATTTTCAACTTGACATCTTAAATTGACCATCCCATCTGGAGCGTGCTTGGGTGCAATGTTCTGCTGGAGTTTGAGGAGCTCCTGTTTAACTTTCTCTACTTTCAATGATTGCACTGAAGAACATCAAACCAGAGGTTCTGCGCTTCACACCTTCAATTGATTTGTTGGGAGTCAAATGAGGCTGAATATCTTGTGGATTACATGGCCAATTCAATGCCTCTGGTTAGATTGTTGTTGGATTATCACCACCTTTGGTGCGACAAACCCCTTTGTAGCTTTTGAAACGCTGGTTGGCATGCCTTCTCTTCACTTATCAACTCCATCTTTGCTTGTCCTGGACCCATTTGGAGATACATTTTACTCTATGAACGGGTACTCTCGTAAGCATTAGTGCACAGTTAAGGGATTTTGGTACAGTAACTTCTTTCGTCTCAAAATGTAAGTGTACTTTGACTTGTCATCATAGTGTAATTTGTTTTTTCTTGGTGTTGGAACCTGAAAGCAAAACGTTCAGTTTCTTAGGTGGTCATACATTCATAAGTCTAGTCCTCTTTTATTTAACATGATATAATACAGAATATTTGTCAGGTGCTGATACATGGATCATGCACATAAAAGATTTTGAAGTTGTTGGGAGTAATTTGTTTAACTCAACTATTTCTTAATATCTAAGCCATAACAGATTTATTGAAAAATGACCTTATGATAGAACTTCTGCATTGCAATGACCACGATTTTTGTTTACAAGGCCACGAAGTTCAGTGGTCCTCAAATCAAATATTCCGTATTACTATTAAGCACAAAATATTCCCGATGCCCTTTCCATTAATTCGTTAAGACAGATATAGTCAAGGTGATGTTTGCTTCATTTGAAAACGTTGATGTTGAGGTTGACCCCGAAGAAATTGATGTGCTTGAATTTAAACTGGATACGGTTAACCTCTCCTCTTCTATTCATGTACTTGAATATCAACGTCCGACCTCTATATTCCGCCATAGGTAGAAGCGTCTAAGGCAATGGAGTAATGTTGTTTGTGGTTGAATATCAAGGAGACGTGAGATCCTTATGCCAAGGATTCCAGATACATCAAACGCCAAAATCTGGACATCTTTGCGTTTTTCCCCCGTGACAAATCTCAGAATCAGACCGATCCGATGCTCTGAAGAGTCCCAGGGTCACAAATTTCAGGAGAGAAAACCATGATTTCTGTAGTTATTTAACAAGCAGCAGCTGGAACTGGTGCTTGCCGGGCAATAAGCTTGGTTTTATTGCAGGATAATCCAAGAGCCAAACAACAAAAGCCCAGGACAATCACGATTTTTTCGTCACAGCTTTTGTTTTTATGTTATTGTATTATCGCTTTTAGCTCGAGTTAGCATAGATTCTTTGGATAGTTTTGCGTTACCACCAAAACTATCAAAACTAGCCAAGGGATCTCGTAGGCCCTACTTTATTATGCATGACCAGAAACTAACTAATTTGGTTGGGCAAATATTTTAAATAGCAAGATTTTCTTCGATTATACGTGTTTTATTTGTTTTTGGGATCCCCGTGTCAGAGCAAAATCACAAAAAGATTCTTTTCATAGGATACTACCATGTCTAGCATATGATAAAGAAAGGAATTGCTTCTCATTAAGGCCCTCCAACATTAAAGAAATACTAAACCCAAAAATCTAATCTTGCGGCCTATGGTTTTGTTTTTTCTAAGCAACCATCTGCTCTTTTGTCTCTCATTGCAAGAATTGTCACCATTACTGAATCTTTCACGCCTTCAAATACATGGCCAGCTACCTTCACAAACTCTTACGCACCCTTCAATTAGCACCTGGGTACGAGGTATCACAATATTTTCGTTTAAAGTCCCAGTGATGCTATCATGCAACAACTTCTACTTCTTGGTGAATCTCTTGCTCTTAATCCCTTTTTGCTCTTTTGCCTACATTTTTACAGTGACAAATTACTGCCCCCAAACAATATGGCCTGGGAGCTTAGCCGGAGCAGGCACGCCCGCGTTGCCAACAACAGGATTCCGACTTGACCCTGGACAAACTGTCCGAATCCCAAGTTTCCCAGGATGGTCAGGTCGCATATGGGCAAGAACTGGATGCAAATTTGACGCTGCTGGTTTTGGCCGCTGTCAGACAGGGGACTGTGGAGGTAGGCTGCAGTGTGATGGCATGGGCGCTGCACCCCCTGTTTCGCTCTTTGAGATAACTCTTGGCACTGGGGACGCGAAAGATTTCTACGATGTCAGCATTGTTGACGGCTACAATCTCCCCCTGGTTGCTGTACCGCGAGGCACGTATGGAACATGCAATGCCACAGGGTGTGCTTCAAACATTAATACTGGTATCTCATGATCAAATCCACCACCTTTATAGCTCAAAAGCACACAACAGATGTCCATGTCTGATACATTTCCAAACAAAATTCAAACAGGTTGTCCAAGAGAACTTCAGGTTGAAGGAGATGAAGGACAGGGAGGAAATGTGAACGTGATTGCGTGCAAAAGTGCATGCGAGGCTTTTGGTTCAGACCAGTACTGTTGCAGCGGGGAATTCGCCAATCCGTCAACATGTCGACCCTCTTTCTACTCCACTATTTTTAAAACAGCATGTCCAAGGGCCTATAGCTATGCCTTTGACGATGGCACCAGCACTTTCACCTGCAAGGCATTCGAGTATGATATCATCTTTTGTCCACTAAACGGGTAAATCGTCTTTTCTTTTACTCTTCAAAATACATAGTCCCTAGAGCAGCCACTGCTTCAAAATGACACTTTCTTATGTTCTCTTTTTATGGTGATGCTTTGATTTGTAAAACTCAGGATGAAGAGATCAACGACCACTGTAACAGCTCCACCTCCACCGATGCAAGTGTATTCTCCAGCTCCACCTCCACCGACGCAAGTGTATTCTCCAGCTCCACCTACGCAAGAAAGTGTACATCCAGCTCCACCTTGGCTGGTTTATTCTCCACCTCCACCTACGCTAGAAAGAATACCCACAAAGATCACTGGGGCGGCATCGTCTTCAACCAATATTCATCTATTTTCCTTGCTGACGCTTCTTATCCCTTTTTATTTCTAGCTGTAACAGAGAATCTCCACCCTAATCCTTGTGAATATATATGACATCACCAGCGACCAGTTCCGCTAGGATGTACATCTGATGTCAAACACCCACAAAATCTACACCATTTCTAATTTCTTAGATAGGTGGGCTAGAGAATTTGAATGTTGTATATCTAACTGCTTTCTTGGCATTTGTAAGATAGTCTCAGTGTTTGATGAATAACAGAAAGGACTAGAAGCATAAATAAAAGAAGAAAAGAGATAATTTAACCGGAAAAAGAAAAAGAAAAAAAAAAGGAGATACTCCAAGAAACGTTATGATTCAATCTTCCTTAAGTTACCAAGGGCAATTGTAGAAGTGCCACACCAATTCTAAGAGAGATGTTCATTAAATTTAATTTAAAAAGGAAAAAAGAAAAACGAAAAACCTCAAGCTGAACTGCTCAACCAGCGTCCTATCATGCATGATATAAGCTGTAAGTATAAGAATTGTCTAAAATGTCCAAGATCAAGCACAAAGCTAAAGCAGGTTGAACAAGGATGTGTTGGAGGAATAAAATCGTACAAGTCTAAACTCTATGGTTCCTCATTTCTTGGTCTTGTTTTTCTTGGAGGCTATTGATTTCTTTTTGCCTTCCCTTGGAAGCCTTCTTGCGCCCAGCTACCTGCTCAGACAAACAGCCATTGGCAAACATAAGCCTTAGGAAACCGACTTCTCCGTATTTTTGGCTCTTTTTTCAAGTCATATTGGACAATAGAGAGTAAGTTGATAATTACAGATGCCTTATCAGCCTTCAATTTGGTTTTCCCATGTGACTGCTCCTCAGTCCTTGACCATAGTACTTTCTCGGACAAATACCAAAGGCAACCTCGAAGATGAGACCTGAGCCAGTAGCACGAAAAGGTGGTTAGCCAAATCAAATAAATATTAAGTGCAACATCTTGCATAAAGTGTAGGGCTGCGTACGCGATCTGGACCCTCCCCGAACCCTGTGCAAACGCGGGAGCCTAGTGCACCGGGAACATGAGTCACGCAAACGCAGGAGCCTGGTGCACCGGGAACATGAGCCCCTGTATGCTTATCAGATGGGTCTTCCTCAACATCCAAATCTGCAGCATTCCCTAGAAGAACAAAGATGACAGTAAAAAGTAAATTCCCACGAAATGTAGAGAAGAACACATCCAACTAAGAGACAGAAGGAAGCCCTGCTTAAGTCGCTGCATCTGAATTTGTGTTAATTTTGAATAACAATAAAAAGGACCGGTATGTGTTCCATGGAATAACAAAGCAACTATCTTGTTACCACATATGGGAATCAGCTTTCTCAGCACTTTGGTCTTCTTGTCCTTCTGCTTAAGTCGCTCTTTTTCTGTTTTCACAGTAGCAAGTTATCAATTTCCATGAGCACATCTTCTGACTTTATCACTGCCTGGAAACTTCAAACCAAGGACAGTACCAGTGCTTATGCCCTAGGACTCTGAAGAAGTATCAGAATCTGAAGACAATGACCACACCGAATAGTTTTTTCCCTGATTGAAAAAGGTAGGTATCAGACTGAAAACTATTAATGTTCTTAGATGTATTCAATCAAAAGAAGTCAAGAGAAACAGTCGTGTACATCAAAAAACAATCAAAAAACAATTAAACCAAAGGACATGATAGAGAAGAATAAAGCAACAGATTAAAATGCAAGAAAATCAATACTTAAACAAACAATAACACTGCATCATTTAAGGTGGGCTTCTTCCAACATTTTAAGGTTGGTATCCACCTAGATTATCAAAAAGGCTGTCTACGCTGTTTGGGGGGGGAGCCACCAAAAACAAAATGCAGGTAGGAGGGAGAAATCATCTCCATGCTTGTGCGTTAAATTTTAAGAAAATTTTTCTGGTACATTATTCCCAATGAAACCTGGAAGAATAACAAAAGGATAAACTTCATGGGACATGCTATTATCTACTACAGCAGTCAGTAAATGCAGATTTATCTCAAATAGCTTCCACCAGCACGTCTCGTTTTCCTGTCAATGCAAAAAACTATTTAGATACTAGGCACCTATCTTGGGAACACTGTCAAATTCTTCCACAACATCAAAGATATCTAATTTTGATGTTGTGCTACACTGATTGCTACGACAGTAATCAGGAGAGAAGTGCAGAAAGAGCAAAGAGATTTAGCTCAGCAAGTATTATTGGTGCATGTTGGGCCTACGAACATAAATGAAAACTATGCCATTGGGGGGGGGATCCTTACACTAGCTAGGATGTGTTCTGGTGATGCTTCTGAGTCAACTGCTTGTTCCGCAGCCCTTTTTCCTAAATAATTGACAACGCGATATGTCAACTAAAAGAAGCCTAAGTGTTGCTAACAATATATGTTGCATTTTGAATCATAAGGTTCGAGAAAACAGCAGTTAAACAAACAGGGCACCTTCTCCCCTCAATTTGTTTCTCCCATGAGATTGTTTGGCTTTGTTAACTTTTTCCAGTGACTTTTTTTTTGTAAGTGCTTTTTCCATAGATTTATGCATGTTTAGTTGCTTATCTTACTATCAGGTATCTCTTCGGCATCATAATCGTCCCTTTCCTTATCTTAAGATTCTGTCACTTGTTTATGAAACAACTCACTAAGGTTCTTGTTATCCTCATCGTCGCTAAGAGAAGACTCCGTGTCAGATGATAAGGTCAGAGGTGCTTGAGTTGATGCCTGTCAAACAAAATTGGAGTCTCCCTATTGTCACCCACAGGCCACAAAATACAGCAGCGAAGTTTTTTTTTTTTAAAAAAAAAAAAAACTAAAGGTAAGCATAAACATAACGAACTGAGATTGCATTAGAATAATTGCAGTAGCATTTAAACTTAGAATATTCAGGCTCAGAATTCAGTTATAGACAGCAGATCCCATCATTACAGAAGCAAGCTTTGAAGCCAATGAATCGAAATCCAAATTTCCAAGGGCAATACAACACTGTCGATAAAGAGTGTAAAAATATAAGAGTATTGGTGTTTTAGCGATTAAGAGTGAATTGAGTTTATACATATGAAAATTTCAAGCTTTAGATTGGCATGCAACTTTAAGTTAAAGTCCAACACTTTAAGTGAAATTGTAACTGTGCCTGGAATGGCGGAGCCAATCCGAAGAATCTTCGCTGGAGCTGCTGCTCATTTCCAGATTCCCAAAATCGCACCAGCCAAGTTTGAAGACTCACCACAGCAGAGACTGACAGAAATTTGATAACCATTCTTCCCGATGTGGCAGTGGCGGCAATTAACGAATTCAATAGGGTTGAATGCGGGTTTCACTGGGTTTCTCGAGGAATTCATTCCCTCTGATGAACCGCAGTTTTTTCCCTTTTCCTTTTTTCTACCTCAGTTAAAATAAATTAACAAAAACTAACAAGTTACAGCAAGTGCTTCGTATAGGGGATAGGATCCCTAACCGCTCTACATGAACGGTAACAAAGGACCGCACGACATATGACAGTGAGAGGTGGTGGTGAGGCTAGATACAGGTTACACGCATCTAGCCTTACCATCCATTGACTGCCACGTGTCATACGATCACAAGGGGTGAGGAAAAAGGGGTTAGGGGATCTCATTCCGGACGAAAAAACAGACCACGTTTTAAGATGATGATGATGATTATTATTATTATTATTATTATTATTATTATTATTATTATTATTATTATTATTATTTAAATGTATACATATCTATTTCACTTTCATTTTGTGTCAAACTGGTTATAAAAATATTTGGCTTAATTGAGGGCATATTTGCCTTCTTTCTTAACCATCTATATTTTTCCAATTTCCTTAATTTCTCCACTGTTGAAGTGTCTTATAACCAATTCTATTGGACTTTACTTTGTATTCTAATTTTATTTTCTACCATCAAGATTTCTTATTTCTTATTTCTATGTGATTGATCTTTTGTATTGCCAAGTAAATTTTCCGCTATTTTTTTGTCTTTACCGTCACATCCTCCCATCCTTATTCGCATTATCACTTGAATTTTTTAGAACTTCTTACTCTAATATATTTCTTTTCTCTAAATTTTGCTTCATTATGTTTCTTTAATAAACCGTTGTTTTTTTTATCTTCTATTTCAGATACAGACATCCAACACTACAAGACAGTGTTGCATTGTTAAACTTTATCATGGAATCACTTTTTACTTCTTACAAACTCTTATATCTCTCGTACGAGTCATAAAATAGTATATATATGACTTATTTGGTCCACTTTTAAATGTAATCAATGTTCATCTATTTTTTAAAAATGTATTAGATACTATCAGATCATACGTTATTAGAAAATTCAAAATTAATCTTCCTTCATTGTTCATGTTTCCAACACCAAATCCACCATGTACATCATTGTAATTATTATTCTCTGTACCTACATGTCTATTTAAATATCCTCATATAAAAATTCTCACCTATTAGAATTTCACTAAATGTTTCCAAAATTGAACATCTATAACCTCACTTAAACGCACTTGAGGAGGGAATAAGCTAATAATATTGATTATTTCTCTTGCAAGCACCAATTTAAGAGCTATAATTGTATCAAATTTTCTAATAGAACCTACTACTTTGTCTTTGTGTTGTCCGTGATTATCTTCCATGTTATAGTTATAGTGTTCCATGTTCCTATTCTAACACTCATAATCGACATATTATTTCCTCTCTTAGTATCTAACAACGTAAGAACTCTTTTGCTTTTTTTAATTGCATCCGAATTATCTAGGGGATGCAGCAACCCTAACTTAATTGTTACCGCATTCGGACCATGCGAAGGTGACCCTTGTTTATTTGACACTACATCCAATGAAATGTACATTCCTAGCTCAATTGTCGCCGCGTTTAGATCATACTATAGGGATCCTTACTTATTCGATACTACATCCAAACCTCTCAAATACGACACTCCATGCCGAGACAATGCATTCGGACCATAGAGTGCGCTATTTATTAAAAATATTCTAACATTAGCGCTGATTCTTGTTTGATCCATAATCATATTTAATGATAAAGTCTTACACTGGCTAACAACCTAGTACAACAACAATATTACTCCATTGTCTTAGAGGCTGCAACGGGGTATAAGGGAGTGACAAATACATGCGAGTGCTATCGACAAATCCGTTACGTGCTAGCCTATTTGTTGGCAAATCGTATTAATTTCTGAAATAATGTATGGTCATTTGAGCAACTCATAGTGAAAAGACTCCGACACACCAACAACAAAGTTTTATTCTAATCAACACGAATAATAACTAAGATAGCAACTCATAGTGAAAAGGCTCCGACACACCAACAACAAAGTCTTACTCTAGTCAATACGAATAACAACTAAAATATATTCTAAAAGTAATCAGAAAGTTTTCTTACACTCGGAGAAGAATGATATAAAGTAAAACGAGTACAAAAGGAATATATTAAGTCGTAAGTGTATCTTAAAACTTTTGCCCTTCGCTGCCACAATTTCATTCAAAGATTATAATTACTCCAAGCAATAAAAATTACTTGCAACAAAAATACTGCATCTCTGACAAGGTCCAACGCTTCTTGCTCCCTCCCTTTACTAAGGATCAACCAGAAAACCGAGAGACGCATAATGGAGCTGTAGCTTCCCGAAGTGCGAAGAAGTAAATGGTGAATCAAGATCACTGAAGGCCATAAACCAGCAAAGCTCCAACTCCTCCTATGCCAGCTACAAGACCGATGATCACACCAAAAGGAGGCAGCCCTCCCCCTATCGCTTTCCCTGTGTTTGCGTCGTATCTAGCAAACCTCTTTTTAGGCGCCCTACACTGCACGCATGCATAATCCTCCGGCTGCACCACACAGTGTGCTTTGTTAGCACACAAATTGCTGCAAGAAGCATACTATGCATCTTCTTCAAGAAACAGTAATTATGATGTTTAACTTGAATCATATCTGCACTCTGTGTTAGTTTACAACAGTTTCCCTTTCCCTAGCTTTATTGTCAAAGATTTGTACTACGTATCGTTCTTTTAGTCCTACTTTTTGACTAGAAGAAAAATAAAAGAAGCATGCCTGCTCATCAAAAGGTTTTGGCAAGGTGTAGATAAATCCACAGTCGAGGCATATGTGAGTTGCTCGAGCCTGCAAGAGGTTGCAATCCACCAATTTAATATTAGACACATATGGGAAACATAGTCTATCTGCTCATAGATTTTTCATTCTTGCCTTCTGAGCATCTGTCAACTTCCGTCCAAACCGAGGAGGTGCTGGGCGCTTCGGCAATTTCTTCACATCTACATCTGCACCTCTGCAATAACGAGATCACTGGAGATGTTCAGGGAATAGCATGCAGTTTACATTTTGGAGAGTGATGTTAGGATATCAAAAGCCAGAAAAAAAGATGAAGTTATGTCCTACATTGGCTACTTGCCTTTTTTGCTAAACAAATGTGTCTACGCTGTAAAGCTTAGCTGAACTTTTCCTCAACAAATATTAGGGATTTCAAACGCGTGATCAGGCTTCAACTAAGATCAAAACCTGTTGTAGGCTCAATGTTCGGGCATAATTTCATGGGGAGCCACTGATGAAAAGTTCCAACATCCATATTCATCTCAAGTTGCATGAAAAGGTAAAGAGAAGTATCCAACATTCGCTCCTTTTGTAACATCTCGGGGCAAACTCTTAGCATTTCAAAATCGCAGGTTCTTATGTCTAAGAATGTCCCTCGGAACTTTATGCCTACTACGTTTACCAACTTGGGGTTGAAACGCACTGATGATCTTGGTACATATCTTGGCATGCCATTACTTAGTGGCAGGGTTGGGAAGAGAGCATATGCGAACATTGTCGACCGGATTCGAAACAAACTGAGTGCTTGGAAAGCTAAAACCTTATCGCATGCGGCAAGGTATGTATTGATCCGTAGTGTACTCTCATTGATTCCTACTTATGCCATGCAAACAACTCGTCTTCCATTTCGCCTTGTTGATGAAGTTGAAAAACTAACGAGAAGATTTTTCTGGGGAGATACGAAAAACACACATCGGTTGCATTGGGTAAAGTGGTCTACGATTTGTAGAGATAAATCTTCGGGTGGCCTGGGGATCAAAAGATTAAGGGACATAATCAAGCAATGTTGGCCAAGTTGGGGTGGAAGCTTATCATGGATGTGGATTTGTTGTGGGTGAAGGTCCTCCGCTGCAAATATGGAGACATTCTCCAAGTCGAACAAAATCTAACGTCTCTCTTTTATGGCGACACATTCGTAGCATTGTCCCACTGCTTAGAGCCGGACTTGAGACGAGCAATTCTTTGACTCCGGATAGTTCTTCATTGCCGCGATGGCGGGGGACTTCTTCGGGTGGTTTCACTGTGGCGAGCGCATATCGGATACTTGGAGAGAGTTCTAATATCTCTACCTCTTCTACATGGGATCATATATGGGCTATGAAAGGACCATGTCGGCTAAATTTTCTATTATGGAAATTATGCCACAATGCTATTGCTGTTGGTAAGAATCTACAAAAACACCAGGTCGCTTCTAATAGTAGTTGTAAAGTATGTGGTTCTATGGAGGAGGATACTTTACATACATTTCGGGATTGTCCATGGGCTAGACAAATCTGGACGAGACTTCTTCGACGACAGGATTTACAAAGCTTTTGTGGTTTTAGCGATACGGCTGCTTGGGTTGAGGCGGGCCTAACAACAACATGGGGCTCTTAGGAATGGCGATATCTCTTTAGAGAGGCAGTGCTCAGCATTTGGTATTGGAGGAACCAAAGAGTACATGGAACTATATCTGATTTCCCCCCCCCCCCCCTCAGAGTGTTTGCGCTGAAATTATATGTAGAGTACAGAAACTACTAGTAGCTCATAGAGAAGATAGATATGGTGTAAATATATTATAGCATGATGTAGGATACTCTGTATTTTGATGTTTTTGTTATCAATAAGATCCTTTTTCGCGCAAAAGAGAAGTATCCAACTCTCGCCATTTTCTTGTGAACATCAACAACATACACCCATCTGTAATAACCATGTTCCATTTCATGGAAGTTGAGGAACTATGCTTACTAAAATTTGGTAAAACAAGATGAATATCTGGATGTGAGGGAATAAAAGAAGGAACCAAGATCAAGGAGGTATATTTCTTACACCAGTTCACCAGTTAGGCAGTTATTAAACAACTAGTATGTTGAACTTGCAAATGCAGTAAGCGCTAGGCCCAAATTTTGCCTGAGAAACTTAGACAGTGGATTTACAGCACACAATATGATCAATGAGCTGTTGTACTAGGCTCTTCAGAAAGGACACAATGTTGCTTAAAACTGTAGTACTTACAACCCGTTTTTGTTTACCCTTCAAAAAGAGTACTCCGATAATCATGCAGGCTGCAGAAGGTATGTACACCAATTAGAAGCATCAAGGAACATAAAAACGAGGTACTACGCTGCAGATAACTATTATTATTATTGATGGATCAAATTTCTGTCACATAAGACAAAGGTTTGATAGAGCAGAAATGATTGGCATCGGCAAGATTCCAGAGCAACCATGGATGTGAGGAATAACAATGAAACAATTGTCTTGCCTGCTGACTACGAAGTAAACTGAATCGGGCTTGGCCTGAATGGCAGTTTTTGTAAAGCCGAGCTTATCAGCAGGCCAAAGTTCATCACCGAAGAAGCTGCTTGTATAGACAACCTGGTCTCCAGCCTTTAGCCCTGCTTTTGCAGCGTTTCCACCACCCTCTACACCCTGGCTATCCAGTGAATCGTTAGTAAAAATAACATAACATCTGAAAAATGGAAGAAAGAAACAAAGAATTTACCGTAATGACAACACCGCCACCAGATTTTTGACCCAAAGTAAGGCCAAGTGGCTTATCTACTTCCACTTCAATGCTCTTTGACGCTGCAGTTCTTGCCGTGGTTTCGAGGCCTCTTCTTGATCGGTTGGCGCTGCTCCTGTACTGGTCTATGAAGATAAATGAGACGCCCCTTTTGGCTTCTGGAAGCGAGACCCCTTGGAAACTTGATTTCTGTCCCCAAAAGCCCACAAGAAATACAAAAACAGTCACATGCCATGAATATGACTGCAGAATCGAGATGTATGTTATGGTAATTGAGTAGACATACCAGGGAGTAAGTAGAAAGCTGTTTCGG
Source organism: Eustoma russellianum (assembly GCA_036186865.1). Classification (NCBI taxonomy): domain Eukaryota; kingdom Viridiplantae; phylum Streptophyta; class Magnoliopsida; order Gentianales; family Gentianaceae; genus Eustoma; species Eustoma russellianum. The sequence goes on along the minus strand of AP025042.1, from coordinate 1,533,036 downwards.
AAATGAATTTGAGTTGGGTGTTTGTAGGCCGAGACTCCTGCCATTACAAGAGAGGGCTGTGCAAGAAGAATTGGAACCGGCAACCACCGTTGTTAACATGATGCCTGGGAGAAGATGCGTGAAAGTGCGTGTGTTTGGCAGTAGGCGTGGGGTTGAGGAAAGCAGACATTTTTAGATGCTTCATTCTTTGGTTGGAAGCTTCGTGGAACAAAGTGAGCCACTGGATTATCTTTCAGTTGATAGCTTCATCCATCACAACAAAACCTTACAGTCTCACCTCTATGATTCGATATAAATGTCCGATGCATGCAACCATATTCATATTTTAGAAACATAAAAAGTTTATTTTTTGATGTCCCATAATAAAATTACGTCAGTATCAATCAACTGCTATTTCACAGTATAAAAGCGCAACTAATTTAGTAATTCATTTTGTTTTATTCCATAATATTCTAAAGTTAAAAAATAATATGACATTGACTCCATTTGAAATAGAAATAAATTGATAGCTTCATCATCAACAACAACAACATTACCCTCATTGTTTTAGAGACTCTCGCCTATGACGAGGTATCAGGGATCGGATGTACGCAACCATAACACATCATAACCTTTTTCTTAAAAAAAAGTAATAAATTTACTCTGTCTCAGAAATATGGTAAGTGTAATTATCAATATATTCAAAAGTCAATTTTAATAATAATTTAAAACGGAAAAAGAGAGTGAAACATAGGAAAGAATTATACGTAAAGGAAAAGAAATACAGAACGCAAATTATGACTCCATTTCATGGACACATTTCGCAAATTATTCTTGGACTCACTCATTTCATTTTTTGTGTTTGTTTTACTTATTCTCGTTACTAATCTACATCTGATTTAGCAAGCTCAAAATTTCCACTATTGGATGGTTATTTTATTTACGTTTAATTTACCTTTTAAATCTCTAAAATTATTTATTTATTTTTGCTTCTTCTGTATCGCCTTCCAATTTCCCTCCTAACAACCTTAAAACTTCGAAAAGGCGTAGATGATGGACTAAATATTCACAGATAACTAGCTTTCTGCTGTGAGTTTTGGCAAACGAGGAAAAAAGATTTGGACTTTGAAAAGGTGGAAAAGCTCCAGTGGACATGTCATTCACAGGAGTCATTCCAAAGAGCATTACTGCACCATCACTACCCTCCAACAGAAAATCAAAATTAGATTGCTCTACTTCTGATACCAGCATTAACGAAGAAGAAATCTCCAAGAAATTTAGCTACAGTAGGGCCTCCCCTGCAGTAAGATGGCCCCACCTCAATTTCCCAGCTCCAAATTAAAATTTGAATCTATCTCCATTTACCTCTGAGCCTCCTGACATGTCCTATGTTGTAGTTGATGTTGATATTGAGTTGAACTCGGAGAGTTCTTGCATTAAAAGTTAAATTGATTCTCATATAATTGATGAAGGTATTGTCAGCATATCTGATTAGTTAATAAATACTTAATGATTATTTATTGATTATTATAATTTTTTTTATTATGTGATAAGTCAATGTCGCAAAACTTGTCAAGACGTGGCGGAGAAGGTGCAAGGTTTTTCAAGGGAGTTTTTCCAGAAGAAGGTGAGAAGTTATTCCTTTTTTTTTCTTCTTTTTCTAGAAACCAAAAAAAGCCTTCGGATTTTAGAGCCCAAAACATTAAAAGGGCATTTGAGCCCAAAACATAAAAAGGGCCTTGGCATTTTTGGGTATGGAAGCAGTTTTTCTTGTTTGTTTGCATAGTAATATAGATATCGTGTTTTCAAAAGGAAGTGAAAAAATAAGGCCAGGTAAACGTGAAAATGTTAATGGGCCAAAGACCAGTCTTAATGGGTCACCCTCAATTAGGAAGAGTTGAAAACAGAATGGGCCACATCACAAACACTAACACTAAAGCTGTATATATCTTATTTAACCCGATAGAAGAAAGAGGAAGGGCCCATAAGCTAGAGTTTTCCTTTTGTATAAAAGCGGGAGTCACTAGGGTTTTGAAAGGTTGCGGCAGTTGCTCTGTTGCTGGACTGGGTTAGGGCTTCATTTCTTTCAGTCCCCAGTAAGATTTCTTCACGTCGCCTTCTGTTACGGCTACCTCCTTCCCCCTTTGATTTGTAGATTGTTATGTAAATTCGTTGTTTATTGGTAATACCTTGAGATGGTACTTCTTTTGTTCTTTTCCTCACAACTTAGTCTGAGGATTGCATTTGTGTTGTTATATGGGTGTTTGAGCTGGACGAATTTGAGATCCTTTGGCTCTGATGCATTGGTCCTGACTTTTAGTTTTGGACGTGTGTTTACTTCGGTGGATTCTTGCTTTCTAGATTAAATTTGTTTTGATAGTGTTAGCACGTTGAATGATGGTTGCTTTTGCAACTACAATCGAGTGTATTTTGTTTTTGTTGAATAATTGGTTGGAGGGCATTTGCTTCTGTTTTGGCCGCTCTCCGTGTTTATTTTTCCTTCAGTGGTTAGTATGGTGGGCAGTTGCTTGATCTACTTTGCCTCTCCGTTGGGGGATATACCTCTTTGCATTTCTTGATGTGTTAGGGGTGTTTACAGATGTGTACTCTTTACTTCTCTGCTACTTGATTTGTGATTTTTTATTTTTTCCCCTTTTAGTCTGTCATGGTTGTTCATTGTTCCCCCTTATGGTGGTTATGTGCGTGAATTATGGTCACTTATGTTGAGTTGCTTGGATGTGCTTTAGCTCTTAACATTTCCTCAAAACATGCCAGGTTTTAATAGGTAAGTCATGGTGAAGCACAACAACGTTGTGCCCAGTGGGCATTTCAGAAAACATTGGCAAAACTATATAAAAACCTGGTTTAACCAACCTGCCAGGAAGACCAGGAGAAGAATTGGTAAGCTGTCAACCTTTTGTGCGATAAACAGTTTCTTCATCTTGGAGGTTGTTAATACTGTCCCTTTGGTGTTTGAAACTTTGATACAGCTAGACAGAAAAGGGCTGTCAAGATCTTTCCCAGACCTACTGCTGGACCTCTGCGCCCTATTGTACATGGGCAAACAGTGAAGTATAACATGAAAGTGAGGGCTGGTAGAGGGTTTACTCTTGAGGAGCTCAAGGTGGGTTCGGTTTTGCCCCTTGGAGTTTCAATAATTTGTCGAGATGTATGATAACTGATCTCTTTTGTGGCCATCTACTCTAGGCTGCAGGAATCCCAAAGAAACAAGCTCCAAGTATTGGAATTTCCGTAGACCATCGCCGCAAGAACCGTTCTTTGGAGGGATTTCAGGCCAATGTCCAGCGACTTAAGACCTACAAGGCTAAATTGGTTGTCTTTCCTAGACGGCCTCGTAAATTTAAGGTCATATTAATATACATGGTTTTCAGTTGTTTCTTGTTGCTTGTTTCCTTTCGCCCTCGAGATTTGATTTTTTTTTTTTTTTTGCTCCAGGCTGGTGATTCTGCTCCTGAGGAATTGGCTACAGCCACACAAGTCCATGGGCCTTTCATGCCTGTTGTCCGTGAGAAGCCCTCTGTTGATGTTGTTAAGGTGACAGAAGATATGAAGGCGTTCAGAGCCTATGACAAGCTGCGCCTGGAACGCACAAATGCACGCCATGTGGGTGCTAGGGCAAAGAAGGCTGCTGAGGCCGAAAAGGAAGAAAAGAAGTAGTGAGCCATTGTCAGTGCTTTTTTCCCCCGAAATTGTGTATTTGGACAAGCCTGAGGACAAAAGTTGCTTACATTACGTTATCTATCGTTTGACATATATCACCATCAATATGGTGCTGTCAGTTTTGGATATTTGCAGAAGATTTCCCTTGGTGCCGTTGAGTCATTTGTTTACTCGCTTGATCTTGTGTGACCGTTACACTTAGCCCTTTGATCTGACGTTCTATATCTCACAGATGACTGACCATTACTTAACTGAATGTAGTTGATTTTTTACAGTACAGCATGGTTCTTGGTGGTTTGGCAGGTAAATTATGTCATCACTAGTTTGACATTGCTTATTGGTATTAATTATATGTAAGCATCAGTTGATGTTTGCTCTGTTAAATTTTGTCTGGGATGATAGAAGGCTGGTTGGGACGTCTCTCTGAGTTTAGAAATGTGACATATGGTTGTTGAGTTAGATTTAAGTGTAGTCCCTTTAAGTTGTGGGCCTCACGTGATTGGAACACCTAATACCTAAGTTTGAAAATTAACCAGAACTAAAGGTCCTGTCTTCATGGAACCAAGATCATGTGGGGAACTGCCGCATATAGTTTTCGAATGTGATAAGCAAGTAAATGTTTGTTAATACCCCCTGGAATGCCTTTTTCCAGTTTTGGTTTTTAGTGTGAGATACTGACATGGGACAATACGTGGCTGTGTGAAAGAGGTTGCAGTAGAAAGATGCAACAGAAGTGCCGTGTGGCTTGCGATAGAAAGGAAGTACGTTTCAGTATGTGAAAACAAGGGAAAGGAAAAAAAGGGAAGGTGGCGTGCTGGGGAGAGGTTGTAACTGGGAAGGAGACGGCAAATTGTTAGAAGTGAGTCGAGCACGTAGCTTGCTTGTCTTTTATTGAAATTATGGTTGTGGTGATGGTGTCAAGGCTTCTCTTATCGAGTAAACTATACTGAACAGCCAATAGAGCGTAACGTCTTCCTCAATCCAATCCAAACGAACTAAGGGTTGAAACAGAAGAGAGAGATTCGTCTAATGATGGCCATAGGTAACTATGATGCCTTCAAGACTTGAACGGGCCGTACCGAATGCCCGCCGAGCTGATGTTTATAGAAGAAACTAAAATAATAGAACGTATGCCGCCCAGATTCCGACATTCGTGGACGTTTCCCTGCTGTACTAGAGAAACAACGAAGTAATAAATTCTATACCTCCATCATAACTTCACCCCTTTGGTGGAGATGATTCGCGAGTTAAATGACAGCACATCTTATTTTGGGCTTCTGGTCTGTGTAGGCTTAGACCTCCGTTCGTCATAGCTTCAACTACCTGAAGAGCATGCACGCACCAGCAGCCAACTAAAAATATACTCACTCTTCCTTTTTTCCCACGCATCTCATGGTCTTTCAAGTTGTCTTAGAAAGCCTTCCAGGTTTCCAATTAGTCACAAATGAAATTTCAGCTCGAATGACCTAATTATGTTATCGGAATCGAATTTTCCTTGATTACATTAATAATTAAATTACTGAGGTATGATCAGTTTAGATTTTCTAGGAAGTTTTAACTCTTATCACTGGATTAACTGAAACCTTAAATCTGACGTCATCCGGTTTTAGAATTTAATACAATGAACAAAAAAATTGAAAAGTGGAAGTAGGCGCGGACATGACTTATTGTATTCGATCTTCAAGAAATGCTACTCGCTTCCCCTTGGCGGCGTTTTTCTCTGTCCCAAATCTCAACTTTTCTTTCTCCTCAGACTTATCTGCAAAATTGAGCTTGTTAGATAGCACTGGAAGTCACTGTTATGGCCGAATTTTTTTTTGGATTGAACGGGTGAACTTGATAGTAAACGGTTGAATTTGTAACTAAAACTTGCAAAAATCAGGAACATTAGAGGTTCCAGAGTTAGTTTCATGTAAAAAACATACGACGTTATCATTTATACGTTGTTTTTTTTTGTATTTCGTTTATGCTGGAATTAAAGAACCTGTCTTGTTGCGAGAATTTTATGAATATCAAGAGGTATATTTACAGTTCAATCTGAATATTTGTTCAAACGCCCCTTCTGTCTATCGGCAAAAATGATTTCGTAGTCATTGATTAAACCAATACATGTTTGGAAACATTGGGAACTGCCAAACGTCGTGTTCTGTTTCTGTATCTTGGCCAAGTGTCTATGAGTATGCGTCACGTGTCACGATATCAAGGTATAACTACCCACATGGCCAATGTACCTTGGTTGAGCCGAGTGGGTATGATTTGACCCGTGAATTCATACTCATGTTTGAGGTCTAGTCGAGCTAATTTAACTTCGTTGAAATTTTTGGGTGGATGCAGCCAACATGTTGTAAGACTTGTCAAATGTGATTGGTGTCTAGGACAATGATCGTCCAACATATACGATTCCTTATTTGCATTGTTTCTACCTATGCTATTTATTCATTTATTTTCATTTTATTGTGCCCTTATTAGATTAAATTGTTATCCTAAGCACATGCCCGAGTGAAGGAAGCCAAGAGAATAGAAAAAGATTGTCAAATCGATTGCATATATACATATATATACGTATATGTATACCCATTACATGTATATATGGAATTTAATATAAAAAAGAAAGAGAGAAGATTCGGGCATTGTTCTTGAGGGTGCCAACGGTTCTCCGGCTAGCTAGCCTCCCATCTCAACACTAGTCGCGCGCCCGCGCCCCGGTTTTGCTTCTTTTACGCTGACCACTTTTTTTTCTTTTTTTTTTCTCTTTGGCGGTTTTCATTTTCTCTGCAGTAAAAGCAATTTGCAGTCTGTTGCCTTCATTCAATTTGTGTGGTGGTAATAACAATTAGGAGAAACGTAGCCATTAATTCTGAGGAATCTGGTTTAGGTTGAAGTTGCAGAAATGGGCGATGCCGAGTTTTCTCATGACTCCACCCCTGAGGGAGCCTTGCTGCAACAAATTTCTACGGCGGTGGAGCAAGCTAAGGAGCTTCAGGATTCTGCTTCTTCGTTAGTTTCTCGTACTTCTCGTGAAGAAGATTCTCTTCGCCAGAAGGCCAATTCTCTGCATTCCGACATTCAGAAACTCCACACTCTCATCCACGAATCCAACCTCCATTCCAAACACGCTGACAAAGTAAGCACTAATGTCACTTTCCACATATCCTCCTCCATGGAGAATTAGTCTGTAATGAAAAAAATCTGAATGTTACATTTCGGTTGTAGATGGAAGAGGAACTGTTTAAAGCTAGATATATTCTGAGTGAAGGCGATGCAGCGTCGTTTCTCACTAGCAGATCTCACGGTCAATGCATTTACTGTCTCTCCGTTACTTTTTCAATTAAAAATTGTCTGGAATATGCAGGTATTTGATGTTTATTGAGTATGCGGCTTGATTGCAGGGCGGTTACTGAAGATGTTCCTTGGCCCAATCAATGTTCGTGCCCACAGGAAGGATGTCCAGCTCAAAGTGAAAGAGGAGTACAACAGCTTCAGAGTAGGTTTGAGCTTCAAATTCAATGTTTATTGTTCAACTGAGGCTGTTGTCTTGACTATTGGCATGAAAACTGAATCTCTCGTTCAACTTTTTCATGGATATCTCCTGACAAAAAATATGAAATATTAAATGTTCTCAGCCTTTCACCCGTTGATTTTAGAGTTTTTTTAGTTAAAGGTGACAATGTACCAGTTGAATCCCATGACAGTGTACCTGCTTGTTTGTCTTCTTTTATAGGGTATGAGTTGCAACTATGACTAAATTGTTGCACCAGGGGTTTTGATTACCTTGACAGTAACCTTCTTGTTTGTCTTCTTTTATAGGGTATGAGTTGCAACTGTGCAACTAAATTTATGTTGTGTTCGAATAAAACCTGGACTATGTTGGCAATATAGGATATAGTAGACACCAGAATCCCTGTTTTTGGATGAGCTAATAGCTTACTGTATGTTGCATTCACAGGATAGAACAGCGTCCCTCTTTCTTCTTTTTCCAGCTATGCTGCTTATTCTAAGGTCATGGCTCTGGGAGGGATGTCTTCCAGCATTGCCCGTACAACTGTACCAGGTACTACAGTTCTGTCCGACCAAAGGTTCTAACTGAATTGATCATCCTTCAGGGTTTCTGCCTTCATTCAAAATTACACCTCTTGTTTTGATTGCAACTAAGCGTTTCTTTCTGCAGGCCTGGTTATTATATCTCTATACTGGTCTGGCCTTACGTGAGAACGTTTTGAGAGTAAACGGAAGTGATATTCGCCCATGGTAAGGAAACATTTACTTGCTTCTGCTCCCTTGTCTTCATGAATTTCCTAAATTTTGCTCTTCGTTCATTGGGTGAGTGCTTTATTTACATATTTTATTTTATTTTGGCTACTTTCTTCCTTAGCCGTCTATACAAGAATGTTTACACTGTGTTCCTAAAGTCTTGGATGGTCTTAGCTCTATAAATCTGGTGAAAGCAATGTCCTAGCGTGGTTCGTGAGTGATTGCAGCATGATATTCTGGAAGTTTAAGCTAGTCTGCCTTATATGGTTAATTGTTTCATAGTTCTGTGATTGGCCGTACATGCTTCTGAAGTTGGGGACCTCCTGAAATAATGACCTTGAAGAAGCCAAAATTTGTTTTGGTTTGTCACTGCATTGGTTCCTCTCAAGACTTGGTCAGGAAGCGGAAATTTAGCCAAATATGTTCGAGAAGCAGTCCTTTTTTTCTCTTGTATTTTGTTGTTGTTGTTGTTGTTGTTGTTGGTGGTGGTGGTGGTGGGGGGGGGGGAGACAGATAAAGGGAGCACAAAATTCAGCTGCTTTCCTTATATGAAAATTCAGTCAGACTTGTTTGGGTTTCGTTCCAAGATAGTATAAGGTGTTTTCGGGTCTTGGATACTTGCAGAATCTCCTGTATGCTGGATAGGTATATTGTTCATAACTGGAAGACCATAAGGATATTGTTGAAAATTTCAAAACATTTTGGTATTCGTTGTGCATAAGTGCTTATTACTTTTCAAAACTTTTTTTTTTCCCCATCTCTTATCTGAAAAATTACAAAAAAAAAAAGAAAAAGAAAAGGTTTAAGGAAGCGACTCCAAAATAGAAATGGGATAAGGAAATCATCACCAGGAGGATTAGAGCTGAATATTCAATCTGAAGTATAGGAAGTGCTTTCTGTGACAGCCTAAAGCTTTATTCTCAGAATTTTGCTCTGGTTTATGTATCAATTTAAGTATGATGTTTTTGGATACGATATGCATTACGTGTCTCCTGGTTTTTATGATATGGAGGGATATCAAATCATAAGGGCCAGTTGCACAGGTTGTGCATACAATTGGCCACAATATGGCATAACATGTACCACTGCATCAAGTTTTTCACTGGTAACAAAATTTTCAAATGTAGGTGGGTAAAGCATCATTATTTTGCAATGGTCATGGCACTCGTAAGTCTCACCTGGGAGATTGGAAGAGGACCAGATTGTGCTCAGAAGCAGGTTAGATTAAAGATGCCATTGCATTATTGTGTATCCCTGTTGCAAAATTAAAAGAAGCAGGCACAATTTTAACATTTACAAGAACCTTCTTTGCAGAAAGGGGTATTGTTGTTCTTGAATTGGGCTATCATGCAAGGAGTTGCTATGCTTCTTCAGAATAGATATCAAAGGCAGCGACTGTATACACGTATTGCATTGGGCAAGGTAGATTTAGGCCCTTCCACAGATGCAGTGCTGTGGTCGCCCCGACCCCCTCCCCACTCCCTTCTCTCTTTAACACCTCTTTGTGGTTTTATTCCTGGTATCTGTTATACCTTTACCTCCGTGACATTCTGAAGGGGTAGCATATGATTATGGCAGTTTGAAGATAAGTCAAAACAGGATTTATCACAGACTCATCTATTGCACCACACATTTGTTTTTGACATATTTGTCTTGTTGCTTTTCTTTGTAGGCTGGAAGAATGGATGTAGTTTGGGGTGAAACCGCTGGTGTAGACGGTCAATTGTTGTTGCTATTCCCTGTATTGTTCACGTTGCAGGTATCTTGTGCATTTGAACTTTAAAATAAAGCGCAGAGGTTGATGTTGATATGATGTTTGATCTCAATTTTAAGTTTTTCTTTTTCTTCTTCTTCCCTTTTGGGTGGGTGGGTGGTTTTCAGATATTTATCTATTGTGGTAATTTTAACACCTGAAGAGTGGAAATCCTAGACATCACTACGTGGGATCTTTAGGCATTACTGACACAATTTTGTTGCAGCGCAGAATTCACAATAGGTGCAAAATCTTGCTGGAAATATAGGAACCAAATCATTCACAGATCTAACTCCTGAATCCAGCCTATATGAGTTGCGTGTCATGGAAACTACTATAGTATGCCCTTCTGAGAAAAAATGATTACCACATCTCTTGAACATGTGGGCTACTTCTCTTTCTTTTGGCTACTGTTTATTCAAAGCTGTCAGTTTTTTTTTTAACGTATGGCTTAAACCAGAAAAATTACGCGGGATGCTCGCTGTCATATTTTTGCGTGTTTGCCTGCGGGGGACCTTTTTTGAATGATTAGGAGATGAAGAAAGTTGAGTCAAAAGAAAATGCCGCTTTGGATGGGGATCTCTATCCAGTACCATAGAACACTAACAGTCCACAGCAAAACGCTATGACTGCGAAATTACTAATCAGACTCCATAGCCAATTTGCTTTGGTCGTTTAGTGCCTCTTGTGTATCAATATGTAGCATAAGGGTGGAGTATATATCCTTTGCAACTGCAGCATCAGACTTCTCCTTGTGGTGATTCCTGCCATCCAAGAAAGCTCTCTAGAACCTACTCACTTTGGGGAATTGGACCATCCTTGTAATGAAATGGTATTAGTACATCAAACCTTATTTTATTTGCAGAAGGGATGCAAACAAGAGCTGTCTAGTGTTTAGCTAGCTGTGGCACCAGAAGCATCAAGTACCTATAAGACCCCACTGCTGCAATTATCTCAGGGTGGTCTTTGGTGGAAAAACCCTACCATAAGATATAGGGAATCTTAAACCCTGTGCTTGACCAAACCATATCAACCCACTACTATACCATACTTCTGTCGGGTCTGAGCAGACATTTTTACCAGACAGTTCCGTAGGACCTTCTCCTTTCCAGAGACTCTGTCCTTATGATCTGATCTTAGCAATATCTACATAGGTGTGATCCAATAGGACGTGGCTCTCTTCTTTTGCCAGTCACACATCACATTGTCCACCCGTGATCCAATCAGAAAATTTGGCCTCAGAACACGTAGCACCCGACCTTACTGGTGGATGTTAAGCATCTAGTAAGACACGTTTCTCAAGTCATTTCCTAATTGAGTGCCAATCTAATTCTAGAAGTTCTAATTCTTGACTGTACAGATGGATAACTTTTACCTTCTCTCAGGTTTTTGAAGCGTATGTTGGAGTCTTATTGCTTAAAACAGCCTTTGCTGGTGTTACCTCCGATTGGCAGGTAAATGATGTTGAATACAATATTCGTCAATGTGTTTCTTATTCATATGGCATGGTCCACGTGCTCCAATGTTATTTTCATATCAGTCGAGTACCTTGTTCTATTTGTGGGGTTAAGTCAGTCTAATTAGAGAATGACGTGGTCATGGTAGGTGGTCACCTGTGGGGTGCTTTTGATAATCATGGCAGTTGGGAATTTTATTAACACAGTACAGACGCTTGTGACAAAGTCTCGAGTGAAAGCAAAAATGAAGAAGGGCAAACACAAGGAAGAACTTGATCAAGATACTGGTAAGAAAAGATAGTTGCCTCAAACTTCTTTCCTGGCTGGGATGAAAGTCGCACACAGGACTCATCAAGAAGTGTGCGACACTGGGCTCCTGCTTACTTCACAAATGGTAGCTCCACATATGATGAAGGCTTGAGGATTATCGCTTGTGAAGGTGTTATAAAAATTGCATAATCATTGAATACTAGTCAGCGGTTAACTTGGTTTTGGTATGGGGACAAACACATTGGCCAGGCTTGCACGCTAAGGACTGTTATTTTGTTTGTTGTTAGTGTCTACTTGAATGATTAGAGATATCTTATATTTCGTATGACATGGTCTGTGGTGTTGACAGCAAATCCAAGGATGAAAATGGCAGTTCCTGGACAGCCATCCCTATGCTCAATCGGAACTCAAAGAAATGATTGTCAGCTTTCTTACACTTCCTTTTTTTTTTCTTTCAATTTGGCGATTTTTTGGTGGCATAAAATCGGAATCGGCCAAGGGATTACCCTATCCGTAGGGCCATAAAATCGTAGCAAATTAATGTGTCGTATATGTATCTCTACATCCGCTCACGACATGAGAAAGCGTCTCTAATCGTCCTTTGGGAGTGTGGGTTGTAATTTTTCAGTTTCTATATTTTCAATAGCTTTCTAGATTTTCAAATAAACTAGGAAAATGAGAGAACATGCGCAGAAAAAGTTCGCAAATTGAGAGTCGATGTAGAACATGAAAGTGCTACCTAAAGTTCAAAGCGATTGCCATGTAAGGTCTTCAGCTCATTGAGTTCTTCGCCCTATGCAATTCCATGGTAACAGAGCTGAAGCAAAAGTGTAGTACAGGCGCATGAGAGGAGTTATGTGACAACCAAAGACAACGGTAACAGGAAGTTGGTAGATTAAAAAGAACCTGATACTGCATCTTCTTTAGTGTATGACCTCTCCTCTTTATATGCTTTTGCCACCCAACATTCTGCATCACTGATTTTCCTAGAACTTCGGGTCTCTGAAAAGGGGTCACCAAAATTCAAGACACTGAAAACCTAACTCCCATGCAAATTCAAGCCACCCTTGGAGAGAAGCAATATCAGGTACCAACCCAGAACCACCGTATACAACATTCCTTGCTTCTGGTCTTTGCTTAAGCAAGTGGGAACTAAGCATCTGGATATTGCGCCACCCACAACCCCATCCCGTCCAACGCCTTCTCATGCTCTGCTTTCAAAATGATCCACGTGCCCAGATAAGAAACTAGTAAAATTACCAGGGTCTGATTTCAAACATTCGCTAAACAAATCAAACCACCCTGAATTAATAAAATTTATCTTATCGTTGTAAACTGACAAACGAATTTTCTCATCAAGACTTGATACAGCAGACATATTCATATGCAACACGTACCTTGATGGACAATTTGAGCACACTATTCAGATGTTGTAATATATGCTTAGGTCCTGTGATCTGCATATGGGAGGTGAGTAGGATAATTATCCCACATTGGTGGGGTTTGCCTACAACAACATCTATGCGACAAGTATTTATGTGGCTCCATATGAAGATTTATATGGGTGGAATGCAAGTCACTTTTTTTACTGGGATGAAGGGGAAAAGATGATATCTGGACCAAAATAGTTCAAATCACTGTGGAGAAAGTTGCTATGGTTTGTGATGAAAGCAACCTCTAAGACAGATGGAAGAGTTGGGCATATATGATAAGAAGGCCACTTGAGTTTCAAAAAGGTGACCTTGTATATCTTAAGGTTTCACCTATGCAAGGTGCAATGCAATTTGGACCGAAGAACACGTTGAGACCTAGATACATCGGACCATTTAGAACGTCCTAAAAAGTCAGGGAAGTGGCTTAGAAATTGGAGCTGTTGTCGAGAATATGTCCGGTATTTCATGTTTCTATACTGAAGGAACACATGAGAGTCTTGGATCGTATGGTCGACAATGGACCAATGGCGATTCAAGATAATCTGATATGCCCACAGCCACCTTTGAAGTCCTTGGATCATAGGGAGCAGTTAATTGGGAAGCAATGGGTTTCAATAGCAAAGATTCAGCAGATAAACTATCCTGAGTCAGAAGCTACTCGGAAAGCGAGGAAAAAATGACAACCTTAACTTTGTCTCTTTAAATAAGATACGTAAAGTTTCGAGTATAAAAACTTTTTATAAAGGAAAGATATAGTATAAAAATAAAATTAAAAAGAGTGGTAAAAGGGTAATTTCAACATCTTTAATTATTTATTTTCATTTATTATAAATTATAAGTATGTGTTGGCTTGATATTTTAAGAATTGAAGGTGATACGTTTGATGTTGTTAATTGTTGATGGTAAGATCACCGCGGAGGACAAGGACGAGTGCGCCTACAATAGACGACCACGATGACACTTGAAAGCGACACATATCAGCTCTTTTTCTTTTCCCTTTTCCATATGCATCAGTATTTTTGGCTTTTACCACATCAACTATCTTATAACAATAGCTATCATATATTTAAGATTAAATTTTTAAATAAAGTATGTCGAAATAATTTGACCAATTGGTCATAAATAAATAATTGTCCGTTGGAATTTTTGGATTTTTTTTCCCATATACTTGTCCCGTTAGAATCCCTTATCAGCATAAATTTCCTAGAAATAACTTATGCTTTTCGAAATGGTGTCAGTTGTATTTAGGGAATTGTTTGGAAACTGTATTATGTGTTAGTAGAAATTTGCAATAGAACTACATTCTCCGAAATCATCTTTATATACGGTTACGGGTGTAAGAAGATGAGTGGTGGTTCCGTTTGCTCTGTAACTATATCTCCTATCCAGCAGCCTACCCAAGATGTAGAAAAGCTATTTTTTACTTCTTTTTAAGTGATTTCTTAGCCTACACTCTTGTTCCCACAGCTGTTCTTGTCCTTTCTCTTTCATCACAAAGTAGGAAACCATTAAAAGAAATAAAGGAGGAAATAATTAGAGGAAAGAAGTTACTGCAGTTGAGGCAGGCTTGCACAGGTGCAATAGCTTGTTCCACTAGTTGTTCGAGAGAAACAGAAACAGGAAGTTTCTACTTCTTCAGCGTTTTGTTTGGGTTGACGAAAGAGAAAAGAATTAAAATGGAGAGAAAGGTGATTTTGGTGTGCTCCGTTGTTGGGTTTCTAGGGCTTTTGTCTGCTGCTGCTGGCTTTGCTGCTGAGGCCACCAGGATAAAGGTCAAAACTTCTTTTCTTTTCCTCTTTATGTTCAAACTTTTTTTTTTAAACATTTGCTCAGTGTATTTTGTGGAATTCTCTTACGTATTTAGTTTGAACACAAGGATAATTCAATGCCTGCACCCTATTGGGGTTAAGTGTCCGTTTTCTGGTATTATCAGAACTACAAGTACATTTTATCTTGGTAGATGCCAGGCGAGTCGGATAATTTTTGTTGGCCTATCTACAAATGTTTTCTCGGCCCTGGATGTTATTTTCTCGTCCTGAATCTTGTTAGCTGTTCTTCATCCAACAGGGATCTCAGGTGCAGTTTCCTTCAAGTGATGTATGTATATATCCTAGAAGCCCTGCATTAGGCCTTGGATTGACAGCAGCTGTTGCTCTTATGATCGCCCAAGTCATTATAAACGTTTCCACTGGATGTATCTGTTGCAGAAGAGGTCCACATCAATCAAACTCTCATTGGAAACTGGCGCTTATCTGCTTTCTTGTTTCCTGGTAATTGCCTTGTGACTCTCTCTGTTAATTTTTCCTGCTATGTTTTTAACCTGACTCAACACCTCTGCCACTCTAAAAGGCTAATTTTGCCTCAGACTTGTTGATGATACTGCATGTTTTGTCATTAAGGCTTTGCGGTTATTTATCATCCAACGATTTATCCATTTGCGTGCTATTAGCTGCGATGTGTGTCATCTCATCAAAATTTATGATTTGGACTCTATTACATTGAGAAGTATGACAAATTTTTGAAAATAGCCATTTGGGTGCTATTAGCCACACTTGGACATTTAAGGGTGCCTAGAAAGTTTCAGGCTTTCCACAAGTGCTCAAGGCGTTTTGAAAACAGTTCTCAGTTAGAACGAGTTTGAGGCACTCAAAGATTATATATCCTCCTCTCTACAAAACTCGGGGAAATTTTTTCTTTTCTCAACAAATAAGACATTCTCCCTCTCATTCCTTCCAGAAATCTCGGCCTATCGGTCGATAACGTCTCTTTCCTCCCTCTCTCTACCTCTAACGGTCATCTCGCTACCATCAACAACTAATTTCCCATCCTCTCTTCTTGAACCAACTGTTAAAAGTCTTCGCCCAACCTCCTCGGCCACTTAAGCCACTCTGGCCATTGCCACAAGCGCCCTGAGCAAAGTATCTACCTCGCTTCTACTCTTAAATGGTTGCACTTTGCTAATCCAGCTTCGATCTACAACATACAAGGTGTTATTCATGCAAAATCAGCTTAGGCTTCGTTGCTCAATCCATATTTTACACATGAAATCTCATCAACACTCTTAGGTGTCCAACCTGACTTGGATAAATGGAAAAAATTCTTTGCCGTTAGTCCCAAAGCCGTAGCGGATGACAAAATTGAAGTGGTCTTTAGCTATCGCTGGTCAGGTTATGGATAATAATGCTTTCTACTTCAGTATGAAGAAGTTTGCTGAACTCCCAATGGCTGCTTGAGGTTCAGAGGGTTGAAAAAGATCTTTTCATCTTCGAATTCTAGTCTGAAGATACAAAGAAAAGCATCATAGAACTATCCCCTTTGTCTTTTGGAAATAGAGTTCTTTTCCTAAGAGCTTGGGTTTGGAACAAGCCAATTCAAAAACTTAAGCTTGATTATATCCCAATTTGGGTGCAATTCTGTAAACTTAGCGCCCATTATTTAAACTTTGAGGTACTGAGTGAACTGGGAAGCCTTATTGGCAAACCCAACGAAGATGGTCGAGACTGCACTGAAGAAGTTTTTTTATGAATAAATCTCTCCACGCTGTCTGAAATGCAAAACGTTGTCACACATGTGTTGCCAAACCATTGCATGTCACTAGCACTGGACAAAGAAAAGCTCCAACAAAGGATAGGGTTAAGCCTAAAGTGCCAAGTTTATAAGTTGAAACAGATAAGACAGGACCTAGTAAGACGATACCTGATATGGATATTGATAGCAGTAATGAAGACATCATCCCTTTCACAGCCAAAGCAAAAAAAAAAGGAAGGAAAGGCAGCAAGAATTGGGACCTAAGGCCCAATCAAAGAGTAACCCAATTAAGACAACGGAAGGGAACAAAGCCAAGCACCAAAATGAAGAATATAATAAGGTGGTACATTTCTCCTCTCCTGTGAAACATAGTAGGATGACTAAAAATTTTGCTTTGCTTGCAGGGGACACTAATGAGGATACCCACCAGTCTGGCAGCTTGGAAGCGGGTCATCAAGATGATCAGGAATTCTTGGTCCAGAGTAAAGGGCCAAAGTCTACAACAAAGAGCAACCTAACAAGATCTTAAATTGGGACATGATTTCCATTAACTCGTGTTTTGTATAACAGTTTTTTGGAGGACCATAAACACCTATTTTTTCACTGTCTTACTCCACTAAAGTGTGAGGAAGCATACTAAAACATGTGAAGTGTAAGCATAGGACAAATGGATGGCAAAGCAGAATCAACTGGTTGAAATCCAGTAGCTGGCTATCAAAATTTCAACAGGATATAACACTATTTGGATTTTCAGCAATAATGTATCATATATGGAGAGAAAGAAATTCTAGGCTCTTCCAACAAATTAGCAAAAACCATGAAGAGGTCATTAAGGATATACTAGAAAATATTTGTTACTCCGTTGGCACGTAAAGAGGATACAAATGAACAAGTTCAATTAGAAGATTACTTTAGAGCTTGGTATTTCTGCTCAAGCCTTTTTGAAGCCTGCACATGCTACTTAACTGGTTCAACTGCTTTCTATCTACTTCTCATCATGGTTGCACGTAGTGCTATTCGTTGGCCATCTCAGGGCTGCTTTGGAATAAATTTCTTGCACTTTAGTTGGTTACTTGGTTCTTCATGTTGCACCCCATGTTGTGGTTATTGATTGGAGGCTTTTGGCACCCAGTATGGAGCTTGGTGCCAAAGTTTGCAATCCAAACTACACTGCCTCTGCATAGGCTGCTTGGATACCTGTTTTCGTTGTATATGATGTTTTGGCTGGCTGGTTTCCAATAATCTTAAATCATCCAAGGCTTTGTTGGTGCTGATCTTCCTTCACTGCAGTTCTACTTGTGTGCATCCCACCTTCACTCTTTCTTGCTTTGTGTGTAAATGTCGAGGTCTACTTATTGGTATTGGACTATTAAGGTTATGCTGGAAAAACTGGTTTTCCAGCAGTCATCAACCCTGTTGGATTTGAAGATGGGGGTGTTTTTTGTCTCCAGGATTGCCTCATCGTAAGATCCTTTATTTTGAGTTTCAGGACATGTACAATCACATGACCTCAGTTTATTCTGTAGTTAGCTTTCCTTTTTTGCTTATTTAGATTCATTCTTTACTATTTAGACATGGTTGGCTCTGATATAAGCATTTATTTTTGAACAAGTTAAACTTCTTGTTGCTTTTGCCAACTATTTTGTAAAGGTTGGCACTAGTTATTGGTAAGAAAAACATAAACCACCTATATTTTGAGTAAGTAAGGCTTGTTGTTGTCCTACTTTTTTTTTGGTCGTCCTACTAAGCAACCGCCTTTTGTAATTTGTCATTAATGGCGTTTATATGAAATTCTAACTTAAAAAAAGTTTGAGGCACTCTGTGGGGTTCAAAATGTGCATATTATGATGTTAAAAACATGGCTTTAAAAGATACACAGGTGACATGAAAACAATTTATGTGAAATGTAAGGTATAGATAGTTGAATCATTATCCCAGATGGTAAAGTTATAAATTAATCCCCAACATTTGTCTAAATGGGTTCCAGGTGTTATATTCCATCACTAATGCACAAAGTTTCCACCTTGGAAGTCAACGTACCTTGCTTTTCCAACTATTGTGGGGATTTTGCTTTCATTTCTTCTTCAAGTTTCTTTTGTAACTTTTTTCACAGTATGGTTAGAGCATTGAGCTTTACAGTAGGAAATTGTTCTCAATTCAGTCCATAAGGCTTGCTGCAGACTCTTCTGAAACTTGTTAAACAAAGCAATGATCTGAGGCAGTTGTTACCAGAACTTAGGAAGTTATATAATCTGATCCATAGAGGGTGGCTAGTTTATCCAAGAGAGGAATGGGAAGAAGTATGCTGATCTTGTAAGTCAAATGCTATGAGTTAATTTGCATCATCTACTTTTGAGTATTGGGGAACGCTGGTAACTTCCAATGGTTATGATAAGCCTGCAGATATTTGATTTTCTCCCAAAACTCTTCAACACACCAGTCACTTGGCAACTAATCTCTATTTTTTCATGCTGAGCCACCTGATAGTGCTATAGATCCAGATATTTTTAGTGCTACTGCGGTTCACAAAATGATGTGAGATATGTGCTTCATTCTGTCAGTTCCTTCAATGACTTGCCATCAGGAACTCAAACTCATGCCTGAATGTAAGGACCCATATATGTGAGTATGGGATCCTGTTCACTGACTTCCTAAAATTTTGCTTTCATCTTCTGAGGACTAGATTGGACAAATATGGCTGCCAACATCTCCCCTGTCCATATGCAATGACATCAATCTGCCTGCAAAAGAGATTTACCCAGATTTAACACCCGAGAATTTTGGCCAGTTTTTTTAAGATACGGCTGCAAGAATATTTATATAGGGCAACACTTTCTCCTCATTGTTACTCTTCCTTTATTTCTTTCTTTCGTTATATCATTTTTCCTTCTATGGATTTTGTGGTGTGGATGTCAATTATTTGTTTTTGTTTATTGATTCAAGTGATTATGCTCCACTTCCAGGTTCACATTTGTTGTAGCATTCCTTCTGCTGCTAACTGGTGCTGCTCTTAATGATCAGCATGGGGAAGATAATGTGTATTCCAGCTACTACTATTGCTATGTGGTAAAGCCTGGAGTTTTTGCTGGAGCTGCTATACTGTCCCTTGCCAGTGTTATTCTTGGATTAATCTATTATTTCACGCTAAATTCGGCCAAGAGTATGAATAATACGTGGGATGGATCTGCTGCTCAAATTCAAGGTGGCATTGCAATGGGACAGCCCCACTTTCCTCCACAAAGTGCTCAAGCACCTGTCTTTGTGCACGAAGATACATATTTAAGGCGGCAAGTGGCTTGAGCAGTCAAAAGGACGAGGAACTTCCTATTGTATCAAATGTAGTGTAGACAAGCCTGGTGCTATTTTTATGAGTTTTCTTGCCAAGAAAGATTGCTTCACTTAAATTGTTTATAATTTCGAGGTAGTAAAGTGTGTACAAAGATGTGATTGGATCTTCTGTATCTTGGGAACTTAATTTACTTATAATTTCTTTCTACACTGATTCAGGGAGACCATTTTTGGTTATTCAGCATTGTAATAAGTACCACATGGTTGGAAAATGACCATTGAAAACACCTTTGGAAGTCATCCACCATGCCCAAACTTATTTACAACTAAAAAGAAGTTTAAAACACCCAGCTGAGCCCGTCTGGGATTCAAAAACAGCAGAGGAAACAGAAAGTATTCGGCTGGTGTTACATGCATAATTCAAAAAACAAAAAACCAAAAGTGATAACTTTCATCCAACGGTAAATTGGAGTTCTGTGGAGCTCAGCTTAATAATGAACAATGAATGAACCAAGGAGGAGAGATTGAGTATCCTGTTTGTCAACCCAGTCAGTAACCAAAATAAACCTCACCAAGCACAGAAGGTGATTTCCCAGAACCTTCAACCCCCCCCCCCCCCCCCCCCCCGGCCCAAAAAAAAAAAAAAAACCTCATTTTGCTTGAAATACTGATAACCCAAATCCAACACAATTTAAGAAACCTCCAGCCCCACACCCAAAATCGAATTGACCCAATCGGAGAAGTGAAGTGAATGAAAATAGCAGGGGAATAGGCCAAAACTCCTGCAGCGGAGAAGAGGCCAAAACTCCTGCAGACGGTAAATACCACACGAGAGAAAGGTCCCTATGGTCATGGGACCAAAAGAGAACCATATGATGAATGTGGTGCATTTCTGGTCAAAAATAGCCATTAGTTGCATGTTAGAGAGTGAAGAATTTAGCACACAAGTCGTACAAACTCTACAGAGTATTCCACACTTGGTGCCAAAATACTCTATTTCCCAACCTCAACTGGTGTACATAACAAGGAACCTAAAAGATGCTTCAGGAGTTACATGTTTTATGGATAGTCAAGGTGAGGGATCAAATGGATGAGTTTAGGAACGCGCTCAGTGTGATCAGAGTGCCTTGTTAGTCTTGTCATTGAAAAATTTTCATTGGAAGTCCTAAGTTTACGGCCACAATACCTAGTTCTTATGTCCTTTTGATGTCTTGCCAAGTGGATGCATAGTGTTTTATGTTCTGAAGGATTTCATTGGTGGTACTTTAGATCCTTGCCCAGCTTTTGGTGGAATTGGTTGATTTGTCTCTCTCCATATCACATACACTGCAACAGACATTCCAAAATATAACAACTCTCTGTGGAAGCTTCAGTACTCGTTCCTCCCAGAGGCTTCAGTAAGCTAATCTATAATACCCTGTCAGCTGTTTGCCATGTTCTTTGTCATTAGCTGCTTCAAGGTGGATCACCATACCACGATCAATGTGCATTCGAAAAAGAGGTGAGCTTTTGTCTGAGCATCTCTGTTACAAAGAACACATGTGTTAATAGAGATAAGTCCCCAATTTAAGAGTTTGTCTGTGTAGACATCCTCTTCCAACATACCATCTTTATGATTGCAAGATTAGGAAGATGATGTCTGCGCCAGATGATTTTGTGCCAATTTACCACAAGTTCAGCCACTTAAAGGACATAGGCAACCCACTAACAATTGAGAATGTCTTGTATGATAACCATTTCTACTGATCTAAGTCATTAATAGGCTTAATAGTTCTGCAGACTTGGTAGAAGTTGACAATCAATTGATCCGAGCATCTTCCATATGGTAACCTCTATAGGTTTCCATCCAAAACTTGGCTAACTTTAGCATGTTGTCCTACATTTAGCTTTCTTTTTATTTTCGAGACTACCGTGTTTAGTATTTTCCAAGGGTCCCATGGATCATTCCAGAAACATGTGTCATTACCATTTCCAATTATCATTCTGAACTGCTTTGAGAATTGATCTCTCACCCATAGCATCTTTTTTCCACATCAAATAGTCATTTTGCTTAGATGTAACTTTCTAATATACCTCTCTTTTAAGACCACTATATGTACCACTTCGCCCACAAACTTTTCTTATTCTCCACAATGTTCCATATAACATTTATAAGGTAGACAGAGTTCACCAAGATTAAGTCAGTGATCCCCAAGTCCACCACTCTCTTTTGGTTGGAAAGCTGAACTCCATTTGATTTTTGTCTTTCTGGTACCCTCCCCACAAGAATGATTTGAGTATACTTTCAATGCTTCTGATAATTTTCTTGGGTAAAAGATAAGATGAATACCTACAAATTGCAATGAGTACATAGTTTATAAGCTGGACTTTTCCACCATAAGGTAGGCTTTTTGCAGCCTAACTGTTGATCCTTTTGTTCAATCTGCTTTGTAAAGGCGAGCAATCATTATGGGATAGTTTTCCAGAAACCAGTGATAGTCTCAAATATTTTACATGCAACACACCTAAAGACATCTCCAAAATTCTAGAGATAGCCTTTTTCCTCTTAGGGGTAACTCCAGACACAAACACCTTTGATTTCAGGAGGTTCGGCTGAAGGTCAGAAACGTTCTAAAACTCCCATAGAGCATCTTTAAGGAACCTGATGGATTGAATAATTGCTCTTGACAAGATGAAAAAGCATCTGCAAAGGCAAGAAAAATATTCTTAGTAGGTCACACCTATCATGGTACTAAAATATGGATATTTGAGTCTTGAATTTTAGAAATTAGCTGAAACTTTCCATGACAAGGATGAAGAGAGAAAGAGATAGGGGATCGTCCTGCCTAAGTTCCATAGAGGATTTAAAGTTCCCAATCAATGAACCATTGAGGTTTACTGCGAAGGAGGCCGTGGAAATGCATAAATGAATCCATTTCCTAAATTGGAGGGGGAACTCTTAAGTATCTCCATGAAGTTGTTTCAATTTATCATATCAAAAGCTTTCATAATATCAACTACTATAACTCACCTCTCCGGGCCTCCATCTTTTGGTGGTTCTAGACAACTTCGTGCATTAAGAAGATATTGTCTTGAATGTTCCTACCTTGAACAAATGCTGTTTGATTTCCATTTAATAAAAGAGGGCGCATGAGCTTTAGTCTAGTGGTTAGGATTTTAGAGATGACCTTATGTGTTACATTATAACAAGAGATAAGTCGGAAATTTTTTATGGCTATAGGTCCATCTACTTC
Organism: Eustoma russellianum; assembly: GCA_036186865.1. Classification (NCBI taxonomy): domain Eukaryota; kingdom Viridiplantae; phylum Streptophyta; class Magnoliopsida; order Gentianales; family Gentianaceae; genus Eustoma; species Eustoma russellianum. The sequence goes on along the minus strand of AP025042.1, from coordinate 1,510,163 downwards.
TGGAACCAAAGAGAGGGTTGTACTATTGATTGAAAAGTACATGTAGTCATAGGTGAAGAAGTACCTGACTGCATCAGTGAATTTCTCACCTATCACATTCCAGTTATCTTAGTAAAATTCTACTATAAAGCCATCTGAGCCTAGGGCAATATCCCTCTTTACAGAGAAAAGAGTGTCTTTAATTTCCTTCCTAGTGATTGGAGTCTCAAGTTATCTACTATGCTCCTCATAGAGTAAAACTCCATCCCAATTCAGGGCGGGCAGGGACTCTTTGTTTGGCTCAGTGAATAGCTTTTCAAAGAATCCACTAGTCATTCCTTTTACTTCCTCATAGTCCTCTACCATGGTGTTTTGTCCATTCACAAGTCCAAGGACCTTATTCCTAGCCATGTGATCTTGGACATATCTCTGGAAGAATTTGGTATCTTTGTTGCCTTCCTCATTCATCTCACCCCTGGCCTTCCTTGTGAAGAAACTTTTTTCAAAGCTGAGTAAAGCAGTCTAAAGTTTCATCAAACTCTCCTCCTTTTATAAAGCAGGATTGTGACAGTCCTTTGTTAACTTTTTTTTGAATCACGTCAAGGTTCAACCTAGCTTTAGCTACCCTATTCAGAGATATTCCAAAAGTATTCTTTGTTCAACTTCTTAAGAGGGTTTTCGAGTCTCTTCAGTTTCCTTGTGGACCTGATTAGAGGGTTCCCTAGCTCTTGATGCGTCAAACAATCAGAGAGTAGCCCTTTGAACTTTGGATGCTTCATCCAATCTTTCATGAACTTAAAAGGCTTGTGACTAAACTTTTTGCTCAGTTAAATGGATTGTACTCCAAAGAGTGCTCAGAAGATAATGGAGCTCCAAAATCCAGCTAGAAATGAGGAATAAGGATTTCCAATGTTTATTGCAGAACATATGGTCAATTTTGGTGTATACTCTCTAGACTTCATCTTTTTTGTTTGACCCAATCATTGAACTCCTTACTTGCATTCCTATCTATCTTTTATGTACCTGTTTTCCCCTTACCATCCAGTATAATATTGAAATCTTCCATGATCAGCCAAGGTTGATCCTCATATAATTGGTATTGATACATAGTATTACTCTTTTCGTTATATCCATATACTACAATGAGGATAAAGTCTTAATTCTTTGAAGAGATTAGTTTGAGTTTACGGGAAATGGACTGTTCACTTGTGTGTGATGGTTTTACTTTAAAGAGCTTAGAGTTCTAGATCCAAATTCTAAACATAATGTTGGACAAGCAGTTATGTACTACTTCCTAAGACCTAAATAAATTCATAATAATACCTTCACATTTCTTTTCCATAACTTAGTTTCTACTAATTCAATAAGTCATATGTTGCTTTCCTGATGAAATATGACTTCTTGTTACTTAACAGGAGAGTTCAATCTTCTTATGTTCCAAAATGCTATTTTGATCATCTGGTTTGCTTTTTCCTATAGCTTCTTGGCCTCCTTTTACTTGCTCTTCTGCTATGTTGTCTTAACTGAGGGGTATCCTTGCCTCCCAACTTTACTTCTTCAAAAGCACTTTGTTTTAAGTGATCCATTTTGCTCTTAACTCTATGCTTGAAAAGGCTCTGGGTAATAGAAAAATCAATATCACTGCCATCTGGGAGGTTGTCCTACTTCAGGATCATCCCTTTCTATTTAAGCTTCCTTTCCATCCTTAATTTTGACACTAAACATGGGTTTATCTAGGATCTGTCCTAGAGGTACCAAACTATCTAAAGTGTCATCATCTGATAGCTGAATTTGGTTATCTATTACCTTCCCCACTTCATGTGTGCTTTCCCTTTCGTCTTCAGACGAGGATGAATAGTAGTCGTTATTTGTCCCCTTATTTAGGTCCTCCTCTTGTCACTTCAAAGAATGGTTCATTGATATCAAACTCCAGACCTGCAAGAGAATCAAACGTGTTAGTAGAATTTTCATAAACCAGAACACTCTTGTATTTATACTTTTTATTGTGCGTTGGGCTTCTTTTTGGAGAATTTCAGGTGTTGTTCTCCACATTCCCCATTTTCTGTATTCTTGGTGTAGATTCTTGAGGGAGACTGGCTTCAATATCACTCTCTTCAGAACTAGTATTGTATCTTGTTTTACTAGGACCAACCTTTCTTTTTCCAACTCTGCTTTAGTAATCTTTCCTTTGTTTTTGTCATTCTGTTGATCTTTCTCTTGTTTTACGCCATTATTTTTGTTGTTCTGAACCCTCTTTAAGCAGTATTGTCCTTGTCTACCTTGTTGATTTTGAGTATTTTTCCTTTCCAACGACGGGTTTTGAGGTCAGTTACCTACTAACTGCCTCTCATGCGGGACTTTAGGATCACAAGAGTGCCCAAACGTCTTACATTTCAAACATTGAGTTGGCATCCACTCGACCGCTTAGGTATAGTCATTTCCATATTCAGCAGTGTAATTTATTCATGTGGGTGGAACCTCATCAGCTTTGATTTCTATACATATCCTTGCAAATGCTACCCTCGATTGGCTTTTCATTATTTTGTCCATGGACATGGTCTTCCCAATCTAGTTCCTAGGCCACCCATAACATGCGCATCGAAATAATGAGGTCTTAGTCTTGGGAATTGCACCCAAACAGAAACCGCATTTAGTTTTAGCCTTTGGATTGGCTTGTCCATATCCCATGGTCATAAGAAGAGAATCATGTTCCCAAAAGACATCGGAAAGAGTTCTAGAATCCCTTGCTTCGATTCCTCGTACTGAATCTGAAGACAAATAATTCTTCTTCTATTCTTTATACTTCAAGTAGGCCTTTCAAGTTCCATCGTTACTAAGCAAAGCTCTTCATGTTAACATACGAAGCATTGTTTCCCATGACTTTGCCTTAATATTGCGAAGTTCAATTTCCGTATATCCTGAGCTCTTCGCAGTGTAGATAACAAATTTTCTCCTTCCTTTGTCAACATCTGTTTGAACAGAAGCAAGAGTGGATGAAGTTTTTGGAACAAAATCAAGCTTGAGCAGTTAAGTCCAAACTGATTTTGCACGAATAACTCTTTACATGTAGTAGATCTAGGCTGGATTAGCAAAGCCCATCCATTGTAGAGTGGAAACGACGTGGATAGTGTTCTCCGACCATGTGTAACGACAGCCGGAGTGGCCGCGAAGGCCGAAGAAGAAGGGAGTGTAAATATTTGAGAGAGAGAGGGCTTGGACTTTTCAGACTCCTACTGCATGATCCATCCACCATGGTCAATCTTCGCTAAAGACGATTTTATATATATATATATATATATATATATATATATATATATATATATATATATATATATATATATATATCGCACTATCCTGGATACAATCTCAGATTCAATTGTAAATGCAGAGAAGTAGCTGGTTTTTTTGCATCTTGTGTATGAGGCGAGAAGCTTCAAAAACTAAGACAAGATACAACTAAATTAAGCATCCCCCAGAGAGGTACTGTAGGTGTGGAGGAACACAAGAAGAGAAACAGTTACGATAAGGAGTGTATCACACTACACCAAAAGGACCATTCTCCCCATCTCTTCAGTGACTGCACTGTATCTCAGATCCTAGCATGTCTTACTTCGCAATTGTTTCTTCCTTTTGTTAAAAAGGAATCCAATCGTATTTCAATAGCTAAGTTCAGTGTATGGTACAAGTGAGCTACATATTTCAGAGGCTTGAAGTTTGAATCAAACGAGTAATCGATTCACCAACCAACAATCACATGTGCAGAAAGAGTGACTCAAAAATTTTAAATCGAATAATCCCGGAGGATATGCAAGCAGCAGCTGGGAAAGAGAATAAAAAGGAAGATAAACCGGAACGGGACAGAAAAGGACAGAAAGAGTGATTGCAAAGTTCAATCGCCTACTTCAGAGGATATGTAAACAGCTAAGGGAAAAAAATCAGGTTAACTGGGACTCCATTAGCTTAGGAGAAAAGGAGGTCTGAAACATAGAGGATCAAAGACCAGATTCATTAGCTAAAGATGGTGGCTCGTCACAAGAAGTGAGTACATCCATGTCCTATAAAAACCCAGATAGAGCATAATGACGAAACTTTAAGCCAACTTTAATATTGCAGACGAACTGTCATATTTACATTTGTCAATCCTGTGCATGAAACTATTCTGACTATCATTCAACGTATGCGGTTGAGGTGAGGAAATGGTTCACTGCTCGTCTTTGGTGCAGGCTTGGCAACTTCAGGAGCTCCAAAAACATTCCAAAACCTCAGAGTTTCATCTCCTGCTGCAGATGCAACTGTACATCCATCTGGACTCTGAGCCATATAGAGAACCCTAGATGTATGGCCAGTCAGCTCTGCTATTTTCACCATTGAAGGGTACTTCCATAAAGTGAGCTGATTTTGAGTAAATCCGTGAGAACTCAGCAGCTCCCTCTCATTCTTATTCCAAAGCAGAGAACAGACTTGTGATCCAGTGTCAATTGAATTCAAGCAGGCACCAGTGTGGGTGTTCCAAAACTTGATGCATCTATCACCTCCTCCTCCACCAGAGGCCAGTAAATTACCCTGAAATGGACACCAAGCAAGAGCCTTGACAGCGGCTGTATGATCCTCTAACCTGTGAAGCCATTGGGTTGAGGCATTGGATGAGGCCGTCGATCTATCCCATATATGGAGGAGATTGTCATTGCCACCACTGGCTAATTGCCGGCCAGAGGTCGACCATTTCAGGCCACAGACTTCCTGATGATGTCCTCTGTATGTTTCAACTATGTGTTCCCGGATCCTTACATCATTATTGAAAATCATACTATCCATTCCTCCAGTTGTCAAGATGTGATTGTTCCAGTCCAATGAACTGACACGTGATTGATGGCCGCCTTTCAAGGTTCTTAGCTGCCAAGGCGGCAAGGAAGATAACCAGAGTTCAGAACAAACAGAAAGAATTCATGTAACTTAGTCGAAGAGAGCTCTGAAGAAGCACTAGAAGCTGAATGAAGAATACCTGTCTATTTGACGTAGAATCCCAAAGCTGAACATGGGAATTGTTGAGACCAACTGCGATGTGCTGTCCATCAGGAGCCCACTTGACACTAGTTATTGGTCCATTTTCTTCATCAATAGTGACCAGCTCTGAGGTTGCGCCACAAGCAGCATCCCACAAATAGACAGTATTTCCAAGGGCAATGGAGAGGACATTGCTGCTACTCCAATCTAATAGATTTAAGTAGTAATCGTCAACAATATCAGGAGCATCCAGTGTCCTCTCAGAAGTCTGCATAAACCACAAGAAAAGAAAGGGAAATCCAATTGAGCTATTTTCAAACCAGAACCCCGAAATCAACTCAATATAAGAATCATGAAGCTGAAAAGTCACCTGGGGTATGTAGCGGCGAGGCTTTGTGGGCTTAGACTGCACGGTGGTAGTGGCGAAGTCGGTTGGAAATGCATCCACAGGTGTGGGTGGTTTGTTTTTGAATGCCAGTATCCTGGTCCTGTTCATGTTGAGGCTTTCTGCCAGATGCTTCCGATATGCCTCTCTAGATGGGGTCAGAACAGCAGGGTTTTCCTTACCTTTTCTCCCTTCTGTGACCATGTAGTGTGCGTATTCCATATCCATAGCTGACCGGTTTGGTATGAACCTATCCAACTGTCAAAGAAAACGATGATTAAGGAATAAATACCAGGAAAAAATCCTCCAAGTTCAAAGATACAGTCAGATGGTAAGGATAGAGTTGATCCAAGGAAGACGAACAGTAAAAGAAACTGAATAAGGAGAAATCAGAAAGATTTGAGTGCAAGGAGGGCGTTATAGACATTAAGAACACATCAAGCATTGAAATCCTATGTATCTAACCGTAATCAACAGATACAGGAAATGCCCGAGCAATATGGAAAATCGAGAATACAAGAAAGAAAGAAAGGGCAGGAGGAGAAAATTTGCCATACGTTTTCCCGAGAAGCACGCCTCTGGAGAAACTGTTCTTGGAGAGGGTAACGCGAGTTAGTCTTGTTGGACGAAGCGGAGGAGAAGGGCGAATTAAGAGATCCTGCATCCATGGGTTAGCGCAAAAATTAACGAAAATGCGTGAAGGTTGCGTGAGTGTGCTTTTCTACCTACAATGCCAGAGAAGAAACAAGAAAATAAGCCTGCAAAAAAATCAAAAGCCAGTTAATTGACTGGGCAAATTTAAACACGATAATTAACAGAAAGAATGAACAAAGAAACAAAGAAGAGAGAGCGCAGCGATCAGTGAGCAAACACTTGCGCAACGAGAGCAAGAGACGATGGCAGAATGGAGATTGGAGAAAGATGATTGAATTATTTTGGATCTTGGAGGGATATATATACAGATCGGGCGAATTCTGATTGCAATAGGTCTAGGGTTTTCGGCAACGGCTATTTTCTTTTAAGGAGCCGTTGGAATTCGTTAAGTCGAATTTATCCTTCCGCTTCAACCAAATTTCTTTTATGTGGGCCGGTGTTTAGGTCCACCGACTAAAGCGCCCATCAGGTTTTCCAATGGGATTGAGTCGGCTCGTTTTTACTAGCTATCTAAACATTTAAATCTGTTTTAAAAAATTGTTCATGTAAGTTATATTGCTATGTTTATATTCATCACTTTCACATCTCTAAACTGTAATAACATTTCCATCAAATGATCTTATAACTTACCATTATTTTTAGCAAACAAATGTCAACAACAACAATGTTTTGATAGTCACATTCTCTAGTTGACGGTGCAGTGTTCATTCAGATTTGATTATAATTGTGTAAAAATTAAAAGCAGAATTCGATCAGATTTCACGTACACATGGTAATTAGAATTCCTTTTTTGTATATTTTTATCAATGCAATTAAACTATTTAGACCACAAAAATTCAGGGGTCTTTGAACTATTTATTTAAACATGTTACGGTTCCTTACTGTTATTTTTTGGATATAATTTAGGCCTCTTATCTATTTAAACTACAGTATCGTATCCTTTCAAATGAGAATCTCCAGCATACCATCAGATTGGGAAGACAAGACCGTATTTTTAAGTTTTCATTAAATAAAACAGATTAAGAATTTTAGGAACTTCTCATGTCAACATGGAGATGATGAATAGCGGACACAACTTATGAAGTAGTGGGTATAAGTAGGCTCCACATATTTGTCCGTTGTACTAACAAATAATTAATTATCTACCGGAGCTTATTCTCTGAAGAGGGATCCATATTTGCAAATGGTGGGAACCTGAAATTTGGCTGCAAGATTCTTGAGGAAAGTGATGAATTTGAAAGCAGCCAGAGAAAGAAAGAAAAGATGGTGTTATCGGAGAGAAGAGTAATTTCAACATCCTTGTCGAAGATGTTTTTGTGCTTACTACGGATGAGCTGTTTTTGTTACCAGATGGTACCGCAGTGTTATGTCTGCACAACCACAACTTCATATTTTCTGCCTTGGTCCACTTTTGTATATTACCTTTTGCAGGAGTGTGTTCAGATGTTACTAATGCGGTCACACCATTGATGCGTTTGACACCAAGTGGATGGAGGAGGAGCGGACATTGTTACAGATGCAGGAGAGGAAGCTCGTCATGAAAGGACTAATAGCACCAGTGCTGCTTATCCCAAAGATGCAGGAGGAGGAGGCGGACATCGTTACAGGTGCAGAAGAGGAAGCTCATCAAGAAATGACTAATAGCACCAGTGCTGCTTATCCCAAAGATGCAGGAGGAGGAGGCGGACATCGTTACAGGTGCAGAAGAGGAAGCTCATCAAGAAATGACTAATAGCACCAGTGCTGCTTATCTCAAAGATGCAGGAGGAGGAGGCGGACATCGTTACGGATGCAGAAGAGGAAGCTCGTCATGAAATGACTAATAGCACCAGTGCTGCTTATCCCAAAGATGCAGGAGGAGGAGGCCGGACATCGTTACAGATGCAGAAGAGGAAGCTCGTCATGAAATGACTAATAGCACCAGTGCTGCTTATCCCAAAGATGGAGGTGTCACACTGGAGCATATAGTGGCAGTGGACGAATTAAAGGATGACACTGGAGTAGCAGGAGAGGAAGACGAGAGACAAGAAGATGTCTTTTCTGTTTCTGATGATGACAAGGCTGCTAAATTGAAGTTTGAACAGCTGAATGGGGTTCATTATCCCGAGAAAAGCCAGGAGAATTCAGGAGGAAAAGATGCAAGTGACATAGATAGATAGAGGTGCATCATGCTTAGCTACCGAAATGATTTTCTGCTGATGAAGGCGTCCTCCCAGCCACTGCTCCCTCTGTCTCCTATCCCATGGAAGAAGAAATCCGTGAGCACTAACGCTTCAATAGGAAAAGAAAATATCAGTGAGCATAGTTGGTTTGCAAAGGAGGAGCAGCACCAAATCCATGAGCACTGCGTCTAATTGATTGGAGCTTGAGGAAGCTGAGAAAGGAGGCCAAACAACTTATCATTGTCAACAACAGAAGAGAAAATAAGGCCAACCCGGTAATGAATTGCGCTGCACATAATCCAAATTGATGAAGTTATTATTTTCATTCTGTAATTTGTTTTATCCTTTAAAACTCTACAAATTGCTAAGGATAATTTGAAGGTCAAGCTTGATGAGGTGTTGGAGAGAGCTCCAAGACCAGCCTTGCAAATGCTGCAGGAAAACCACAAAATCTATGTTACCGTGGTTTTTAATACATGAGGCTAATGGCTGATTCATAGAACTTAGATCCCATGGAACTTCTCTTGTATTTAGCGAGACGTAGGAAGATTTTGTTATTCCTCAAACTCTAGATAGAACCTGCAATAATCAGGTAGCAACCGATGTTGCAAAAGCTAGTCGAATAAGAATGGTCATCGACTACTTTGTCGAAAATTGTGAAAAATACCTTCACGAAAACTAGCTAAAAGATGTACAGTTTTGAAGATGTAGAAGTGCAAAGAACCACCACAATCGGCACATGAACGCTTGAAACAATCATGTCATTTTTTCTTCAGAATGGTCGTGTGTAAGCCGGCTAGGCCTATCAAGGGGATGTGATCGTCTGCTCAAAGTCCTTGTCAAATACCATGTTCTTCTGAATTAGTCCCTGCAAGTCTTTTCAAACCACCATCACGTCTCCGAAAACTGCCAAGTTGTATCCACCTCCCTTACCCCATGACAAAGTAGGCTGCAAATCTAAGGTGTAAAGGCAGCGAAGATCAATGTCAGCGGTTGAGGCAACTGCAAATAAGAGCGATGACCATTCTGGTGCAATGGAATATATAGTTATATCCATCCTAGTCACTATAGGCGTATTTGTCCAATTGACACATCTGAAGGAATCAATGTTAGACTTATTGGTTCCTTATCAATGGCTTAAGCCGCTCTTCCCATTTCCTCGCTGACCCATCATGCAAAAGGTACACTGTTAGAGTGAGTGTGCTTTACTACTAGAAAGTCAAGGTTCTAAGCTCCGCTCCTTCGACTGATTGTTCCCATCAGATCTCAGGTTCTCTTTCCACTCCCTAAATAGGGTTCTTTTCACATTTCCTATACCTAATTCTTCGCCTCTCCAGAAATATTACCATCCTTCTTTTTCTCCTTTCTCTTTCCTTTTTTTTATTTTCCTTTGTCAACTCTTGTATCTATCACGTGATGGTGGGGAGACGAAACATTTTGGTGGTCTAGAGGGGACGAAATCATGACAGGAAGCAGCCTGAGGAAACAGAAACGGTTGGAGCATGAGCAGACTTTGATCAGAAAAGGTTGGCGGCTAACCTCCAGAAACTGGGGGAGGGGGGGGGGGTGTCGTAGGGGTACTACAGATGCTTGTTGCATAATAAATTGAGTTGCCGTCAACGTCAACTACTAGAGTAGGTTAGATTTTGGGAAGAAAGATATAACGAGTGAACAAGCATTAGATTTTAGAAAGAAAATGATTGTTGAGTGAAGGAAATCTAATACTCCACTGTGTCAGAATATGGTACTGTTAACAATTTTAAAAGAGCAACAAAACACGGCCAGGACATAATTGAAAATTTATTTTTGCAAAAAGGATGCCAAAGCTCGAAACCAACATTCGCCACAGTAGATGGTAAAAAGGTTTCAATCAGAGATGGGGCTTCCCTACTGTACTCTAAACAAGTTACAAATACCACAAAATCATCCATACGCAATTAATCATCATGCCCTCTCGTTCTTCCCTGGACAGCCAGCTTGTCAAGGCATCGCATTCTGTGAATCAACAGTTGCAGCAGAACTTGTCTCTGATGACCGAACTATTTCATCAATGTTTTCCATGTCAATTGTCCTATCATCTTCCACCTCAACCTCCTCTACTTCCGTCATTATTTCGTCTCGGTCTCCGGATAATGTTTCAACACCATTGAGTAGAGAATTTGATGGGTACATGGAATCGACATTGGCCCTTTCTGAAGTTACTGTTCCTTGTTCAAGTACCGTTGGCTCAGTCGATTTGGTCAACATGGATGCCACGAACAAATTCTGCACCACAAATGAAATTATTAACTTACTGCCTCAACAACAGAATGAACCAAAGATATAGCTCCATCGAAGGAAATTCATTAACATGTATGTTGGGAAGAAATTCGGCACCTTCTAAACCAGATGCTTTTCCAAATTACAGCATTTTGATCCCACGTCATCTTTTTTTAAAAAAATATATATATGTTGAATCTAAGTTCAGAAAACCCATCCATATAGCTAGGTTCTCTTTTCAAGCATAAAGAAAAGAGAATATCCATGTGCCACCAGTAACCAGATTTACTCAAAGGTGTAAACTTCCCACTGCGCCAGTAAATTAATTGCTAATGCCTACAAGTCATGTTCCAGAAACAAGTAGCACTACTGCAACTGTGATATGCAAATCTTAAGAGAGAAAGAGAAAATATATCTTAAGAAAGTATCTGGAATTACACAAAAAATGCCCAAGAGCCAGCCCCCCCCCCCCCCCCCGGGGTGAAAATGCTTGCTAAAACAAAAGAAATAAAATGCACTAAATCTAAACATAACGTAAGTTTAAAAAGCTTGAAACTGTTCCCGAAAAAGGGACAAAACTAGAGGAGCGAGCTTTTGACAACCTTTTCCAGTGCCAGTGCCAGCTTTGACAGTTGCGGGTAGATGCTTCTTGCGGCCAAAAGAATCTGGTTCACATCAGATATTAAAATCGAAGTCTGAACTTTTTAATTTTTACACCTCTCAAGTTGTGAAGTGATGTTCAAAACATGAGCTTATAGTCAACTATGAGCTTCATTATGGAAAAAGTTATAAAACATGCCGCGAGAACAACTAAAACATCTGGCAAAGAAAGCAGCTGAGCCTACTACAAACGCAAACAGTGAAGTGATTGCATATCAGGAAAACAATATTCTGCAGACATTTATGCTTATGATAAGATTGACGCAACACATCTTTTAACCAAACACAGACCTAGCTTAAAACACAAATGTCCAAAGGGCTTTTAGAACTAGAGGAAATTTACAAAGAAAAAGAATAAACAATGATATCAAAATTGTATAAGAGCCAGAGAGCAACAAAACATCAACCGAGAACCACACAAAATAGGACAAGACACACAATGGCATTCGGTATAAATTAGAAGCTCATTTTACTCAGTTTCAAAAAAAAAAAAAGGAAGGCCTTTTTACTTGATATTGATGAAATCACAACAAATTAGTCACTAAGTTTGGATGAAAGGGGTGAAAAGCAAAAGAAAAGGTAGGAAGAAACCAGTACCACCGAAGCCCTCAGCTTTTATATAGCAATACAACTACACATCAAGATAAGAAAATGACCTCACAAAGCCTCTGCAGTGTAAATGGAGGACCCTCAATAAAGTTATGAATAGCTGCAAGACAGAGAAGTGCAAAAAGAGTTTTAACTATCAATCTAAATGCATTAAAATTAAAGAAAAGCCTTACAGTCAGCCTCAGAAACCAGGAATTCTCTGAATTAGAATGAAGCACAGAAGTAGGGGAATGAACCTACCAATGCAGAAGAACCCCAAAGCCTTTTACCTACTAATACTACCGCTTGACAGATCCAGCAAGCAATTCACATGCTTTAATGGCCGAACAGATATCAAGATGCAAATGATTCTAGCAGGAAAGCACATTTTATTGCTTCATTCTCCAGAACTACCTTCTGGCAATGCTAATCACTCGCTTACAAATTGATGGCACCATTTTGGGGAGGCAATAATATGATTTTGCTCCTATCAATGTCATGATTCATGACACAGACAGCCATAAAAGGTAAGTTATGGGATGACTCTAAGTTAAAAAAAAAAAAAACTTATACATAACACTTGAGATAGATTTCTACAAGCCACGGTGACTTGATTCCCCACTGAAACAATAAACCATTTTAATAACTTTAAAGACCAACTCCTAAACTAAGAAACCTTCCTACGTTCAAGTACTGAACTGGTAAGGAAAGATTAAAAAAGAATGCTGCTACCTTAACATGCTATCAAGATCGTGATAAATGCCCAACTCGTAAGTGTAAATTGAGTAATGTGGACGATTCGGCATGTTTAAACTTAAGGGTTCACCAACAAAGCCTGGTATACACGGACTTCTACTCCAATTAAGAATGGATAAACAGCGCAACTTCTGGAGTAATTAAAGGATATCAAAAGCTCAATGCTATATCCAGCATTTCATAACTAAAGAAGAATACCATTAATATATATACCAAATCATTAAAATTTCAATTATCCTAAAAAGCTCCATAGCAACACCTGCAATGAGCTTGTTTTATAGACTCACACAGACGGTGTGATAGTTTCTCATAATCGAGACAAATCATGAAGACGAGATAGTAGCCTTCTAGTATAGCTCTATTACTTTGTAGCAAGGCTGACTTGCTGTACTACCTATGTAAATTTTTTTTACATCTATGAGAATATAAATTTAAAAAAAGAAAAGAAAAGAAAAGAAAAGGACGAGATCACAAAATTTGACAACTAGTAAACTCAAGAACAGGCAACAAATATGCAGACAGATCAAACTGCTCACAGAGCTGAGCAGACATTTATCCAATAAAGTATCTACTTCTTTAAACCATATAAGTGCATCCATGAACATATTCAGATCTAAGTTCAAGACAAGAAAGTGCCTCTGAATACTTATTAGCCAAATCTTTTTCCACCTCAAAGTTATTGAGAACCATCTATGTTAACCAAAAACTACTATGTGGTTGCAATGTGATTTTGAGGAAGGACTTAGCACGAGAAAAGAAATTATATAGGTACAGACAGCCGGAAATACCATCATCCAACCTTTTCACCAACTCAGGAAAGGTTTCACCCAGTGAAAGAGTTTGCTCTTCGCTAGTCACTGTTGCCTCTGGATACTCGGATAGGATCTAAAGGATTAGCATATACATACTATTAAAAAATAAAAAATAAACAGAAGATGATAAACACAAAGTAAAAGCTCCTGCTACATCTAAAAAGATAGTATGTATCTCCTTATACCTGCTTGAGATGAAAAGAGAGCATGTATTTCAGTTTGTCCCAATCACGCCTGATGTGAGAGTGAAAGTTTAGTAGTTCACCACACCCATGAGCATCATTGTTTGCTTTACAGATTTGGAATATTACTCAATATATTCAAGTATATCGGTTGCACAAAAAAAAAACAAAAACAAAAACAAAATGCAGGTAAATGATTCAGTCAAGAAAAAAATTCAATTGAAGAAATTATCATTAATAGATCGATTCTGTCAATGAAACAGAAATATCTGAAGAGGCCATTCCGCTAGAGTGGTCTTTACTTTTTACTCCTGTTTTTTCATTTGTCATAGGAGGTGGTACTGGCCTTACTTATTGTACACACCCCAATTGATAAAAATGTGATCTGGTTAGCAGCTACTGCTTTTTGAGTCAGACCAACCGCTAAATAAACTGCTAGATGAACAGGGTAAGGCAAGTAACAGAGCACAACTGCAAATAAGTTCACTATTTTGCGCTAAAACTGAAATTTCTGATTGGGACCAGTACTTCATCAGTTCACATGAGTGGATCACAGGGCCTTCCAATTGAAGACTAATCCACACTTCATCAATGACATTGCACCAAACATTTTTCAGCAATGAGAAGGAATCTACCTATTAATGAAAATGACAACGGACCAACTTAACTGATCTGTTTTGCCAAAATTTTCAAATGGGGGAATTTTCCAGCATAACCTCACTAACCATAGATACAAACTTAGGTTTTAGTTTAGAGAGGAAAGGAAAACTTGAAGCATAGTACAATCTCCAAATGGTAAATAAACTTCAATCCCCCATATCCTGAAACTTCTTTGTTTACACAAGCAACAAGAAATAATATAACTTCGTAAGCCTAAGTAAAGATATCAATTAAACCTTTTCTATAGAGACAAACAGTGATGACACTGAATAGGAGTAAAAGTTATTGACACATGGAATACACTGCTCAAAATTAAAAGGATGCACATGGAGTAAAAGAAACTGCCTACAACTAGCTAGCGTAGCAGGAAGTAATAATTTACTTTTTTTAAGACAGAATTTCACAGGATGATATCAAATCTATGTGAAGCAAGCAAATGATAGTTGAGTTTTGGATATCTCTAAAAACTGGTATCTTGACCCATATCCAAAATTAATGCATTCCAAACTCAACTGCTTTGTGATTCACTGATTCCGCCATATTGTCTCAGAAAAAACTGAATAAACCAGTTCAATGTTATCAATAAACCAAATTTAAGCAAACTGAAAAATGGATGCACCAATCTCCAATGACATAACATAGAGTGAGGATGCATATTGTCTATTGGGTGGAACATAATGAAATCTTTAAGCATTCAACCGACACTTGTGAAGCCAAACAACGTAAAAGTTAGAACCCAGCATTTATACAATAGAGATTAAAACTTCTGAAGATAACAGAATAGAAATCTTCAAATTACCAAAACTTCCCCGTGCCTGCTATTGCTTCAAGTACGCTGATTATCTCTTGTTTTGAAAAGTCATGATCTGACACAATTTCCCTGCACAAGAGAGAGAAAGAAAAGAAGCACCTCTATGAGAAAGATAATGTCTAAAAGATAACACTACCATCAGCACACTGAAATTTGCATTGACAAACATGAATGGAAGCTACATTAGCATTAACTTCAGCAAAAAACTGAATTTATAAACCATTTTCATTCTTGACAGAGAAACAGGATGGGATGAATGAGTGGGATAGAAATACCAAGTTCTTTTATAGAACAAGAAAAGTGCATCATGCTAGGAACAAATACTTGAGGCTTCAAAAATGATGTGGGAAAAATGGTAGATGACTATAAACAAGTTCAAGAAATGGCCATTGACTTCCTCAAGAATTTGTTCACGGGGCCTTCAGCCTCTGTTATCCCTTCACAAGACTAGATAGGCAAAGCCTTGACAGATGATTAGAGTCGATCCTTGTCCCTTCCTACCTCCAGAACTGAAATTAAAGATGTATTATTCTTACTAAAATCTAAGAGTGCTTTAAGTCCTGATGGGTACTCATATTTTTTTTATTTAAAGAAAACTGGTATATTCTAGGTGTGGAGTTCACTAAGCCTATATAATACTTCTTCAATGAAAACTACATTTATAAAGATAAGAAGAGAACCTTATTATTGATTGACTTAATAAAATGCATACTCCTATTTATAGCCTAACCATAGACTGATGAAAAATCAATATCATCTCTGTATTTTAGGTAACTATTTGAATCTAAACTATAAGATAATGTGATCTCTCTATATACAGAAATCATACATGCACCCTTAGTAAACCTAATCTGATTTGATCACTACTACACTAACTAAGTATGGTAACATATAAACTTACAAAAAAAAGTATAGTAACATATATTTACATTTACTCTAGCATATAATCTTATTTTCCCGAGTATATTACTACAACCCCCCCTCTCCTCAAAGCTTAGTTGTAGATATTAATACAACCAAGCTTGGATAATAAATGTTGAAATATATTGACTGAGACTGGCTTGGTCAGAAGGTCAGCCAACTGTTCTTTAGTAGATATATGCTTCAATTTGATAAGTTTGTCTTCAAGTTTCTCTCTGATAAAATGTCTAACAATGTCCACATGTTTAGATTTGTCATGTTGAACTAGATTCTCGGCTATATTTATTGCTGAGGCATTGTCAAAGAACACTTAGACATGGTTGACATTCTTCTATCTAAGATCTATTAAGATTGTCGTGAGCTATATGCCTTAACATATAATCAATGCTAAGGCCATCAATTCTGCTTTTTCACTGCTCCTGGCTACTGCTCCTTGCTTCTTGCTTCTCCAAGTTACCAATATGCCCCACACATAAATACAATAACCTGTAGACCATTGAACTAAGTCACAAACCTAGAGATCAGTGGGACAACACACCTACAGACAACCCCATTATCAAAAATTAGTTGGGAAGTTGATTTACTTATCACACACTAGACATGATATCTCCTATGCAATAAGTGTTATGAGTCAATTTTTTCACAATCCAACTAATGAACATCTTAAGGCTATATTGAGAATTCTTAGGTACTTGAAAGCCACTCCAGGACAAGGACTACATTTCAGGAAAAATGAAGATAGAAGTTTCAAAATATTTACAAATGCAGATTGGGCAGGTTCATGAGTAGACATAAGGTCAACAACAAGATATGAAGCTTTTCTCTAGGGCAATCTTGTTTCTTGGAGAAGTAAGAAGCAACTCCCACACACTGAGACCAAATGCACAAGCTTACACTATTACCTCTCTTTTCATATTATTCATCCCACACACTGAGACCCAATGCACATTTTGGAATATGATGGATTAAAGCAAAGAGACTCACTAAATTGACTGCGCTTCTTATATTGTGAAGTAGCAGTTGATCGACATACCTTGACGCATCATTATGGGTCATCGGGAAACAACCTCTGTGTGTTTCTAACACATAGGTATGGTTGCGTACATCCGACCCCCTATACCCCGCCATAGGCGGGAGCCTTTAAGGCAATGGATAATGTTGATGTTGATGTTGACACTGAGGCCCAATGCGCAAGCTTACAGTATTACCTCTCTTCTCAGATTATTCACCCAATAAATCATAAATTTCTACAACTGAAAAGAAAAGGCACCAGATCAGTAGGATCAAATGTAATTTGAAGGGTCTTTCCTCCAAAAGTTCCCTCTTTGAATAGTCATGATAGGCCTTTTGTCCAAAATACCCATCGTTTGAGTGTTCTTCCTTCAAACAACTTAAACCTTTGCCTAACAAGAAGTAGAAACCATTTCAACAGTATTTGAACATGAGAATCTTTCCGCTTGCATGTTCCAAATTTAGCTCAAATAGACATAGCCTGAGTATAGAACTTTTTAACACCAAATATTCTCGACCATAAGCACCAAGAAGACCACACCATTCGTCCCAACTAAAAATTTTTCAATATTAAATCAAACATATAAAAGCCCATGCTAAAGGATATGTTCTCCAACCTCCGTTTACTTCTCCTGTTAGCCACTTTTCCACCAAATGCTAATGGTTTGGTGGCTTGCTCTTTTATGTGATCTAACCAAACCAAGCCCACTCCTGTCTCTAAAACCTGAGGAACATCCGTTTCTACATCGTAAAATCAAACATTAAAATACATCTCCATCGCATCGTGTCCATATCCCCACCAGACCACCCAACAGTTGCAGATTCTCTTTTTTCCATTCTACGTGAGCACCATATCAAGTAACCCTTCCAGGACCCTTAAGAATAAGAGGTGCAGCCAAAACATCCAAGATTACGGACAAGATGTCATCCACTGCTCGACACATTGGTTTCCTCACTGGTCCAAATTACTTGTTCATCTTTGAATCTGTCTATGAAGAAAGGAGTCGCTATGGCACGGAAAAGTGAACTTGATGCCTGGAGGAGGAGGAAAGGAAAGCCTAAACTGGTGATCTGGGCCCACAATGTCTTTACAAGGAGCACCTTACCTTATTCATAAGAAGAATAAAAGCGTCATGTTGTAAAAACTGCCCACATGAGCACTGCCATCCAATTCTAAAGACGACAGCAGGCAAACATCTCGAATTTCCACATGGCATAAAAGCTTAAGTTGATAAGGAGATGTTTAGTCTAGATATTTAGATCGATTTAACGTGATAAGCCACTCAAATCCTCGACAAAGAATCTGAACAGAGACAAAACATGAGTTATGCAACATGAATCTTTTCTCGCCTAGTCCTTTGTCTTTTCAGCCGCGGAAAATAGGCAAGAAGGAAGTGATTCAAAGCATAAACAATGCTCCTTAAAGTTTACACTAGAAGCACAAGCATAAAAGGAAACAATCCACACTGGTAACTGTAAAGCATTGAAATGTTGTCCTATTTCCACACCCGAAATCAATAAAGCATTGGAGTAAAACAGAGAACCCATACTTACAAAAAAAAAACAGAGAACCCATAGCAGAGAGATGAGAAATATACCCATGATTCGAGATAGTAAGTGAATTATCATGGTTCTGGTATACATGAACATCCGATATAGCAGCACCCTGCTCTGACTTTTCGGAGGCTTGGTTCTCCATCAGGGACTTCAGCTGCAGCAAATGTAAGAAACCAATTGGCCACTAAACGATATGTAAGCAACATCAGTAGCGGCCTCGGTAAACTAAACTTAGAAAGAATAATGACATCAAACAGACAGATAGCTTCTAGAACACAAAGTAACAGAGATTACAAAAGAGAAGGAAATCATAAGGTAGAAAGCAGGCACAGATAATCCGGCGAACCTAGATCTTTTACTAGGATTAAAGAAAACTATCCTTCTTGCAAAAGTTACCTGAGAGCGAAAGGAAGGGGAAGGGGATGGAGATCTTTCTCAGGCGAGAGAAATTAGAGGGAGTAGTAAGAAAGATGGAGAACTGTGCATAACGAGTCGTTGCTTTTCTTCTCATGACATGTGGGCCCACTAACTTTAATTCTTTAAAGCCCATTGGACTTTCTTCAAAATCCATCCCCAGGCCCAGTAATGATATAACGCTCCATATATGTACATCGAGGATATTTGTGCAAGATTGCCATTATCTGCTTCATTCCTATTTTTCCATTTCCCCTTTTTTAAAACAAGCTCCTTCATCCTTAAACCTTTGAAATATTGTGAAATAAAGCCAAAAATCAAACGTGGGACGAGGAATATTGGAATCGCAAAGAGGGGGTGGGGGTGGGGGAAGACTGTTCCTTTCCTTTCATAACAGTACTTCTTCTCGGCATCAAAGAACACGTATAGCTTACTCATATTGATGAGATGAACGTATTAATGTTATATGAGGCGACGGATTTTTGGAATGGAGAGAAACAAATGTGACAGTTATTCTTAAAGCATAAAAGAACACACACATTCAATTTTTTCTTCCCATACAGAAACGTTCTATTAAGAGTGACTTTGGTTTATTAACTAATGTAATGATGATGCCGTTGTTCGTTATGTTAACTAGTTGGGGAAGGGGGAGAATTTGGATTTTGTACAAAAGTCAATGGGGTAATGGTGATATCCCTTTCACTAATGGTACCACATTTTCTTCTGCATTGTGTGTAACATCTCTATCGTACTTTCTAATATAAAACACAGTTTTCAGGGGACAAAAGATTGTATATTACTTGTTAATTATATACATGACACTTAAAGACATACTGCAATATGAAGTGCAATAGACATTGCAATAGAAGAATTGATCCGCCTTTCCCACTTCTCACTCTATGGATAATTAGAAAAGAAACCTGCAAAAGCACTTACACATGGTTTCAGATTCAGATATTACGTTAAAGTGACTGGAACTATACACAAATACATAGAAAAGGAAGTATAACTGCAAATTTACTTCCTTGAGATGCTACTGTTTGCATTCCATCATCGCACCAATGACCAAGAGTGCATCTAATGTCTTTTCCGACTTCAGAAATACAATTAGAAAACTGGAGTTCCCTATAAGAATCCCACATATATAGACATCAGAACACTTAATCATCAAGAAAATCTCCCATCAGACAGAAGACAGCTATGCACACAGCTGCCATCCACAGATTAATTTCTTGGCACAAGCAGATCCACTCAAGGGGTTTTCATCCTGGAATCGGAAATCAGAAAGCTGACGTGCCCACTGAAGAAAACCCGGCAGCCCTATGTTCCTTCAGGGTGCAGGCCAACCGGTCCAAGCCCTCATACAGGCCATCGCCTCTAAGGGCACAAGTGCCTTGTACATGCCATTTCCTGTTCCTAAGGTCATAAAGACCCAGCCCACAAATTTCTAGTGGCGTCATAGCTGCTTTCAGGTGGAAAGACAGAATCAATTATAAATTGATCAAAGGAATTGTCAATAAAAGCAATAACATAGAAGAAGCACGCAGATGGCACTGAAGCAGCATAAAAGCCAAGGCATAATCCCATAATTATGCACAAAAACTACTAAGTTATTCCCCAGATATCAGGATGAACATCACAAAACATGCCCCAAACAAGTTCATACAGTCTGCAGCCAAACACAGCGCAAACAGAAAAGCACCAAACCACTAAAAAGATGAACTACAAAGCAGTCTGGGACATAAGCAGGCCTGACCAACTAGTGGGCCTAACGAATTGCCAATACAGGAGGAGCTTAATGTTGCAAGCAAATGCTCCTCAACATGGCAGTCCAACAGTCGATGTATAACTAACTACATAACAAGGATGGTCCACAAACCCCTGTACTCAAGTCAAACACATCATCTAAGCCTTTCATCACTGAGAAGGAAAGCAACACATAACAGATGGACAGAATAAAGAGAAGGGAAAAAATCAGGAATTATTTTAAGACCATACACCATCCACGTTAATTTAATTATCAGTGACAAGACTAGCAACACCCCTTCCACTTTCAGAATTTAAGGCCAACTGGTTGAAGGAATTCCGAATAATGACCATCAAGAACTGGAGTTTGTTAATGTATGTGCCCTATGCCATGATTTGGATGTTTATGTTATACATTTATTATTAATAAAGAGGTTTTATTATCATTATTGTTTGTTAGTGTATGTGTCATAGGCCATGATTTGGATGTTTGTGTTATACATTTATTATTAATAAAGAGGTTTTATTATCATTATTGTTGGTTAGTATGTTACACAATTATGATATATGTCCCTGGTTCATTATTGTTATAGAGATAAAATAATTTATAACCAGTATGAGTAGTGATTTGATAATCATGAGATGAATATGTGCATGGTGATACAAATTAATTTCATAGATACTTGTTAGAGAACAATGTATTGGATAGTCTCATCATGAGATTACTACATGGATTAGCATCATAAGTAAATCTCATGATAGTCATGTTTTAATCTTTAGACTTGAGATTGTCATGGTTTCCAACGTAAGGACTATTATATTTTGACATGATCAAACGTTATCCGTAACTGGATAATAATAAAGATCATGATTGAATATGATAGAAATTATGTAGAGGATATTGAACAATCAAGATAGAATTTGTCCTCTCTTTTGAAAGAGATATCTTTGGGCCCCTTGATTAGTGAGACTGAAATGCATGGTCGTACTCAAATGAATTGATAGTGTAATCAATATCATTTATTTTATCAGTCTATTTAGAGATCGAGTAATCATATATTTGGACAATATAAGTATGACGATGACCATGACTTATGTTCAAACTAGATATCGTGTGATAAAAGGATTAATGCATGTATTGTTATTAGGCTAGTTGGGCTTTACTCGTATTAATTGAGTAGTCGTAATGTCTTGCTAGAGACCAATTTCGACTTGTTGGTTTAATGGAGATTTAACCGACTACCAATTAATATGGGCCTATCGGGTCACACACAAGAATGGGTATGGGTTGATATTAATAATATTAATAATATTATTATTAGATATTAATAATTATTATTCTTTTCGTTTTTTATAATTTTATATATATATATGTATGTATTATTGGATAATAACGAAAGAATCCATATCTGATATGGATTTTGAATATCATGATAGAATCCATATCTGATTGGCTTAACTAATCCAATTTGGACTCGGATTTGAAGTCTACATATATGTATATATGATGGTGCATCTCGTACAGAGATTACACACAATTATCATAGAAAAACAAAACTCGTTTTTGAAAAAAAAAAAAACCGAGTTCTTCAGCCGCGCCGTTTCAAGAGCTAGCACCCTGGATAGAAGCATTCGCATGGATACCGGCAGAGGGTGTTCGTGTCATCGCACCTCTTTCATCTGTGGAGTTCGAATCTACAGAGGTAAGATTTTTGAATTTCTTTCATCGAATTAAACGAACAACATGGATCCTTGGTGGGACATAAGGGATCAATTTTGTTTTTCCGCTGCGCGTTTTTGCAGTGATCTCGTCTGTTTCCTAAGAGTTCCCACAAAAAGCAAACACAGGAAAGAATCATACCAAATTTCAAAGGTTCTTTCCTTAAGAAAGAGAGTAAGAGAAGAACGGAGTGAAAGATGGGGTGGTGAACATTCAAAGGAAAAAGCCAAAATAGCGAATTTACAGGACAGAAAAATAGTTCAGAAACAGGAATCCACTTATACAAGAGGAGAACCATGAGAGAGAAAAAAAGATCACATATGATTATCAGACACCAAATTGCACATAAACAAAAGAGATCACAGAAACATGATTTCAGAAGTAAATAAAGTATAAAACAAATTCTACAGTAACAAGGGAGAGTAAAACAAAAAAAAGGGAGAGAGAGAGAGAGAGAAGGCGGAGATTAATAAGGAGTTACCTTCATCTCAGTGATGCCATAGAAGGTATCGAAGAGCTTCCGAAAGGCTTGTCTCATTACGACAAAGCTTCCGGCTCCGGATCACCACAATACACTAGATTCGCGATCTCCTTTCTCTTCTCCATCACAGAGCCCGCAAAACAACCGTGTGGGCGGCTCAGCGCGCCAACCAAGCACAAGTAAAAGCGACAACGGAGCCCTTTGTCTAGCAAGCGAATCGATTCCTGATCCTTGACTTTTCCTACAACATTCAGCGTTGGTTTTCTACTAAATCCCCTTTTCTCAACTTTACTATCTCTCCTCCACTTGTCTTCCCTCTACTACGACGATTTATACCTTCATCCTTCTCCCGTTTGGCCCCCTTTTTATATAGCTGGTTTTTAACTCCTTATTCCCTCTTCTTGCCCTTTACACATGATCTAATATACACACACACACATGCGGGTTGGTGTATATATATGTGTTTAACAAAAATAAAATAAAGAAAGAGTTACACTAGTCCCTGGTCGGAAAATCCAAAGTAATTTGACACGCTCCAAACCAAAAAGGCGAGGAATTGATTTGGGGGAATCATAAAATTATAATTATAAGTTTAGGTATGCGTCCCTTATCGTGTTCCTTAATGATCTTTCTATTAATTGATTACTTATAGACTTTGACATACACCATAATACAAGGACTTGGACGCTTGTCCAGGTAGAACCTCATTCTGGACAGCTTATAAGCAAAAACTGTAAACAGAAACGGAATCCTCGTATACTCTTGAAGTAGTTCGATAGAACTTCGACATACCAACTCCATGTGTATGTATACATTTCATGGATTTGTTTCAAACATCCGAGTTTTACGCCGTTGGAAGATTTGACAGTGCAATACGCTAAAGAACACACGATCTACAAAGTTAAAAACATTTTCCATCCCCACCTCACTAATCAATCCATTCTCAATATAATACGCACCTTATCTAAGAAATCAGAGTTTAATCTAATATTTTCCTGTAATGAATATGATTATATTAGAAGTATTTATTTATCTTGAAAGCCAGTGTGTCCTTTCTGTGACAAAATGAATAAATAAAAAGCACAAAATAAATATAGAGAAGATACGCGCACTTTTTCAAAATCATCAGTGTTACTCCTGGGCTACTCGTAATTTCTCCAAATCTGTCGCAACACCGGATAACCTACCTGCCGCACCACGGCGGTAGAGTTCAACAAAAGATAGCCACCCCTGATGCTAAAATGAAAAGCGGCCTGACCAAACAACCAGGTTAAATCGGTTGAAGCGATGCCCAAATGGTTCAACTGCTGCACAGAATATTGTGACACAGCCTGTTCCCATTTTTTTTTATACATTACACACCTACTTAAATTGCCAATGGGTGCATACGACATTCCAACCAACCCTTCTAGACCCCCTCTCCATCTGAATCTCTCTAGAAATTTCTCACTATTCTATATCAGAACCTCTATTCTATAGCAACCCGACACAATCGTCTCACCGAAGCCTCATCACTTGGAGCCTGTCATCACATTAGGCTCCAAGGAGGGGGGTGGGGGTGGGGGGGCTCAAGGCACTGTTAGATATGGGGAACACGGATTTCCTAGCTCCTCCGAGGGAAAGGAGCAAGGAAAAAACTTCTAGGCCTTAATAGGCATCCGAGTCAAACTCACACACAAGAATACACAACCCTAAGCTGCAACTCCTATGAGTCAACCATCTCATCTTGTATCTCGTTAGGGGCAATCAATCCAGGTATTGTAAGCATGCGCCGTCGCTCTTTCTCCCTCTGAAGAGCAGCTTCCTCTGCATAGAGGTCCTTGTTATCCTGCACACAGAGTGGCTTTTACTATATATTCTTCAAGCATGACGGAGTATTGGAGATGACTCCAGTCACAATCAGTTCTATTTACGCTCTCCATGACAATACCTGAGCTGAAAATTCCTTAGATTGCACCAGAAAGTCTCTGATGTGATTTTTGAAAGTTGGAAGATCCGTTATCGACTCAAACAGCTTATTGACGAATTGAGCTACCTAAAAAGGTTGAAAAAGAAAATGTTAACTGGGGCCAGGATAACATAATACCATGAAGTATGTAGCTATCCACACTCACCTCAGCAGCAGTCATGTTAGGAAATGACGAACTAAGAAGTTTAATTGTGTACTCACGCACAAACATCCCGTTATTTGGATATTTGTATGCAGCTGACGGAACATCCCACAGAGGTTCTGTCAACAACCCAGACTCCACCTGAAGTGTCACCAGCTAGGTCATGAAAAGAATCTGAAGAATCTCGTTATACACATAGGAAAGTTCCTTACCAGGCAAAACAAATGTTGCAATATCAAAACATGCAATTTGAACCCTGGTTTGTGAAATGTGTCCGTCAAAACAGCAAATATTTCTTGTTCAATCACCAAAAAGTAAGTCCGGTAAAATCGATTACAAAATTCAGAAGCCTGCAGGTACAAACAAAATAAGGTCAAATATAGCAAACATCATCAAGCACCACATGAATATATACTGAAAAATAGACCTGGAAGTTCTTCAACATCTCTAATAAAAGGTTTAGCCCCGTTTCAGCAACATTCCTTTCAGTATGCCGGAAAGCCCAGATGATTGAGTCCATGACAAGCTTTAGTTGCTGGTGCATAAAGAAGAAAAATAAAAATTACAGAGGAAAAACAAGAGTCACAATCGAAAAGCTGAGAAGCACCAATGTCTATGAAAGATAAACTTGAGCTTTAATGGAGTAAGCAAAGAGCTCTCTCACCGTACCTCACTCGACAACCTTATCAAAGCAGGAAAGCAGTGAGTAGCAATGGCACGAAGTAATGAAAAGAACTTGAGGCGATGCTCAGGGAAGTCTTCAAAGTTTTGTGTAATCATCTGCATATCAACCACAAAGCAGTCAAACATGAGTAACTTTCCCACGCACTGAGAAAAGCCTCAAAACAACTACAACTTTTGTGCCAAAGCAAATATACAAATCAAGTACTCAAATGAAAGTTGATTAGAAATGCCAATGTATGCACATGTGAAGATCGAATACATAACATGGCTTTTGGCAGACTAAATGACATGCATTATGAAGGGTATGTTTCAAAATAAATAAGTTGCTAGTAATAAAATAAGTGCCGGAGTAAAATCTGCAATTAGACAGTGTGTTCGATAGATTTTGGACTAGTAAAGTTTTAATGTGAAATTTCAACGGTTATCCAGCCTCAATACTCTCACTTATTGATATCTGTAAAGTTCATCTGATCACCCACAAGAGAATAAAAAGATCAAGAGAGGAGATTTTTATTTTTTATTTTTTTTGGGTTAGGGTGGCGGGAGAGACTCAGTAAAAGATGTCGACTAGATTTGGAACATTCACTTTTACATGACAGAGATCATATGATACTACTAACACTCGAACATTTTCCTTCCATCTTTAGTCTTTTACAGAACTTTCTCTTCCAGGAGCTTAAATGGCAGGGCAAGATTCTTTCATAAAGTGGTTGACAGCCTAGAGGGTCCACAGACCGACTGCTTAATAAGCATAATAAACTCAGCCTTCAGAAGTCCAGCCTTAATGACACATGGTAAGCTTATCAATGCATAACCTAGTCGTGCATTTCCAGGACTGAAAAATGGCAAAACAATGTGAAATAAGAAATAGGCATACACATGCATCCTCTTGGTACTAAAGAGAATTACGTAAGATATCAAAGGTATAAACCACCCATAGCACATATAGTTCACAAGATGACACAAAAGCCTCTTTCTCACAAAGATCATGTCCCACTCAAATACACTCATTTAAAAACACCCCATTTGAGTTCTAGGACCTATTAGACCAGCAGAAAGAAAGGTTTACATTCACTAACCTCCAGAGTACATTGGAAAACAGCTTCAAATATGCGAGGAACATCTTCTATCACTGCACCCTTGTACCTACAGAAAAGTCCAGGTTCAAGAACATGAAGTATTACATTTCCATGAATGAGAAAAGCACTAACCAATTCCATTCCTACAACTAGAAAAAGGAGGCATACAGTTTCATTGCAATAAGTTACAGAATATATAACTGTGTTGTGATCAGATACAAATCTTCCTCCACTCAACAAAAACTCATCTGGTTCTTCTCCTAAAAAGTACTAGACAACCACCAATTACAGTCAATTCAAAAGCTGCTCATGCCGCCTGCCATTTCCATATCTTTTCCAGCCTGCTATCTTCACCTAGCTTCTCTTTGGCCAAACCTATGTGTGAGTTTTCGGCCAGCAGGAAAATGAGAGGGAAATCACTCAATATTTTCATTCCATAATTTGTTTACATATATATCCTACTTCATCCCACTATTCAAGGGATATTCTATCACTATCTTGAATGCCATAAATGCCGAAAATAATGCTATCATTACTCACCTTACAAAACTGAAAATCTTGCTATTTACTACTCCTAATTATCCTCCTACAATTTGGTAACTCATTTACACCATACAATGAATACAATAAAACACATGTCCTAAAAATGTTGCAACCGTCACATTGAATTAGGTTGGGCTGTCAACGGCAATCTTGCAGCGCCAATCTTGCAGCAATTATTCCCACACTCCCCCTCAAGCTGGAATGTAGATGTTCTTCATGCCTAGCTTGCTAATTAACCCTTCGAACAATGGTGCGTGTAGGCCCTTAGTTAGCACATCAGCCACTTGTTGTTTGGTGGGAATATAAACCATTGTAAAACTTTTATCATCAATTTTTTCTCGAATAAAGTGACGATCCACCTCAACATGCTTAGTACGATCATGATGAACAGGATTATGAGCAATGCTTACGGCCGCCTTGTTATCACAGTATAACCGTGTAGGACCATCGGACTCAACATGTAACTCTTCCAACAATCTTTTTACCCATAAACCTTCGCACATTCCATGAGCCAGTGCCCGGAACTCGGCTTCCGCGCTACTTCGCGCCACTACCGTCTGTTTTTTGCTACGCCACGTAACCAAGTTTCCCCAAACATAGGTGCAATACCCTGAGGTGGATCTCCTATCCACTAACGAACCTGCCCAATCTGCGTCGGTGTAAACTTCTAGGCTCCTATCCTCCCCTTTTTCGAAAAACAGTCCCTTACCGGGGGTTTTCTTCAAGTACCTTAGGATCCGAAGTACAGCCTCATAATGTTGCGTCTTTGGTGCATGCATGAACTGACTCACCATACTTACTGCAAAGGCAATATCTGGACGCGTATGTGACAAATAAATGAGCTTACCAACAAGTCGTTGATATTGTTCACGGTTCACATCCTTTCCCCCATCAAGGTCCAACTTGGCGTTAGGTACCGTAGGAGTTGCCGAAGGTCTGCAACCTAACATCCCTGTTTCCTGCAACAGGTCTAACACATACTTCCGTTGAGAGATAAAAATACCTGAGTGGTTTCGTGCTACTTCCATTCCTAGAAAATATCTTAGTGAGCCCAAATCATTCATCTCAAATTGGCTATTAAGATATTTCTTCAAAGAGTCTATTTCATCCTGAGCATCTCCTGTTAAAATAATGTCATCAACATAAACAATGAGAATGGCACGAGTACCACTAGAAGTATGCTTGTAAAATATGGTATGATCAGCTTGAGATTGTTTAAAACCATGAGTTTTAACAGCCTGAGTGAACTTTCCAAACCATTCACGAGGAGACTGTTTTAAACCGTACAATGATTTCTGTAGCTTGCAGACCAAGTTACTCCCCCTGGAACATCCAGGCGGTAAGTCCATATACACTTCCTCATGTAGATCACCATTTAAAAAGGCATTTTTAACATCCAGTTGTTGAAGTGGCCAATCCAAACATGCTGCTAGAGAGAGTAGAATTCATACCGAGTTCAACTTAGCTACTGGTGCAAAAGTTTCATTGTAGTCAATACCGGATATTTGAGTGAAACCTTTGGCTACCAATCGTGCCTTGTATCTGCTAGCGCTCCCATCTGCATTGAATTTTACCGAGAACACCCATTTACAGCCAACTGATCTTTTTCCTTCAGGCAGTTCTACCATCCTCCAGGTGTTGTTCTTTTCCAATGCTCTCAACTCTTCTTGAACAGCATTTCTCCAATCCTTATCGGCAAGTGCCTCCTCAATATTCTTAGGGACTTGGACGTGTGCTACCTTTGCAGAAAATGCTGCAAACTTGGTTGACAGTTTAGCATTAGAAACAAAATTGGAAATAGGGTGTTGAGTACATACTCGTTTTCCTTTCCGTAGAGCTATAGGCATATCCAAGTCACTCGAAGTTTCCAAAACCTCCTCCTCCTTACTGCAGGAGACAGGAACCGGTTCTGAGGATTGGCATGCTGGAGAAATATCTGTGTCTTTGTCAACTCGAGTTAGAGTTTTTCGTGAATACACAATTATGTTTGGTGTGTTTTGGTGCGGCTGACCCGACTGGAGTGTATCTGCTGGACTCGGCGGCTGAGCCAGTTGACCCGGCTGGATGCTTTGGATCGGTGGATGGATGCTTTGGATCGGTGGCTGGATGCTTATGCTTTGGATCGATGGCTGAGAGGGCGAGTATTCTCTCCCTGAACCGGTGCCGGGAAAAGTGGGTAGAGGCAGCGGTTCATGCCCGGGAAAAGAACACCGATCCTCACGACAGAGAGGATCATCCGAATCCCCTTGGGATGGATGAAAGAAAGATTCATGCTCACGAAACAGAATGTCCAATGTGATAAAAGTGCGGCGGAGAGTGGGAGAGTAGCATTTGTAACCTTTTTGAGTAGAAGAGTACCCAATGAAGACGCATTTCTGTGACCGTGAGTCTAATTTTGAAGACATAGGATTACGAGAGTGAACAAACGCTACACATCCAAACACTTTGAGTGGTAAGGTAGAACCTCCTTGAAACAAGGGATATATTTGGTGGAGGGTAGACATAGGCGATTTGTATTGGAGAGGTTTGGATGGAAGACGATTGATTAGGTGACACGCAGTAAGAATTGCTTCACCCCACAGATATTTTGGAACATGCATTGTGAACATTAAAGCGCGAGCCACTTCTAGTAAATGCCGATTTTTGCGTTCAGCTACACCATTTTGTTGTGGTGTATCTGGACAAGAACTTTGATGAATAATACCTTCAGAAGCGAGATATGAGTTTAGAGCATTGTTGAAATATTCAGTTCCATTGTCAGTACGAAGAACTTGAATGGAGGTTTGAAACTGGGTTTTTATCATCGAAAGAAAGTTTCGTATGACGGTTGTCACTTCAGTTTTGTCTTTTAGAAGATAAACCCAACATACTCTTGTATGATCATCTATGAATGTGATAAACCATTTTGCACCAGAGATATTCTTTACACGTGATGGACCCCAAAGATCACTGTGTACGAGATGAAAAGGGGTAGACGCATTGTACGTATTTGGGGAGTATGTGTGTCGAACTTGTTTAGCAAATATGCATGCATCACAATTGAGAGAGGACAACTGTTTATTATTCAATGGAAACAATTGTTTGAGATAATTGAGACTAGGATGTCCTAGTCTTCGATGAAGTAAAAGTACATCAGATTCTTGGGGAGCATGGGATTTGCTAGGAATGGGAAGAGAAGTTTGGAGTACAATTTTTTCTCTGGCTGGGCGATTATCTTCCTCCAGTTGATAGAGACCGTTCTTTTCTCTAGCAATGCCAATCATCTTCCCCGACCCCTGCTCCTGCAGAATACAACATTGATTAGAAAACTTGGCCACACAACTCACATCCTTAGTGAGTTTGCTAATGGAAATCAAATTACACATCAACGTAGGAACATATAATACTGATTTGAGAACGAGAGTAGGAGACACTTTTATTGAACCCCTACCAACAACCGTTGCATAGGTCCCATCAGCCACTCTTACTCTTAAGGCTCCAGAACTTGGTATATATGTTGTGAATAGAGACATATTACCTGTCATGTGATCAGTTGCTCCAGTGTCTAAAATCCAAGGGGATGTTGCCACGAAATTAACCATACCTTGATAAGGTGATGTACTGGTCTGGGCCGATGCATCCGGTTGAGTTTTTAGGAGTGCCATTAGTTGTTCGAGCTGTGCTTGGTTTAGTGTGACCTGGCCAGGATTGGTTGGTGGTGGGCTGTCCTCGGTTATGGCAGCAAAGCTGCGGCCATATGACTGAGTGTTTTGGGAGGCGGCGCCGGCGTTGGAAGAAGTGGTCGGCGAGGCCATGGAAGTGGGTGTTTGGGAGCTCATCTCGGATATGGATGAGAAGGAATTTGGGTGGTTGAGTGTCTACTGCTTTGGCTCTGATACCATGTGAGTTTTCGGCCAGCAGGAAAATGAGAGGGAAATCACTCAATATTTTCATTCCATAATTTGTTTACATATATATCCTACTTCATCCCACTATTCAAGGGATATTCTATCACTATCTTGAATGCCATAAATGCCGAAAATAATGCTATCATTACTCACCTTACAAAACTGAAAATCTTGCTATTTACTACTCCTAATTATCCTCCTACAATTTGGTAACTCATTTACACCATACAATGAATACAATAAAACACATGTCCTAAAAATGTTGCAACCGTCACATTGAATTAGGTTGGGCTGTCAACGGCAATCTTGCAGCGCCAATCTTGCAGCAATTATTCCCACACTATGGATTCTCAAATTAACAAAGTACCATACGGTGAAACTGATTAAGTCATTCTCCAAAAGAAACAAATGATGCTTTCTACTCTCAGAAAAGAAAGGACCATCTTCCTTCTTGGTATAAGAATAAAATGGAAATCCTAGTCTTTTGAGCAAGAAATGGAATCTCCACACTGCAAAAATGAAGCAATCACCATGTAGATTGACCTAAAGGCTAAAAACAGAACGTTATCCCTTTGTGGACAACGAGAACCAAACTACTGGGCCATCAAACCTGCTGACTACCACAGCAAGCACCATCCAGACCCCCAACCCCACCCATAAACCCAAAAAAAAAACACACACACACACACACAAAAAGAGAGAGAGAGAGAGAGAGAGAGAGAGAGAGAGAGAGAAATTAACCTTTCTCGATCTGCAGTCAGAAACTGGTAGATCTAAATGAAAACTGAACAACCCAGGTAAGCAACTCTAAGTTGCAGTTGTTCCATTCCAAATAATGTTACAAAGTCAAGCAATCAGCATAGTGAATAAGCGATACACTTCCAACAATAATCCAAGGAAACTAACATACTTGTTAAGTATGGTGGCAAAAAGAGAGAGAACTTCTGATTCTCGGGCATCAGGCAAATTCCGGGCATAGTCACCAAGAACATGGTCCATCATTGGAGGCACAAATTGAGTTCCTATCTGTGGCTGATCCTCTGCCTTGTCTAAAAATGTTTCGATGAGTTTAAGAGTTTCTCTCTTCACTGAACTGTTAATTAAAAACTAAAAAAATGAGAAAAATGCAGACTGAATGAATTGAATAAAATATTCAAAGCAAAACCTACCGCAAAAGTTTTACAATGGATGTTTTAGAAGCATATCGCCCTCCTTGCGCAATGGTGGTTGATATTAGCTCACTATACATTCTGTTACATGCATTGATATAAGTTCATATACATAGAAAACAGCGTAGAGGGTATGATAACATAAATGCAAGGGCACAGATGAATCAAAATCTAACTTTCTACCTATACACATTGAGCATGTCCAGAAAGATAAGCGATATCTGTGACAAAAAACATGTTCCCAATGCAGCGGCTGCACTAGTATTTGTCTGAAAGAGACAAGAAACTTCATCAAGCATAGCTTTTCCAATCAAACTAACTAGAAAACAAAATGAAAGAAATTAGAATTCACGTTATAAAACAGAAACAGTGTTTTCCTTATACTCCAATGTGTGCCATGAAAGGGAAAAGTCGAAACAATTACAAATTAATGATCCAAAATTTCGTCCATGGCAAAAAAACAAAAAAAAACAAAAACCCTTTCCTGAATGACAAATGATGCGGGAAGCAAACTAAAGTTCCTTGAGAATGCAAGTAAAGAGGCGAATTAACAAACCAAACCTGCAGAATATTGAGCACTGCTCTTATAACATCTTGGTCTTTCAAGTAATCGCCACTTTGACGAGCTTGTCCAATAATCTCATTCCATTTCTGCATGCGGATACGAGCGACAAACTATTAACCACATTGGAAGCAGAAATTGCCACAGACAGTGACAGACAGGCTTCAAAACCAGCTTCAAGCACACAAAAAAAAAAACATATATTGCCTGATTTGGGAGTTCCATCAGGCGCTGCAAATACTCATCCCTCCTTTGAGGATCAGGTTCAGCATGAATCATGTGACCAACCTAAAACGTTGAAGGGATATAATGACTAAACATCTCCAAGTAACTTGCCGCTCAAAAAAGACTTGAGCAGATATCACAACAAAATTTCTGTGAGCGAATCAGCCACCCACAACAAAAAGATCTTACAGATTCATAAAAAGTGTGAATCTGATGTGGCTCAAGGTCAGCAATGGTGGTAGGAAGAGTTGTGAGAATTTCAGAGAGAAATGGTTCACTCTCTCCAAGCTGCATCAGCAGAGTAAAATCAGCGAAGGGCAGAATCAGTATATCATCTCACCTTTTTTTTAGTAATATATTATGCCATATTAACGTATATAATCATTAGGAACTGCCCAACCAGCCTACGAAACCAATGTCTGCATTTAGATACAACATCCAAGCCATTTTTCACTATGTAGGGCCGCTATATGGATAAATCATTTCTCTTGCGTTTTGTTTATTTATTTTTTGTTTTGCTTTTTTCCTTGTTCTTTTTTTTTTTTTTTGGTCATAGCATAAATCTTGTCCTCCTTGTGTCTCCTAATACCAAATGCATAATATGCGTCTTTAGACTATGAATCTTTCAAAACTAGCATATCATCTCAACCATGATACTAGCAAATATTTTCAGCATGAGTTAGATAAACCAAAAAAAGCGCATAATACCTGAACAATAACAAATTTACGCTTACACTTCTGGACAATTTTCAAGAAAGTGTCACAGGCCATGTCCTGTAAAAGCCATAAACCAAAGTCAAGGACAGAATCATGTGCTTGGCTTCTTTTCTCATGATAATCATGAGATGAACTAGAAAACAATATAAACTCCTTAAGCACATAAATACACATATTAGATGCTCAAACAGATACAATGCTATAAAAGAGAAGGAGGTCACTGTGATGTGTCACTAGGTTCTGATTTATCCTCTTTCAAACAAAATAATTTCATATCACTTTTTCCAAAAACGTCCAACTTTATCCCTTTGCCAGCTTTGCAAGTAAAAGGAGCTGAGACGAGCATTTCCAGGTTTAGCACCTGAAACTGCTTTTTGAGTTTATTGAGAAGAAAAGGAATCAGAAAACAAAGGAAAACAGTCAAAGCTGCTTCTGGGTTAAAAACAGATAAGAACAGTTCTCGTCATGCAAATAGCCAGACCCTGCCAAATACAAAAATATCATATCCTGATTAGCCAAAGTGTCTCCAAAGAGCAATCCATTCGCATGATTGGGGAGGAGACCTACTTTTATCAAAGGATGCTATTTTATAAACAACGAATATAACAAAGCCCAACAGTAACCCGATGAACCAAAAGACGAAAATACTACAATACCTGAACTCCAGGATGTGTCTCGTGCATGAACTCGAATAACTTGTTAACAACAGTTTTCAAGAACTTCCAGTGAGCCCTCAAAAATCTTGGATACTGACCTACAACATACCTGTTAATGTAAGAACTAGTTAGAACAATCTTACCACTAACTCGATGAATCTAAGAAATGGCCCATGAAAGAAAGAACAAATGTTAGATATGAAAACAACAGTCATATTAGCCAATTGATGCTCAGAATGAATCCTTAAAGGCTGAAAAAGCGAAAAATATGGCATTAAAAAGAAATCTCAACATGATTGCGAAGTCTCACATTATATTACTAGCAATAACCGCTTTGTTATCTTTGCCTTTCGTGATTTCACAAAGGTTTAGTAAATCGCGGATCACCATCACAAGGAATCTGTTTTCCTGCAGCACATCCGTTTAAAAAAAGAAGTGAGAAATGCAACCCTAAAATAACGATGAAATAAAATGTACTGACAGCTAAAGACATATTTTTCTTGTAAGCTAAAATTTCATAAATGAAGGCCCCTGTAGGGCAATTTACAATATATTAACAACGATTGTTGGTGTCAGCAAGCTAGTTAGTATTCTAGCCTTGCTCAAAATACCAAAGGCAAAGTTCCTTACATTCCAATCCAATCATACTAAGCAATGAAGTAAGCACGTGTCTAAACGCAAAAAAACCCTATAATCTATGTAGGGAGGAATTCCAGCACCTACTAGTAGGTTTAACAAAACAGGGCACTTCACATAGTTCCAGTTCCGAAAGCCAGCATGGCTTGTACTCAGCAAAACTAAAATCAACTTAGCATGAACCAAGAGATACTAGCAGATGTGACAGCCTAATAAAATAGCATGTAGCAGGTAGGGAGTGGCACGATTAATATACATGATGAGAATTGAGGCATTAGGCATCAAAGTTGAAGAAGCAGGTATCAAAACTGATGCCGCCAGACCCAATTCCACTAAGGACCTAGAAACCATGAAGATGCAAAAAGACAAGTTTTTCCTATTATTCCAAGAGAGACTCAAAATGGCTTGTTTTATAGAAGGCAAAAGCGACTTGTCTTCCTCTGTCCAAATGGCTTAAAACGGACAAACAAGCCTTTATCATATGTATTCCTGGATCATCTGATTAAAGTTAGTTTTTGGCCATAGAAAACTTTCCATTTGACAATAACAATTTAATAAACTAGTTCAAATTTGTTAAAACTACCATTTTTCCCCTTGAAGCAATACGCAAAAGGAAAAAAATATGGAAGAAGTAAAAAATCAATCAGAGGACAAGAAAAAACCATCGCAACAACCTGTAATACTATAATTGGCAAGATCGTACCAAAACAAAAGTTATCACATCAATTTCGACAATAAACACACAAGGTACAATAGGTATTTAATCCCGTATTATAAATGCTGCCTCAGGAGAAGTAAACTTGATCAAAATAATCATGTGGAAAATGAAAATATTATTCTAGACCCCCCCCCCCCCAAAAAAAAGGAGGAGGGGGGGGGGGTAGGGTGGTTATATACCTGCTCCTCCATCATTGACCCAGAGATAGAACCTATGGCCCAACATAGGGTATTAAGGTTGTTCCACGTCCAATCTTCACCAGTCAGTTGTTTACTTAATTTCCCGAGCATCTGAATAAAGACGATTATCATTTGTTAGAGCAAACTAAAAGATAGGAGAAGATTGCAAGTTATTTATGCCAAATAGAAAGGCACAATCATAAAAAGTACATGTTAAGTAAGGAAAGGCAAAAATTCCTCTTTTCAGAGTCCTGAACGGAGACAAAACTAAAAATGCTAAATGTTCAAAATCAATTTAATAATGACACTCTGAAAGAGCTCATACGTAACTGAATCACCAGTTCAAGCCCATATTAAAAATTATTGTAATTTTATTCAGTTCACCATGCTCTGCCAATAAGTCTGCCACACTCACCTATCTTACAAATGCAATGAAGTCATCAAGTATTATGTCAACTCCTTTTCCTTTCTTACCATGCATAAGCCAACGTATCATTAAGCAAACGAAAAAAGAAGCAATCGAACAAACACACAAAGAGAATCTGGTTAATACCTGCTTTTCGGTATCATCATGATCCAGATGAGACAAGTAGATCAGTGTTTCCCTCATGAGCTGCAACACAGTGCCTCGGTTAACATTGTAAAAGGGAAGTTGAAGGGAACACCATACAGAAACAACAAACAAAAGAGCCTGAAAAAGGGTTGATAAAATAATTTTTATATTTGAAAAAGTGAATGGATAATGAGGTCTATAAAATTATGGGATTACAAAAAAAAATGGATAATCAGCCATGTCTCATCCTTTGGTTGGTCGCATATTTTCAGTATGGAAAAGAAATCCTATATAGCTCATCACCCCAAAGAAATCCCATATAGCTCATTAGCCCCCTGACTACTACATTACATCTCAACAGGGAGGGTGGCATAATCAAAAGGAGAGCAAATATCGGATTATAGTCAAAATCTGCATTCAACATGATTATGAAACAATAAACCAACAAACGTGCTTAGTCGTACTTATGGAGTTCATCTAAAAGGGCAACTTTTTGGTAGGTCTCAATCTACTTCGACCATTTACAACTAGGATATTCTTATGTGCTACAAATTTTCCTAGTCCTCAAAGTACCCCCACAAAACCATAATTGGGCACATTATATGTCCAAGAATAACATATCTGATCATTATTCATCAGAAGATGAGTAATCCAGGGATGACAATTGACAATCCATGAACCTGGACGTATTATAAGTATTTCAGATAAGTGTGAATGAGATTTTTGCAGGAAAGAATAAAAATACTATATGCTCTAAAACCTTTATTGGGATCGGACTCCAGCAAACAGTTACAAACATAGAAAGGCAGACTTCCGTTTTTATGTGAGCCATGGACTCCATCCATATCATTCTACCTTATAATACTCTTATTTTAAATTAAAATAGTGACAAAAATCCCAAATTCAGAGCTGTCTCCAAGCGACAGTAGATGCAGATTATGCCACTGACATATCAACTGGAAAGAGCGGTGACAGTTTATCATTCTGAAATTTAACCCAGCATCAAAATGCAAAATCTAGCAACTTTCTTCTGTAGAAGGAAAAGAAATTCAAGAACAACAGACTCCAAAAGTCCATATGCAAGAGAGTATTTTGCTATTACATGTTAATCCTCTATCCTCCCACCCCGACACCACCAAACAATAAATGAAAAAGCGCATGCAGTCCAATAGACAAGAATCGAATCACTAGAGTAGAATGCCACCTTATACTGTGCAAGAACATCATTATCCTTCATAGTCTCACGAACAATATTTCCATTTTCATCTTCCACAATCAGAACCTCCTCGGGCTTTGCCATGCGTGAGATCATGAGTAATCTCAATTTTGACATTGGCTCAGCATAAAGTTGGCGTCTTTGCATCAATTGCGGGCCAAGACCATCAACCACACCAGGTACCATCGGCACCTGCTCGATCGACGAAGAAAGCCCAAAGAACATAATTCATTCATTGGCAAACAAAGCCGTTTAAGAGTGACCTAATGTACTCAGTTAATAGCAGAGAAATCTCAAGTTTCCACCAACCTGTGATCCCATCAAGCTTGCAGCGGCAGCAGGATTTTCCAAATTATGGTGTGCCTCAAACAGCTCCAAGACTAAGGAGTTCCAGTAGTCCAAACAAACCTATAATTCATGGTCAGACGAAGGAGCTTATAGAAATTCGCTACATAGTGACAAAGTTCTAGATGCAGGATATATAAGCATACCTTAAAAACTTCAGTGTCATCAACATACGAGATGTTTATAAGATATTCAAGGCCCATCAAAAGTGCACTGATGCTCTCCTGGGTAGACTCCAGCACACGTATGTGAGACTGTAAAAAATGCATATGTTAGGAAAGCATCAATTGATTGATCAGAATGATGCAACCAAAGGTCTCAAGCCCAGCAGACCATTGAAGGTTAAATTCAGAACATAGAACACAACAACATCATTCCGAGGCAAGAGGGAGGGAGGGAGGGAGGGAGGACTGTTGATATAGAGAAGGTGAGCAGGAAGCATTTCCATTTTCATCACAACGTTCTGAGGCAACTTCTTCATATGCACTTGCCTTGAAAAATGACGTGAAAAACAAAGCCAAATTCTGGATAAACGCCTGAAAGAAAGAAGGCTTTTTAACTGAAGATTAACAAAATATTGAAGCCAACAAAATACTCATTAAATTGAAAAACAAACCTGCTCTTCAGTGTTACCAGTTGCATAGGCTTCAGGTATATTTGTATTAAGAGCAAGGATACCCTGACAGACAAAAAGTTCAAGCAGCTCGGCAAAAGCATTTAAAAAGCCTCCTCACATTTGAAATTAGGAAAGTATAAACATTATACAGGTGCTGAATTGAACTTGTCGATGACAATGGTTTTTACTAGCATAATGGAAAGCAATCACAGACCTGCAACTGGATCATGAATATGCAGTACATTTTCACGTATTGCAAATTATAGAATTCGCCAAAATTAAGGGAAGCCACCTGCAAAAACAACTCCCAAGTTTTACACCGTTTGCTAGCCCAGATTACAAGCACTGCCCTAATTATGGCACAAGGAACATACCTCAGTTAAACATTGAAGAGTAAGATTTCGATAAGCTGGAACCGGGAAGAACTTAAGAAGTGTTTCCAGCTGGAATTCATCAGTGGGAAAAACCATATCAGGTCAACATCGTATGGGCTAGAAGGGCCTTCCAAATTCTATTATAACATACAAACAAAACAGCCTCGTGCCAATACTATGTTAGGTAGCATAATTGTCAGACAACCCTCCCGCAAACAAAAGATGCAAAATACAAACCATTGGAGACTCGAAAATATATCCAAGAGGAATCCATGAAAGAAAAGCATGCAAGGTGGCCAGTGTAGCCCTGACAAGTTCAGTTCTTTGAGATGCCGATAGCACGTATAAGCATAACTCATGGATGAGTTGAAATTCACTGAAAACAGACAAAGAAGAGTCAGAAAATTTATCTTGTATATACTTCAGGAAACACAAATTCCTATATGGAGAAATAAGGCAACAAAACGGAAGATACATAATAAATGACCAGCTTCAAACAAGAGAAGGCTTCAAATAAAAGAAGGCACCTAATGGCCTGGGCGATGGTCCTTATTTCTGATTCGGAAAATTTTGAGGTGCTGATAATTGTGGCAGAAGTGGCAAAGATCAGCCAAGACAGACTTAAGTCAATTATTGTGCATAGCAGTAGAGGCTGGAATGAAAAATTGTAAAGACAGCATTGAGGTA
Source organism: Eustoma russellianum (assembly GCA_036186865.1). NCBI lineage: Eukaryota > Viridiplantae > Streptophyta > Magnoliopsida > Gentianales > Gentianaceae > Eustoma > Eustoma russellianum. The sequence continues at coordinate 1,470,444 of AP025042.1, read as the reverse complement.
ATAGAATGATCTGATTGAGGGGGTAGATTTTTCAGAGGAAATGGACACTGACCAAATAATCATTAGATATTTTCATGAAGAGATGATACAACATTTTCAAGAAGTGGAGAAATGGCTTGGTTGGACAAAAAGGAATTAGAAATTTGACTATCCATGCAACAGAGGACAGAAGTTTATTCTGCGATATCAATGTCAACTACGCATAGGGGCAAATCCTCCGAATCCACAATTTTTGTTTAAAAATACACTAAAAGGTATTGCTGAACTGAAGCAGATCTCAGTTAGAAGATCATACAAGGCTACAGGTTCTTAAACTAAAAGACAGGATCCATACCACAAGCGTAACCACAAGATTAAAGCCAAGAGATGGTCAAAATGTTAAATACATAATTAAAAAAATTTTTGTTAAATACACAGCAGTATGAAGGCCAAAACACAATACACCAAATCCAGCAAAAACCACCTGTTTAGAGATTGTTTCAGCTCTTTAATCTTCTGCTGTGTCATCTCACCTCTTGAAAAGTCAAAGACCTCTTCGCTCAAAAGCTGAAAAAAAATCTCCCATAGTCAACTCATCAACTTGTAGCAGTTCACAAAAAGGGAGAAATAATACACTTACTTTTAATATAGCCATGCAATTCTCACAAATAGTTTCACTAGTTTTTGAAGCAGCCACTAAATCAGGAATGAAACTTCGCCACCTGGCAGGCCATTCATGCTTCAAAATCTGCAAGTGAGTGAACATACAAAATCAGACTTAATTTTAAAGTGTGGATATCGTTTTATGCATAAAGCTGCGAAAATCCCAGAAGCACGCATAACAAATTGAGAAAAAACAAAAACAAGACAAAAATTGAAGAAATTAAATGAAGGTACCTGAACTAAGATAATGTTGAGCTTGTTGACATAAAGCCGTTCATGGCGAAAAGATATCTCATCACTAGAGAGCTGAGACAATAAGCGGGAGAGTCAATACAATATACTATAGAGAATATGGAGAGAGAAAAATGTGTCAATGGGGAAAAAATTATAGGAACCTACAATTGGACGGGCAAGAACGTAAGGGTTAATGAACACATTCTGCCACATACACCTTTAGAATAACTACAAGAATATAGCCTGTAATTTGCTCAAGCACCTGGGAAGAAAGCATCATTGCTACTCTTACCTTTACAATCACTTCAGAGATATAGTTTTTCATTCCATCGCGTTGTACAACAGGCAGTGCATTCCATCTATACTTTATTGTACCTTCCAGAACCTGTTACGAAACGAGCGTGATTTCAGAAAAATGGTTCCCGCTAAACATACAAGAACAGATTCTAAACCACCATTACATCAGTGCAGGGTGCATAGCATGCAACATACAACACATTAACAAATTCCAAAAAGATACATCAACCAACCTGCAACGCAAAAAATTTCGTGTTTAATTGTTGGGTACGACTTAAAATGTGAACCACTTGAAGCCACGTGTCTGCATTGTTTTGCAAATCGCGTAGGATATGATCGGCTGCTGCTCTCTGTGCCAAACCATATAGGAATTCAGTTATATGCAACACTTTTAGATCCAATTTTGAAATACACATGCAAGTTGGGGTGCAAGGAAAAAGTTGTATTAAGTATCAATTATAAAAGAAAGCATGCAGGTCACTGAACAGGATAATTCTGTCCAGAGTAGGAACAACCAAAAATAATGACATGCAAAAATATACGTAAGAACGCTTAGACTTCCAAAAGATAACTTATACAATTCACAAAAACTTAAATATGGTCTGAGAAGGTGAAAACAGGACCCATCAATATATGTATATATATCCCAAACAGAAAAATGCAATATAACTGCTACTGAATCCTAACAACAGTTTTTTGTGTTGGGACTTGGTGGAGACCCATCATCAAATGTGTTTTCATGTTCATATTCCAAGATGGCATGCGAACAAAATCTTGAGGACATTTCTGGCAAAAAATTTCACCAATGGGACAGACAACTTCAGTAGATTCATAGTAATCAGTTTACTTGCAATTTTCACAAGGAGATATTGCAACTGAGTCTGGCTTCAAAATATTATTATCTACAAATGGAGTGAAATCAGAGACTTTTAGCAAAGGTTGAAAACCTGAAACTTCTTTAGCTGATAATATAAGGCTGTTCTTGGACTCGGAGAAGAGTGAGAAATGCAAAATCAAGTTGGATGTTATCTCCTTGTTGCCACACAGGGCAACATGTGTCTTCTAGGAAATAGATTTATGAGGCATTCTATAAATAAATAAAAAGTTGCAAATATCTACCAAAGAAAGGACTTTAAAATGTCATGGACTCACCCGCACACGCAAAAAAATCATTCTGCAGATCAACTTATCCCCGGAAACAAAAACATATAAAATAAATGAAGGCAAAAACAAGCATGCAACATCCCATCTAAGCGGTTAAGGGCATGAGGCAGTATAACTCCATAATTTTGTATTTCATACTAAAAGAAGCTCTCAAGGTGCCCATCTTCACAGAGCAATATATTCAATACAACACGTATTTGCAAGTACCCCCAATCAGTTATCAACCCAAAATTAAGGAGATGAGAGTAAGAATTTTAATACCATCTAGCTTACGTATTCGTCCTCTCACAGAACTCTCCAATCAAACATGATAGTCAATAAGAATAAACATATGTTTTCACATGCAGTCCAACAGTCCAGGATGCAAGCTCAGTGGGCATCATTGTTTCTAACTAAAAGAAGCATCACCAAGAAAAAGCAGTTTTTGAAACCAAAAGATCCGAATATGTATATATGGCGGATAGCTACAACAAAAGACTTCACCAGAATTCCACTGTTCTAGTTAAGGACAAGCCACATTGTGTCGCGACTCAAAAACCATAATTGCGATGAAATATACAGATGAAGAGGAGAAGATCTCCTAATTAATTCCACCAGTGGTGCCCTTCACTTTAGTGAATGAAGCATTTCAATGTTCACAAACGATGGACCTTCAAGAGCCGCGTTTTTAGATTTTAAACCACCACCATGATCTAAAGATTTCACAGCACATGTAATTATGTTGCCCTCGTACATGAACAAAGCCGTTAAACCTTGGAATAGGTGTAAACAGTAAAGCAAAGGATTTACCTCCAGTAAACTTGCACTTCTGCACATGGCCGTTCAAAAAAAACAATCAAAGAACAACAGAAATAGCTAAATGAGGAACCGGGATAATGTACAACAACACTCAGAGCCTTATTCTCACTAGGTGCAACTAGACAGTTATGCAAGCCAGAAAAAATAACGCTAAAGCTCCAAAATATACGCAGGTCCTAGGGAGGCTGCGCCACAAAAACACAAAAAGATCACTAAAGCGGCGTAGATGGCAACATTTGGTTGAAAAGAAGCAGGCAAAGAGGTCGCCCACAAGTACTTTCAATATCCTATTTTGACTGCCTAAAGATGTACAGCAGGGTGAAACGCAGAGGAAGATGAGAGCAACAGGAATCCCTCGGGAAATCCAAATTTGTCTTCTCTTGTTCCCCGAAACATCTAGAGTACGGAAGGAAATTGTATGCATTGAAACTGGAAGTTCAAAAGTCCAGCACATTATCCAATAAAGCCAGTCCAGCTTAAACTAGAAGAATGCCCGAAAGTCCCACAGTTGCGACATAAACAAAAAAAAAATTAACAAACATATAATAAACGCACAAGAAGTAGAGCGGAAAAGGAAAGCAAATAGCACAATCTGACCTCTTCTTTGGATCCAGTGCCATAGAAAGCGGCCACAGTGGCATCAAGTAAAGGAACATCAATGGGCTTACTCAAATCCCGAAGCTTCTCGGCGGCCATGGCTATGGATGAATCAATGGGTAAATACCCTAAGGACTGATGCTGAAAGAGTGAGTAACAAAAACCCTAGCACAGTTGGATGGAGTAAGAAGAAACCCTAGTTTGAGGGACGACGCGCATGAAAAAGAAAAGGGCTGTAGCCGTAGATGTGCAGATTCAGGAGAAAGACATGTACTACTACCTTAGTAATAAGAGAATGGACTGAAAGAGAAACTCCCACTAATTATTAAATCACACCAGAAAAAAGACAGCTTACATTTGAACCAGAGTCCAGACGGACTTTGAAATCCTCTGCCTCCTCTTCCCTCCTCTCCTTTCCTTTTTCCTTTTTACCTTTTTTCCCCTCTCTCTTTACCTTTTGCCTTCTCCCATTTGTCTTTTTCCCCTTGCGTCAAATAAATATATAATCTGCTAGTAATTAGTAGACAGTTATAATCATGATTTTATTATCTTTATCAAGATTATTTGTCTTTAATCTTTATCAATAAGGATTACTTGATAAATACACAAGGACAAGATCTACCAAAGCCAAACGTTAACCACCAGTGTACAAATCAAATTGTGACCACCAGTTACTAGTCTAACGGTGATGATTAAGGATAATTGTAGCTTTAGGTTAATTTTCTTTGATCTTTCTCAAGTCAATTTTCAAAGCTTTAGTTTTAGACCTTGAGAGTGAACGCCTAATATTGATCAAGAACACCTGATTTTCTTAATGATTGTCTTCATCCAGGGAAGGCTAACTCTTGGAGTGTCGTTTAGCAAATTCAGGCACTAATATTTGAAGACCAAGTCTTCTGAAACTTGAAACATCAAAATTAATAGCAACAGTAGCAATGGAAACTGCCATTTTGGAATTCGCCGATATAATTGGAGAAATAATAATAACCACCATAATAATGATAATAATACATCGGCTTGGAGCAGTAAGTGCGTGATCCTTCCGTTGAATATTGCGGTCAAATTCAAAAGGATTTAAATTCAAGTATGACGGAAAATAGTTCATTATCGTCACTGTGACATCTGATCAATGTGTATTATTAAAGAGGGCAAGGCTTTACTCTTAATACATTAAACGGTATATCACCCATGCAAATAAAATCCCGTCTTCGACTCTCCAAGAAACTAACGAAAGTCAATTACACTGGACTACGTTCCGATTAACATGCAAACAATACACGTGTATCAACCACGGTTGCTTACTAATATCGAAGGGCTCCAAAATAACAAGCCGTAACTTTTGGACAGTTTTGCTTATTCAAATACAAACGATATGGTAAAATGTATGCGTTGTATCAATTTTTATACTAAAATTGATTATGGAAACATAAAGTTATCTCTGACCGTGTGGTTTAGTTGATGCATTCAATCTGAAAGCATCTAAAGCGACTAAAGTTGTGTGAAGAAGATATTATTCTAGCCTACGCCTATTAGAATGATTGAAAAACTTGAATAGATGAAGTATCAAATGTTATGTATTTATAGGTTAGTCTAGATACCATTGGCATGTTCAATCAATAAATGATTCCTCCCATCAATAAATTATATTGATTGTCAATCAATTAATAATCAAATCGTTTATTTCACGCAACAGATAATTGTAACGTATCTAGCCAATAAAATATACAAACACATTTACCCATATGATATATCTTAATAAATTATAAATAAATTGTGAAATTCTTACACAATCACAAAGCATTAGTCCGTGTAAAAATGTTTGTCAAGGGCTATAACCCAAAACGCTTACTCTTTCAAGGGGAATATAATTAGAGTTAATTGCACCTGGTATCCTCTTTTTTTCACAAAGTCTTAAGTAGCATCTATACTTTCATCGAATGCTCTGGGGGCAGCCTTACTTATTGGTGAAATTATCAGCTGGCATCCTGACGCTTGGTTGTCTTCGTGTGGAGCATGTAGACGACGTCATTTTCTATAGTTCCACATCTAGTCTCATGCGAATGGTATGCATACATCATACATATTTTGTTTCATTTAATTGTATCACTATAGGTTAAATGTGTATTGATGTTTTTATTATTTAAATTGTAGGCACACTCTCTTGCTTGGATGTACCATCATGCGGCAACACTCAGAAACAAGACATGCATGGAGATTGCATCAGAGGGGCTCTGAGAGAAGAATCTTGGGGCATATTTTGTTGCAGAGACCTCCAACAGGTGCTACCCATCAGACTGCGAATGCATATTATATGTAGTTTATCGTGTCTCATTCAGATTGGGTCATCATCTGCACATATGTACTAGAGGGTCACAACCAACGGGTCCGTTGGGGCATAGACACGCTGGAGGATGTTCGCAGCCGAACATTTCATTTCAGACACGAGCTGTTGATAGTAGACATGTATTTGGTCAGAAGGATGACATATTTGACGTTGTCGATTATCTCCCCCTTTCAATCATGATGTCATACATGAGGCCATACATCTACTTGAAGGTCTAGAGAATGCAGAGGCACAGATACGTATGGCATCTCAGTGGCCCGATATGCCACCGCATCAATCACAATCATAGTCACAGCTGCTAGAAGATATATCTCTACCCATACGTAGTGTAGTTGTTTAGCGACGACCTATACGTAAGAGGCGTTTTACTCATGGGAGCCTATGAGATTTATATTGTGTTTATATTTTGTGTATGATATTTTCTATATAGGCATACTTTTGTACAATTTGATCAATTCTTGTTTTATGTTACTTTATTCCGGTTTTACTTGTTCGTATTTGTTTCGTTTTATCTCAAAAATTGAAATTCAAGACCACGCCTGCAATAAAAATATACACAAATACAAGGTTGTCAGTCTATATGACTTCGTTGTGAAAGAATTATGAAATGAAAAAAATGTCATGTTCTACAGAAATTTATGTGTTGGCATAACCGTAAAATTAAAATGGATATAAACTTTTTTGATAGAAATTTATTCTTTGAAAAAAATTATTTTTTTTTGAAAAAATATTGATAGACTAACGGTTTTAACATGACCGTAGAATGACAAAAGTCAAAATGTCACGAATCTCTCAAAAATGCGGTCCATTCCACACCGCAATTTTGACAGAACCGCATCGCATAACTTTAGATTTTCTTCTACACTTGTGATAAAAGTGGTGTTTTTAATAAAACTAATATATATTTTATTTTTTTCTCTCTAAAAATTATACGTGCAAGTATTTACATTCATCGTTAACGTTATCAAATCAATCTTATTTTTTACATGAAAAATATATTAATTTAATAACTTTCAATTGTTACGTTTAGTTTATTATTTTCGTCAAACAAATACATGGTATAAAATCAAATTGAAATATTTTAACTTTTTTTGAAACAAGCAAGGAACAACTAGTGTCTCAATAACATGATGGCACGAAAGAATTTATATAACAAGAAGGAGGGTGATGATTTGTTAATACAAGAGAACCATATATACTTGGGTGATGATTTGTTAATACAAGAGAACCATGATGATTTTAACTTTCCTGCTCAAATTTTTTTTTTTGGTAGCTATATCATACTAGACATGTTTGTATGTAAAAAAAAAAGGAAAAAAAACTTGTAAACATAAAAGTGGTACCTGAACACACAAGACAATTGTAAATTTATCACTCTATCTTAAAACATTGTTATAGTCTCTATTTTAGTGCCATATAGAAATTATTTTTAAAATTAGTAACATATTAATTGATGAAGCCGGATCTTCACCAATGGTCTTGATGACCTCAAATTAGCTCCGTCAGTCAACATGAAGAATTGTTAACCGGAATTGAGAATGTGTAGCTGCAATAGCGCCAATTATCATGCACAAGGAAGCACATGTCAGAGGTCCCGGGGCGTTGGCCCCGGGAAAAACCCTCCGACGCTCAAGTCAGTTTGGGCCATATCTCACTGAGATTTGTAATTTAGGAGGTGAGTTAGGAGTTTCTCACAGTATTTGCCGAGGAGCAGAGTGTATAGATTTTGCTTTGGAATATGAATGTATGAATTCCGGATTGAGATCTTGGTCCTTCTCTTTGTCTTGGTTGGTTTGTCTTTATAGACCTTTTTCCCGCTTTAAGCTCCTGATAGTGGATTGTGGAGAGGACGCTTGCTTGGGGCAGAAAGCCTAAGGCGCCGTAGGTCTGCTGATCAGCTGATGTGATCAGTAGTCTGACTGATGTGACTAATAGGCCGGCCTGGTTGATGTAACTAGTTGGCCGACTATTGTGACCTTGGCGTGTTCAGGAAGATTAGCCAGCTGTAGTCATTATATTTGAATTGCACCTCCGTTTGAGGGTCCCACGAAGTAATATCGGGCTTGGCTCCTTTGCTGTGGTACACAGCTGAACTCTACCGAAGTGCATGACTAGGCCTTGTCGAAGTGCATGACTTGGCCTTGTCCCGCTGAAGTGGTCCGAAGTGCGGCATACGAACATAAACTGAAGTTGGTACCGAAGTGCAAACCTTGGCATATTCTTCGATGTTATAAGGGCGTCATGATGCCCTGATGAGGTGTAGCCGAGGCTGAACAGCCATGCTTGGGTATTGAACCACTGAACTGCGATACTTGCTGAACTGCATTACTTTTGAATGCCGAGCTGCTGGAGCTAAACTGTTGACTGTTGTTGACTAACAGTCGGTTTAATTATGGTCTATCATTTGCCCCCCATATTTTGTGTGGCTTAGCTGAACTGCGAAGGCAGACAAATCTTGTTTTGTGATGTGGCAATCCCTCATTAATTATGCGGATGTCCTTTTACTTGTGCACTAATTCCCGCTTTTAATGTAAGCGCTACTTCTGATGCCTTATCATTACTTTTTCGGCGATTCTACTCCCCGAGGGAGGGAAATGCATGTACCTCTGCCTTTTTGAATTTCAAACGAAAAGGAGCGACTTTTCGCTTTCTCTCACTTATAAATAGAGACGATTTCTTCAATTCATTTTGCATTCTCCATTTGTCTTCCTCGTCTTTGAAGTCTATCATTGTCTTCTGCAATGCTTTTCCTTTAAATCCAGCCCTTCATTTTTATGTAAACATTCCAAAACATGTATACTCACTCTTACCTAAAGGATCTGGAGGATGACCGTGAGGTTCAATCCTTCTATAAAAAATTTGGCTCTGATGGGGACAACCGTCTTTCAAGGAGGTCATGCCTTACTAGCGGACCCTCTTCGGTTACTGCCATATCCTTCGCCTTAGTACCCCTGCCATCTCTTGGTTTGGGTTCTCCTTTAACACATCCCTTTCCAGCAAAGGATTCATTTTGCTGAGCTTTATTTCACTGTTACCATATCTTTGAAGATGGACCGCGAAGAATGTAATCACAATTGTTTCTTGCTTCACTGGAAGAAAAGGGATTTGTGTGATTGATGCCTGCCAAAGAGTCTATCCAGATCGGGATAAGGAGCATTCTGAGCTTGCTGACCTCCATAGTCCTAAGACTGAAGTTATAGTTGAAAACCAAAGTGCTTATTTCCAAAGTGGAATTGATCTCAGAGAAGAAGAGATTTGCAAAGTAGAATATGATTTTTTCTGTAGATAGTTGTAGTTGTAATAGACTTTGTACTTAATGAAAATCCATTTTTCCCAACTTTTGCTCTTCGACTTATTTCAGCTCCTTTAACTGTCTTTGTCTTCAGCATGTGAAGTTTTATTTGCTTTGTCTTGATAATGAATGCAAATATTTGTCCTCGCCTCTGCAAATCCTTACTTGCTCTTTTTCTCGTAGTTGCAACTGTTTGTCTTCAGCACTGCGAAGTTTTATTTGCTTTATGCAAATATTTGTCTTCAACTTGCTCTATGCTGATAGTTTGCAAGTATCTGGCTTCAGCTTAAGAAACTTCACTTGCTCTATTTTGATAGTTTGCAAGTATTTGCCAAAAGAGTATCCTTTGTATGCTGGCTCTCTACATAGGTACTGAGCTTTGGCTTTTATCCTTGGCTCTTCAGCTCTGATGTGCCTTGATGAATTTTAAGAGGTGGGAAAACTTTTATCCTTTTTTGTCAAGCCTCTTAGCTGAGGTGCAGATATAGGGAACTTATCCCCCTGTTGAGACCTGCTCAACCTCTCAGTCCTGCTGAGGTGAAGATGTTGGGAACTTATCCAGCTGTTGAGACCTACTCAACCTCTCAGTCCTGCTGAGGTGAAGATGTAGGGAACTTATCCCGCTGTTGAGACCTGCTCAACCTCTCAGTCCTGCTGAGGTAAAAATATTGTTGAGACCTGCTCAACCTCCCAAACCTGCTGGGGTAAAGATAATGTTGAGACCTGCTCAACCTCCCAGACCTGCTGGGGTAAAGATAATGTTGAGACCTGCTCAACCTCCCAGACCTGCTGGGGTAAGAATATCGAGAAACCTGTCCCATCCTGTTGAGACATGCTCAACCTCCCAGACCTGCTGGGGTAAAAGATATACATGCCCCCACTTTCGTTGTGGGTGATAGATAGGCATAAATTATTGCTTCGTGCACCATAAGGTGACTTAACTTTCCTGGCTGAATGCCAAATAAGAATATCCAGTTGAATATAAGAAATTGATCCCCTGATAACATAAGGCTGGGCCAGAAGATACCGGATGAGCGCAAGAAGAGATAAACCATGATTCGATTGAATCAGGGACTGTTGCCGTCATATCAGCCTTATATGCTCAGGAACCCGTAACCCCCTTTCATCAGGATCTGAATCCTCATCACTTAGTAAACCCTGATGAGGCACATGTTTGCAACTTTCATCTGGAGCGGGTCCGCCAAAGTCTAGCGTGTTGTGGAGCCTAGACCTCGGATTGTAAAAACGTTGTAGATGACCCAACTCGATAAGACGCCCAATCTCTTGTCCGAGCTGCCTACAATCTTCTGTATCATGTCCAATATCATGATGATAATGGCAGTACAGTCGATGGTTTCTTTTGTGGATTGGTCCAGCTAGGGGCTGGGGTTCTTTTTGCTAGAGATTTTTTCCTCATGTAGGAAAGAATATGGGCTTTTGAAGCCAGCAGAGAGTTTCTTTTGTTTCCTCGGTCTCCTAACCGAATCTTGACAGAGCACCTTTCCTGCAACGGTGCTTTGTCTTTATTGTCAACTTTTCTGCCATGTTTAAATGGCAAGGAGGCCTTCTGAGTACACTTTAAGCTCTGATAGCTAAACATTTGTTCTGGCCGTCTTGCCTCGGCCTGACGTATGGGAGAATAACCAGGCCGAGTGAGAGAATACTCCAGATGTTCCAGTGGGTGAGAGTTACCAGAATGAGACCCACTAGACTTTGCTGCAGAGGCCTTCCCCTTCATCTCCCTCACTACTGCTTGAAAGACCTCTGGGTTCTGAGCCACATAGCAAATGGCTCGCTTGTGCTCTTCATATGTGAAGACAATGAGAGTTGAGGATTCTTTCGGCTCCGTAGAGCATTGATCAGTTTGTTGCTGAGAATACCTTTGGCTCCTCGTGGATGTCATAGGTTGCTTGGACCCTTGACTGTCTTTTTTACTCATCTTTCTCTCAATAACTTACAAGGGCAATTAGAAAAGCTCTGAGTAATTATTAGAAAAGCTTTGAGTAGCTGTTTTCTGGGTTAAGGGACTAAGGGGCCCTCCTTCTAACGCCAAATGATAAAGCCGGATCTTCACCAAGGGTCTTGATGACCTCAAATTAGCTCCGTCAGTCAACGTGAAGAATTGTTAACCGGAATTGAGAATGTGTAGCTGGAATAACACCAATTATCCTGCACAAGGAAGCACAGGTCAGAGGTCCCGGGGGGTTGGCCCCGAGAAAAACCCTCCGACGCTCAAGTTAGTTTGGGCCATATCTCACTGAGATTTGTAATTTAGGAGGTGAGTTAGGAGTCAATTATCCTGCACAAGGAAGCACAGGTCAGAGGTCCCGGGGGGTTGGCCCCGGGAAAAACCCTCCGACGCTCAAGTTAGTTTGGGCCATATCTCACTGAGATTTGTAATTTAGGAGGTGAGTTAGGAGTTTCTCACAGTATTTGCCGAGGAGCAGAGTGTATAGATTGTGCTTTGGAATAATGAATGTATGAATTCCGGATTGAGATCTTGGTCCTTCTCTTTGTCTTGGTTGGCTTGCCTTTATAGACCTTTTTTCCGCTTTAAGCTCCTGATAGTGGATTGTGGAGAGGACGCTTGCTTGGTGCAGAAAGTCTAAGGCGCTGTAGGTCTGCTGATGTGATCAGTAGTCTGACTGATGTGACTAATAGGCCGGCCTGGTTGATGTAACTAGTTGACCGACTGTTGTGTCCTTGGCGTGTTCAGGAAGATTAGCCAGCTGTAGTCATTATATTTGAATTGCACCTCTGTTTGAGGGTCCCACGAAGTAATATCGGGCTTGGCTCCTTTGCTATGGTACACAACTGAACTCTGCCGAAGTGCATGACTAGGCCTTGCCAAAGTGCATGACTTTACCTTATCCCGCTGAAGTGGTCCGAAGTGCGGCATACGATCATAAACTGAAGTTGGTGCCGAGGTGCAAACCTTGGCATATTCTTCGATGTTATAAGGGCGTCATGATGCCCTGATGAGGTGTAGCCGAGGCTGAACAGCCATGCTTGGGTATTGAACCACTGAACTGCGATACTTGCTGAACTGCATTACTTTTGAATGCCGAGATGCTGGAGCTAAACTGTTGACTGTTGTTGACTAACAGTCGATTTAATTATGATCTATCATTAATAGTCAAAATTTACATGTTACATTTTTAATTAACAATTATATAATTATTTAGTTAAGTTCAATTAATCTAACTAAAACTAAAATATAAATAATAACTAAAATATTTTTGTTATGTCAAACGAGGACGATGTTTTTAGGACGGATTCCAATTTTCTGTCAATCCCAAACACCATTTCAGAATTCAGAACTATTTTAAAGAAATTTTGATTTTCCCTAAAAGAAAAATTTGGAGTTTCTAGAGTAAAATTCTCCCAAACTTCATCAGGTACGGCAGCGGAAGAGTAAACGATGGAAGCTCTTCGATTGGGAAGGAAAGTGGGCTCCTTGGCTTCCTCCATCATGAAAAGGCTAACTGGAGCAGCCTACACCTCAGCCAAAGCCCTCAGCGGCAGCCTCAGCGTCAGCGAAGGAATCGTCGGTAGCGAGGTCGTCACCTCCCACACTGCTAAATGGATGCAGGTTTATATTCATTCATTCACTCATTCTTCTTCTTCCCGTTGTTGCCCTCTCATCCTTTCTTGTATTTTGTATTTTACACCTTTCCTTTTCGATGGAAGTCTGCATTTTGTTCCTTGATCTGACCTGAATTTAAGTTGATTTATGGTGGTCTCTTATTTTAGATTCTTGAAATAATTAACATTTGAGAACGGACAAAGCGGTGAAGAAGGGGAAATAAGTGAGCTTCCTACCTTTTCCTGGTTAAATCCGTTTTACTTTCTATTTAATTTAAAGAAAATGGTGTAAGAATAGCTGGCTTGGCTGTTCCTCGAAATCTCTGTTCTTTGTGCGCAACACTTTGGGGCTAAATTAACCATATTAACATTGTAAAAGATGGCATATCAAATGGTTAGTATCAATTCACAATTCAACAGTGTGCCGAATACTGCTATACCCACACTGTTGACTTTCCATACTTGGTAAAACTGTTATATTAACCTTGGTAAAGATAGCCTAATGCCAATATTGACTTCTTGAACGAAGTGTCTGCTTAATCTTTATGTCCTTTTCCTGGGTTGAGTTCATTTATGCGAGATATCTAGGACATGAACTTTCCCTCATTAGCCTTTCTTTCAGGTGAAATATTGAAGGTGATCTAACTCATCTAAAACCCTGCAAAATTTGCCCGTCCACTGTTGTCCAAGAGCCCATTCCACATCTCTGTCCCAGCAATATACTGTCTGCTGCATTGAATGGACTTTAACCTAGCACTTTAGACCATTTCAGAATCTCCATGATGTTCTTGCATAAGCAGCAGTCGTTAGGCCTCACTTCATTATCCATCAAGGTGGGGAATTTTGGATTAGATGTTAGCCATGTAATAGTGAAAACATGAATACCTGGGAACTCTATTTCCCCATCCCCACCCCCCTGCAGTAAAATGCCTCGGGAAGAAGTCAAACCTTGATTATTCAAGTAAGTGTTCCTTGCCAACTCCTCTGAGCTTATTCTCCAAGTTCATTACGATTCATATTGAACCATATTTGGGGTTGCATTTTTAGTTTTATCTGCAATTTTCTGAACCTACTCTGAAATAATTCCTCCACATCGATGAAGGAAGAACCCTTGACTTCACGTAGACCTGTTGTGTTTAATCAGAACTTCACCCAATTTTCACAAGGACCTCATTAGGAAGTTATATTGTATTTCGGTCTTTTGTATTCTTGAATCTCCATTTTTTCTGTTGTGATACCACATATGAATTAAGTAGGAGTTACATGACATTATAAGCAACATACTTTGATTGAGTGTTGGGTACTTTGACTGAGTTTAATATATATTACATTTATTTGTGCACAATTATATTATCATTAAAATATACTGTATCCACTTGTATATTTGCACATGCTCGTGTCTTAAATTTCATTAATTAAAGAATCAGACACTTAGACGTGTTCCTGTATCTGATAATCACACCCGAGTCTACTTAACATAGATTTATAAGCATGCCTGATTTTCCAGCTGTCTCTGAAATGGGTATTATGGTTGTTACCTTCACTAAACTCAATACTTCAATTGTGAACACTGAATTCGCTAATAAGACAGTTATGAACACTGAATTCGCTAATAAGACAGTAATTTGACGAAAGAGTTGCGTTTTACTCAGAGGTAGTACTAGGCGTTTTCTTCTCTTAACATAGGCGTTTTCTTCTCTTAACATATTTTCTCTCCGTTCTCTCCCAAAAGCCGCTGCCACCCTAACACCTTCCTTCCCCCTCTCCTCCCCTCTTTCCCTCCCACCACTCCCAAGCATGTGCTCGGATCTGGTAGCCCATCGTCTCCGAAGGCCACTTCGGCCATTGCCAATGGTGGTTGATTGAAATTAAACACCTCATATCTTCCCAAAAATGGCTCGGTAAGGGATTTTCATGCGACTTTAAGCATGAATCCAATTATCAGAGCTAAATCAACATAGGTTGACTTGCTCGAGTCTGATTTTGTTCGGAAAAAACTTCTACTATTTTCTTCGTCAACATAGAAGTCACATATGGGAAGAACTTTGTCAGTGTCCTGTCGATGGAGTGCGTCAGCAACAAACAGAAGTGGGATCTAACCATTGCTGGACCAGTCATGGGGAACTAACGCTTCTTTCACGAATATGACGAAATTTGGCTCAGCAAGGGCCTTCTTGAAATTCAGAAGCTTGAAGACGATTTATTTTTATTTAGATTGTAATTTGAACTCTAAGCAAAAAATTTTGAACTTGTCACAGACCGTTTGGTAGCAGAATTCTGTTCCCTCCATGAAAAAGGTGTTGAAAAGCATAAACACAATGCTGTTCCAGTTTGAGTTTGTTTACCATTTTTGTAGATTCAATACTTTAACAATAAAGTATTGAGCATGTTTGAAAGCCGATAGGCAAGCCTCTCTTTATAGACAAACCTATAGTAACTCAGTCAAGAGTTGCTTATGCAAGAATTTGCATTGAGGTTACCATTGGGAAAGAACTCCCGAATGTCATCAACTTCATGGATGAATATGGGAAGGAAGTCACACAAGAAGTCATTTATGAATGGCTTCATGTAAAGTGTGTAAAGTGCAAGACCTTTGGTCAATCTTGTGATGAAGTTCTCTTAAAACAGCACGAAGAGAAGAGAAGACCGGGAAGGAAACTACTTTGAAAAACACAAGCAGAAGCAAAATTTTTTGCCAAGGAAAATCATCATGGAAATTGAGAGAATTTTAAAGGGTTCTTGTGTGGCAATAAAAGCAAAGATTAAGTGGTCAATAATATGTTAGCCTAAGGTAAATAGGGGTATGGGCATTAATGACCTTGCCCTTACAAATAATGCCTACATCATGAAGAACATTTGGGATATTTGTTAAGGCAAGGAATGTCTCTGGCTTAAATGGATTCACACGGAAATATTGAAAGGCAAATCCATCTGGGAAGTGAATCCCAAGCCCTTAGATTCATGGCTATGGAGAAAGACACTTGGAGTGAGAGGCAAATGTAAGGGCACAAGGATAATCACCCTAGCTTGAAAAGGAAGCTTCACATTCATGATAATGCTAGGGTTGCTACAGTCCTAGATAATAATGAGTGAAAAATTCCATTTGGTAGAGGTTGAGACGAGCAATTATACAATTCAGAGATGTATGTAATAATTTCAAAAGGAAGCAAGACGATGACTTGTGGGTCTGGATCCCCAGTAACAAATTCTCAATTAAGGAAGCAATCAAAGCAATCCAAGTGCTCCAACCCACTGTCAACTGGAGTACAATTGTCTAGGATAAGCATTCCCTTTCACGATATGTCATAATCATTTGGATTGCATGTTGCAAGAGGATGAATACCTTAGACAAACTTCATAAAACTCAAACATTTGTGTCCTATGTAGTGGATCCGTAGAAACATAAGAACATCTCTTTTTTCAATGTAATTTCTCCTATCAAATCTGGAAGGCCATTTTGCGCCAGCTGGGAACTGGTTTTAGAGGGGGCAGTTGGCATGACATCATTGAAGCCCTTAGCACAAATATAAACTAGCAGTCGAAGCTACAAAAGGATCTGGTTCACCTTGGATTTGCTTTTGCAGTGTACCACATATGGAGAGAACGCAACAACAGAATATTCAACCAATTAAGGAACAAACTGCTATCCTAAGAATACACTTGATAGTATTTCCTTTGCAGCTTGTAATTGGAGAGATTACAAGTGCACAAGATCCAATTGGGAACTTGCTCTTAGTTTTGGACTACCAGTAAAGATTTTCACCAAATTCAATCCTCTAGTGCACCATAATGCTAACTCTTAGCCTGGATTCCTTTTGATATTTTCACTGTTGTTTTGTTCCTGTTTATTCTTGATCTTATTGTCCTTTTGGTACTTGCACTGGTGTTTGTTATTAGCCTTCACGCAGGTCAAGGATTGCTTGTTTTGGCCTTTTGGTATTTGTGCTGGTTTTTTAATTTTTGCTACAGGTCTGATGATTCCTTGCTGACTTGCTTGCTTTGGAGAACAATGCTTGGTCCATACATGCCACTTCTAGTCCCAGCACCAAACCAGTCCAAGTCAATATTGCATCGCTCTATCTACTCTCGAAATAGTATCCTCCCTAAAAGGGTCCACCTCTGTTGCGCTTATTGGCCAGTGCTACCTGTTATTTTGTTTTTGTTTGTTTTGCTGCTAGCAAACTTAGCTTAATATGGTTGTAGTATAGCTATTACTAAGTGGTTACCTTTAATATTTTTTGCTAAAGGTTGGCACTTGTCTGGTGTGCATATTGTAAGTCACTTTTATCTATTTGGCTGTGACTAACTTCTTGGCTGTCCAGTCCGTAGAACATTTTGTAAATATGCCGTTTTGCCTTTATATGAAATTTAAATTACAAAAAAAAAAATGAGAAAATTTCTACACCAAATAAATTCAACTCCTTGGCAAGTATTGTTACCTGAGTCTGAGAAAGAAAATGAGCAAGAAGAAACATTAAGTCAATGTGAAAGTTCTGATGGGAAAGACTCGCAAACTCAAAACCATGAAGATTATGAGGATATTGATGTAGAAAACAGCTCTGGTGGTTATTCAATTTCAGAAAAGGAAGCTGATCATGAGGACTACCTTGACTTAGATTCCTAGAAATCTGAGGATGGGAAAAGAAAGAAGAAAATCACTGTTCAAAAGATAACTAAGGAAGGGAAGAAGACACAGAGGCTAAACATGGAAATAAAATCCAAAAAAAGCTGGTACCTCTGAAGGTAAGTCAGTTAAGAAGAAGAACAGTATTAAAATGAGATGATACTCTCATGATTCGGGGACTGAGTAACGGCCTTAAAAGATAACGATTCTGGCTTTGGTGATGTTAAGAAACCTTTAAAACCTACTTTCTCACACAAGGCTAGAATGGCTGGGTATAAAGAACATCACCTGGAACCAATGGTTAGCTTTGCTAAAGGCGCAGGTGCCAAGTTAATCAAGCAATTTAGTAGAGGAAGAGGAAGAAGCAGAGGGGCCAAGTAAAAGCAGAGGCTATACAAAGGAAGTGCATAGTCAAATGGGACCTTGCTGCTGAAATAGAAATCTCCATGTAAACTTTAAGAGGAGTTGTTCTATCTTCTGTTTGTCTCACTAGTATTCTATCTTTACTCTCTAGTAGTGCTAGGTTCTCTTAGTGACTGCAAGTTAACCTTGCTGCTCACTATGGGCTATCTATCTTGTAACACCTTTGCATATCTATGAAATTTGATTTTTTTTTTTTTTTTAAAAAAAAAGAGTTGCGTTTTACTCTTCTTGTTGCTATCATTTGGATCAACGAAATATTGATACTCATATGCTTCCTTACCAGTAAGTGCTATTGTTGCTGATTATTGCTTCACTTCCCTGGTCTAGGACACAAGCAAGAAATCCCCCATGGAATTGATCAATGAAGTTCCTCCTATCAAGGTCGAAGGCCGAATTGTTGCTTGTGAAGGCGGTATGTTTACTTCATTCTTGCTATTAAATGATTTCTAGATTGTTGTTGTCGAAGCACTGTAATGAATGCCGACTGATCCGTTGTCCATTATTATTATATTGTTATCTTATCTTTTCTTCTCCTGGATGCATGCAGACAGTGATCCTGCGTTGGGGCATCCAATTGAGTTTATATGCCTTGATCTGGAGGCACCAGCTGTATGTAAGTACTGTGGTTTGCGATATGTCCAGAATCATCACCATCACTGATGGGTCTAATTTGGTGTTGCCAGCTTTTACCGGAAGTCTGGCTACCATCTCTTTTTAATTATGTTCCTTTTCTCTCCCTTTTTGATTGTAAGATGGCGCTACTAACTGCAAAAGATCACTCGCATGTCAAGTCTTTCTGTGATTTTAGTACAAGTTTTTGTCTTTTTTTTCCCCCCTTCGGGTGACGTTTGTAGTTCTGTCCCATCTTAACGTATTATAGGGGCAGAAGATAACCTGCCCGTGACTAGTCCCCAATTCATTGGATCATACAATCTGTTGGTTTATTTTTGTCTTTAACAAGGTAAAGATAACCACTGGTCGCTGAATTTCCATGCCTTGCGCTATTTGATAGCATCCCCTCATTCCCCTCACCCTATGTGTCACCGCGCGACATGTGGCGGCAGGAGTGAGTGGTGAGGCTAGATGCGGATGACCCTCATCTAGCATCACGATGCACCCCTCCTGCCACGTGTCACGCGGTGACGCGTGGGGTGAGGGGTTTGCGGTGAGAGGATCCTAACCCCATCAAAAACGGGATGAGATCACCTCACCCACTTTTCTCTCGCCCCGCGCGTCACCGCGCGACACGTGGCAGGAGGGGGTGTCCCACATCTAGTCTCACCACCCACCCCTGTTGCCACGTGTCTCGCGGTGACGCATGGGGGGAGGGATTTGGGGTGATTGGATCATAACCCCGTGAAAACATGCTGCAAGTCAATCGTCCATGCAACTTTAGCCATCTGAAGGCATCGAAGCATGCTGCAAGTACGTGTTAGGAGCGTATAGAAAGTAACATTTTTTGTTTATGCATTCTCAACAATCCGCCAGAGTACAACAAAGCCTTTTCCAAGACAACAGAAAGCCCAAGGCGTGGATAAGAGACCAAAGAAGCCTCGTCTGGACTCTCGTGAATTAAAGATTACCTCTATAGAAAGCTCTAATCTTGCAACATGTATTTAAATAAATGTGAAGTACGTCAGATGGCTCAAAAAGGGGAACGACCTCCATCAGTCGCCTAAAGAAAAATGCCGAATTATCAAAAATCAATGGGACGAAACGTTTTTCGCTGTTAATTTGGCACATCAAGCACTTATACTCATCAGCAGCAAGTTTCCTTCTCTGTTGATGCTCTGCTACTGTATAATCTACGACTTCACGGAAAAGATTGGGATCCAATACGCGGTTCTCACTTCCGTACACAGCAGCCTGAACACTAGCCATCACTTTCGCAACCTCTCGTTGGTCTTTTGTGCGGCTTCCTTAAGAACCTCATCTGTCAGGCCCTTGATCTCTATCTGATGCTGTTGCTTGCGGAAGAAATGTGAAAAGACACCTGGTTTTCTTTCCCCTGCTTGAGCTATATATCTCTCCAAATAAAGTTTGAGGAGCTTGAGGCGCTCAACTTCAACAGGCGAAGGAAATTCCATAAATTCATCAATCCTATCAGTCACTGCAGAATCAAGATCCCCAGGTCGGTTTGTTGCAAGAGCAAGAACGATGTCTTTAGAATGGTCACCAATACGGAATAAGGAGGGCATTCAGAGCACTCCTTTGAGCCTCGCTCATGTAGGTTTTGTCACCCCTGAAGTGCATCGCTTCTGTATGAATTTTGATCCTCTTTATTTCATGAATTAACATTTCATGGATGATGATAATAAGGATTTACAATATTGAGAACTGGGTAACCAATATTGCTTCTACAAAATTGAAAACCTGTGCGCCTTATTATCTTTTCATAACCAAAAAAAAAAAAAAATTTGAGATTTATGCACATATGCATTGCTATTTCCAGGTTAGATTTATTCTTTCTAATTATTGTCTAAGATTTTACAAGTAAAAGACGTCTATAATTGTAAACTACATCTTGAGTTGTTCTTCCACTGTTCTTTCTCATTTGCTGGTAGCCGGTAGATCTCTTATATATTCCTCTCTTTCGCTTTTGATCCAGATTGTTTAAATTAGAACGGGCGCATTGCTCTACTTTGATGAATCATTTGCAGCCGGTGAACATGCCAAAAAACATCCTGGACAAAATGACTCAGCATCGGAAGATCGAAGCAATTACATTGGTTTTGATTGTTATAAGTTAATAGCTTCACGATTGTATGGCAGAGAAAAAAAAAACCTTGAGATATCTGCAAAAAAGCAAAGATATTCATACATTCGACAAAAGAGGGGAAGTTTAATTAGTTAGGCCTGAACATGTTGCGGCATTAGGTTTCCCGTGGGAAGATAGTTGTCAGTTGCCACTGTTGACTTTTGTGGCTAAAATAGAAATCCCACATGGTGGGTTTAGGAATGAATAGGGAAATGGAGAGTTATAAATAAACCTCTCCTGTAAATCATCCCAAAACTTGTATCTTCTTCTACATATAAATAGAAGCAATTCATCAAGTGTTCGGAGATCAAGCTATCTTAGATGAACTCTAGTGGCAAAGTTTTCGGGTGTGTTTATCTTTTATCTCTTTTATTGTTCTGTTCTCTTTATTGTTGTTTTACTGCTTTTTTTTCCTATTGTAGTATAGTATTCAATATTATTTGTCGGGTAGTTTTGTTAGTGTTCTATCCAGTTCATTAGTTCTGAACTGGTGCATTTCACTAATTGTGTTGTCGTAGTGGGAAAAATATCCG
This sequence comes from Eustoma russellianum, assembly GCA_036186865.1. Lineage (NCBI taxonomy): Eukaryota > Viridiplantae > Streptophyta > Magnoliopsida > Gentianales > Gentianaceae > Eustoma > Eustoma russellianum. Next base: position 1,449,153 of record AP025042.1, on the reverse strand, counting down.
ATTTTTCCAACAAGTGGTATCAGAATCGAAGGTTCGCCCTTGGGCTGTTTGAAATTTGTTGTAATATTGAATACTATATATTGAGTCTGTAATGGCAACTAAAGATCAAGAAGCGAAGGGTGTGGTCTCAAATATTCCATCGGGGGTATCGGGCTCCTCGTCATTATGGTCGAGGTTCCCGGTGTCCGGTTTGAAATTGACGGTGGAAATATTTGATGGTATTGGCCATTTCGGTATGTGGCAAGGGGAGGTCTTGGACTCTCTTTTCCAACAGGGTCTTGATATTGCCATTGAAGGAAAGAAACTAGAAGAGATAGAGGATAAAGACTGGAGTATCATCAATCGGTTGGCATGCGGAACTATTCGATCCTGTCTGTCCAGAGAGCAGAAGTATGCCTTCAAGAATGAAACTTCTGCACACAAACTGTGGAAGGCGTTGGATGATAAGTTTCTGAAAAAGAGTGGTCAGAACAAGCTCCTCATGAAGAAAAGACTGTTCCGATTTGATTACCGACCAGGTACTACTATGAATGAACACATCACTATGTTTAATCAATTAATAGGAGACCTGCTGAATTTAGATGTGAAATTTGAGGATGATGATCTGGCTTTGATGTTGTTATCGTCACTTCCCGATGAATTTGAACATTTGGAAACTACATTACTTCATGGGAAAGAGAATGTGTCGTTAGATGCTGTGTGCTTTGCTTTGTATAGTCATGAATTGAGAAAGCAGGATAAGATGAAAAACAAATCAACGACATCAGAAGAAGCATTGATGGCAAGAGGTCGTCAACAAAGCCAGACAAAAGGGAGAAGAGGAAGGTCTAAGTCCAAAGGCCGAGCAGTTGCCAAAGACGAGTGTGCTTTCTGTCATGAGAAAGGGCACTGGAAGAAAGACTGTCCAAAGCTGAAGAAGAGAGGGAAGACTCCGCAAGATGCAAATATTGCAGAATGCAAAAGTGACGTGGAATCAGATATCTCTTTGATTGTCTCGCCTTCAGCATCATTACATCCAGATGAATGGATATTGGATTCAGGTTGTACCTATCATATGTGTCCTATTCGGAAATTTTTCTTTGAAATTCCGGGAACTTGTTGGTGGAGTTGTTTACATGGGTAATGATAATCCATGTAAAACAACTGGGATAAGTTCAATCAAGCTGCGAAATCATGATGGATCCACTAGAATTTTACGGGATGTGCGGTACGTGCCGAAGTTGAAGAAGAATCTCATCTCATTGGGGGCCTTAGAATCTAAAGGTTTAGTTGTGACGATGCGAGATGGAGTTCTTAAAGCAACTTCAAGAGCACTTGTGATGTTGAAAGGCGTGAGGAAGAACAATCTGTACTACTATCAAGGTAATACAGTGGTGGGGACAGTAGCTGAAGGCGAGACAATCAAAGAGATATCTGATTCCGCGTCACTTTTGCATTCTGCAATATTTGCATCTTGCGAAGTCTTCCCTCTCTTCTTCAGCTTTGGACAGTCTTTCTTCCAGTGCCCTTTCTCATGACAGAAAGCACACTCGTCTTTGGCAACTGCTCGGTCTTTGGACTTATACCTTCCTCTTCTCCCTTTTGTCTGGCTTTGTTGACGACCTCTTGCCACCAATGCTTCTTCTGATGTCGTTGATTTGTTTTTCATCTTATCCTTCTTTCTGAATTCATGACTGTACAAAGCAGAGCACACAGCATCTAACGACACATTCTGTTTCCCATGAAGTAATGTAGTTTTCAAATGTTCAAATTCATCGGGAAGTGACGATAACAACATCAAAGCCAGATCCTCATCCTCAAATTTCACATCTAAATTCAGCAGGTCTGCTACTAATTGATTAAACATAGTGATGTGTTCATTCATAGTAGTACCTGGTCGGTAATCAAATCGGAACAGTCTTTTCTTTATGAGGAGCTTGTTCTGACCACTCTTTTTTCAGAAATTTGTCCTCCAACGCCTTCCACAGTTTGTGTGCAGAAGTTTCACTCTTGAAGGCATACTTCTGCTCTCTGCACAGGCAGGATCGAATAGTTCCGCATGCCAACCGATTGATGATACTCCAGTCTTTATCCTCTATCTCTTCTGGTTTCTTTCCTTCAATGGCAATATCAAGACCCTGTTGGAAAAGAGAGTCCAAGACCTCCCCTTGCCACATACCGAAATGGTCAGTACCATCAAATATTTCCACCGCCAATTTCAAACCGGACACCGGGAACCTCGACCATGATGACGAGGAGCCCGATACCCCCGATGGAATATTTGAGATCACACCCTTCGCTTCTTGATCTTTAGTTGCCATTACAGACTCAATATATAGTATTCAATATTACAACAAATTTCAAACAGCCCAAGGGCGAACCTTCGGCTCTGATACCACTTGTTGGGAAAATCGGGTATTTTTCCGACTACGACAACACAACTAGTGAAATGCACCAGTTCAGAACTAATGAACTGGACAGAACACTAACAAAACTACCCGACAAATAATGTTGAATACTATACTACAATAGGAAAGAAAGCAGTAAAACAACAATAAAGAGAACAGAACAATAAAAGAGATAAAGAGAGAAACACACCCGAAAACTTTGCCAATGGAGTTCAGCCAAGATAGCTTGATCTCCGAACACTTGCTGAATTGTTTGCTTCTATTTATATGTAGAAGAAGATACAAGTTTTGGGATGATTTACATGGAGGATGTGTTTATTTGTAATCCTCAATTCACCTATTCATTTCTAAACCCACGGTGTGGGATAAAATGTAAGCCACAAAAGTCAAACACTGAACACAGCACATTGACAAACATTGATGATCATTGCTTCCTGCCTATTCTATTCCCGACTCTCCGGCACCTTTAGTTTGCACACTTAAGGTTAGGTTCAAGCATAATCGTAGGTATTATAACACCATTCTCCTGGAGAGCTAGCCCTTCATCAAGTCCCACACCACTATATTATTTTAAGTTTTCATGGCAACATTAGCATCTACACTCACGATCAGGATTTCACACGTCTCATTTCTTGTCACAAGTGTATACATATAAGTTAGACCAACTGCGATCGAAACCTTATAAACGCAGTTTTCATTGGTTGTATACTTGCAACTTGACAATAATAAAGGGGTCAAGATTCGAAACTTGTGAGGGAGTAAAACAGATATCAAAAGCTAGCTTTGAAGATAGTGTGTAGTGAAATAATGGATAGCTCTGTCGTGAAAGGAAAAATGAAACATTTCAAGTAATCAAGGTTGGGGGCTATCCGTTGAAACAATCCTAACAAACGACAGTAACAATGTTTTTGTCAATAAAATTTAAACTACTACAAGAGCAAAGAATCCATTACCACTACTACTAATAGAGCAACACTAGGATGTGCCAGGAATGTCAGGCATTTTTTTTTTTTTTGCCATAAAAATCTTGGCACAAATAGTTTATGCATAATACAAGTAAAATAAACAAGCGACGAAGGACTAATCTAGCAACAGGAAGATGAAGATGGCGGCAATCTGGCTCTGAGATCTTTCCTCAATATCTTTCCTGAGGCAGACTTTGGAATTGAATGAACAAAATAGACCTTGTGCAATCTCTTGTAGAACACAACCTGTCACCCATATACATACACCAACCTTAAGATTTATCATGGAGCACACAAATTACGGTAAAAAAGAAAGGAAAAAAAATCACCTGCTTTGCTATGAACTCTTTGACCGCTTCCTCTTCAAGGTCAACATTGTTTGACCGAACAACAAAAGCGACTGGTACTTCTCCAGCAACTTCGTCTTTTTGTCTGTCGTTCATCAACAGCGTAATGCTCTAATTACTTACGCGTTTGATGCATTATGTAACTTAATCTGTTTACTCTTCAAGAAGAAAGAAAAAAAAGGAATCTGGCATTTGTTGATACCACTATATGTATGTACGTGCATGTATTCCAACATAGGAACAGATGTTTCCATAGTATCTGGCTAGTGGTAGACATTCATAATAATAGCAATTATAATAACAATTAGCAGGGGCAATATTTCACATAATTCCTTGATAGTTAAAGCAAAGAGTGGACTTACGGGACAACAGCAGCATCAGTGAGGTTAGGATGGGTGAGAAGCAGACCTTCCAGCTCAGCTGGGGGCACCTGAATTCACACAACTCTTACAACAAAAGCGCTCTAACCCCAAATTTGCCCAAGTAGGGCAAAGAGGAAGTAGTAACAAAAACATTAATGCACAAAATTAATTGAAAAAGGGGTTAGAAACACAAATGTAAGCATGCCTGGAAGCCTTTGAACTTGATGATTTCCTTGACTCTGTCAACAATGAAAACCTCATCGTCGTCATCCACAAAGCCAATGTCTCCGGTGTGAAGCCATCCCTCCTGATCTATGGTTCTGGCAGTGGCCTCCTCATCATTGAGGTAACCCCTCATGATTTGGGAACCTCTGATACATATCTCTCCAGGGTGATTGCGGGGCAAACAGCTTCCGGTTTCAGGATCCAACACCTTCATCTCAGCATTACGGACCACGGTGCCGCAGGATCCAGACTTACAAGGAAGAGGCTGCTTTGCGAAGCATGGTGACATTGATAGCACTGGCCCTGCTTCTGTCATCCCATACCCCTGCCCTTCCCATAATTTTCCATCATCATTCTTTCATTTACACCAATAAAGATCGCAAGCAACCACAAAATTTTGGACTAAGATTGTCATTAAATTTATATAATACTCTCTAATATTTGTTCCGTAAACAATTATATACATTAACTAACTGTCACAATATTTTTAAGACGGAGAAAGTACATATATGTATATATGACGGAGAGAGTATATTCCATGGAAATAATAATTATTGATCAAGAATCTCTTTGCACATTACATAAATAAATTTAAAAAACCATCCAAAAGAACAAATGGGAGGAAATTTTTTTAATAATTCTTGAGGAAAGTCCCAACTGCTACAAAAATCAGTTTATACAAGCTGAATCCTTTTTTAATCTCTATTTGTTAACTAAAGTAGTGCAAAGAAGAGGTTGTTATATAGGCTTAATAATTTGAAATTTTCTTTACCAGTCCGTACTTTGACTTCGGAACCTTTTTATCAAAACTGCGAATGTAAACGTACTACTGATAAAAACGTTACATTAATTTTCTTTACTAGTGCGTACTACTGATAAAACCAACACATTAATGATTAAGCAGTGATTCCGCAAAACACAAATTTGACGCTAATCATCATAATAAACAGACAATCTATTGAATGGTGTCTTTAAATTATATATACAACAAAAAGGTATGAGTATATATGTACGTGTGTATATATGATACTAATTCCATCATTGTTTGTTAAGATATCCAAAAATGTTGTACAGTCTCATATTAGACATGCATTATCAAATTATATTATGTTCATATACTACCTTTATAATTTTTATTGATCTTTCAATGCAAGAGAAAGGGAAAAATGTTCAGACAATAAAATAGTTTGACAATATGTTTGAAAAATGCGTGTTACGTAAATTACGACACTTATATATATATATGTGTGTGTCTATATATATATATGTGTGTGCGAGCGCGTGGACAGGTAAATAAAGTCTGAAGAGATGTGCCATGAGGCAACGGGCAGGCAGTCACCTAACATGTTGATGTGATGAATGTCCCTGATAAATAGCCGCAATTTGTTTACCTACTTATCAAGATGCTGAGGGACCGAACTTAATTTTTATACAGTACTTCCCAAAATATTGTCTTAACACGTACATAGTTTAGATATAGTCAACATAAAATATTGTTTTTATGATGGAAGAAATACTACGATTTAAATCTCCAAAAATAAAAAAGCAGTACTTCTTGAGGCAACGGCCAACAAATGCAAAAGTAAAAGTCATGGTGAAATGGGGGCAACGCTGTAATAACTTGTTTGTAGATATTATATAAATGATTGCTATCATGTTTTTATTTTTATTGGATATCTTTTGTAGTTGTCTTACATAAGGTCATATATAAGAACACCTATTTTATTATCTTAACTATTTTATCCGATCAATTACAATTTTTATGCACAGAATATGGAATCAAATGAGCAACAATAAAACGAATAGAAAGTTATAAGATAGTAGATGTGTAAGAAGACAACTTTGATGTAAGCAATGTTGTTACAACTCCCGCAATAAATGAAAGTGAGTACCTGACCGAAAACAGCCTGAGGAAGCCTGGTGCGAAGGGCCGACTCCAGTTCCTTCCCTAGCGGTGCCGCCCCCGACAGCACCACCCTTATCGAACTCAAGTCGTACGAATCCACCACTGGGTTCTTCGCCAGCGCCACCACCAGCGGCGGCACCACCGCCGCCACCGACACCCGATGTTTCTGAATCAGCTCTAACAGTGCCTTGATCTCGAATTTAGGCATAAGCAACACGGCTGCCCCGGCTCTGAGAGAGCAGAGCAAAACGGAGTTGAGAGAATAGATATGGAACAAAGGGAGCACGCACAGAACCACATCGTCTGGCTTGAGATACAAGTTAGGGTTGTCCCCGTCCACTTGCTGTGCCACTCCGGTGATCAGGCTCCTGTGCGTCAATATCACGCCTTTCGGGAGCCCTGTGGTCCCGGAAGAAAAAGGGAGAGCCACCGGATCGTTTCCAGACGACGGATCCTTTACTTCCGGATGATGATTCTGGTTGTCGGCCTCCGAAAGGACGGAGAAATGTAGGCAATTTTCTGGTGGATCATCGATGGTGATGACTGTGAAATCAGCAGATAGGGAATTATCCCGAAGCTTGTGAGCGTAGAGGGATTGTGTAATGACCAATTTGGCCTTGGAGGCAGTGAGTTGCTTGAAGATCTCGGCAGAGGTAAAAAGGGGATTAGCAGCGGTGGTGATAGCGCCGATCATGGAGGCACCAAGAAAAGAGAAGACAAATTCAGCGCAGTTCTGAAGGAGAAGCATGATGACCTGGCCTGGCTTTATACCATGTTTGGATAAGCCGGCGGCCACCTTTCGAGAAATGAGACGGGTTTGGGCGTAGGTATAAGTTTCGTTGGTGTGTGGCTGAATGAGACAAATCCTATCAGGATACTGAAACGACCTCTCAAAACAGTAGTCATGAAGAGGAAGGTGGTCGGAAATGGGGATAGGAGGAAGCCTTGACCTGAAAATATGGGAATCAGCGGCGGTGGTGTTTTGGTCGGAAGGATGAGGGACCACCACCGTAGAAGACGATGAAAGCTGGTCGTTTTTGGAGACGGTTTCGACCAAAGAACACATTTTGCGTTGAGAGAGAGAGAGAGAGAGTTGAGGAGGCGAGGGGTTTGTTGGGGGGAGATGTTCCAATTGAATACTAGCTTGCACGCTTGGGATTACAGATGGAAGGTAGAGGACTTAAAATTCAGGAGCACACGAGAGTCAATTATACATGTATAGGTAACCCAGAAGATCTGTGTACTGCTTCAATATTCATGCATCACCAACATATATAACTCCAAAAGCTTTTCTTTCTTTCTTTCTTTTTTGTTGTTGATGTATCTACGTTTAAGGTTGCCCCAAAGAAGGAGGAGCTTCTTTCTCTTGATTTTAGTCAATGGCCAAAAGGGGAAGATATGTGAGATGCGGACTGCGGATCCTGTGACCGTATTATATAATGTTTATCGGGAAGCAAATATTCAGTCACTAACCGTCATAGTAAGTTTGACTTGTACTTTGGTAATCTATATGTTTAAAATGGTAGAAAATCAAGTTGTTTATTATTTACTTTATACTTTCATTTTATTATATGATGAATAATTACCAACTACAAATATCATAAATTTGACACTTGGGAAAAATATCAACATTGTCCCAATATTGATACTACAACTTTACCCAATCTTAATGAATGGTTCTTTTAAAATGAGCTGGAGCCTAATTAGATTATTTAAGCTATGTTTAATCCGATGATATTTCTTTTGAAAAAGAGAAAAAGAGAGAGGGAAAAAAAACAGAGACGAGATGAGACTTTCTACTTTCTTTTAGAATCTTTAGAAGATGCTCCAGTTTGTCCGATTTATTTATAATCATCATAAAACTTGCTACCTATACGTATTGATGGAAAGAAGTGCCTTAACCTAAAACGGGAAAAAGAAAAAACCTGCAAAATGTGGTCCTCTTAGTCTCAACAAAGAACCGGACCACTAATTTTACTGTGTTCTATAAAATAACTACATAACATTCTAACAGTTATTTTATAACTAACAAAAAATTATATATATCATTTGAATGATTATACAGAATACAGGATGTCCAATCTCTACATGTCTATATCTGATTTTTTTTTATTTATAAAATAACTACTAGCATGACATATAATCACTCCACTCCAAAGTATTTTAAAAGTTGTCCCATATCATCATGCAAATGACCCCATTTTTGAAAAAAAAGGTCACTAATCTCAAATTCGTCTAGAGTTTGGTTTGGGTTTGAAAGTAAAATTCAAATTCATTAATGATTCCATTATAACGAGTATCAATTAAAGCTCAAATGATGCTCAAATGTCCATTTTTAAAAGAAATACAAAAGTATATATATTTCAAAAATTGAATCAAATATATAAAAGTCAATTCTCTATCTCATAAGTCAAACATATCATTATTTAAGTTTGGCTCGTTAAATTACTTGAGCCTAAATACCAAATTCAAATTCAATCCTTGGACACGTGTTCGTGGAACTTGAATCCTAAACAAACTGATACAAAATCTCTCCTTTATGGCTTGATCTATCTCACAACCCTAATGCAAAAAAATGGATATCATATAATAAAGTTAGCATATATCTGACCGTTTACTTTATTTGATAAACTATTGTTCAAATACTTAAGTTTAAATAAAGTTAATAGTTGGACAAATAAGTGGTTGATACCTATTAGATCTTCTGTTAAAATTATAATTTGATTGTCACATACTTTAAATTATAATATCTTCCATAAGATGAAAAGACATACATACCACCTACATAATAAATATAGTAACAAGAGAAGGAAAAGAATATGCTTATTAAAAAAAATAGAAAAAAAGAGAAGGGTCTAAGTTGCCTAATTTTTGGGAGATTTAGGGGAGGGTTAATGGGGAAAGCGAAGAGGTAGGTAGGGGTTGTGAGGATGGTGGGAGAATGGGAATGTACGACGGAGAGAGGATCCACAACTCCAAACAGCAAGAGAAGTTGGTAGCTCATCCTTTTGAATTCCACTTGTCCACCTTTCCCACGGCACAACCCACCTACTTCCTTTTGTTTTAATTATTTTCCTACCTTGTATCTTTTTGTGACATCTCCCATTCCACTCTTCCATAAATTGCCTTTCGCTATTTTAATTTCTACAATAACTAATCCTATTCAATATTAGAAACTCTAATCACTCCATCTCAATTAATACGAAACGGGAATTTTTTTTAATTTCAATACAAAGCGATATTTATGGTACAGAATAACTAGCAGTGCAATAAAAAGATATTACATAGAAATTTACACACCAACAAAAGAGTGGTGATGGATAATAACAAGATACTCACATATATCAACAAATTTGATATGTTCGCAAAATTTCTCTAATACAAGAGAGATTTTATGGTTAAGTAAGGAGTAAATACAAGTACAATAAATAGAAATTTATACACCAACAAAGAAAATGGTGATTGACAATTACAAGTGACCTACATATATCTACATATTTGATTGGGTGGAAATAACCTGTGGAGAGGCATACAACATAGTGATAATAACCATTTCTTACATAAGCCTACATTGTTTATATTGGTGGCAATGCTATTTCGTAGTGCTCTAAGAAGTAGAAGACCGTGGCTCTGTCATCTACTGAAGCACAAGCTGAAGTTATTTGGCTTGAACAATTTACTGTGTGAACTACATATTTCTTGCTCGACTCCTCCTTCAAAATTTTTTGTGCTACATAGTTATCTGTTTTTTTCATTCTCCCATGAAGCATATATATGTATTGACTATCATTTTGTGCGGGATCACGTTGCTTGCGGTACATTTAAGTTCTTGTATAAGTACTTTTATCTTTCGTTTTCTTTCTCTTTTTTCAACCACTTTGGGTATTTTAGCAATCAAATTTGTTGGTCAATGATAATCTTTTTTCTTGAATGGCGTCCATCATAGTAGAGAAAAGGGACAATAATAATGTAAAAAAGGTCAAATCTAGTGTCATTAGGGGTCCTACATTCAACCTTGAGCCGATGCTGCAACTTTGGCACCAGCAGCGGCTTAAAGATGAAGTTTACATGTAGTGCCACTTAATTACAAAGTTAGAGTCATTTCCGAAACAAGAAAGCAAAACAAAACAGGAAAAATAAAAAGTTGCAGCAACTTTAACTGAAAATTCTAAAGTCTTAGTTTGATACTAGTTAATGAGAACGCTTATCCATCGGATTTATCATTAACAAAATTAATGATTATATTAAAGTGATATATTTATGTGTAACGTAAATATCAAATGGGATTTTTCTGCGGAATTTGTTGACACGGCATATATATATTTTTTACCCTAGGCAGGACATTGTTCATTCTCTCAAAAAGTGACTGCAGAATTTCTCAACTTTAATGGGTTTTTCCTAAAATTCCATACCAACAGGGTCAGGTGCGATTGAAGTTCTTTTTCCCCCCTATGCGTAGAAATATTACATGACACTATTTGGTGAGGATACATAATATAAAATACATAAATACATTAACTAAACCGTATGCTATACAATACATGATTATTGATTACACCACCACCACAGGGTGAGAAAAGACCACTATAAAAATGAAAAGAGCCTTGTCCTGTAAAGATTTGAACACATATCTCTTATCTTGGGACTTTGGCTCTCGCCACTTGAGAGGCTCATTGGTCATATATTGACGTAATTTAGTAGTTGAATTCGAACAAAAGAACCCACTAAACAATTGTATAAGTAGAAGTTTTATTATGGTTGTACAAGACATTTTAGTAATTTTTATCAACCAGTTTAAAACATTGATATATACATAGGGGAGAGTATGATTAAGAGAATGGGTGCATCTACATATATATGTATCTCGTGCATTATTTAAACATCAACTATTAGGATGCTAATGATTGCTCTTTTAATCATTTTAAAAATGGTATTGTACAAAGATGAAAATTAGTTGCTGGTAAAGTTTAAATTACTCGCACCTATGGTCCAAGATTTTGTGGAGTAAATATGGATCCCCCCTCACTATATCTACCCGACAGAATATATCCTCGGCGGGGAATACGCAACTGTCTACCGGCGATGTTGAAGGGCTTGGAGGTCGCGGATGATCAGATACATCGTATGAAAGGGCGTACAAATGGAAACCCAATGCATCGGGAAAGTTTTGTGTTGCGAGTGCATATGAGCTGCTTACGGCGGAAACTAACGCTGCTTCGTCGCAGGCATGGCACAGAATTTGGAGATTGAAGGGACCTCAACGACTGAATTTTTTTCTATGGCGGCTACGCCACAATGCGATACCTACGGTAAATTTCCTCTGGCACAAACACTTGGTACCTTCCCCCAACTGTCTATTATGTGACCGGCCTGCTGTGGAGTCTTTGCATGAGTTACGGGACTGTGTTTGGGCAGCACAGGTATGGCGCTGATTGGTCCACCGTGGCCAATGGTCTGCTTTTGTCTCAGTAACACATGTGCCAGATTGGGTGGATTTGAATTTGACAAAGAATTTGGCCGGCCGATCTGCCGAGGTTCGATGGGATTACTTGTTCCGTGAGGCGGCATATGACATTTGGTATTGGCGTAACAGTTGCATGCATGGGCAAAGACCGAATCGTGCACCACCGTGGAAATTTGCTAGTACACTGTTAGAAAAAGTTAGAGATGCACATATTGCACTTAGTATCCAATACGTAGAAGAACAGTTAGAAGCTGGTTAGAGATTTCACACGCATTTCATTTGTTGTAAATATGTTCATGTTAAGTATCAATGAAAATCGATCCCTTTGGACCAAAAGTTTAAATTACTTATATGTACGGTCTCCAACCACACCTCTTGCTTCGTTTCATAAAATCCTTTTTTTTTTGAAAGTTCAATTTCAATTGATAATAGGAAATACTAGAAGTTAAAGATGAGGATTAAA
>AP025042.1:1367135-1437024 GCA_036186865.1 Eustoma russellianum | reverse complement strand
TGTGGAGTCTTTGCATGAGTTACGGGACTGTGTTTGGGCAGCACAGGTATGGCGCTGATTGGTCCACCGTGGCCAATGGTCTGCTTTTGTCTCAGTAACACATGTGCCAGATTGGGTGGATTTGAATTTGACAAAGAATTTGGCCGGCCGATCTGCCGAGGTTCGATGGGATTACTTGTTCCGTGAGGCGGCATATGACATTTGGTATTGGCGTAACAGTTGCATGCATGGGCAAAGACCGAATCGTGCACCACCGTGGAAATTTGCTAGTACACTGTTAGAAAAAGTTAGAGATGCACATATTGCACTTAGTATCCAATACGTAGAAGAACAGTTAGAAGCTGGTTAGAGATTTCACACGCATTTCATTTGTTGTAAATATGTTCATGTTAAGTATCAATGAAAATCGATCCCTTTGGACCAAAAGTTTAAATTACTTATATGTACGGTCTCCAACCACACCTCTTGCTTCGTTTCATAAAATCCTTTTTTTTTTGAAAGTTCAATTTCAATTGATAATAGGAAATACTAGAAGTTAAAGATGAGGATTAACACAAGCCTTTCTTTAATTACCATCAAAGACGAAGCTACAAAAAAAAGAACATAATGATAAGTGAGAGCCTTGTGTTGGGACCAATACCAACCTTCACTTTTGATAGCCTACCGCTTTTTCATTTTTTTTTTCCGATTACGAAGCATGCACCTTATGCTCGTGGATGCCAAGCAGAAGGAGGTGAATCTGCTATCCCCTATATAACACACGTGGTATGTTCAGCCATTATTTGGTATGTATTTGTATGTAGGAGCATCTTCCACATCTAAGAGTCAGCATTGTTTAGCTTCTACTTGCCAAAGTGATTTTTTTTTTTTTTTGTTTGTGAAGGCTAACAGAGTGCACCCAACCTACCTTACCTAAAGTGATTATTTACTCTGGCAAATGTTGTACATGCATTGCTCAGTGTCCTCTGAGAGCGCACGCCTGGTGTTTCCTCAATGCAACTCCATCATCCTCTCCAGCACCCTAGCATCCTCTAGGAATGCTGGAATGGTGAAGGCACTTCACCAATAGCTTTGACTGCTTACTATAAAGGACCACACAGTAAATTGTAGAGAATGCCTATCTTATAGTATTATTTTCCGAATTCTGTCAATGAGTGAGCGCTTTCCTGCTTGCATAGTCTAGAAGAGAGAGCTAATGTTTTATCTTCCATGTCAGTTTCACGCGAAATCGGATCTTCATCTAAGATCTTCAATGATCCAAATGATGAAACTAACGGTAGATGCTGGAGAAAAAACTGCGCAAGCAACAACGTTAGAGGCTCTAGAGTTTGACTCCAAGAAAAACTCCGACAATCATGTCAGTTACAATTGTTTCCGTTAGTAAAAACGTTTATACTAGAAAATTTCAGAGAAACATGTCTATGTGGCCTTTCAATGATATATTCTCTCGTTTGAATTGAATATGGCCCATGTTGGATGTTGTTTTCCCCTTTTAGCAACCAATGCATATCCAAAAGTTATGGGTTCTAAGTGGTCTGGTTCACTTGTGCATGGCCGCCATATGTCGAATTACATGGTTAAGCTGCTTACATGATAGGTGTCTATTTTAACAGGAGATTACTTCTGATGGACAGACCAAAGTGACTTTGGACACCATTTCCATGGCCGACCTACAGCTCCTGGCTGAGGTGTACGTCATTGTTGATATGACAAATGAGACTGAGCTTACGGCTGAAGCAAAGGTGGTAGTCGTGGCTAAGGTGATGCCTACAACTGCGGTGACTAGCTGAGGCTAAGGAGGTGTCTGCAGCTGAAGTGACCAGCTAAGGTCGATGTGACAAACATTTAATGCCTCTAGGTGAAGTTGGCTGATGTTGAACTGAAATCCTGGCCGGCGTCGATGAGATGCCCTGCGTCGCATAGGTCGTGGCGACTTGTCTATGCATCCGGACCTGAGTGGTTGACGCGAACCTTAGACGAGCTGCGGCCCTACGAAGGTCAGATGACATCGACTGTCGTGTTAGTTACACTTGAGGTTTTGTTGGGGTGACAGTTTTGTCAAGGGCTAAACAAGAAAATTTGCTCTACAGGATTATCACTGCATGGCAATATCATTTACCCTATCCCGTTTGTACAAGAAGACCAGTAAACGTGTTGATTATATGCTGAGGAAGCTGGTTTGTCGCTATTGATCACTTACATGTATCTTTTGACATTCAAAGTTTAGTAACTTTGACTATATAACTATATTATTTCTTAATGTGACGTTGCGCTTAAAAAGCAATAATTTGTTTATACCTGTTATAAATCACTAAAAATTCTTTTTCACATGCCTCCTAACCAGCTAAAGCTACCAAAATAACACGCTATGTCAAACTAGAAACACAATCTGTTTGAGAAACTGGGAAGTGTAGAATGTCAACCACATCATATAGAAGATCACTAACACAATTGAAATGATATTTAATATGAAGATACGCACGTGTTCATGATTCGGTGGTATAGAAGAGAGAGAGGATCATCGCAATACGCAGATAGAAGACACGTAGCAAATATTGGTTTTGTTACCATGAAATACAGACGTAACGGACCATGGTATCAGGGTTACTGTATTGATATGGGGACACATGGCCAGAGAATGAGATGAGGCACCATGCCAATAGTGAGATAAGCAAGTTCTTCATAACCTATAGAGTTGGTAATAAACCTCTAGGAAAAGAAAGCTATCTTCAGATAGGAATTTGGGTAGAACTCGCACTGATGTTGTTGGTTCCCGATTCCATTTATAAGTGACGCCAGGGAAGAAATGAGGGATTGGATTATAGCTAGTATATAAGAGGAGAGAAAGCAACATTTTGGAAGATGAAGATAACGCTGGCCAAGCTGATGCCTTTGGTGGGTTCCATATGTGTCATGGTGACCAGACTAACACCCAGACCAACACCCTCACCCGCTGCTGCATATAGCTCTTGTAAGTTCTACCGCTCGTTAACTATTACATTCGGGAATTACTAATTGACTTGATTTCTGACTCGGGCATTGATGGTTGAAGATCCAGCAGTAAATCCATTCGGCCATGCAGTGTGCACGGGCGGATATGGCAATGATGATTGCTTGGCCCTCTGTATCATCCCCGATCCGCTAGGTCCTAAGGAGCTTCTTTGTTGCTGCAGCTCTTAGACGGATCCAATTTTATTAGTAATAGTATCAACCCCCATCCAGTACACTTATGGTCTGTCTCCGCTTCTTCAGCCCCCCCATGCAACTCACAGGATCCATTTCACACTTAAATTATTAATGCATGCACTAAGTCATGCTGATATTCCTTATCTACATCTGTTTAGTGCACTACTTTTGTGTTCTGTTATTCTGTTTCTGGTCAGGTCAATAATCTCAAGTACTTGGACCAGATGTCGTTCCGTTCAATGATGCCTTAAAATACCTCGCACTACAACAGTCATGACGTAAAAACATCAAAATGCTCGTCACTTCTTGCTCAAAGCATCAATCAGCATCTTTCTTTTTATATTAGCAAACAATTTTACTTGTATCATACTTTACCGTGCAACTTTCCATAATGTAAAAGGGAATAAGTACAAATAGACAGCGGGGATCAATTCTGCCCCCATAAACATCTATCAAGATGCAGAACCTGACATCATACCGTTAGCACGCCGACATTCACAACTGCACACGCTCCTAGACTCCCTGACTACGCGCTGTGACCGTCGGATGTGCAGCTTAATGTTTACCAATTTACCTGCAATCTTTTCCACGCCACCGACAAAGTTAATAACCAACAACTACCAGGCCACAAACAGCTCCTGCTCTATCTTTTCCTTTACAAATACATGAAAAAGGTTCAGGGACAAGGTGCCAAGTACAAGAGTTAAAAAGATGTGAAGAACCTATGCAATGAGCCAACGCCTAAATCTTTTCCACCTTAATTAGTTAAACATCTTGTAAGATGGTTCAAGACTGTACTTGCTGCAATTAAAGGACAGGGAGCTAACGCATAAACTGTACTAATTGGAACATTTAAATCTCACTCTTAAAGCTACACCAATTAAAACAGTAACCTGAGAGTAACCCAAGTTAAACAAAACCGAAACACAAAACAATCGACTTATATAACAAACCTTTACGTCCATATCAGGTTGATGTAATACAAGGGCATATCCAAGGTGTTGGCTAACTATTAAGTGCAAGTTTCACAAAGCATTAAAAGAGATGATCAGGCAGCCTTCATCAGAGGCAGGTTAATATGTGACAATATCTTACTATGCATGATATCCTAGGAAAGGAGGGAAAGCAAGGTGTTTAGCGAGACCGAGAACAACCATGATCTTACAAAATACCAGATATATGTAGAGAGAGAGAGAGAGAACCACCATGACACTGTTAACTAGAGGGTTCTCTATGACATGAAAAGGATGTGGTGTCCTACAGCCTTTACAAAGTGCATTTGATGGTGTCAGTATCGCAACCTTTTTCAGTCAATCTCAATGGCTTGCTTGAGGCTATGTTCTATGTCCACTAACCCACGTACTCACCATGGTCATGGAAGTGTTCACTCAAATCATACATATATATATATATATATATATATATATATATATATATATATATATATATATATACATATACATATACATATATACATATACATATATATATACATATATATGTATCTATATATATTATATATATATGTATATGTATATATGTATGTATATATGTATATGTATATATATATATATATATATATATAGAGAGAGAGAGAGAGAGAGAGATAGAGAGAGAGAGAGAGAGAGAGAGAGGACAACCATGACACTGTTAACTGGAGGGGTTCTCTATGACATGAAAAGGATGTGGTGTCCTACAGTCTTTACAAAGTGCATTTGATGGTGTCAGTATCGCATCCTTTTCCAGTCAATCTCAATGGCTCGCTTGAGGCTATGTTCCATGTCCACTAACCCACGTACTCACCATGGTCATGGAAGTGTTAACTCAAATCATAAAAGGTGGAGTAGCTAAAACCATGGGTCGTACCTGGAGCCTCTAGTGTCCTCTGAACTGTGTTTTTCATCATTGCAAGGTGCTAACTTGGATAATGAATTATAGGTGGGTGTGACCAGAAAGCAGAACAATTGCTCAGGTTCAGAGGTATATCAATCAAACCTGTGGGCGGTTCCTACGAAGATGGCTTCGGGAAGATGAACTGGGAAGGCTACCTTCTCTGTGTAAAGTATATACTCTGAAAACTGCTCTGGGGTCTCAGGACTTGGAAGATACCTAGATATGATGTTGATCTTGTGGACAACTCATAGGAAGACAACATATATACTAGACAGGGTTCTTGTGTGGGCCTTCTATATACAGGCTTCTTTGGTGGGCCTTGGTGGAGTCTATAGGATCAGCTTCGGAGAAAAGGAGAAATGAGTCCCATCAGCACCTTTTCCCTAGTATAACATACTCTTTCTTTTTTCCTTTTTTTTTTGGCAAGTCTAGTATAACATACTCAAAGCCGGGCAACTATAATTTAGATGTGAACCCTCAAAATCCCTATGATGAAATCTCAATATTGGATTGATATTTGTATTCGGCTGCAATTTCCAGCATGAGTCAACCACCTTAAGTTTTTCTAGGATGGTTCAATTAAATCAGGCAAGATAGGACTCGAAGGGTTCGCCAGAACAAAGATGGACCTGAGTCTAGACTTGGGAAATTTTCCTATGATGTGTAGGTACTATGAGGTGGATTTGGGAGACAGGAATATGCTATGACCTGTCTAAACTCGATGAAAATGTATTAAATTATGCGCATTCTAGTTAGAACGTGTGTTTAGTTTGGGAACAAAAATTAAGATACAACCACTAAAATCAGCAGCAGTATATAGTACCTCTACTTCACCTCAACATTTTTTTAAGGAAAAATTGTATCATTCCACTGAGGCACCCAACCACTATCTTCACCCTAGCATTTGATTGTTCCAAGATTCATTCCACTTATTAATTGCCACATTTTAACAAAAACATCAACCGTCAAATTAAACAGTGAAAAAACTTGGCTATCACATTGAATGTGTCATTCCCTATTTTTTGTTACACATCACAAATGAAACTAAGTTTGTCACCCCCATCCACAGACACAGACACACACAGAGAGAGAGGTTCCACCCATGTTCCATAGTAAAATGACGCTTGAACAGATATTGGAGAAGGAGATTACAGCTTGCTTGCAGCTATATGTCAATAGATGGAGACAAGTTGCAAAACATAGAATAAATTGGTAGCTGACTCTGAGTTGCAACTCTGATCAACTAGTTTTGGCTAGACTGCAGTACATGTATTGAGTGTTACATGTATCATTTGAGCAGGGTATTCTTCTTGGAGTAAGGTTGTCATAACAAAATTCATTTGATCCATTACAAAACAGAAGGGAAAAAAGGCAGACTATTTAATAAACAGCATATTTGACAAGCTATTATCTATCCGCTTACCATCTACCCGTTTCACTTGATAATCAGAAAGTATTATTGTTATTTTGACAGTCACTCTTCTGTCATGGAAGGACTGATCTCTATCTTGTAAAGTTCTAGCAAGCCATTTATCAGTCATCGATAGACTTCACTTGTCTTTTTTTTTTTTAAAAAAAAATGATAGACTTCATTTGTCAAATGCACTAATCATTCAAATACTGAGCAAATACTTTTCAGAAATTCTAATGATTATCAAACAAGCCTTCCTGCTGAAAATCATACTGATTAACTTTTTTCTTTCAAGTAACTTTTATGTTCATGGTAGTATCATGCTCCAGCAGCACAGACCAAAGTCGCCAACCCCACGGAAGATACCCCATGATAAACTCTATGGAAATATTAAAAATCAATGCCAGAAATTTTCTTTAAGTCATAATAGCTAAAGGGTCGAGGAAAAACTAATACTCTGGTTAAATCATTAACAAAAACGGCAGCGTGAACAATTCCAGCATACACAATAAACATGCCAGGCAAAATACAAAACGGTAATCCTTGCGCAAACCATAATAACTAGGATGGATAAGCCGTATGTATAATATGAGAGACAGAATCCACATTGCAGAGGAAGAAGATAGTAATCCAATATTACGAAAAATACAAAAGAAGAGCAACTACCATTCTCCAGACCAGATCTTCCGGGCTCAATGGTTGAGCTGGATGTGAATATAAGAAATGCCTCGAGTACTGCGACCACAAGACCATAATCCCAGTAAGCCCAACGCACAAGACAGATGTCCAAGAATCCAACATAAATTACTAAAAGTAAGACATTTATAAAGAATTGAGAAAGATACATTCATCAAGTTTAAATGTAAAAAGGTTTGTCCTTTATACAGGCATATTATGAAGGCCTCAAGAGGCCACAAGACTATAACAGCTAGAATACCCAATAGTCTAATGGCTACATTCTGCCCAATGGCGGTATTGTTGTGATCTCTGCCACTAAATTGTGGCTTATCCTAGTATGTGTACTGTATGTATTTCTATTTGTACAACTGTACAAGTGTATATCATGTATGTATTTGTATGTGTATACAATGCATACATATATGTGTATTTACATGTATATTTCGCTGTTTATTTCTACACTCCCCCTTAAGGTTGGTGTATATGTTTATACGACCAAGCTTGACCACTAATGTCTGGAATATCTTTGTAGAGACATGCTTAGTTGATATGCCTGCTATTTAATCTCTTGAAGACACATGTTCTGAACTGATAATTTTGGCTTCAATCTTCTCTCTTATGAAGTGTCTGTCAATTCAACATATTTTGATTTATCATGCTGGATTTGATTCTCTGCCATACTGATGGTAGATACATTATCACAATAGATTCTGATGGGAGAAGAAACTATTTGTCTCAATTCCTCTAGAACTCTCTTAAGCCACAATCTTTTACATAAATCAAACGCTAATGCCTTTGCTTCTTATTCCTCTATGTGACCAGGTTTCTCCAATGATAGGTCTTATATCCTGTAGTTGACCTCATGTATGTTTTGGATTCACCCCAACACTTGGATGTCTCTGCTTTCATTCTTCTTGAAGTATAACTCTTATCCTAAAGCTGTCTTTAAATACCTAAGGATTTTCGAAGCAGTTTTGAGGTGTTTATTAGTAGGATTATACATAAATTGACTTACAAAGATTATTGCATAGCATATACTATGCCTAGTATGAGATAACTAAATTACCTTTCCTGCTAATTTTTGGTAATTTAACCCGTACGTGGGAGTTTTATCCCATGATTCTCTAGGTTTATGTCATGGTTCAGCGGGTGTAAGAGCAGATCTACAGCCAAGCATTCATTTTCCTAAAGTAAGTCTAGAATATATTTTCTTTGTGATATACTCATTCATTCTTAATTCTACCTATTTATATACCCAGAAAATACTTTAGTCTTCTTAAGTCTTCAACCTCAAATTCTTTTGGCAGTTGATTTTTTATTAGTTTAATACCATGCACATCATTTCCAGTAAAAATTATATTATCAACATAAACAATAAGAATAGTTATTTTTCCAGTTTCAGTAACAAAGTATGATCACTTTGACTCTGCTTAAATGTTTGATAACTTTTGACAATTTTTTAAATCATGCTCCAGGAGATTGTTTAAGTCCACACAAGGATTTCTTTAGTTTACATATCATATCTCTGTTTTAGTTATCAGAGAAACCAGGTGGGAATCGTGGGATGTCCATAAACATTTCTTCTTGTAAGCCTCCATTTAGGAAAACATTCTTAACATATAACTGAAATAACTTCCAATCCATATTAATTGCTAATGAAAATATAACCTTTATTGTGTTTAATTTTGCCATAAGCGCAAAAGTCTCTAGATAATCAATCTCATAAGTTTATGTAAAACCTTTTGCTACTAGTCTTGCTTTGAATCCGTTAATTGTTTCATCTGTGTTATACTTAATGGTAATACCCATCTACAACCCACTAGTTTGATCCCTTTAGTGATAGGTACAAGATCCCGTATATCATTTTTTATAAGTGCTTTTATTTTTTCAAATACAACAGCTTTTTTGTAAATATAGACAGTATCTTTCCAGTGTGGTATACTAAAAGCTTCTTGTATATTCTTATATATAACATGACTATCCAAAGAACTAGTAAAGACTTTAAATTATGGACTAAGTTGTACATATGATAGATAATTATATAGGAGGTGCTTAGTACACCCTCTCATACTCTTCCTAAGAGCAGTAGACCTATTATATATAGAAAGTTCTACTTCAAGAGGCTCAATACTAGTTTCTATCTCAGTAATTGGTTGAATATTATTGTCGACCAGTGTGCTTTTTATGTTATAAACTCTAGTTATAGGCAAATTTACTCTTGAGACTGTTTCTATATTTGCTGGTACATCTTCTAAAGGTTCCTCTACTGTCTTTGTTGTGTGTATATCATTCTCCAGAGATGATGACTTCACTATGTCGATACTCTAAAAACTACTCTGATCAAGTATAGTGTAATCGGACTCAGGTTTTTTTTTTGGGATAAAATACGTGTTCTTCATCAAATGCAATATCTAAAGTAACAAACATTTTCCTAGTTTTAGGACATTAGCATTTGTAACCTTTTTGAGTTCCTAAATAACCAAGAAAAATACATTTATTTAATCTGTAATCCAGTTTACTTTTATAATGAGCAGGTATATGAACATATACAACTGATCTAAATGATTTAAAAGAAAAGATAGAGAGCAAATTAGTACGAGGAAAAGACTCTAATAAAGGTTGTTTAGGTGTTTTATAAGACAATACTCTAGTTGTCATTCTATTAGTCAGATAGGTGGCTTGTGAGGACAGCTTCAGTCTAGTAAAATTTTGGTACATCCATTGAAAATATAAGTGTTCTAATAAATCCTAATAAATGTCTATTCTTTCTTTCAGCTATTTTATTTTGTTGGGGTATATATAAGAAGCTTGATGATATATTCCAGTTTCATTCATAAACTTTTTAACTGATTTGTCAAGGTATTCTGTCTCATTATTCATTCTCAAGGTTTTTATTGTAACTTCAAACTGATTTCTGATTAAATTGATAAAGTTTCTAAAGATTTGTAATACTTCTACTTTATTCTTCATTAAGTATACTCATGTGACTCTTATGTGATCATCAAAAAATGTAGAAAACAATCTCATGCCATTAACATTTGCAACTTTGAAGGGTCTCCAAATATCAGAACATGCTAGATCAAAGGGTTGAGTTGTGGTATACACTTTTGATGGATAGCTAATTTTTGTTCGCTTAGCCAACTGACATATTTCACACAAAAAAAACATTTTTAGGATCAATCTCTATAAATAATTCTGGCATAAGCCTTTTCAAGTACACAAAATTGGGTGTCTTTATCTTCTATGCCAAAGCAAAATCTGATCCACCACTACATGAATAGACTCTAGACACCCTATGTTCTTTTTTGTGTTGTTCTTCGGATTGTAAAATAAAGAGTACACTTGAATTTTTAGCACTGTCAAATCATCTTCCACATAGTTTTCTCCTGAAAAGAACATTCAGAATATGAGAATTATGCAAAACAGTTATTATCATGTGTTTGTTTTCTACTAATATCAAACTAAAGTTCAACCAAGGTACATATAATACATCATATAAAATTAATTTATCAGTTATCTTAACTATTCCTTTCTCATAAACTTGTACGTATAAACCATTTGTTATACTAACAGTTTTGGGAACAGAGAAAGACTCATATTAAAACAAAAGATTTTTGTTATAAGTCACATGGTCTTAAGCTCCAGATCAATAATCCAGGAATGGAAAAGTGTAAGAGTTTGGTGTGCTGAGGATTGTTGTTGACTCAGCAAATGGAAAAGTGCTTCAATTTGGCTCTGAATAGGTAGTGTTGAGTTTCCATTTGCTGGTCCAGTATTATTGTAACTACTTATTGTATTGGATGCATATGATTTTGAAGGCCTCTAGGAGTTATTGCTTGGTCCTGATGGTCTTCTTTCTCTTGGTTTTTCATGCAGCTTCCAGCATTCGTCAAATACATCACCTGACTTTTTACAGTACCCACAAAACATTCTTGTATTGTCATTTTCATTAAAAGTTTCTGACCTTCTGACAGCAAAAGCAGATGCTTGAGCATCAATATGAGTGGGTGTCTGGATCCCTGTACTTTCAGTAGGGATTTTATCAGTTAGAAGGGTTGATCCTTCAGTAGCAACGGTAAGTAGCGTTTCCATCATAAGTTTGATTTTGCTCCCCTCATGTCTTTTTTTGTAAGTACTCTCCTCATGTCTAATGATAGAAAACGTAGTTTTGAGCATGACAGAGGTTTAGTTCCAAAGATTCTGCTTCTTACAGCATCAAAATCCTTATACAATCCAATAAGGAATCCGAAAACTCTTTTTGTCTCCACAACAGTTTTAAAGAGCTGATAATCAGCCTGACAAGTCCACTGTGTGTTTCAAATATGTCAATATGTTGCTAGATTATAGTTAGTTGTGTATAATATTTACTGACAGGCATGTTACCTTGGTTAATGTCCTGAAGCTGTGCTTCAAATTCATACAATTGTGTGTTGTCTTTTTTTTTAATACATCTCTTTTGCAGCTGACCATATCTCATCCGCAGTGGCATGGAGTATAAAATTGTCGCTTATGTCAGGTGTCCTTAATCCAATCACTTTTTTTTTGTCAGTAAAAGTTTATATATATCCAAAGAGATAGTCCTCATTGCCTCTGCCAGTGATGAACATCTCAACTGCCCTGGACAATTACAAGTAATTATTTCCAGTCACTTTATGATTTGTATTCATAATATAAGCTCCGGTAAAAGATAAGGTAGAAGAAGCACTAAACCATTCACCTGAAAGTTGTTCAAGAGCGGAAGTTGCTTCTGTTTCACTGAATTCAGCAGGATATGAAACCATAATTTAAACAATACGGCTTTGCTATGATAATTGCTCTGATACCATATAGAGAATTGAGAAAATATATTCATGAAGTTTAAATGTATAGAGGTTTGCCTTTTAAATAGGCAGTTTACATTCTCTCTCTTCGAAATTGCGCCTGGGCGAAAAGCCCTAGCGAAAATCGCCTCAATCTGCAATCAAATCGCTACATCAATGGATGAAAATCAGCCCAATCGAAGTCCCCAGGAGCTCGACCTCCTCCAAAGGAGTGTGAAAAAATTTAAGCGCCAGGCTGTGGGAGATCCTAACTCGCCAAAAGGAGATTCGACTATAGATGCTGAAGAATGGGCTGGCCTTTTCCGATGTAAGGAAATCCCATCTGAGATTTATGTGGGAAGTGATGGAGAGGATGAGACCATCGAAGAGCTGCTGGATAAATATGATGATGCCATGATAGCGGAGGACGAAGAAGTGGATGCCGGAGGAAGGGAGTTGGAGATATCAATCGAGGAATTCAAAGAACACTGGAAGCCATGGAGGAAAGCACTGATTGTCAAGGTACTGGGAAAACAAATTTCCTTTAGAACTCTAGAAAAACGGCTGCATGACTTATGGGGATTAGGCATGAAGCTCGATATTATTGACCTTTCTGGTGACTACTTTGTAGTACGTTTTTTCTCTAAATATCAGTATCTGCATGCCCTTGAAGGTGGCCCATGGATGGTTTTAGGCCACTACATAACCATTACAAAATGGAGACCTTTTTTCTCGCCTAAGAAAGACGTTTTGACATCAACCTTAGCCTGGGTTAGAATCCCTGATCTCCCACTTGAAATCTTTAAAGAGGAAACCTTGCTGAGAATTGGTAATTTGCTCGGTAGAGCAGTTAAAGTGGACCAAACCTCAATGCGAGTTGAGAGGGGGAGATACGCTCGCATTTGTGTCGAGATTAATCTGAAGAAGCCACTGGGATCGAGAATCAAAATAAATGGCAGAGTTTTTACTGTTGAATATGAGGGCCTCAACCAAATATGCTTCAACTGTGGCCTATATGGCCATGTGTCTGAGGACTGCGAAGGGAATAGAGACTGTGATACCGCCCAAAATACCACTAAAGAACCCCCAAAATCCAGTTCGACTGCTCCGTTTGGACCGTGGATGATTGCATCGAACAACCGACGTCGTAGAATGCCTATGAACAGGCCCCAAAACGAGGGTAAACAGCTGAATGAGAACACAAAGAGGACCAGTGTGCCAAATGTAAATTTTGGTAAGGGAGGCACAAGATTTGATATATTGGGTGATGAAACAGTCCTGGAATCCGAAAAATTTGAGGAAGATGAGTTGCAAAGTGGATTTCAACATATCAAAGATAAAGGACCGATGGTTACTTTCACAGCAACAAATAGGGATACAGTAAATAGAAACATTACCAAGAAGCAGAAGGGGATACATATAAAGGATAGCCAAAAGGTACGTGTACAGACTAAAACTGCTAAACCTTATGAAAACCATACGTTAAGTGACCATATCTTCGAGGATGCCACCGGCAGATTAGTGATTAGGGGCTCCTCATCACGTGGTAGGGGAACCTCCAGCCGGGGGCGGGGAAACACTAATATTTCACGCTCATTGCGTGACATTACCAACAGAGCCACAGAAAATCAAAATGACAGTGTTTTATTTCCAAATGACCTGGAAGAGTGGCCCTCCTTAACTATACACAGAAAATCTCCTCAGACAACCCGCAACAGTGAGCACATCAAAAATCATCCGCCAGACTCTACCAACGAAATGAACAGCAGCTCTATCCCTGCAGCTGCGACTAACATTAACTGTGTGGAGGACACGACTAGGACTGTCATGGCTAATCACAGTGAGCTGCTGGAAATGGAGGGGGTGGAACAAGATTGTCAAATTTCCTCATGAGAGTACTAGCCTGGAACTGCAGGGGTGCCGCATCCCCTAACTTCAAATCGGCATTGAGGGATATCCTTAACACATACAAACCGGACATTCTATTTTTATGCGAAACGAGGGTTCAGAGTCTAGCGGCATCTTGGATTCTGAAAGGCTTCCAATATACCAATATGATTGCGGTGGAATCTTGCGGATTTGCCGGTGGATTATGGTGCTTCTGGAATAAAAATATCCTCGACATTTTTACTCTCAGATGTACAGCGCAAATGATAAACGTGGGGATTAAAAGACACGGTAACATTGATTGGTGTCTATCGTTAGTGTACGCCTCGCCCGTGTCTACTATCCGAGAACACTTCTGCGAATTTATTGAAGATATGGGACAGTTTATCACAGGCCCATGGTGTTTGATAGGGGATTTGAACCAAGTAACACAACAGCAGGATAAAGAGGGCGGAAGACCTGTATCTGGAAGCTCTGTCGAAAGAATGAAAAATGCACTGGAACGATGTGAACTCATTGAACCACCATTCTCTGGCCCTCGCTTTACATGGTGGAATAAACAACATGGACGTTTTAGTATCAAGCAGCGGCTGGACCAATGCTGGGGCAATAGAAAATGGGTTGAAAAATTTCCAAATGCAGAAGTCCAGCATCTAACCCGGGTTTGCTCTGATCACAGTCCGATTCTACTTTCTCTGGAATCATTAGCACACCAACAGCCGAGGCAAGGAAAATTCAGGTTTGATGCAGCTTGGATTGAACATGACAGTTTCTACCCCTTTATGGAAAAAGCCTGGCTAAACATTCCAAATGATATTGTGGCGACTATTGACTGCTTTAAAGAAAAACTCATGGTCTGGAAGAAGGATGTTTTTGGGAATTTATACCAACAGAAACTGAGGTGTCAAGCCAGGCTCTTGGGTATTCAAAAGGCCTTAGACAAACACCCATCCCGTTTCCTCTCTAATTTGGAGGAAGAACTCTCTCGAGACTATGTTAAGCTGCTGAGAATGGAAGAGAAACATTGGCAACAAAGATCCCAACTACATTGGTACTCACACGGAGAACGTAATTCTAGGCTCTTCCATACAGCCATGCGTTTCCACAGAGGTAGGAAGAACATCTCTAAACTTAAGGATGAGACTGGCCGATGGATTGATGACCCCATTGCGCTTAAAGGAATGGTCCGAAACTACTTCAATAATCTTTATGCGGAGGGGCCTTCAAGTGCTGTTAATATGTCCACTGTTATCTTTCCTCAACTCAACCACAATGACAGAAACTCCCTGAATCACGCCCCGACCCCACGCGAAATTGAAAATGCTGTATTTCAAATGGGGGCCTATAAGGCCCCAGGACCGGATGGATTACCACCCTTATTCTACCAGCAAAACTGGACAATTGTGAAGCAGTCGATCATTGAATTTGTGACTCAGGCATTCTGTCAAAGGGAGTTCCCGGAAACCTTGAACAATACACTGATCACATTAATTCCTAAAGTGCCGCATCCAGAAAGCGTATCACAGTTCCGGCCGATCGCACTCACAAATGTGGTGACAAAAATTATCTCTAAGGTGATTGCGAATCGTCTCAAGCCACTGCTCCCCAAACTAATTGCCCCTAATCAAGGCGCCTTTATCCCAGGTAGACAAGCGTGTGATAACATTATTATTGCACAGGAGCTCATCCATTCTATGAAACACAAAACGGGTAAAAGAGGCACCATGGTGATCAAGATCGATCTCGAGAAAGCATATGACAAGGTGAGTTGGCCCTGTTTAGAAATGATTATTAAGGCAGTCGGGTTTAAATCAGATTTGGTGGACTTGATTATGCACACTATTACATCTACGCAACTCTCTCTTATTTGGAATGGTGAGCAGCTTACACCATTTAGACCGACTAGAGGCATACGCCAAGGCGATCCCCTTGCGCCCTACTTGTTTCTGTTGTGTATGGAAATATTGGGTCAAATGATTAATAAGGCAGTTGATGAAGGAAAATGGAAACCTGTTAAGGCGTCCAGAGGAGGTCCCGGTGTCTCCCACATCTTTTTCGCAGACGATCTATTGCTGTTCGGGGAAGCCACAGAAAAGCAAGCGAAAATAATGCATAACATTCTCACCGATTTTTGCAGTGTCTCAGGCCAAAGCATCAGTCTCCAGAAATCTACAATCTTCGTGTCGAAAAATACTAGCAAAACAGTTGTTGAGACACTCAGCAGCCGTTTAAAAATTCACACAACAGACAAATTGGGGAAATATTTGGGTATGCCAATTATCCAAGATAAGGTCTCTGCCTCCACCTTCAAGTTTCTGACTGAAAATGTTGAAAAGAAGTTGCAGGGCTGGAAAGTTAAAATACTATCGCAAGCTGCAAGAAGCATATTGATCCAATCGGTTTTGAACTCTCTGCCCGCGTACGCCATGCAAACGGCACTTATCCCCGCTGCAGTCATTGATGATATTGAAAGACATACACGAAAGTTCTTTTGGGATGAATTGAGTAGTACAAAGCATCTGCATTTCTTGCCTTGGAAGACGATCTGCCAACCCAAACGATTAGGAGGCCTAGGAATCAAAAACCTGCGGCAACAGAATTTGGCTCTTTTGGTAAAACTGGGTTGGAGATTATTGACAGAGGATGAACCGCTATGGATACGAATACTGACATCAAAATATGGCTCTCCACTAGCAAAAGCTAAACGTCAGAGTTGCTCAATTACTTGGCGAGGCATCAAGGCCTGCGAACCCTTACTTCGACTTGGGCTTGGCATTCATGATGAGAGCAATCAAGGTGTTCCCGGTGTGATACGATGGCAGGCACACCCATCGGGTAAGTTCTCAGTCGCAAATGCATATACTATCCAGAACCCACAGGCCCAGCTTGCAGACAATTCAGATTGGAGCAAAATATGGCAAATGAAGGGTCCAAGCAGACTGAATCTTTTCCTCTGGCGTGCAAAACATGAGGCTATTCCGACAACTTACTTTTTAGTCAGCAGGCATCTTACTACATCGTCCATCTGCGGCTTGTGTAAGGAGACTGTTACAACGCATATACATGACTTTCGTGATTGCAGTTGGGCCCGTCGCGTTTGGCAGATACTTGTCCACCCGAATCATTGGGTTAACTTTTTCAGCCATCCCTCTACACCCCCGTGGATTGACGCGAACTTGTCTATAAATATGGGAGTCTCCACAACTAGTGTTGGGTGGAAATACATGTTTCGTGAGACGCTCAATGGGATATGGTATTGGCACAACCAAGTACTCCATAACGATCTCGATAAACCGCCGCCACCTCGAGTTTACATTTGTGAAATGAGAAATAGGTTAAGTCTGCTTAGAGTAGCTCATGCTATTGAGCATGCGTTTATGAATGACATCTGATGTAAATGACATTCCTGTTTTGTGCAGTATTATAAATGAAATGATCCTTTCAGAGAAAATAGGCAGTTTACAAAGGCCTCAAGAGGCTACAAGACTCTAACGGCTAAAATGTCCACTAGTCTAAACTGCTATATTCTGCCCAACGGCGGTATTACTATGATCTCTCAGCCACTGAAACTGTGGCTTATCTTAGTGTGTATACTGTCTGTATTTGTATGTGTATAAATGTATATCTTATATGTAATTGTACGTGTATACAGTGCATATGTATGTGTTTTTACATGTGTATTTCACTATTTATTTCTACAATATTCACTATAAACTAACTAAAGCTAATTTTTTTCCCCACCTCCCACCCCAATGCACACCCACGTGTTGGAAATAATAGTTTCACAAACCTTTGCTAAGTTCATTTGCAACTCTTTGATGCTTGACGAGCTAATATTTCGCAGATAATTTACAAGCATTCCAGGCCGTAAGGCATCCGCAAATGAAATAAATAGCGCTACCTGCAATGACAACAAAGGAAAATCCTTATCAAAGATGACGACTTCATCTTGTTGGTTAGGTGACATAGAAATCCCCGTTCCATGTAATAGCAAAGAAAACATGTGCGTGAACCAATGTTCCCGATTCAGAGTAACAAACTAGTTGCATAATAATAGAAAATTTTCAAGACATTAAAAAGAATAATTTAATCGTGGATCTCTAAACATAACCAAAGTAGCTGATTAATAGTAGAAAAGAAGTTAAAATGATTAATTTAATCACGGGTCTCTACACATAACTAAAGTAGCTGCAATTTAACTGGAAAATTTCCAACCCCGAAATGAGCCTTTTTCAAACATTGCCCTTTCAACTAATAAATTAACATACCACCCAAAAGCCTAAGTTGTTACAACAGAGTGCTGTGTATGCATTTGCGCACATACATTTAGATGGTACAAATTTGGTGCTCGCATCTCAAAACAATGAAAAGTGGAGAAAATTTAAGTAAACATTGAAATCATCTTCTCAAGCTCAGAGGGATTCTATTCCAGCATACCTTTTGGTAATTGAGTAATCCTTCAAAAGGAAGCTCTAGTTCATCACTAACAATGACTGGAATGCAGCCACTCACAATTGCGTCAAATAGTCTCGCTGAGGATGGAGTATCACCAGCAGGACTAAGGCAAAAAACAGACCTGAAGTAGCAAAAGAGCATGTAAAATAGAAAGAAGCACTAGCACAGGCAACAGTGCAATAATACCCAAAAAAAAGATACTTGCGCATGCCACGCTGCGCTGCCTTTTTCCCCTCATTTCTGCATGTTCCCTCCTCTATGACAACTCCCTCAGCACCCCTGACTTTTTCCACAAGTTTCGCACGTATTCTTCCACCCTGGAAGTGTATTTCACTATTTTTTAGCAACCATAACACATGCGCCTGCCAATTTAAGTTGAATTCTTTGATGATAATGCAATAGCTTAACAGCTTAAATGTTGCCAGTTTGAAAAACAAATCAATTGAATAACAACTTTCACATTTAGACATTCTGCTTCTGGTTGAGTAAATTAATCTGGGTTCTTGTAGCCTCATAGAAAAAATTATTTGAGCAGCTGATGAATCAAGTAAGCAATAATAGTGCAAGGACAAAGCCAGTCAGAATTTAATCAAATCTACAGGGAGTTCATCCTAAATCATGGCTAAAGTCTTACAGCGTTTCTTTTAAGCCTCCCGCGGAAGAATAACATTTGGGTTCTTTGTGGCTGACTATCTAGTAAGCATTTGGCATCACATAAATCAACATTGGGAACGTAAGGAAGTATGAGATCTTTCTCGAGATAAACTTGGCCAGGTTTGTACCTGAAGAATCCAGTCACCTGTCAGCAACTATACTATGTTCAGGGCACTCTATATTTCAACAACTTTAACCATGTATTACCAGTTCCCTGTTGAGTCCATATCTGGAAGAAGCCAAACAGCATTTTTCATAAATTTCCGAACTGTCTTAAAGGACCAGGGGTGATGGACAGGAAGGATGTGATCTCTTCCCTAAGAACGCTTCCATGCCGGTTGATCTCTCACCCACTTCAAGGCGTCCTACATTCACAAATTGAAGCAGGTTGGATTTGTTGCTAAGCATAATTATTTAAGACAAGCACACCACCACAAATTATTCAGCATATGCAAATTATGACAACATGCACACTGCAAGTACAGAAAGACTGCAAAGGTATGTAAATTTTAATTCGCTTCCTTGTTTTATACCATAAAAAAAAAAAGCAAAGAAGAACAATGAAAACCTAAAATGAGGAAAACATGGTGCAGGACGAAAGATGTTAATGGTGGGAAAAGCACTCACACCCTATAAAGGGCCTTGCACTGTTGTGTCTCCAGCAAGAAGAAGCTAATGGTGGTAAAGAAGGGAATGTAGAAAAGATCAGCCTCCTCTTGCTTGTCAACTCTCACCACACTCGTCAACAGCCTTTCTGACTGGGGAGCAATCAGATCCGCGTCCGCCCACAACCAATAGTCAATAGAATGCTGCAAAGGACAATTCACAAAACATAAAGCGTGTGAATCTTACGAGAAAGTTATTATAATAATTAAAAAACACCCAAAATATTGAGGAAAAGTCTTGATTTTGAACCTGTTCGATTAAGCGGTGGACGGGGCTGCCATTGGAAGTGAGATTGGATGTGTCCCTGTAGGTGTTCCGAAACAGCCAAAGCAAATCATAGGTGAATTTGGAAGGCATTCGGTACACATAAACCTTAAGTGGTAGAAAGGGACCCTCGTATAGGCCTCGAGTCTCAGTGCTCCAGATTGCATCTTCCAGTCTCTGAATATCCTGGTTGGTGGGAGCAGCAATAGTGTCGTCAGGGTGGACTTTGGAGGCAGAGGAGGTGAGAAATTTCTCGAGGGATTCGACGAAAGAGTAATCGGCTCGGGGATTTGAAGATACGTCAAGGATTGGATGAGTGAGAGGAAGAGGATAAAGGGGGGAGGAAGCAAAGATACAGTAAATTAACGAAAGGGCGAGGAAGACGACAACGACAAGAAGACATAAGGGAGATCTGGAGGTTTTGTTCTTCTTCCATTTTAGGAGGGAGGAGGAGGGAGCGGCGGAATGCTGCTTTCCGGCCATCTGTGATTAAATCATGAGAATTGGATGTTCTTCCAGGTACTACTGTACAGTTAGATTAGAACCCAAAAACTAATGATAGTATGAGTGCAGTAGTCCGCTTGCCGACCCAAATGTTAATATTTAAGAAGCATGGAATCAAATGTCCGGCCACATCATACCAAAATGTCACCGCTTTCAGCATCTCCGTTTCTAACATTTACTTAATTCGCTAGTCGCCCAAAACACAACTTAACCTCTATTATCTTTCCACAGATTCATGAGTGCATAATTTAATGACATTTCTCTCTTCTAATTACTCAAAAACATTTGCACATGTATATTCTTTATCTTAAAACTTCTATGGATGTCTCATCTTCCAACAACTTTAGTAAAATTATATATATTTATGGATAATACACCTCATATGACATATCATCATTATATTGGTTAGAGGAAAGAAACTTCTATCACTTTCTCTATTACTTTTTCTATCACACTAGGTGAGTCATGTTACTGTGTGTCTAGTTTGACATTGTTTAAATACACATGCATAATCTTAAGTAGTGTGTGATAAAAATTGAATAGAAGATATTTCTTTGTCGGTTAAAAGACGAGAATATAACATTTAAAAGATTCTATGTTATCTATATATAAGATAGAAAGTCATTTGATTGGTTAGATGATGAGAAGAAATGACCTAGAAAATTCTCCTATAATATCCACATCAATGTTATTAGTTATCTCAAAATTTATTGATAGCTCGGTTTCAGAATATTACGTACAGAGCCAGATGCAGTAGTTCCTATGGTTTACCCTGAACAAGTAGTTTCAGCAACTGTAGACCCAGCATTTAGAGAGCGATACCACCCTGCAAAGGCATGGGGAAAGCTATAGGCATCACACGAAGGAGACCTTTTTTTATCCGAAGTATGTGGTAACGTGGAAGGGCCAGTCAATAGACCTGAGATGGTAACCTACTATTTATAATTTGATCCATACAAAAAATAAAAATATTTCTCTTTGCATAACTGCAGTCGATCTAGCCGAATCGCAAATATGTCTGTTTTTATCAATACCATCCATATATGTATTTTCAACTCTCATTTTTGTGACATTCTTTCTCAAGAAAAATAAAAGTTTCTCTGTCACGTGAACAGCACATCTGTATGTTTTTTCCCCCTTTTTCTAATTGTCATTTTAAACTATTATTTTTATCATTGTTTTTATTAATTCTGAAGAAAAAAACATGGACATGGACTTGAACCTGAGAAGGAATCCTGCAATTTGTCCGTGTTTAAACGCGTGAAAGTGGGAGATGTTATTTTTATGGGGTGAACATAGTTTAGGTGAAGGTGTTATTATTATTATTGTTATTATTGTTATTATTATTATTATTATTATTATTACTATTACTATTATTATTATTATTATTATTATTATTACCGTTGTTGTTGTTATTGTTATTATTATTATCGTTATCACTATTAACATCAAAGCACTGTAACCGGAATTAAGAACCTGCGTCCAAAATGAAAGAAAATAACTTTAACACCATTAGTTTAGTTTGATTTGGGTTTCAGTTTTCTAAAATTCTTTTTAGGCCAACAATTTACCTTTGGTTCGAAAAAATTGGTGCAATTTCAGTATTCTTAAAAGAATCTTTACCCTACCGTCCATTTAGGTTAACGAGACAACGTAATTGAAGGTCGGTAGTTCGGTTGAGATTCGGATGGTAAATTGTATTATAAGAGGTTTTTGGTTCAACTTTTAACAGCTACAGTATGAGTGTTATAGTCCTACCGTCACCTCCTTGTGCCGGAAATGGCTTGGACTTGACACCTTGTAAGCACCAAGTAAAGACTTTTTATCTAAGAGACTGCTGAGATTTCTTATTTAAATTTCACACGAAACTATTTGACATTCAGACACTAAAAGCCATCGGAATCATGATATAATCTTTTCCACTCCAAGATAACACGGTACAAGCCTCCAGGGCATAGTCCAGTTGGTATTCGGGTTGACATTTACTCCAAGAGGTCAAGAGTTCGAATCCAGGAACACTCACAGTGGGTGTTCCTCTGCTGCTAGGCCGAAAACCTGGTTTGTGGGAGGCACCTTGTGTGAGTCACTACGTAAGATCTCACCCAATCTTGGAGGCCGCTAGGCTCCTGATTTACATCCTTCACACGTATTTCTTAGGACTGAGACGGTGATAGGCCCGTAATAAAAAAATTCACTTTTTGCTCCAAGATACCACGGTACAAGATAACATGGTTGACGCTCGGTTAGCTGGCAACAATGAATTAATTCACATGCTCACTTGTGCATGTCCCTGTCAATGTCATTGAGCTTCGATATCGTCACCGTACTCTCCCCAAATAAGGTATTTGCAATGATCCATGTAACATAAAAGTGAAAATAGTTGTTACATACATCATTGCATATATATATACACACGCGCTCATATTTATATATATAGACACACCGTCTTTAATACACGTTATTTTTTAATAATCCAATCGACGATTTCGTTCACTCTAATCATTCTTATAGTGCAATAGGAGTCCGCCATGGCGCTGGCTAAACTAAGATGTAAGATTTAGAAGGCTTTTGGTTTAAATGATAAACACGAAATCGGTATGGATTTAATAGGTAAAAATATATTCGTTTAACATAAAAGCTGGAATATATACTATACATTAATTAGATATAAATGTGAACACAAAATGATATCTAAAGGTGAAAGAAAGTATGAAAATTCCCAAATATTCATCTTCTATACTCAAAGAGTCATTCTACACTCCAAACAAACACGTTCTCCTCCATTTCACACTCCAACAGAGTCATTCCAATATACTCTAAACAAACAACACCTTCTCCATTTCATACCTTCCAACCAACATGATATCCAATTCATACTCTCTAACCGAGTCATTCCAGTATACTCCAAACAAACACTTTCTTCTCCATTTCATACCTTCCAACCAAAATGATATCGAATGTGAAAGAGAATATGAAGGTGTTTCCCACGCTAGTGCATGTTTGGATCCAATGACATCACTATAAGTAAACATTACAAAATGTCAAATGTGTCAGACTTTTTGTCATTCACTAGTACACTAACACACCATATTTTTATTATTGTGTCATCTATACAAATACATATAGAGCCGGTAGTCTCACTGGAAACAAACTCTCTATCTCTTGAGATAAAGGTATTGTTTGTTTGCCTCTCACACTCCCCAGACCCTAGCGGTAGATCTTGATGTCATTGGGATATACTGGGTATTGTTTTTGTTGTCGTACTTATATATCACCATCTTCATTCTTTCTAATGTAAGAGTTTTTGGATCTTTACAAAAACGCCCCATAATTTGCAGAAAACTTACAGGTTTAAAATACACTAAAATGACCTTCAATTCACCAGAAAGAAGTCCATCAATTCATCAGCTATGTAAGACCAATAACAATTTCAGTCTACCCCCACCCCACAGCTATTCTCATGGGCTGCCAGTAGCCGCTGAACACCATCCATTCTTATAAATGTCCTTCCCTCTGGCTTCCTACATACAACTGAACATATTCAATACTAGAAATTTCTGATAACCCACCTGACTTCAAACCAGATATTATCAACTTTCCCCAACAACCTCAATCCATGCAAACAAAACAATTGAAACTGGCAAAACATAGTACCAAAAAGGGAACAAGCTGATTCATGGCCCACCTGCTTTGGCTCCTGGTGAAGTAATTTCTCTAATCTGAAAAGCCACAGAAGAGGTTGTACTGCATGAAATACAAGCCTACTAGGCTGTACTGATTTACAACAAAGGTTTTCAATCATCTAAAGATTTACATTTACTTTCCAATTTCGCAATCAAAAATCCACAAAAAATTATTTCGTTACAACAGGGGGGGGGGGGGGGGTTAAAACAATTCCTTCAGTCCTTCAAACAATATAAGACCAGTATCAAGCTCTTGTGCCACTTTATGTTTCTCACAAGATCGAAAAGCCCTGCCAAGTATGGTATAAGTTAGATTGCCTTCAGCATACAAATAACGAACTGCATTAAAAGGATTGGCCCCCCATGACCAAGATCCCTCGTACATTGTCAAGTGACTAACATTGGACAAAATCCGGAATTCCTTATAATGCCGACATCAAAGGGAATTGGAAAACCAGGGGGAAATAACATGTTAGAACCATAAAAGACATATCCATGTAAAACTACACTTAAAACTAGAATAATCATTCTAGTCTCATAGCATGAAGGGCCATCACGCGACTTCTATAGTATGTAACTAATCCTTGACATAAGTTGGTATTGTGACAAAGCATACAGAGGGAGGGGGAATTTTATCAGCTTTTTTTCAGATTGTGACATAGGTTGCATATTGAAGAAGTAGGAAACAAGGCCCCGTGTGCGTGTGTGGGGGGAAGGGGAGAGGGATGGTGAGGGAAGTATAATACTAGAAATTTCAAGATGGAACTAGCATATACCTCATACAACAAGCACAAGCAGGTGGTTCTGGGCCTTACTTCTGGCTACTTGCACTTTTCTTCTTAAGTAGGCTTCCAAATTTTCGGAGTAGAGGTTTCTTCTTATGATTCTGTTGCTTTGAAGGAGAAGTTCCACCATTCTCCAGGTTTTCAATTGAAGGACGTCCATTGCTCCGCTCCATACCCTCATTTCTCTCTGCCTTAGAGTCTATGTCCTCAAAAGAGTCCTGCTCTGCTTCTCTCTCAGAAGAGTAGTCTTTTTCAACCCTGTAGCTCTCCCAGATTTTTGAATCTGTTTCCATGGAGTAATCGCCTTCCTTATCCTTATCAACCTCCACTTTTGTCTTTCCACCCAAGTCATCAATCTCCTTAAAATTCTGAATTATGTTTTGCATTTCAGGAACATCATGCTTCATACTTTGTTCGAATACTTTGGCTGGGAGCTCCAATTTTGGTTTCTCTTCACCCTCACCTGCATTTTGTTCAGAAAATACCACTACCTTTGGGAGCATATCATAATCCTTTTCACTATCTGTAAGCACTTTGTTCTCCTCATTCTGCTGTCTTGCTATAGCTTCTTCAAGCAATTTAGACAACTCTTGCACCTTTTGAAGATTAGTGGATTCCCTACTTCGAAGCTCCTCATTCTCTTGAAGGATATTCTGCAATTCATTTTCATTGTCCATGAGACTTTTTTCAAATTTCATGCTTTCGGCTTTAGCTTCTCCAAGAATTTCCCTTAGATAAGTAACCTCAGCCTCTGCTTTCTCAAGACATTTCCTCAAAGAAGTTTCTTCCTCTTTTGTTGTATTTGCTTCTTCTTCCGCCTCTTTAAGTGAACTAAGCAGCTTGCTGGCTTCCTTTTCCATTGCGGTGTTAGCTTCTTCAGCTTTTATTAAAGAATTTGTCAAATTAAGCTCCTTTACCTCACACTCTGCTTTAAATTTCTGGTACTCAAGCTTCGACTGCTCAAGCGAATTGGTGAGAGCATTAATTTCCTCTTTTGCATCGTCAATCATGCCTTTATAATTTTCATTTGTAGCTTTTACAACCAACTTCAGATTTTCAATTTGCAATTCACAATTTTCATGCTCTGATTGGGAAGATAGCAGCTTTTCCTTGGATTCTCTTGCTTCTGTAGAAACTTCATGTAATGCTGATGCTAAACTTTCCATTACTTTCTTACTTTTTTCTTCTTCATTCCTTGATTTTTCCAGTTCGTTTATGAGTTTGTTTTTCTCTTCCAACAAGGTCTGCACACTGGCTGTGGCAAGCTTCTCACTGTTCAATGATTGAGTTTTCTCTTCCTTCAAAATTTCAACCTCAGAGGTCAGAGATTCTACCTCCATTGCAATACGGGAAGCTTCTTCTTTGGTCGTCTGAAGACAACGTTCTGATTCCTCCAGATCTCCTTTCTGACTTCTAATTGAGATCTCCAGCAGTCCAACTTTTTCTTTAAGTGAAGCTATCTCAGATTCTGCATCATGCAATGAATCATTACTAGTTTCCAGTTGTTTCATAACAGATTCTAGCGATTCTGAAACAGATTTCTCCAACGTCTTTGCTTCATTGGTCTGAATCTCTAATTCCTCTACCCTTTTCTTCCACTCGTTCACCAAGTTATGCGCATAAGATTCTGCCAATTTTGCAGCCTCAAACTCAACATTAAGTTGCTCCAGACAGGCCTCTTTTTCCAGCAGTTTCCCCTCATACGTCTTTGCTTTTTGCAGTTCCAGACTAAGAACCTCTAGTTCTTGTTTCAAGCCTGTCACCAGTTTGGCATTCTCATTAGTTTCGGACTGTACCCTACAATCAAGCAGAGATTTCAGCTGGACAATCTCAGCTGAGAGTAATTCTACTTTTTCAGCATGAACCTTAGCAACCCTAGTAGCATCATGTGCATGGCTAAGTGCCAGGTTTTTGGCGTCAGATGTCATGGCAAGCTCTTGCTTTACCTTCTGGAGCTCTTGAGAGGTGGAAAGAAGGGCGGCCACATCCAGAGCATGCTGATTTCTTGCAGCTTCAAGTTCATTTTGCCATTCCTCTTCCTTCTTGTTAGAAGCCTCAATGCCAGCTTGTTCCATTTCAATACATCGGAACTTTTCAACCTCAAAGTTCTCCTCAGCTCGCGTTTTAGCCACCAAGGCCTCCCCAAGTTTAGCACTAGCTTCTTCAGCTGCCTTCTTTACTGAATTTAATTCATCAAGAACCTGTGTTTTCTCTTTTTCCAGAGATACCACTTTCTCCTTGGCCTTCTTCAGATCTTCTTGGATAAGATTTAACTCAACTTGTAACTCGGATGGTTTTACTATGCCGCTTGGTTTTTTCAGCTGGAAAAATAGCAACAGTTGCAATAAACAACGAAAGAGAAGGACAAAAGTAGGACAGGCGTAAGAAAACAAAGATAAAGAAAAGACTATAAAAAGGAACAGTGTGTGAAAAAAAGACGACGGACAGTGACTTACTTCAGGTGGTGTTGCAGTCTTAGGGGACTTGCGCTCAATGGTGAGTTTGGAAACAACAGACCTTGAAGACCTTTCTGCTGAAAGGCGGGAGATTTGCAGGGTTGAAGGAGAATCGGCATCAGATTTAGATAATCCCCTGCTCGGTTTATTGGCTCGCGGAGTTGCTGGAGATGATTTGTAGTTGGGAATTTCAGACAATGCAGATCTGTGGAAGAAATCCCACAAATAATAAATACTTTGACGCGGGTATTATACAATAGCATCAGATCACATGAAAGTATTGTACTCCAAAATTACCTAAGAAAATATTAGATACAAAATCAGATGTGTGTTTAGCCTTGCCATAC
This sequence comes from Eustoma russellianum, assembly GCA_036186865.1. NCBI lineage: Eukaryota > Viridiplantae > Streptophyta > Magnoliopsida > Gentianales > Gentianaceae > Eustoma > Eustoma russellianum. The sequence continues at coordinate 1,409,356 of AP025042.1, read as the reverse complement.
TTTTTTTCCCCAGGGACTTCGCACATTTGAATGCCAACTTTTTACAATGAAAAAAATGGGGGAAAAAAACCATATATGACTTTTTAATTATTATTATAACAATTTCATGAGCACTACAAATTGGGGAACAAGAATAAAGAAGTATGGATGTAAGGATTACATAAAAGTGAAAGGAAAAAACACATAATTCACATGAAAGTACTGTACTCCAAAATTACCTAAGAAAATATTAGATTATAAAATCAAATGTGTGTTTAGCCTTGCCATACTTTTTTCTTTCGAGGGACCTGGCACATTTGAATGCTAAATTTTTACAATGAAAAAAAAAGAAAAAACCAAATATGACTCGTTAATTATCATCATAACAGTCTCATGAGGACTACAAACTGGGGAACAAGAATAAAGAAGCATAGATGTAAGGATTACATAAAAGTGAAAGAAAAAACACATAACTAAGTGAAATTGACAAGAAATATGAGGTGAGGTTAGAATGGGTTAAGAATTGGAGGAAGAAAAGTGGGGAAGAGACACAAGAGGGATCTATGAATAAACAATTGAGAAAGACAAGTACATTAACTAGTAAAGTGAAGATGCAGAAGCCCATTCTGAGTTTCTAAAGAGCAACAGAGGGAAATAAAAGATACACAATATACACATTCTGTTGATGCATCTTCAGATCGGAGGCAGATATACAAAAACAAAGACAAAAAGGAGAGGAAAGAAGTTACTTGGATTTAGTAGACATGGCGGTGGGAGGCAGATGTTGATGCAGAGTGAAGACTGGGTTTATGCGCTAGTTGAAGAGGAAGAGACTAAATTGCCGACAGCTCATCTGAAGTTGGATCTGATCTCGAATACGATATTGATCAATGAATACCTAGATCCCAGAGTGAGGCTCCCAGTCCCAGTGTGAGGTGATTACATTTACAGGTGAGGGATAAATATCATCAAATGCCCCATTAATCAAAACCTTCCTACACAAACACACAGTTACGAGTGTGCTTAACTGCAACACTTCCGTTTTCTGTCGGTTTCTAATTATCAGATGGGAAACTTGGTTTCTCTGTATTTGAAACTGTTCTTACACTAAATATTAATAGGGTTGTAAATGAACCAAGCCGTTCGGTTGTTCGGCTTGTTTGTTTGAGTTCGAGCTCGAGCTCGGCTCGGATAAAAGGTTAATGAACAAAGCTTGAACACCTTTTTCGGTTCGAGCTCGGTAATTGGCACCATTCGTTTAAGGTGTCCGGCTCGTTAATATTGTTCGTGAGTTAAACGAACCAAGCTTGAACAAGTAAATATGTTCGTTTAAATAAACGAACGAGCTCGGCTCGTTCGCTAAGTTAAATGAACAGAGCTTGAACAACGCAATGCTCGGCTCGTTCGGCTCGTTTACAGCCCTAAATATTAATCAATAGGTCAAATGCAAGTTGCCGTATTAGACTCCCGCGTTTGCGCAATGTACGTGAAAGAACTAGACGGCTTTGCTATCCAATACAATTTTACTTTACATTTTATGTAACAATTTATTTCCGTGGTTGCAACCTCTTTCATTACATAGGCAAAATTCCCCTTAAAGTATTTATATAGGCATTTTATCCCTAAACACACAATTAAATCAAGAAGGATAAAAAAACACTCTTTTTTACTTTTCATTTTTGCTTCCAATGTTTGTTAGGAAACAGACGAGATCACTACAAAAAACGCGCAGCGGAAAAACAAAATTGATCTCCATGTCCTATCAAGGATTCATGCTGTTTGTTTAATTCGATGAAAGAAATTCAAAAAACCTTACCCCTGTAGATTCGAAATTCGCAGACGTAGGAGGTACGAAAACACGAACACCCTCTGTCGGTATCTACAAGAATGCTTCCGTCCGGAGTGCTAACACATACGAGATCGCCCTGTAGATTCAAAATTCGCAGACGTATGAAGTGCGAAAACACGAACACCCCCGTCGGTATTCACACGAATGCTTCGATCTGGAGTGCTAGCTCTTGAACGGCGCAGCTGAGAACTTCGGTTTCTCCAAAATGATTTTGGGTTTCGTTTTTTCTCTCTGTTCTATATTGTACGAGATACACCAGGATATATACATATATATAGACATCAAAATCCGATTCCAAATCGGATCGGTTAATGCTAATCATAATTTGTATCAAATACGGATTTTGTTAGTATTAGATAAGACCAATCAAAATCCATATCAGATATAGATTCTATTGTTATTATCCGATGATATATATAAGTACTATAAAAAACAAATAATAATAATAATAATAATAATAATAATAATAATAATAATAATTAATATCCAATATGAATATTATTAATATTAATAATATCAGCCCATACGCATTCTTGTGTGTGACCCGATAGGCCCATGTTAATTGGCAGTCGGTTAAATCTCTATTAAATCAATAAGTTGCAATTGGCCTCTAGCAAGCATTAGGACTACCCAATTAATATGAGTAAAGTCCAACTAACCTAATAATAATACATGCATTAATCTATTTGTCACACAATATCTAGTTTGAACATAAGTCATGGTCAGCGTCATACTTATATTGTTCAAACATATAATTACTCGATCTCTAACTAGACTGATAAAACAAATGACATTGATCACACTATCAAAAAAAATTGAAGGGTGTTCAAAAGAAAAATATAGAGACGGAAAAAATTATTAACTCTTTTCACTGGGAGAAATCATTCATTTACCGAGCGCATATATTATTAACGACTAGTTTCAACAAAAAAAATTGTTTCATACAAAAATTACACTTTCCTTTTTTGTAGTTTAGCGTAATACTACCGAAACCCCTGTAGTATTCCATAAAATTATTTTAAAGGCGAGGGAAAAAATTTTAAATAGAAGATGTATTTAAGTCCTTATAGTAGTTGAGGGGAAACATTCACTCCATCTTCACCTTACATGCTCCTAACCTACGCCTTCAATGTCGACAAAGGGAAAAAGGAAATGTATCGCCTCCCTAGTTAACATATCTTTTAATCCGAGAGTCTGATTTGATATTCGTTCGAAGTTCAAGAATCAACACGTCACTAAGATGAGTATAAAAACAATAATAATTGATTTTTGGTGCAGAATGTAGGTTTTTATGTTAAAAGGATGAATTTGGTCGTTTGTAGTGGACTTGGGTTGATTTCTACGAATGCAATTTTTGCATAAAACACGATATGATGCATGCTAGTTCATTGTCAGAGGTGAACCTCTATAACTTGAAGATCGACCTCTGTAGATTGACTTGGTGCTGAAAACTTATTGAAATTGGAAATCGATGGTATCGATTCCTATACATGAGGATCGACTTCCAACATTACAGATCGACCTTGAGGAGTGTTTTACTTGCATAATTTTTAAGGGTTTTAATGATCATTTAACTGTCTTAGGGTCTAATACCCACCCGATTTTGTTGGAAGTGTATTTGACATGATTCTAAAAGCTTGAGTAATTCCTCAAGGTTGAAAATAATAAAAATTCTATTGTATATAGACTTATGCCAGGTGATTAGTAGGGCCTATGTACAATGATTCAGAAACTATGTTGGAAGCTTTAATAAGCTATACGACGAAACTCTTGACTGGTTCAAACTTCTCCATTTACCGATAGCAAACCACGCCACCATAACATCCCCAAACTTTCCCCTTTGTACATCCCTCTCCACTAAGTTCTTAGCAGATCATAACCCATCTAGCTGCAATTACAACGCTACAATGGATGTCTTATCTTTCATACCATATATTCTCTACAAGGCTTTTTTTGCGGTATCTCACTATTGTGTCTTTACCGGTGGTTGTTGAATTTACTTGAATTGGCTAAGATTCGTTGAAGTTTATGGAGTTGCATTGGTGGGGAAAGGATAGTGGCGACGGGGAAGGAATACGGAGGTTGGAGGGATGATGATGAGGCCGAGATCCTCACCGGGTGGATCAGAGATGATCCTTGTGGTTTGTCGTTTGCTTTCCGTTTAAACCCGTCAATGGAACCTGAGAATTAAGAGAAAACGTTAGAGGCCCAGGGCGCTGCCCTGGGAAAAACCTCCGATGCTCAAGTCAGTTATGAGTGTTTTAGTAGGCAGTTTATGCTGAAATACAGGTTTAGAATGAACCTGGGTCAATATCTCGTTGAGAGTAAGGCTGCTTAGAGGTCAGCAGAGATAGTGTTTCTTGGAATATCTCTCACTGAAAGATCTCCGAAAGTTGTAGTTGAAGTTCAAGAATTGGATCCCTTTCTTTGTATTCATTGTCTTGCTTTTATTGTTCTCCTCCGTCCTCTGCCTCTGACGGCATAGGGGATGTTTTCTTGTGCAGAGGGGCTATGGCATTATAGGTCTGTTGATGGAAGTAGTAGGTCTGCTGATGGGACCAGTAGGTCTGCTGATAGGACTTTGACGTGTGTAGGTTGAAAAAGTCTGATGTGTCCCCCTTCTTTATACTGTATATCTGCCAGGTGATTCGACACTCAATAAAGTTGAGTTGCGCTTGACCCCTGGCAAGGATTTGACGAGGTGCAAAGATGGATCTGGAGTCCTGCTCTAATCTGGCTGAAGTGTTTTAGAATACGCCTCTTTTAGGTAGAAGCTGAGGCTGGAACCTGGGGCCGAGGTAAAACCCTTGATGTATTACTTACTTTTCCCAATAAGATGTGGATGCTTTGATAAAGCAGTACTTTGCTGAGATGGAGTGTAGTATGGCCGAGCAGAAGTGCATCTCTGCCGAGCTGCAAGAGTTGGTCATCCCAATCCTGGATTTGCCATTGACTGTTTGTTGACTAACGGATGAATATTTTTGCCTATCAATTTGCCCCTAGGTTTAGTGTGGCCAAGCTGACCAGCAAGGGCGGATAAATCTATTCTGGTAAACCAGTGACATGTCTTGCCAATTGTATATGACTAACATGGCTATGGTAAGCCTTTTAAATCTTCTCTGTTTTTCAAAGCTATATGCTTAAAGTTTTGTTTGATTGCTTGTTATGAATATTGCAGTATCGAGCCCAGGAATATAATATGTTCAGGAAGACTGAAGAACTGCGGAAGATGGTGGTTCAACTAACTGAAAAGAATGCAGTTCTGCAGCGGGCAAATGAAAAATGGGCTGAGGAAGCCAAACCAACGAAGACCAGGCTGGCAGAACTTGAAGCAGTGGTGGATGGTCTGAGGTCAGAAGTGTCTTCCCTTTCTGAAGAGAATTCCAAAATTCGTGAAGAAAAGGAAGAGTCTGATACTAGCTGGCCACTGCCTACTCGCAAGTGGTTGAGCTAAAAGAGGTGGTAGCCAATATTGAGCTGATGTCTACCAAGACTCAGGCTAAACTGGACTTCTACCAGAAAGAGCTAGGCACTTGTGAGCAGGAGCTGTCCAATTGCAAAAAGCAAGTTGAGGATGAGCAGAAGAGTAAAGCTGAACTGGCTCAGCAATTTGAACTTCAGGCTGAAAACATAAAGGCAGAAGCAGTTGCTGAGTTCAGGAGGTCGGACTATTTTGCTGATAATCTTCTCAAGCTTCATAGCTCAGTGATGGTAATTGGGCAGACTTATGCCATTGATAGCTGCTCATAGGTCTATCCAGCATTGGACAAGGAACATCCTCAAATTGCCGAACTTCATAACCCTGAAGCTGAACAAATCTTTGAGACCCAACTAGAGCTATTCAAGAATGGAGCTGATCTCAAAAACTTGTCAGCAAATGAAGATTAGAATAGGATTTTCTATCTTGTGCATTTTCAGTAGTTGTAACAGTTGTACTTTCTGAATGAAAATGTCACTTTTTTCCACTTGTGCTCCTCAGCTTGCTTTGTTTTTATTTCCAAAATTTTTGCAAGTATTTGACTTCGGCTTTCGACTTTAGCTCTGCCAAAAACTTTATCTGTAATGCTTGTAGTGCAGGTACTTGACCTTGGCTCTGCCATGGGTATAAATATTTGACTTCAGCTCTGCCAAAGACTTTATTCATCATACTTAGCTTCATAGTGCAAGTATTTGTCTTCGGCTTTGATTACAGAAGAATTTTCTGTTTTGGACTTTCCAGCCTGAGCAGCAACTTGCCCCCTTTTCAACTTGTAAGTTTTAGAGCCAAGTAACCGTCTTTAATCAAGTCGAGCCGAAATACATCGGGTGAGATAAGATTATATGGTTCAAGTCTCCCTTATAGCGGCCGAGATGAAATTAGCAACTTTTTGGGCTAAACAACTTTTGTAAGACCGATCCGGACTCCAGGATCTGTCTCGTAACGGCCCATTAAGATTCTCTTAGAACCATAAGGCCGAAGAGTGAAACCAATTAAGTTATTTTAACTCAGCTCTGCCAAGGGTTTTGAAATAGAGCAAGTTTGGTACTGCCAAACACTTGACCTTAGCACTGCCAAGGATTTTGAATAGAGCAAGTTTGGCACTGCCAAGCACTTGACCTCAGCACTGCCAAGGGTTTTGAATAGAGCAAGTTTGGCACTGCCAAGCACTTGACCTCATCACTGCCAAGAGTTTTGAATAGAGCAAGTTTGGCATTGCCAAACACTTGACCTCAGCATTGCCAAGGGTTTTGAATAGAGCAAGTTTGGCACTGCCAAGCACTTGACCTCAGCAATGCCAAGGGTTTTGAATAGAACAAGTTTGTTATAACTGAGTGCCGAAAAGAGGATTTAGCCAAGCCGAGCCAGGCATAAATCTGAATAAGATTGATCCTTAAATAATATAAGGCCGATCTGAGACGGGCGAGAGATTTGTATAGAATTACTGGGGAATATTTTTGCCCAATTAGCCGAGATAAAGATCTTCATATTCCACGAGCTGGGCTGAACCGGTTGAAGAACTTGATTAAGATGATAGGAATTTAAGTCCCATTTGTCGATGAAAAGCACTGCTTAATATATGGACAACTTATTTGCAGATAGCAAATTGGTAATAAACATTGAACATCAATGTATTTAAAGTATATATATGTACATGAGGATTTTGGGTACACACTAGAAAGGTGAAACATAATTCTTTTGTGGGCTTATGCTTTTAGGTCAGCCATATACTTTCGGAGACCCGCAATCTCTGCCCATCCGAATCTGAATCCTCATCTCTTGGCGACCTGTCCTTATGTCCAGGTTGGCAACTTTCATCCTAAGGAAGCTGGCCAAAGTTCAACCTATTGTGCAACCTCGACCTCGGATTGTAGAACCATTGTAAATGGCCGAGCTCAATCAGACGCCCAATCTCCTGGGTGAGCTGCATACAATCTTCTGTATCATGTCCGATATCATGATGATAAAGACAGTACAGTCGAGGATTCCTCTTATGGATAGGCCCTGTAAGGGGCTGAGGATCTCTTGTCAAACTCTTCTTCTTCATGTAGGAGAGAATATGAGCCTTTGAGGCAAGCAAATAATTTCTTTCTTTTCCTCGGCCTCCCAACCAAATCATGACAGAGCGCCTCTCTTGTGGTAAAGCTCTACCTTTCTGCTGATGACCAGATCTTTTTCCAAAATGTCTGCCTTGATCGTGAATTCACTATGAAGCCCAGTTTGGTATTCTGGCCGAGTTGGAGAATATTCCTGAAGTTCTTTTTGTGGAGGAGAGTTACTGGGATGGAACCTGCTAGGTCCCGCCACGGAGGCTTTTTCCTTCATCTCTTTCCCCACAGTCTGGAATATACTAGAGTTCTGAGCCACATAGTGAATGACCCATATATGCTCCTCATAGGTGAAGGCAGCAGCAGGAGCAGAAGACTCTGCTAGTTCCAGGGAACACTGTTCTGTTTGTAACTGAGGAGATCTTCGATATCTCCTGGGGTCATAGGTCACTTGGACCCTTTCCCTTCTTTTTTATCCATTCTCTGGACGATGGTTTTGTAGGTTATTTGCAAGAAGGCCTTTGAAAGGCTATTTTTAAGGAATACGAAGGTTCAAGGCTCTTTTTCTAGCGTCAAATGATGGGGCCGAAATCCTCACCGGGTGGATCAGAGATGATCCTTATAGTTTGTCGTTTGCTTTCCGTTTAAATCCGTCAATGGAACCTGAGAATGAAGAGAAAACGTTAGAGGCCCAGGGCGCTGTCCTGGAAAAACCCTCTGACGCTCAAGTCAGTTATGAGTGTTTTAGTAGGCAGTTTATGCTGGAATACAGGTTTAGAATGAACCTGGGTCAATATCTCGTTGAGAGTAAGGCTGCTTAGAGGTCAGCAGAGATAGTGTTTCTTGGAATATCTCTCACTGAAAGATCTCCGAAAGTTGTAGTTGAAGTTCAAGAATTGGATCCCTTTCTTTGTATTCATTGTCTTGCTTTTATTGTTCTCCTCCGTCCTCTGCCTCTGACGGCAGAGGGGATGTTTTCTTGTGCAGAGGGGCTATGGCATTATAGGTCTGTTGATGGAAGTAGGAGGCTGCTGATGGGACCAGTAGGTCTGCTGATGGGACTTTGACGTGTGTAGGTTGAAAAAGTCTGATGTGTCCCCCTTCTTTATACTGTATATCTGCCAGGTGATTCGACACTCAATAAAGTTGAGTTGCGCTTGACCCCTGGCAAGGGTTTGCCGAGGTGCAAAGATGGATCTGGAGTCCTGCTCTGATCTGGCTGAAGTGTTTTAGAATACGCCTCTTTAGGTAGAAGCTGAGGCTGGAAACCGGGGCCGAGTAAAACCTTTGATGTATTACTTACTGTTCCCATAATATGTGGATGCTTTGATAAATCAGTACTTTGCTGAGTTGGAGTGTAGTATGGCCGAGCAGAATTGCATCTATGATGAGCTGCAAGAGTTGGTCATCCCAATCTTGGATTTGCCGTTACTGTTTGTTGACTAACGGATGAATAATTTTTGGTCAATTAGATGACATTGAGGTGGCTGTATGGGCCCTGAAGAAAAGGAGAAAGGGGTTTGTCAGAAGGGGAAGGAGGGGAAACTGGAGCAGTAGTCGGCAGAAGAGGGGGATGGTGTTTGTGTGGTGGGGGCGGTGAAGAGGAGCGAATAGGTTGAGGGGTTGCTTGACGAAGACGATGATTAGTTTTGTTTAATTTATTGTTTGGTAATATAAGTAGAGGCGTTTTAAGTATGAAAAAAATGCGTTATTGTGACCTTTACTTCCCTTCCCCGCTGAAATGAGATTTTCCGACTTTAGTGGTATTGTGTCAAACCGCATAGAGGAATATGTAATTGACTTATCTCTCTCCTTTTCCTTTTTCCCAAATGACTCCAGCATTACAACTTTCGGCCGCCTCTGGACAAAGATTTTTTTGTTGGTTACTAGAAACTCAATTGCCGTGGAAACATAATCTATTTGTCAAGCACCTTTTGTCATTTAATGTACGACTCTTCCTGTCACAACAAAAATTGTAAATCAACTGCGTACAAGTCGTGAACCACTCTCCTTGCTTAATGGTGATAAAGATCCAAGTTTTCTTCACGTCTCCATTCAAAAATCCTCAATGAAATTCGCATGGACGAAAATAACTAGAAAGTTGATCTGCTAATGCCTCGTTTGTCCATGTTCTCTACTTTCTGCGCACATCGCAATGTTGAGCGTTGACATTGAACGTGCGCCACTTACCATTATGATTTCAAGATCAATAAAAATCACATTACTTAAATGCGCAGTATGAGTAGCTCGCATTTATTATTAGGTTTTCAGTTAGAGTTTGATTTTATTGAGCTGTTACACACACTATACTGAATGGATGCTCATAAGTAATGATGATTTCGGTCCTGAAATCAGGAGAAAACCGATGAAAGCGAAATCTTAAAAAGAATGAATAATTTACTGATCTAAACTGCAATTACACTCGGCATCAAGATACCGTTAAGGCCTAATGCCTAGCAGAATTTTTCATAAGCTTGAAATTTGGTCAGAGCCAACATCAGACCTGGAGGACTTGTTGCAATGACATTTACTGAAATCCTGGGCCAACACAGCTGCGTCTTCAATGCTCAGACGGGTTCCTTGCTGACCAACAACCACAGATGCAACCTTGGCTGCTAATCCGCCTAATCCTTTCGGATCTGATACGCCCTTTAACAAACCATACAGAATACCAGCTGCATAAGCATCCCCTGCGCCACAAGTATCAACTGGGATGCACTCTGAAGGAGGAATGTACACAGCCTCCCCCCTCTCACCAATATATGATCCTCTGGGCCCATCCGTCACTGAAACTAAAGGCACAAAGTGGCTTAGATACCGTGTCGCACTGACAGGGCTATCCATTGACGAAAATTGACAAAAAGCTCTGGCTTCATCGCTATTTGCAAAAACAATGTCAGCATAGCTCAACATTATTTCCCTGTAAGGGAAAAAAAATCAAATTGGGAAAAAATATCATCAGTATCACTGGCAGCAGCACATATTTGATTTTACCTTTTTATGTAAGTTCCGGCCTTTTTTTGATACTTATCTGGTCAGTTAGTTCACTCCCTCAGCTAACAAAACTAAAGATGATCCCCTGTCAGACATATAGAAAATTGTGCTAGATCGACGATTTCTGCCATGAAAAAAGAGATAGGAGTCCTTAAAGCAGCTAGACTTTTTCCGAGGGTTACCCCACTGAATCCCCACAAAATTAGTAGAATTTAATACCCTTCTTTATAAATTAAGCATGGAAAATCAATAACACAAAGTAGATCATTTTCAAACTTCAAACATCTATCTAGGACGGGAAACTAATGTTGCACCACATACACTACCTGCACTAGGTCTGCCGCGGAAATGGAGAAGGCTGGGAGGATGAAAGGTTGTGATAGTAGATAAAGAGTAGAAAAACTGTTAATTTTTGTCTTCTTGAACAATTCACCATCTTGTGGAGACGGATGTACATGTTGTATAGCATAACATGATTACACAAGTAAATTCTCACACAATTGGTTAACGGAACCTCCCTTTTTGACCACCGAAAAGAAAAAAACAATAATTCAATGCTGCAACGCAAAACTTCCAAGTCCAAGAAGGGATCACGAAATCATGTGTTCGCAAGTAACTTTTCATCGGGTCATTGGCTAAAGATTTAATTTAGCTGATGTAGGACTGCAGTTGAAGTCAATTTTAGTGAGAAAAAAGCAAGTTTTCTCCCAAATGTCTTTTACAGATCAGAATTTAGAAGAGAAATTGGAAGACAGATAGAGGATAGATTACCAGAATTCATCATAATGTCTTTCAATGCAGGAAGTATCAGATGCTGTGACTGCTACTAAAGCGCCCGATCTCCGTGCATCCTTGCATGCTTTGGTAATTGTTTGAATTGTGTCAGGAAGTTCAAATAAATATCCTTCAACCACTAATATGTTTGTTTTGGGAATTGCACTGGCCAAGCATGAATCATAACGAATTGCTGATGATGTGCCCTAATCAAAACAAGGACAGACGATAGGAAGGGGAAAAAAAATTCATGGATTGCCATTTAAAGTGGAGAAAACATCTCTTAATATGAACACACATGCAATTTTAGCAGACAAATGCATACACCAGATGGACGTACAACCTCGGTGACAAAGAAGAGCATGTAACCAGTCACAAAATTCAAGTGAACCTAGCCCGAACAGCAAAGAACAGGAGAGACATTCCACAAAAATTAATAAGAAAGGTTAGATGACTGTAAAATTCAACATCCAGATACATGTAAAAGAAAAAATGTCAAATCTACTACCTTAATAAATCTTCAAAAACTTTTATGGAATAGATACAGAACTTCAAGAAAATTCTGCAGTTACTAGTAATATTTAATAAGAATAAGATAAAGATGCTGAGACATAGTATGTTGAATACTGAAAATGAGATGGAGTCGGTGTGGAATCAACAGCGCATTTAAGATTTACTCAACCAAATCTAACAACATGCAAAACCTAACAACATGCAAAACCTTGTACGTGCAAAATCAGCTAGGGCAAGTCTGAACCTTGAACATGCTAAATTGGCTTGGTCAAGACTGCTCACGCCTGATTTGAAACCAGAAGAGTCATCCACACTCAAATCCTACAGTTACGAAGTTGATAAAGATGAGAAGTTCGTAGCAATCTCACCTCAGGAAGTCAGCAAATACAAACTCAGACGGAACACAACTATCGTATGTCAAATTCTTGGGAACTACAATCTGGAAAACTTTCAGAGGAAAGATGAAATAGAAAAGGCCTTTTGAAAATACAAAAGCTAGACGAAGATTTGTTCCTATCCAAGTTCCAATCTGAAGCATGAGCAAGATATATTAGATCTATCCTCACTACCCTTCGGGAATATGGTCCTTTTTCTCTGACCTTAGAACCCACAGGAAAAAATCAAAAAGCTTAAATTGAATGCTATTCCTGTATGAGTCTACTTTCCCTTTCTCAGATTGTAATATTTCAACCTAGTTACGTTTGGAACGTTAGGAACTCTGATAGGGAAGCCTCTATTCATGGATAAAGCCACTACAACTCAAACAAGACTAGCTTACGCGAGGATGTGTATAGAGATTAATGTGGTGATGAGCTTCCTGTCAAACTAAAGTTAATTGATGAATATGAGGAAAGATGTTTGATAAAAAGTAACCTACGAATGGATGCAAATTCAATGTACCAAATGTAAAACCTTTGGCCATGACTGCAAAGTTGAGGTGACAGCAAACAAAATTGTCAACGCCCTACTAATAGGGTACATAACTGGAAGTCTCAAGATAAACCTTGGGTTCAAAAGAGAACTCAGTCAACTATGTTGCGCAAAGGTAAGAGTACTCAGAAAGAGGATCTCGCTACAAAGGAGGGGGATGCCCATAGAGAGAACTCCCTTCAACAAAATAGAAATGAGCCAAAGAAACTCGACGGGACCACCCACTTAAAGGGAAGCCCTCACAAAGTTGGAAGCAAGGTATGTAAAATAAATGAGGAAGTGCCTAACAGGAACCCTTCAAGCTATAAAGGTAACACCAAAAAAATCTTTACACTAGCTGATCAAGAAACAGAGGTAAATGATGACCCTCGAGATGGAGAAGAGGGCCAAGAGGAGGATTTGAACACTCAAGAGCCTAATAACAAAGCCAAGGAGTGTGAAAAGGAACAAGTAGATGAATCCATAGATCAGGATAATGAGTGTGAAAAGAGACCCAACCTCCTCCTAAGAAACACTATGAGGAGGACTATGCCTCCTCGGATCATGTCCCTTATGAAATAGCATACAAGAGTAGTATAGTTTGAGCAAAGAAAAAAAGAATCCCTATACATGGGGGATATTCCAGCTCTAAAATGGATCAAATAAAACAGCTAGACAGGAAAAAGTTATAAAACATAGATAATGACCCCCCGCCCCCAAGGAAATATAGTCGAAGAGGTAGTGGGGGAAGGCCAAGGGGATCAAAATCGTTCAAATGATCAACTTACGTTGATGAAATGTGAGGGGGCTCGATTCCCCGATAAGACAAAAAGAAGAAAAGACTATATTAGAGAAAAGAACGTAAGACTTATTGGATTGATAGAAGTTAAGACAAAAAAATCTTGATAGTATGTCTAGGAAGCTATTTAGACGTTGGGAGGTGTTGCATAACACCCTTCCAAGTACAGTTTCTGGGAGTTGGCTAGCTTGGAACCCAACCCTTCTTGAAGTTAAGCTATTGCACCATAATGAACAGACTATTACCGATAAAATAAGGTCAATTTTCTCCAAGGATGAATATCTCATCCAAATAGTTGTATATGGATACAATGAGAGGAGTAATTAAAGACACCTTTGGATGGAGTTAAGATAACGGTACCAATTATATGGTGATCAAACTTGGTTAATAATGTGAGACTTTAACATGATACTAGATGGACAAAGGAAACCAGAGCTAAAAGGATTGATAAAAAATCAAGGAGTTTACAGAGTGGGTGAAAGTCGTAGACATGATAAGTATTTCTTCTAGAGGTTTTGAGTACAGTTGGTCCAACAAGGATGAAGACCACGGAGTCTACAAGATTGACCATATATTATGTAAGGAACATTGAAAAAACAAAATCTCTCACTTTCAATTAGGTTATGAAGCCACTATTTTCTCTAATCACTCTTTAGGTATCTTGTTCATTCTAATAAAGAACAAATTCGGTCCCAAGCCGTTTAAATTTATGGAGGGCTGGATGAAACATCCAAGTTTCGAGAACGTCCTAAAGGAGAATTGGGAAGCTGAGGAGAGTGGCAACCCTCTAACATGACTAGCTAAAATGCTTAAGAGACTAAAGAATCCTTTAGAAAAGCTGAATAAGGAGAAGTACAAGTATATCTCTCTACAAGTACACAAGGCTAGAGTAAGCTTGAACTAGTACAGAGTGAATTGGTAAAATGCCGTGTGAATACTCAGTTTCAAGCAAAGGAGAAGCATCTGCTGGAGAGCTATTCCTGACTTTTACACTTTGAAGAATTCTTCTTTAGAGAGAAGTTTAGGATCAAGAAGATGAAAGAGGGAGACAAGAACAATAAATTCTTTCACATAACAGTAAAAACACATAATGCTAGGAATAAAATGCTTAAGCTCCAAACTAGGATGTAATGATAGAGGACTATGAACAAGTAAAGGTTATGGCTTCAATTTTTTTTGAAAAGCTCTTTACTGGCCCTAACTTACTGAAGTTGGTACCTTAAACTAGACTATGAGGACTCTTTCTAGTGCACAGAATCAGTCTCTTTCCTCTTTTGTCTCTAGGAATGAAATTAAAGAAGCCATATTCTCTTTGAAATCTGACAGTACACCAGGACCAGATGGGTATAGTATGGAGTTCTGTAAAGAGAACTGGTCACTGTATAGGGGGAGAATTACTTGATGCTATTGAATTCTTCAAGAAAAACTTCATTTATTACTCTATTAATGGCACAACCATCTCCTTAATCTCTAAAGTAGACAATCTAATAAAATGAAGGAATTTAGACCTATATCATGCTTTAATGTTACCTACAAAACGAATCCTAAGACACTGGTAAACAGATTGAAACCTTTGATCCCTCTCCTACTTATGAGAATCAATCAGCCTTTGTCAAGGGTATAACCATACAAAACAATATCCTCTTAACGCATGAAATTGTCAAAAATTACAAGAGAGTAGGGGGGTTTAAGTGTTGTGCAATAAAGGGAGACATTATGAAAGATTTTGACACTGTTAGTTGGCAGTACTTTAAGCAGATCTTAGAAGATGAATTTTCCTAGAAGCTACATTAGCTGGGTTTGGACTTGCATTTCTATTGCCTTATTCTCTGTTAACCTCAATGGAGCTTTGGTTGGAAATTTCAAAACAACAAAGGGGCTGAGGCAAGGTGTCTCTTTATCTTTTCGTCTTTTTATCCTTATTATGGAAGTGTTCGCTCAACTTTCAAAAGGGAAGATTCCCAACTCCTCATTCAATTTTAATCCTAAATGTGAGAAACTAAACTTCTCTTCATTAATCTTTGCGGATGACATTTTTATTCTTTCAAAGACTGATATCAACTCTATACATGTCATTAAAGAGGCCTTCTTGGAATTCCAAGCCTTCTCAGGCCTTCAACCGACTCTTTAAAAATATGAAATCTTCACATCAGGCATTCCCTCTCAGGAAAAAAACAACACACAACACACATACCCAGTATATCCCAACGACAGAAATAAAGATGAAATTGCAAACCTTTTAGGAATGGAATGTGGAACTCTTCCTATCAGGTATCTGGGGGTTTTTTTAATTGCAGATAATCTATCTTTCTTTGATTGTGGTGTGCTACTTGACAAGATCACAAATAGGGTTCAAAGCTGAACTGTCTCTAAGCTTTCCTACGGTGGAAGGTTTCAATTAATCAACTCAATCCTCATTGTCACAGTGAGGATTGGACAACCTTCTACTTTCATTCTAAAAGGGCTATCTGAGAAATAAAGAAAACTCTAAAGGCTTTCGGGTGGGGAAGAAATCAAAAGTGAATTGGAAGTTAGTTTGCCATTCTAATGAGATAGGTGGATGAGATGTCCCAGACGTGGTAAATGTAAACACGTGGTTACATCATGAAGAGTATTTGGGAAACATACAATCACAAAAAGAGCCCCTGGATAAAATAGGTTCATACAATTTTTTTTTGTAAGTAATAAGTTCATACAATTATTTTAAAGGGGAAATCAATATCAGAGGTTAGACCAAGACACTTTGATTCTTGGTTCAGGAAAAAGTCCCTCTGGATAAAGGACAAATTTGCCCACTGTGTTGGCAGGAATATTAGTAATGGTGCAGACACTTCACTTTGAAATAATCATTGGCAACCACAGGGTGTTCTAAGTGTTGAACATCTAGAACTCAAGAGGAAGCTAATGAGTTTTGCGGATGCCGAAGTCTCAGATGTTATTCATGGGTCTTAATGGAGGATTCCCTATAGTAGGGCCTGGATGACCAAGTCATCTCCTTCAATCCGGCATGGGAAACAGTTTGCATTACTCAGAGAGTGGATTCCTGATGCTAGTTACCTAATTCTTCCTTTTCTGTAAAAAAAGCAATAAGGGTTCTTAAGCCCCTTCTTCTACGGTAGAGCAGGAGAAAATCGTTTAATATAATCATCTTCAACGTTATACAACCATTCTTTGACTTGCGAGTTGGAAGTAGACAATACAAGCTCCTTAACTGGGGTATTATTAGTACTAATTCACGTGTTTTGTATCACAAGTTTGCAGAAGATCATGAACACTTTTTTTCAATGCTCCTACACAAAGGTGTGGATTGCCTTTCTGAAGCAAACAAAATACAAGGACAAGCTGTACACTTGGTCATGCATCATCTCCTAGCTATTCTCCAGAAACAACTAGAACTCTAAATTCAAAAAAGACATCGTCATCTTGGATTCTTAGCCGCAGTTTATTGCATCTGGAAGGAAAGAACAAGTGCTACTACCAACAGTTGGGTAGAGATACTCGAGCCTTAATCAAGAAAATTGTGAACTCCATCATGTATGTAGGTAGTTCTTGGAAGGAATAAAAAAATTGTAAGTTCAATTAGGAACTTTCAGTTAACCATGACATTCTCCTTCATTGGATGACTTTCTCTACTGGAACCACAACAGACCATAATAATCCTGTCTCGAAAATTTGTCAACATATATGCCATCTACTGGTTTGGTAATTTTGAAAGCTACAGGACTGTTTTCTAAAATATTTGGCTCGCTACTTCTCTTCTCAAGCCATGGCCTACTTTGATGCCCTTCACCTTGTTACTGCTTTTGGTTTTTTCTTTTCCTACTCCTCCTGCATTCTACCTTGTTTTTTTGTACTTTTTGGCTTCTGGATTTGAAGGTTACTGGACGTATTCTGATTGTAAATGGAGATAGGGATGACCCTTATTTTGAGTGAGGGCTAAGAGTTTTTGGTTCCAAATGTGGAAGACTATGCGGAGTTTGTACTATTTGGATGCGAAGGTTTCCAATCATCCACCTTCATGAGTATGGTTAGATGATTAGCTGTTGGAGGGTCTTAAGAATCCAGTTTTTGACTAACCTCACATTAGCTTATCCTGGTGGTGTCA
This sequence comes from Eustoma russellianum, assembly GCA_036186865.1. Taxonomy (NCBI): domain Eukaryota; kingdom Viridiplantae; phylum Streptophyta; class Magnoliopsida; order Gentianales; family Gentianaceae; genus Eustoma; species Eustoma russellianum. The sequence goes on along the minus strand of AP025042.1, from coordinate 1,391,908 downwards.
TATATGTGGTGATGTCTTCTGTTGCTGCTGTTGGTGAAAATGCTCTCTGTCATTGTTCTGTTTCTAACTTATCATGCCTCTGATTTTACTGTTTAACAGATGTTAGGTAGGTTTTACCTTGTAATTTTTTTTACAATTTTGGCTACTCCCCTTCAGTAGAGTTTCTCTGTTGTTTTTGTTCACTCATTGAGAATGTCTTTTGCCTTTATTTTTGGAAGTTGTAAAGAGGATTTGTTTGGCACTAGACTTTGGTTTAAATATGCTAGAAAACACTTTGTGCTTTTGTATTTTGAGCATGTTGTTCTTGCTGTTGACCTCCCCTCGCAACCACTGTGTAAAGATGTCTAATATTTCCGGATAACCAAATCCGATCCAATTTATTGTAATCGATTAGTAAACATGTTGGTTAATCGTTGGGCCCTTTAGGATCGAAATCCCCCGCACTTCCAATTTATTGTAATCGATTAGTAAACACGTTGGTTAATCGTTGGGCCCTTTAGGATCGAAATCCCCCGCACTTCGGGGATGTTTCTATTCCTTAATAAATAATACACATTTTTTCATAGAGAAAAACTTATTCACCTATAGAAGGCATTTCAGAACTCTCACACTGCAGCTTTACTCAATTCTATGTGTAGCAACTAGAATTTACAGGATGATAGCTTTGCTTACGCAAAAAGCATTACGTTATTACCGAGGAAATTAGTACCTAATAGTCAAACCCTTGACATCATGGAACATTGAATAGTTAATGAATGCAAATTGGAATTGTCGTTTTAAAAGGTGTATCGTTCAACCCCATTATTTCCTGTCAAATAACAAAATAGATTAAGCATTTACGAGATATTCCAAATACTTCTCTTTCACAAAATATTTACATATTCTCAATTTATGTACCCAGCAACTCTGCTAGATTGCAACGAGCAACAGAGCTTGCAACAACAGGTCGTTTGTGCCAGAAATGGAATAAGTAACTCTAGGTACAAATTGTTGCTAGAAACTGAACATGAATTCTCCTAATCAACTATAAGATATAATGAAAGATCCTGCATATCAGTTAACTTCAGGAATTGGCTTAAGCAAGAAGAACCACAAATACAAACATGTAATTAACTTCGTAAAGTTTCAAAAAATCTGATTCAGAAAGAAGGCTCAAGAATGCTCCACACCTGATAAGCAAGCATAGTACGTTGGGCATCTGCAGTTGTGAGAACTATTACTGTTCCAGTTGTTGACTCAGCCACTGATGGCAACAGAAAATTCACATGGGCACGTTGGAGTTTTGATCTAGGAATGAAACATAAATTAATCAGGAAAACTTCTGATCCTTTAATTCCATGTGAAATTCCCGAGCAGCACAAAATTATCCGACAAATCATGGAGAAAAAATAATTATTAAGAAAAGGATTAACTTATGCTAGCAAATCGAAAAGCCATATAAGAGTAAACTAAGAATTCTCACCGATAAAATCCCCCCAGTGGATCAGTTCCAACACTGCCAGCCATAGCGACATTGAGAGGCGGACCTCCAACATGCTGATTCCCAAGCCTGGCCAAAGCGACCAGGGTGTTAGAAAGAGATCCACCAGCTGCAGCTTTGTAGCTGCATCCATCCATGGCTCGCAAAACCCTACCCCTCTCATCATGATTCACCACCTTCCTTGTACCCTTTTCTAGATCCAGTCTCTCTAAAAAATCATCATCCACCATGCCTGAAAAATCTACCTGTCATTTTGAAACAAAAGCCAACTGTTATTACTTCTATAAAAAAGAAAACAAAGACACAGGAGGATCAGGGAAAATTTTTTGCATGTCAATTAAAAGGAAGCACTACAATGGCTGCTAGACTGGGTAGATGGTCAAGCTAAGGATGGTACTGATGTGGAAAGGGAAATGGAGGGGATGGCAAATTAAAGATGAAAACATGCAGAGCGTAAGACGGAGCATAAGCATTCCCCCTCCCAGAATTCTTTCTCAGTTTCTTTTAATATTCATGCCTTATGCCTATAAATGCCATTCAATTATTTTATATAGTATTTTATAATATAAAAGCATCCACAAGAAAATAAGTGCAAGCAGAAAGTTTCAACAAATTATTATAAAACCTCAAGCTAATAGGCACAACACAGTACGCTTAAGCATAAATAGAAGCTTATGGTTCCTAATACCTGAGTAACTCCCAGGTCGACCCTTAGATTTCAATCTTGAAGAAGTCCAAATCTTTACTCTACATATGTGGTATATTTTGAGTCTGATAAGACAGCATCTTTAGAGTACGTTTTGTATTGATGAAAAATGCATTAGTACTGAATCAGAAGCAGATGAAACTTTTCTTATTTAGGAATTTTTCATTTATGTAGTATAGCAAGAATAAAATACAAAAGAGGAGAAAGGACAAAAAGGTCCCATATACACACCGCCAACAGCTCATTTAAACTAGTGTAAAAGAAAAAACCAGCCAACCTTTTAATCAGATATTTTCTGGTCAAGGTTGAAAACTAATGCTAATTTCTCAATTAGTTCAATTCCTAGTGACAGTCCTCCAAGAAGCCATACTCATTCTAATGATGCCAAAAGGTTTCTTGAACCTTTCTCCCCATATTCTTCCTAGTGTTATTGTATATCCTTCGTTTTCTTTCTTGATACAAGCCCATAAACAGTGGCAATCAAACCTGACCAAGCTACATCTCACTAAGAACAACTTTTTCTATGCTGTCCCATAGCCCCGTTAAGCACTCTCCACCAAGCTGAAAGAAACAACACAGACATATATACATAGGCAAATGCGAGATCTACGCCATTAATACTTATCCACATATTATTCCAAATTAATGTGTGTAATATCATGACTTACTTTTTGCTCTTGGATCAACAGCATGTTGACGCTTGGATTGGTAGAATTTTGAAAAATAAAATACAATTCTTTCTTGCGGCCTCGAGTGAAGTTAGGAATTGCTTCGCTCAGTGGAATTTCCAGAATCATCTTTTGAATTGTCATTTGGTAGGCGTTTTCCTTTCATGATGTTGACATGGTCCAAGTTAAAGTAGGTGGTGACTTCTGTTTATGTTTCTTTTAGCCAATATCTGAACTTTGGTAAGACCATTGTCGCAAAGCAGACCCGTTGAAGGGGAACCGGGAAAACTTTGAGTTTTCAGTTCTGTTGATAGCAAAAGTTTGTACGGAGATTGCTGGCCCTGACAACCAATCAGGGGAAAGCAGTGGTAGCGATATTTTTCTTTTTTTTTCTTATGGTGGTGAATTTTGTTGTTTTCCTATGAAACAAGGGGGAAAACATGAGCATAACTTTGATGACACGAAAGAAAGTGAAAAGCATTAGGTGCGCACTAGTTTTACTCATGCTGCAAACGGCTATATGACTGTGGTTTTCTGGGAGTGACAAATGGAGGGAGATACAATTTCTAGCCATTTGTACTTATTCACGAGCTGATAGGCTGAGTTTGTTAGGGATAGGTGGAGGAAGCAGATGGTGTGTCGGCATGACCACTTCGCTTTGGAGAAAGGTCAGGAAGAGATCTTGAGGTGAGTATATTTAGTAATCTATTTAAGCCTTTACCAAGGTGTGGATAAGCTATATATCTATCTGCGCATATATGTGTTAGGTGTATATACACATTTGTATACGTAGATGTGCACACTAACAAAATATAAACAACATAAGCTTGTGCTTCAAAGTTTGGCTGCCTAAACAATTTGACCAAGCTCCGTCCTGGCCCTGGGAGATAGATTGCTCCAACCAAATTGCATAGGTAAGTCAAACAGAAGAAAGACGTAGTGTGTTTTAGTCCTTGAAATCTCAAGCAATATATACGTGCCAACTTGAAAGCTTGAAATAAGAGGTCAATCGACAGTATGCATCGGTAAGGAACCGGCCCAGGAGGAGGAAGCTACAAAAGGCTATGCCTGTGCGCCAATCCATGGACAGGGAATCAACAGTGGCTAATTCAGTTTAAGATAAAATGGGGGGAAATGGAAAGGGATGAATAGAAGTCAAGAAACCAAAATACAGGTGAAAGTGGAAAGAAAGAACACTCGTGAACCAAATAATGCAAAAAAGTAAATTACCATAGCCTGGGCAAGACCCAAGACGTCCCATTTCGCTGGAGAAGAACCGAAGTCGGTGAGTTGTAGGTCGGCATCAAAATCAAATTCACCTGCAACAGTGGGACTAATTGTTTCGCCAAAATCATCCGAGGAAGAGGGCGTTGTTTCTTCAGCGTCATCGCCATAAGCTGAAGAGGTGGAATTCAAACAGGCAAAAGGAACGAAACGGCACGACGATTGCTGTAGTTGTCTCCTATCACTAGCATGAAGGCAGACAAAGAAAGGGACTGAAGCTAGAGGTTGATGATGGAAAGGAAATAAAGATGAGGAGTTTTTGAGACTAGGAGGCCAACCACCAAGTATGAATTTGGAAGAGGAGCAAACTACATTAACCAATGACATCTTTTCTCCAAATCCTTGTGTCAGGGCTAATCTTATATTTGGATTAAATATTGGAGCCTAGAGGTGGTAATGTCAGACTCACGGGGAAGTCGGACCTCCTCCTCTCTCGATAGAAAAGTAATCCACTGAAAATGGTTTCTGGACTTCACCACCGTGCCCGTTCTTCCTTCTCCTTTATCCTCCCCAGTCAATATCGGGCGGCTGTGATGAATTACTAGGAAGGAATAACGGTACAGAACGACGTGGATAAATGCGTACATCATCCTTTTCTTGCAATTTCAAAATGTCAAATATCCGTCGTTCAAATCTCTGCCGTGGCATCGAACTACGATGTAAATTAAGAGGTTAAAGTATGGGTTATTGTGTATTATTAAGGGTGTTAGTGGGATAATGGATGTCATATATTTACACCCACTAAGGATAGTGGATGTCCAAATATTTATACCCAGTGGAGTAGTGGGCATTAACCTTAGGAATAGGTTACACTTGTTATACCCTATAAATGGATACCTTCTTGTATCAATTGACACACCTTTGAAGAGATATATTATACAATCTTCTTGTTGTTATCTTTATATTTTTGTGTGAGTTTATAACACGTTATCAGCACGAAGCTTTACCTGCTATAGAAGATCCATCGTGGTAAGATCACACTTTGTTGTTTCGTCATTCTCATTTGGTGTAACTGAGAACTGTGTAGTGTGTGCATAACGAAATTTAAATTCAAGTATGTTCCCTAGAATTCTGGAGAGCAACCCATTTGTGTGTGTGTTTATTTTATATATATATTCATGTGATAAATAGTTTGTGTATGTGTGTGGTGCTGGGACAGTAGCCAAAAGGAGGTTTTTTTTTTTCTAGGAATCTGAATTACATAAATTGCATATGCATGTGTTGTGGCCAAGTGGCCGAGGTATTTCTGCTCCGCATTTGCATATTTGCTGAATCATTTGTACAGAAATAGAACAATAGAAATGATCTCCTGAAATCTAAGGTAAACAAATCACCAAGAGGTTTTTGACCATCTATGTGGGACATAAAAATGGATGTAGGCAGCATTGAAATGAGTATAGGATGTTATTTGTGTTGCTGACTGCCCATATTATATGGATAAAAGGAAAAATAGGAAAGGTGCATATTGGTTTTCTTTCTTTTTGGTCACTGCCGTGGCCAACAAACAGTAGAATTTTTTTTTTCCTTTAAAAAAAAATCTTGTGAAAGTATTCGGCCACTGCATATTATGTTATCTCCATGATATACACATACATTTTCATGCCCATTTTATGTTACATTGTTTAGATATTTTCATATATTTTGGTATTCTGAGTCACACTTGTTGTATTTTTTTCATGTATAAATCAGACCAATGGCGAACATCACCAAACTGGAATTTGCTGCCCTTGATATTTCTGGCAGAAATTACATGGCATGGGTTCTTGATGCTGAAATCCATTTGATGGCTATGAACCTCGGGCATACTATTAAGGATGATGTTGTGGCTAGTGAGCAAGATAAGGCTAAAGCCATGATATTCATTCGCCATCATCTCCACGACGGGCTGAAATCCGAATATCTTGGGGTGAAAGAGCCTCGAGAATTGTGGAAAAATCTGGAGGAACGATGTGATCATTATAAAAGTGTTATCCTCCTAAAGGCTCGATATGACTGGTTGTACCTGAGGTTGCAAGATTATAAAACAGTCAATGAATATAACTCTGCTATTTTTCGATTGTCTCTCAATTGAGGTTGTGTGGTGATAAAGTCACTGATGCTGACATGTTAGAAAAAACATTCACTACTTTTCATGCATCGAATATGCTCCTGCAACAGCAATACAGGGAACGAAATTTTGAAAAATATTCCCAGCTAATTTCATGTCTCTTAGTTGCTGAACAAAATAATGAACTGTTAATGAAAAATCACACTTCTCACCCGACCGGGTCAAAACCATTCCCTGAAGTGAATGCAACTTTTAATGGTCGTGGTAGAGGTCGTGGTCGTGGTCGTGGTCGTGGCCGTGGCCGTGGTAGAGGTCGTGGTCGTGGTAGAAGCTTTGCACCATACCACCAGAAGTGGGAAAATAATGAAAAGCCGCATGAAAAGGCAAAAGCTGCAAAAGATGGTGCAAAAGCTAAGCATCACGATGAGACATGTTATCGATGCGGATCTCAAGGTCATTGGTCTCGTACTTGCCGCACACCAAAACATTTGGTGGATCTTTATCAGGCATCCCAGAAGGATAAAGGCAAGGGAAAACAAAGTAATTTTGCAGACTTTGGAAACATAGCAGATAATGATGACACAATCCCCAATCATTTTGATGATTTAGATCTTGAAGATTATCTTATGGGCCCGAGTATGGATGGCAATGGAATCCAGTTTGTGGATGATGTTACAAATAACAATGGTCAAGCATAATTATGTAGGATATCTAGTTATTAGTCATGTTTTCTTGGATAAGTTTTATTTAGTTTATGACGTTTTAGCCTGCAACTTTGTTTCCATTTAAACTTACCTATCAGCATAAATAAAATTTATTTGTCATTTAAATTTTCCATTTATATATTGATTCTTTGGAATTAAATTTAATTATGAACATTGTGTATGTTATGCTAGACATATATTCAAGATGAATGGTAGGGACATCTGTCTGGTTGACAGTGGAACGACACACACAATTCTTCGTGATCGAAAATATTTTTCGACATTGCAATTGACAAAAGCAAATGTTAGTACAATTTCAGGAACTACATCATTGATTGAGGGCTCTGGAAGAGCAACTATTATACTATCGGGTGGTACACATATATTGATAAATATGGCGTTATTTTCTACCAAGTCGAAACGAAACTTGTTGAGTTTCAAAGGCATACGTCTTAATGGTTTTCATATTGAAACCATGAATAAGGGGAATATGGAATTTTTATGTATTATATACGAAGAATCAGGCCAGAAGCTTGTAAAAGAACAATTCCCAATTTTCTCATCTGGATTGTATTATGCGACTATACATCCAGTAGAATCTAATATTGTGATGAACCAGAAGTTCAATAATCCAACATTATTCATGTTATGGCATGATCGACTTGGCCATCCGGGGTCAGTAATGATGCGTAGAATTGTACAAAACTCACATGGACATCCTTTAAAGAACTAGAAGATTCTTTTACCTCGTGATTGTGTGTGTTGCTTGTTCACAAGGAAAATTGATCACGAGGCCATCCCCAATGAAGGTTCATGTCGAATCTCCCATATTTTTACAACGAATACAAGGGGATATTTGTGGACCTATCGATCCACCGTGCGGACCATTTCGTTATTTCATGGTCTTGTTAGATGCCTCCTCGAGATGGTCTCATGTGAGTTTGCTTTCGACAAGAACAGTAGCATTTGCCAAGCTTCTTGCTCAGATTATACGCTTAAGAGCACAATTTCCGGATTATCCAATTAAATCTATTCGTCTTGATAATGCTGGCGAATTTACTTCCCAAGTTTTCAATGATTATTGCATGTCGATTGGGATTGATGTTGAGCATTCAGTGGCACATGTGCATACTCAAAATGGCCTGGCAGAGTCATTTATAAAACGTTTACAACTGATTGCTAGACCTATGCTCTTAAGATCTAATTTACCCATGACAGCTTGGGGACATGCAATTCTGCATGCATCTGCATTAATACGGCTTAGATCTAGTTCGTTTCAACCATATTCTCCATTGCAAATGGTATCTGGCCAGCAGCCTGATATTTCACACTTAAAGATTTTTGGTTGTGCAATTTATGTTCCGATTGCTCCACCACAACGGACAAAACTGGGTCCTCAAAGACGTCTAGGCATATATGTGGGTTTTGATTCTTCATCTATTGTGAGATATGTTGAGCCCCTGACGGGTGATTTATTTAAGGCACGATATGCCGATTGTCATTTTGATGAGAAAGTTTTCCCGCCGTTAGGGGGAGACAAAGTACCGTTTCCTGAAGAACGACGTGAAATTACATGGAACGTTCCTTCACTTTCTCATCTTGACCCACGAACAAATCAATGCGAGCAAGAAGTAAGAAGGATAATTCATTTACAAAATGTTGCAAATCAGTTGCCTGACGCATTTACTGATAGTCAAAAAGTAACAAAATCCCACGTTCCGGCGATGAATACCCCAATTTGGCTTGATGTCTCTAAAAGACATGATACTGGTATACCAAAAGCAAGTCTAAAACGTGGACGCCCTGTCGGTGCAAAAGATAAAAACCCTCGAAAGAGAAGGGTACAAGTTAATGCTCCCGAAGAGAATACTCCAGAAGAGCAAAGAAGTTCACAACTTGAAAGCGCTATAGAAATTAAAACTGATCAGTCTAAAATTGATAAACAAGTTGCTCCTGAAGAAGGAAGTGAACAAAATTTTGAAGAAATCTCTTTGAATTATGTAAGTTCAGGAGAAAATTGGGATAGACAAAAGGTTATTATTGATCATGTTTTTGCTTATGGTATTGCATGTGAAATTGTGAATGAGGATCCTGAACCGAGATCTATTGAACAATGTCGACGCAGAAATGATTGGCCAAAGTGGAAAGATGCAATCCAAGCAGAACTGAAATCATTAGAAAGTCGCAAAGTATTTGGACCTGTAGTCCAAACCCCTGAAGGGATAAAACCTATTGGATATAAATGGGTTTTTGTACGAAAACGCAATGAGAAAAATGAGATTGTGCGATACAAGGCACGTCTTGTTGCGCAAGGTTTTTCACAAAGGCCTGGGCTTGATTATGATGAAACATATTCTCCAGTAATTGATGTCATAACATTACGATATCTAATCAGTCTGGCAGTTGCTAAAAACCTTGATATGCGGTTAATTGATGTGGTTACCGCATACTTATATGGATTTTTAGATAATGATATTTATATGAAGATTCCTGAAGGATTAAAATTGCCTACAAAATGTGATCAAAAGGCACATGGATTATACTCAATCAAATTACAGAGATCCTTGTATGGACTAAAACAATCTGGCAGGATGTGGTATAATCGTCTCAGTGAGTATCTCATTAGAGAAGGATATGTAAACAATCCAATTTGTCCATGTGTATTTATCAAAAGATCTGAAAATGGGTTCTCTATAATTGCTGTTTACGTTGATGACTTGAATCTTGTTGGAACTCCTGAAGAGCTAACCAAAACTGCTAATTATCTCATGAAAGAGTTTGAGATGAAAGATCTTGGAAAAACAAAATTTTGTCTCGGCCTGCAGATCGAGCATTTGCCTAATGGAATCTTTCTTCATCAATCTACGTACACGGAGAAGATCTTGAAGAGATTTTATATGGATAAAGCTCACCCATTGGGCAGTCCTATGGTGGTACGATCATTAGATGTAAAAAAAGATCCATTCCGACCACCAGAAGATAATGAGGAATTATTAGGTACAGAAGTACCTTGTCTTAGTGCTATTGGTGCTTTAATGTATCTTGCAAATTGCTCGAGACCAGATATAGCATTCTCAGTGAATTTATTGGTGAGATATAGCTCTACACCAACACGAAGGCATTGGAATGGTGTCAAGCATATTTTTCGCTATCTTCGGGGAACAATGGATATGGGTCTATTCTATTCAAAGAATTATGAGTCACAATTGGTGGGATATGCTGATGCGGGCTATCTATCTGACCCGCATAAGGGAAGATCACAGAGTGTATATGTTTTTACTTGTGGAGGTACTGCTATATCATGGAGATCAGTGAAGCAGACATTAACAACCACATCTTCCAACCATTCTGAGATTTTAGCATTACATGAAGCGAGTCGTGAATGTGTATGGTTAAGGTCGATGATTCAACATATACAAGAATCATGTGGATTATCTTCATTAAGAAACACTCCGACGAAATTGTTTGAAGATAATGTTGCATGTATTGCTCAAATTAAGAATGACTATATCAAAGGAGACAGAACGAAGCATATATCGCCAAAATTTTTCTACATCCATGATCTTGAGAAGAATGGCGACATTGATATCCAGCAGATACAATCAAACAAGAATTTTGCTGATTTATTCACCAAAGCACTACCAACAACTACATTTAGAAAGATGGTCTACAACATTGGAATGCGTCAACTCAAAGACCTCTTGTCAGCATCAGGGGGAGTGTGATTACTATACATACTGTACTCTTTTTCCTTCGTCCAAGTTTTTATCCCACAGGGTTTTTCTTGGCAAGGTTTTAACGAGGCAGTATATCACACTTACCAATTTTAGGAATGTGTACTCTTTTTCCTTCGACCAAGTTTTTATCCCACTGGGTTTTTCTTGGCAAGGTTTTAACGAGGCATATTCTATAAAATTTGGACATCCAAGGGGGAGTATTCTGTATTATTAAGGGTGTTAGTGGGATAATGGATGCCATATATTTACACCCACTAAGGATAGTGGATGTCCAAATATTTATACCCACTAAATGTAGTGGAGTAGTGGGCATTAACCTTAGGAAGAGGTTACACTTGTTATACCCTATAAATAGGACACCTTCTTGTATCAATTGACACACCTTTGAAGAGATATATTATACAATCTTCTTGTTGTTATCTTTATATTTTTGTGTGAGTTTATAACATGGGTAGATTAGTAAAACATTATCATCAATCTATATACCAGATAAACAAAGTGGCGAAGGGATATGTAACGTGTGGGAATTTACTGAACAGTTCGAATCAAATCCTAAAGAAAACTAAAAAGCGTAGTATCCAAATACAAATACTCAAATACGATCACATCTCAAATTCCCATTTTCGATGTCCTAATAACCCCCTCACTCACACATACGTATATGCATATACATGCACACGCTCATACATGTATATATACACATATATACATACACGTACCTCCCTCGGCCCACTTTTCCCTAACTTACTATCCAACTCACCTCACCCCTCACCCAACACATTCTGCCAACACTGTCCAGCCCCACCAAAGCTGCCGCCAGCCACTACTCCCCTCCCCACTCCCTAAAACCCTAATTACACTCCACCACTTTCTACCGCTCATTATCCCTGTTAAACAACAAATTTAGAATGGCTAAATTGACCCCAAAAATGAGCCTATATGCATGCATACATGAAACAAAGTGTTTTATTGCATCGTATGTTTTAATAGATTTTACGCGTAACAAACCGTACCACGCGACGATTGATTCCAACAACTTACATTACATTATGATTTTTGATATGTACGCTATTGGAGCGCCGTCCTGACATCGGGACCGGAGTGGTGGATGTTCGGGGACATATGTTTACGTTATGGCCGGCTGTAACACCTTGTCTGGAACACGTGGTCTCCGAAGGTCAAGTTGATTCACGAGAGTTTGAAGGCAGCCCAAGATCGCAACAAAAGTTAGACAGACACTAAGAGACAACTGGTAAAATTCGATATGGGATAGATATTAAGTAGTTGGTCAAGTAAAGTATGACCAAGCCAGTGATGGTTAGTTGATCTTTTCGGATGATCAGCCACCATGGATCTGAGACATATAATATGTTAGTCCAATTTCGTATTGGAGAATTGTAATCGCTGCATATGTGAAAAGCAGTATTCGCTGGAACTCATGCCGAAAACGTAAACTTTAAATATATGTCATTGGAAAAAAAGATAGTATACTTTAATCACTCATTATTATAGGTTCATGAATTCATAATTATGATATGCGCAACAATTATTCGTAGGATTTATATAGAATTATATTTGTTGAAAACATATGCAACTTGGACTTAAAAATGCTTACGAATATATTTTCTTTGCATGTTACGGCAACAGTGTAATTTCAAAAAGTCATCTTACTTTTCATACACAATATAAGAATTGTGACGCTACACGATACATAAAGAAATATATGGTCAAAATACATGAAGTGAATCATTACTGTAGGATGTGAACCACAAACCATTATAAAATGAAGAAACCCACTTGATTTGAACCCAATACATCTTGATTTCAGAACTTCTTTTCTTGTCAGTGGACTTCATAGCCCGATTCCACTATTATATTTCTTCAATTCTTCCAATTATGCAACAAATATGGAAGAAGACTGTATTACCAACACAACCTTTCTCAACTCCAGTTACTCTCTGATAGTTGTGAAGATATTTTTGTCCATGCAGCCGACATCGATATTCATCTTCAACCATCACGGAATTGGAGAAGTCCCTACAAGACGCTGTATCTTTTGTTGTTTCTCGTATGTTTTGATTACGAGGAAACCCAACAAGTCTTTGCAGATTGACGTGCTTGATTGACTATTCTATTCGTGATGATGTTTCAGAGCAAACAAGTACGCGTTCCTTCTATACCTTTGAAAGTTTTAATTCACTAATAAGGTCAAAGAATGCAACCAGGATTAATTATATGATATATACATGAGCCTTCTATCCACCATAGGCACTACTATTCTATATACGTCAACGTTTCTCAGTTTGAAGAAAAGAAAACTAAAGAAAAGGAGGCGTACATTTTTCTTTTGGGGTAAAATGCAACAACTTTCATTCAACCAATGATCAAACAGGATCAAATACATAAAATATACATTGGGCATATATCAAACAGGAGGCGTGTACTTATATTAAGAATCATGTGATTCAACAAAGAACGGAAAGTCGAAAGGGGGTAGAGAGACCGTTTTCCTTCGCGAAGAGAGAGAAAGAAAGGGAACCAAGAGAAATTCGGAATCCATTATTATCACACAAGTCTAACAACATATTCAGATTGCAGTAAGCTGTTTTGTAGTGCCGTGAGCAGTGCAACATATTGCAACATAATGTGAAAATAAACAAATATATTACAAAATGATGCTTCTATTTCTTTGAAATCCATATCCTTTTCGTTGGGATTCACCTCTTTTCAACATCAGAATTGTAGTCTAACCTCATTCAACTACGGATACGACAGTACGTCAAAGATTATGTAGCATTTGCGATCAACACTTGACGCTGGTCATAAAAGTAAGTACTGTGTACTACACTTACAAAACACAGTCGCCCATTAATTTTCAGTACTAGGTAACAAAACTATAAGCAGCTAGGAGAACACGAGTTTCCATAGCAGTGCAATATTACATGCCAGGTATTTCAGAGCAATTTGGACAGCAAAAGTGGCCTCTAGCTTGGCACTTAACACAAGCCAGAGAACCATGTTTGGACTTGACCCTGATGGAGTTATAAACTCCAACAGGATTCAAGTTGAATAGCTCCTGTTTGTCAACTAAGCCAGATCCCTTGCACCTTGAACACGCTATCAATCTCAGATCACCACATCTCTTGCACATTCCAACTGAACTGTAAAGACAGGATGATAAACACGTATACTAACATTCTTTCATGATAGCTAGCAACAAGGACATCAAGTGCTTAAATCTAAAGCCAGAAACGAGGAATCTACAAATATCAGATAAGTGAACACTAGAGCTTGTACATCAGATTGAGCACTGATATTGTCAAAAAGTTCTGCGCTTTACAAAGTCAGATTTCCTTGGTGCCTCTTAGTAGTTTTTAAAGTAAAACTATGGAAAAGGGAAGGAGACGAGGGTGAGAGGAAGGGGAAAAATATATAAGAAAAGCCAGACAAGGACAAGGAGGAAAAACGGAAGCACCATGATTAATTAGTAAGAGCAGAGAAATCTCAAGTAAAACTGCCTGACCATGAAAATTATTGCACCACCTTGATCTGGTAATTTTGCGTTTAAGGCAATGGTTCAAGATGATGGAAAGGAGATGACAGTCAAACATCTCAATCAAATCATATCACAGTCAAGCATCTCAATCAAATCTTACCTTTGATAGGATAATCATTGTAATTAAAATATAAATAAGTGTGATTGTGTGTAATTGATATTTTCCAAAAACATAGGTGACTACTGTCTATAGATAGAGACCCAGTTGTAATCAAAGGACTCAATGAAGAAAATTGTTTCTTTCATTCAATTGTTAAAATAACCTTTCTTCATGGTATCAGAGCAGTGCTCTATCCTTTGGACTCAGAATTGTTCCAGAATTCATCACTGTCTTAGTGACTGATAGCAACAGAAAAGCATCAGCCACGGTTCTTCCCAAAACACAAAAAAAAAAAAAAACAGAATCAACGAACATCAAAAACAAAAATACGTATCCAACCAACAAATCAAGGAGACTTTCTGGTGAGTATTTTCTGGAACTCAGAGGTACTCATCATCGTTCCACAGTTACTTTTCCCAACCCCGGCCGAGATCAAAGCAGCATCAACCTGTAACACACAAACAACAAGGTCCAAGAACAGAGACTCTATCAGCTGTTAATGGCAAATGATGAGAGGTTTGAAACCATCAAGAGGGAGATGCTCAAACGAGAGCCTCTGCCCTCTCCAAAACTTGCTTATGCTGCAATAAAAAGGGAAGAAACAAGAATGAATATTCTCAGAGGAGGAGGTCCCTCAGAATCTGGATATTCATCACAGGGAGCACAGGGGGTCGGAGCAGATTTGCGCAAGGGGCAAAGAAGCTGGCCTGAGACCAGATCCCCCTACCCGCTCACAATTATCATTGCGGGAAGGGGAAAAAGAGGACAAATTGAAGCTTGTATGTACCCATTGTGGGAACCGCAAGCATACTAGGGACGAATGTTTTGAATTGGTGGGATACCCCGACTACTGGGGGACCAAACCAGGAGGGAAGAAGGAAGCCGGAAGTCCTGGCTATAGAGGAGGAGCGGTGAGCACCAGCGGAGGAGCGGTGAGCACCAGCGGAGGAGCTGGTGCCGGCATCATTTCAACAGGAGGAGGCTTCATTGCTGGCGGGCAGAGGGAATCAGAAGAAAAAAAAGAGGAGAACCATCGAGAAGACTCCAGAAGGGGAGAGGGAGACCTGCGGCAGCCAGGAGGGGGCACAAAACCAATGAGGTAGGGTTGGGGAATACAATTTCTCACTTTCCTCAAATACCCCTCAGCCGTAATCATTATATAACAAAGACAAAAATACCCCTCTAGGACCTGAGTTTTTACAACCGGCCCATTATCCCTCAAAAATCCACTTAACTCAAAATAATTCCCAAAATTATCCAAAAAAAGGTATTAAAAGTCCCGGTAGATCCTTGACTGCGGAGCCACTGACACAATGACTTTTGATCCCAGTGATTTCACTACTTTATCCACCACTTTAGCCAATAAAACACATATCAAAACCGCAAACGGAGACCTAATACCAGTTCATGGCAGTGGCACTATCACACTTTACCCCGATTTACAAATTACGCAATGTCTTTTCGTTCCTGCTCTATCTTCTAAACTCCTCTCACTTAGTCAAATCACCAAACAACTTAACTATGTCGTACTTATCTATCCCGACATTTGCCTTTTGTAGGACATTCATACGAAGAAGATCATTGGACATGACACTGACAACGGCGGACTGTACTATGTGGAGGAGGTTGCTCAACAGGACCGGTCCATGCTTGTTCACGGGACGGCAGACAGGTAACTGTGGTTATGACACCGTCGTCTGGGTCATCCTTCCTTTGGTTACCTTCGTACTTTATTTCCTACTTTATTTACTCAGTTTACCAAACCTATTTCCTGCACTACATGTATACTTGCTAAACACCACAACGGCACTTTTCGCCCTAATAATACCTGAGTTAATCAATGTTTCTCACTTGTTCATTCCGACGTGGGGACCTGCCCCTTCTCCCACACCTCAGGGGTATCATTACTTTGTTCTTTTTGTTGATGACTACTCATGAATGACGTGGATTTATTTTCTAAAAAACAAATATGATGTACCAGCTCGGTTCATGGATTTTTTTCCAAATGACTGAAACTCAGTTCAAAAAAAGAATTCAAATTCTTTGCTCCGACAATGGGGGTGAAAACATGTCTCATCAGTTACAAACTTTCTTACAGATAAATGGCATACTTCATCAAACTTTGTGTTCCAACACACCCCAACAAAATGGTGTTGCTAAACGAAAAAATCGTTTGCTACTTGAAATGACCCGAGCCATGATGATTGAAACCTCAGTTCCTAAATATTTCTGGCCCGAGGCAATTGCTACATCAGTCTATCTCCTTAATCGACTGCCCACACGGACACCGGAAAAACAAACTCCTCTCGAAACTCTCTCTTTACAAGTCAACATTCCTTCCATCATGACACTTCCACCCAAAGTATTCGTCTGTACTGTTTACATCCATATTCCCAAACATGAGCGCTCCAAACTAGATCCGTGTGCTGAAAAATGTGCGTTCGTTGGATACGCCACTCATCAAAAAGACTATCAGTGCTATAATCCTCTCACCCAACGCATACATGTCACTCTTGACTGCGTCTTTATTGAAACCGAATATCTCTTTTCCACCCGTACTCATGCCCAGGGGGAGAGTTATGATGAGCCTTTCGATTGGCTACACAACCCCAGGCAGACTAACGCTGGCCAACAAGAACAAGCAGGTGGCGCCACCGAGCATGCCCAGTTCGGTATAGACAGTTCTGAAGCTCCAATGTCGTTGCCAGAGGAGACTCCTTCTTTGAATGTTCTTCACGAGGTAAGTGATACACCTTTTGCCCCTGACATAATACCAGCCAGTGTTTTGCCTGATTCACCTACACCCACTCATTACATAACTGAAAATCTTGTTGGATGTGAGTCCTCGACTGAGTCACATGTGCGCACTATTCCACCAAGGAGAAATCATGGGGTTCCTCCTCAAAGGTATTCTTCTGATAGAACCTCGAGAAGTGCAGGTACCCAGCAAATGTGGTGGTACCCGACGAAGCAAGAGCATTGTTTACCTCTTTGTGTACTGAAAATCTACCAAGGAATGTTGATGAAGCTATCAGACGGAATGAGTTGAAGGAGGCAATGGAAATTGAAATGCAGGCACTGAAGATAAACAACACTTAGGAGAAGTGTATGTCACCTAGAGAAAAGAAACCAGTGGAGTGCCGGTGGGTGTTCACAGTAAAATATAAAGCAAACGGCACAATCGAACGTTATAAAGCCAGACTTGTTGCAAAAGGATATACACAAACATATGGCATTGACTACTCAGAGACATTTTCTCCGGTTGCTAAGATTGACACTATTCGGGTCCTTTTTTCCATTGCAGTGAATAAAGAGTGGTCACTGTACCACTTCGATGTAAAAATGCTTTTCTACATGGGGAACTGAAAGAAGAAGTTTATATCGAAGCACCACCAGGTTTTGCTGGTACATTTAAGAAGGGAGAAGTGTGTAGACTTAAGCGAGCACTGTATGGGTTAAAACAATCACTGAGAGCCTGGTTCGGAAGATTTACGCTGGTTATGAAAGAGAATGGGTACAAACAAAGTGACGCAGACCACACGTTGTTTCAGAAACAAAGGGGTAAAATGATCACGTGTCTCATTATTTATGTTGATTGATATGGTTATTACAGGAAGCGATAAAGAAGAAATGATCCGACTACGAGAGAGGCTGTTCCATGAATTTGAAATGAAGGATCTAGGAGAGTTAAAATACTTTCTTGGTATTGAGGTGCTCCGGTCAAAGATAGGGTTGTTTATTTCTCAGAAAAAGTATATTTTGGATCTCTTGGTCGAAGTAGGGATGTTAGATTGCAAACTAAGTGATACTTCAGTTGCGGCCAACTTGAAACTCCAAATCAGGGAAGGAGAACTAGTGATAGACCGGGAACAGTACCAGAGACTAGTAGGGAAACTTATCTATTTATCTCATACTCGACCAGACATTGCCTACCAAGTTGGAGTGGTGAGTCAATTCATGCATCAGCCGCATAAAGAACACATGGAACCAGTAAAGCGAGTTTTGAGGTATCCAAAGAAAACACCACAAAGGAATTTGGTTCAGAAAGCATGGGCATCTTGAAGTAGAAGTTTTTACAGACGCAGACTGGGCAGGTAATCTGAGTGATAGACGGTCAACATCTGGGTATTCCTCACTGGTAGGGGGGAATCTTGTTACTTGGAGGAGTAAGAAACAAAAGGTGGTAGCATTATATAGTGCTGAGGCGGAATTTAGAGGAATCTCCAAAGGGATTATGAAAGTGTTGTGGCTCGATAAGTTGTTAAAGGAAGTAGGGATCCCAACTCAGCAGCCAGATAAACGGTCAACATCTGGGTATTTCTCACTGGTAGGGGGAAATCTTGTTACTTGGAGGAGTAAGAAACAAAAGGTGGTAGCATTATCTAGTGCCTAGGCGGAGTTTAAGGGAATCTCCAAAGGGATTATGGAAGTGTAGTGGCTCGATAAGTTGTTAAATGAAGTAGGGTCCCAACTCAGCAGCGAGCAAAACAAAAATGCGACAACAAGGCGGCGATCAGTATCTCCGAAAACCTGGTCCAACATGACAGAACAAAATATGTGGAGATTGATAGACACTTTATTAAAGAAAAGCTGGACGTTGGAATACTCGAAGTCCCTTTTGTTCGCTCTGAAGACCAGCTCGCGGATATTCTCACCAAGGCGGTAGTGGGAAGAATGTTCGAAGTAGCTTTGTACAAGTTGGGCATTGGTGGTCCCGATGCACAACTTGAAGGGGTAGTGATGGAAAGGAGATCACAGTCAAGCATCTCAATCAAATCAGATCACAGTCAAGCATCTCAATCAAATCTTACCTTTGATAGGACAATCATTGTAATTAAAATATAAATCAGTGTGATTGTGTGTAATTGATATTTTCCAAAAATAGAGATGGCTACTGCCTATAGATAGAGAGCCGGTTGTAATCAAAGAACTCAATGAAAAAAATGTTTCTTTCATTCAGTTGTTAAAATAACCTTTCTTCACAGGACAGGGACAAATTGAAACAAGACACAACAGCCAACACCCACTTGGACAGATTTGATGTGTAAGGTAAAGTAAATGCAGGGGACTGTTTGATGCGTTTACTTTTGAAAAGCAGGGACAAATATATGCCTGCTAAGCTGTTTAGGCGTTGCAGTCCACACTGGACAAATTAAGCAGCTTATTGACGATAAACAGCCTCTTTCCCCCTTATCTTTCAAATTGTCCTTCTAGCTAAGAGCTTGCAATCACCATGACAAAAAAATCAACTGAATGTAGCCGTTACTACTTACTAGTAGGAGTATTATTTTACAAAATTTCAGTGCAGGAGAAGTGTTAGGCTTTACCCTCATTGAGAAATAAATCTCTGATTGAAGTTGTAGAGTAGGGAAAAAAATGAGCAAAAGAGGAAGAAACGAATGTCACCTGCGCTGCGAAACAGCAATTACAGAATCAATTTTGGTAGCGGAAACAGTGGCGCAAAGTAGGAGAGCACCCACTCCATATCCGGCTACTTCGCTGGCAGTGATGTGTTCAAACATCCTTCTTTGCCACAACAGTCAACCCGCACTCCACTAAAAGACTGAAAGCTCACCAATAACTTTTGTGAGAGTCCAAATAATTCTGATTATAAACACTAGTTCAGTCCTTTTGTCATTATAACAGCCACAACTATAGCAGCCAGCAGACGACGGCCGACCACACAGACGCAGAGGTATCCCAGAATGACGGCAATATGAAAAAAGTCAGACAAAATGCTAAGAGAATGGAAATTAAGTTAGGAGAAGCAGATGGTACCTCAGAAAGACAGCCGGAGGACCAAGGAGCAGACAATCCCAAGGCCAAAATAAGCGAAGACTTATCTTTAGCGTCAAAAAGCCTTTTATCGTTGGCTGCATGTTGCAACACCAATAATTCTCACCGCCTTTTCCATATTACCCTCTTTTTTTTTGACACAAAACGATAATTTTATTCATTCATATATGCAACTGTAGCATCAATTACATGAGGAGGGGGATTTGGACCCCAAATCATTCCTGTTGAGTATTACCCTCTCTTTAATTATTTTTTTTTCGTTTTCCCCCCTTTTCCCTAGTCATATCTAGGAGATTGACTTTTAAAAAATTTCAGTCTAATTTTAAAAAATCAAACTATTTTGATTACTATTTTTATTAAACTTTTAATTAATTTATAAATTTAAACTAAAAGATCATATAAGTATTAATTAAAAAAATATTATGAAAACTTTGACTATTGATATATTAATATTTTTAAAAAATAGACAACGACTTTAGGACAAACTAAAATAAAAACAATTACAATATGATACATAAAGTAATAGTAAGAAAAAATGATGCATACCGAAATTTTGGTTTCTATTGCCTATAAATTTGGCTCGAAAATGATTTATTTTAACACAATGATAGATTAATACGCTATATTTCAACAAACAAAAGTTACGCTATCCATTCAAAAAAACTTATCATAGTTTTTATTTTGCTTTTTCTAAAATATTATACATTTTTAAAAATATGAACATATTAATAACGAAAGTTGTGATACTACAATATCAATTAACATCTAAATGATTTATCAAATTGATTTTAGTTAACCAACTATAAATAAGATGAGGATATTAGCCTAAATACTTTGGAATTTCTTGAATTCTGCTCACTCAACCTAAAACAATATTTTGAAAACATGTTTTTTTCTTTTAAATAAATCATCATTAGTTTTTTTTTTAGGTGATGGAATCGTGGTTTTACAGCGTAAAATATTGACAAGGGCTGCATTTTTCCAATATACTTATATTTTTTGTATAGTAATGGTAAAGGGTCAAAGAAGTAGGGAATGGATGAGGGTTGATGTAGTGACGGGCAGGTGTAGCTTTGGGCGTTTTTTAGCTTTGCGTTTCCGTAGTACATCAACCCCAGCGCCTCCATTTGCTCCTTCTCAATACCAGCAGCTACACAACTCCCCGGGCCCGTCTTTTTCAGTTTTTAACGGTCGCCGGTGTGCAGCCACGATGGGCTCTCAGTCAACGGGTGAACTAGAATGGCCAGCCAACAAGGTGAGAGAAACATTCGTCAGTTTCTTTGAGAGCAAGGGACATGTTTACTGGAAATCAAGCCCTGTCGTTCCACTCAACGACCCTACGCTCTTGTTTTCCAACGCTGGTTTGTTCCCCTACTTTTTGTTGCTTCTTTATTTTATTGTTCCGAATGTCCCTTCTCTTCTAATCCTCCACAACGCTCAAAAGAATTTTTTTCCCTTCTCTTAACAATTAATATTACATACATACTCGCCGTTTCCTCAGTAGTATATAGCTACAGTGGCGGACGCAGGGCTAATTTTTTTTGGGGGGGGGGGGTTCACACTATAAAATCACCGTCCACTTCTTCGGACTCAATATACATTACATCGAAAATCCGGCAATTACTCCCTTACAATATAGATATATGCAAATATTATAACATAAAATCTAAACCAACACATCCACTAATCAAAATGCAACAATAATAATCAACCATCAACAATATCCAACAAAAGTTATTCATAAGCAACATTAACAAGCAGCAATATCCAACAAAAGCAGGAGGGATTATCGGTGGCAGCAAATTCTGAAATTGTTGCATAATGTTTTAATTTGAAATGGTTCCAAAAACTTCCTTCTCGAAGTAACACAGTAAACAGTCCGATAGTAAGTCGAACAAAAGCAGGAGGGATTATCGGTGGCAGCAAATTCTGAAATTGTTGCATAATGTTTTAATTTGAAATGGTTCCAAAAACTTCCTTCTCGAAGTAACACAGTAAACAGTCCGATAGTAAGTCGTCTCCCAATCGGTTGCGCTAGTCAGTCTTTATTATATTCATCGCAGAAAAACTTCTTTCCACACTCGCTATTCCAACAGGTAAGATCAGTTCTAACTCGATGAGCCGATATATTAAAGGAAAATAATTGTGATAATTCAAATCCACCATCTTCTTTGCAAGAACTCCAAGATTAGTATTATGAGAGAATACTTCATTTGATTTCATATCACCAATGTAACTTTTAAGTTCATGGTTGAGCTCAATTCGATCATTGGTAGTGAAATCGTCTGGATATAACTCAACAAGGTGTAGCAATTGACTATGATCAAAATTTGCAAAAGAATTGGAATGATCAAGGCACATCACACATCTAAGTAAATGTGCTGGCTTCGGTGAAGTGTGTATCCATTTCCGTAGCAATGATGTCACATATCATGAGATAGTTTTGAGATTAAAAAACAGATACCTTAAATTTAGATAATCAAAAATACAACTGCATCTACCTACCAACTAAATTTTTTCTCCGAGTTGGGGGCGGCTGCACCCCATGCCCCCCTTGTGAACGCCCCTGTATAGCTAGCTATTTCTGTGTGACCCCAGAATTATTGCTAGCTCGACCTTTCTCATCAATAGTCGTTTTCCGGTGTCAGTGGTCTGAAAGAAGAAAAAGGAGAAAATATACTCTTTGCTCTAATAGGTTCAAGTATCTTATGTATCTACTCTACGCAGGTATGAATCAATTCAAGCCCATTTTCTTGGGCACTGTGGATCCAAATACTCCCTTGAGCAAACTCTCCCGTGCCTGTAACTCTCAAAAATGCATTCGTGCCGGAGGCAAGCACAATGATCTTGATGATGTGGGCAAAGACACTTACCATCATACATTTTTCGAGATGTTGGGAAACTGGTCGTTCGGAGATTATTTCAAGAGCGAAGCAATAGAATGGGCTTGGCAGCTCTTGACTAAGGCAAGCTACTGGGTTGTGTCTGTGTGTGTGTGCATGCATGTGTTTAAACATAGGAAGTTCAGAGTTGATCACTTGAGTACTTAGAAAAATAGAAACCAGAGGATTACACAAACAATAATATAATTTTAAGAATATACTTCTCTGTTGACCCTGCTTATAATAGTCTGAGATTAGCTTAATCCCTCTTGTCATGTATTCTTCTCTGGTGATATGACATTGCTATTCTTGTACAGGTCTATCGGTTGAACGGTGATCGCATATATGCCACTTACTTTGGCGGTGATGAGAAATCTGGCCTTTCCGCTGACGTTGAATCTAGAGATATCTGGCTCAAGTTTCTCCCAAGCAGTCGTGTGTTGCCATTTGGTTCTAAAGTATGTTACCGTTATGTTTCAGTTGTTTATCAGATTTAGAAGGGCAGAAACTTAGCTAGATGGACAACACCACCTTTTTTGGAGGAGGGCTGACTGAAATATTAAAACTATAACCTTAGGGAGAAAATGGTCAAAAGAGCGTTTTTATTGTAGACAAATATTTGTGGGACTTTTGTTGATGGCTGTTCTGATAATCTCGTCAGGACAACTTTTGGGAGATGGGTGATACCGGGCCTTGTGGACCTTGTACAGAAATACATTTTGATAGGATTGGAAATCGTGATGCTTCATCAATGGTCAATAATGATGATCCAACCGTCATTGAGATATGGAACCTTGTTTTTATTCAGGTGATCTGGTTTTTTGGCACAATCATTATATGGGACCTTGTTTTTATTTTGATCCAACCTTCTTTTAGACATGGGACGTTGTTTTTGTTCAGGTGGTTCATTTGTGAGCAGCAATCTAGTTTGTGTTTTCTGGATATTCTCTGTGTGTGTGTATATATGTACACACACACACACATATACTGATGCTTGATGCTTTTCTATTGCATGAATACCCTGCTGCACTTGAAGTCTCTCCAGAAGGCCTTCTGGCCACATTTGACAATTGCATTTAGTAAACTAAGAAGGTGTGCCAATACTATATTCGTAGAAGTAGAAGGAGCATCCTGAACGTTGGAGAGCATATCCCGAATGCATCTTTATGTGTGTGTCTATATCTATGTATATGCACACACACACACATGTATTTATGCATATGTCTGTATATGTATGTATATGTGTGTATGTATGTATGTATATATGTGTGTGTGTATGTATATATATGTATGTATATTGATATATATATATGTGTGTGTGTATGTGTACACACACACATATACATACATATATATATATGTGTGTGTGTGTGTGTGTGTGTGTGTGTGTGTGTATGTGTGGGTGTGTATATATGTATATATGTATGTATGTGTGTGTATATATATGTATGTGTATGTGTGGGTGTGTGTGCATATGTATGCATGGATGTGTGTATATATGTATGTATTATGTGTGTGTGTATATATACATAAATACACACACACACACATTTATGTATATGAGTGTGCGTTATGTGCACGTAGGTATGTATTTATATTTATGTGTGTGTATGTATGCAAATTAACTTATCTTGGTTGTAATTTTTTGTGGCTCATTCATTGTTTTTCCATCTTCAGTTTAACAGGGAAGTTGATGGCTTCTTGAAGCTATTGCCTGCGAAACATGTTGACACAGGAATGGGTTTTGAAAGATTAACATCTATACTCCAGGGCAAGATGAGCAATTATGACACTGATGTGTTCTTGCCCATCT
>AP025042.1:1273943-1367125 GCA_036186865.1 Eustoma russellianum | reverse complement strand
TTGATGGCTGTTCTGATAATCTCGTCAGGACAACTTTTGGGAGATGGGTGATACCGGGCCTTGTGGACCTTGTACAGAAATACATTTTGATAGGATTGGAAATCGTGATGCTTCATCAATGGTCAATAATGATGATCCAACCGTCATTGAGATATGGAACCTTGTTTTTATTCAGGTGATCTGGTTTTTTGGCACAATCATTATATGGGACCTTGTTTTTATTTTGATCCAACCTTCTTTTAGACATGGGACGTTGTTTTTGTTCAGGTGGTTCATTTGTGAGCAGCAATCTAGTTTGTGTTTTCTGGATATTCTCTGTGTGTGTGTATATATGTACACACACACACACATATACTGATGCTTGATGCTTTTCTATTGCATGAATACCCTGCTGCACTTGAAGTCTCTCCAGAAGGCCTTCTGGCCACATTTGACAATTGCATTTAGTAAACTAAGAAGGTGTGCCAATACTATATTCGTAGAAGTAGAAGGAGCATCCTGAACGTTGGAGAGCATATCCCGAATGCATCTTTATGTGTGTGTCTATATCTATGTATATGCACACACACACACATGTATTTATGCATATGTCTGTATATGTATGTATATGTGTGTATGTATGTATGTATATATGTGTGTGTGTATGTATATATATGTATGTATATTGATATATATATATGTGTGTGTGTATGTGTACACACACACATATACATACATATATATATATGTGTGTGTGTGTGTGTGTGTGTGTGTGTGTGTGTATGTGTGGGTGTGTATATATGTATATATGTATGTATGTGTGTGTATATATATGTATGTGTATGTGTGGGTGTGTGTGCATATGTATGCATGGATGTGTGTATATATGTATGTATTATGTGTGTGTGTATATATACATAAATACACACACACACACATTTATGTATATGAGTGTGCGTTATGTGCACGTAGGTATGTATTTATATTTATGTGTGTGTATGTATGCAAATTAACTTATCTTGGTTGTAATTTTTTGTGGCTCATTCATTGTTTTTCCATCTTCAGTTTAACAGGGAAGTTGATGGCTTCTTGAAGCTATTGCCTGCGAAACATGTTGACACAGGAATGGGTTTTGAAAGATTAACATCTATACTCCAGGGCAAGATGAGCAATTATGACACTGATGTGTTCTTGCCCATCTTTAATGCCATTCAACAGGTTAAAACGAGCCAGTGATGTATGGTTTTAATTTATTACCGTGGGTTGTCTTATCCCGTGCTGTGCCTTACGTATTGTTGTTTTCTGTTTACTTTTGTAGACTGAAATGATTTGCCTTGAATTGTTGCACTTCTTTCCCCAGAAATCACATGGCTACTTGCTCCCTTAGGATTAACATGTTTCCGACTCGATGTCCTTAAGTTTTGTTGTTTAAGAATAGTTTTCTTATTGTCTTAAATTTCTAAGTAAATGAACCTGAACTTGACTTCTGCATTTTATCTTCCTTATTAAGCCTTATTGTCCTTTTGGCTTGCACTTTGCCATTTTTTAAGTAGTTTAAAGGTTTTAAGCTTCCCGGTTTTGGTAGTCAATCATATTATGTTAGATTGATTCTCTCTCTAAAAGTAACGCTCATCGTTCTCTCTAACTTATCCAACTCCAACGGATAAAAAACCACCACCACAAAATTTCCTTCTCTCTCATCTCCTTTCCCAAACTGCTGCCAACAGTCTTCTCTCTACCCTCTTTCCGCCTCTAACGGATACATCGCCGCCCTCTATCAACCTCAAATCGTCTTCTTTCTACTCGAAATCATTTGACATACAACCTTCGTTACTTTAGCATGCCATTTAGGCCACCCCGGCTGTCGCAACAAGCGTTCAGAAAAAAGTTTCTTCTCTATTTCAACTCAAAATGGCTAGGCTCTTCTAATCTTGCTCAGATCCTCACATGCAAATTGTTTTACATGCAAAATCAGCTTGGACTTCACCGTGCAAGTCTGATTTCAAGTCTGTAAGCCTCATTTACGCTCTCGTTTGTCCAGACTGAAAATGACAAAGGGAAGCGCTTCTTTACCATCAACTCGGAGTTTGTTGCTGAGCCAAAACAAAAATGGCACTGTTATAGTTGGACAAATGATGGATAATGTTGTCTTTTTCTTCAACATGCAGAAGTTCGTAGAAGACCATTGGACCTCAAAGGGTCTTCTGAAAGTCAAAAGAATTGATGAAGATTTCTTTGTCTTTTGCTTCTAGTCCGAAGTCACAAAGCAAAGTATTCTTGACCATTTTCTCATGCCTTTTAGAAACATGGTCTTTTTTCTTTGGCTCTGAATTCCAAATAAACCTATCCAACGTCTGAAACTAGATGTTCCTGTGTGGATCTAATTTCTAAACCTTCGCTTGCACTACTTCAACACTCAGGTTTTGAGTGGATTAGACAGCCTCTTGGAAAGCTCTTGTGTATGGATAAGCTAACCACCTCTCAATCTAGAGTTGGTTTTGCTAGAATCTGCATGGAAATCAAAGCTGGGCAATTGTCTTCTATGTCCATTCTCTTCGCTGATGAGTATGGTTAAGAGTGTCCTCAGGAGGCTATCTATGAATGGGTGCCTTCTTATTGCCTAAAATGTAAAATTTTTGGGTGTTCTTGCAAAATAAAGCTTCCCTAAACTAAGAATACTCGCCTAATGATACCCACTGCTCTCTCAATTGGGATTCAAAGCAAGAATCTAACAGCTGGAGGACAAAATAACCCTAGAAGAGTGCAGTTATGCACAGGGGATAGAAATATAGGTGCTGACGGGATAGCCCATTAATTGGGAAAAGATAAGACTTTTTGTGGCAGAAGGGGAGCATAGCATTACCTATAGGCAAACAAGTGAAGGCCAAACCTCCAACTCTTATCCTAACCTACTTGATAATCCACAGGGTTATTTGAACCAATTGGAAATGAAACTGTTTTCACCATACTCACTGCCTTAACTGTCCTAAATAAATTCAGCCCCTTACATGATAAGGATGAGGAGAACCTTAATGATCTTGATGAGTGCAAGGTTCACAACCAATTGGAAAGCGATGAGGGGCTTGAATGCTCTTCATCTCCCTCCGATGCACAATCTGAGAAAGAACTGCGAAGGTTCATGATCTTGGCTTATCAGAAGATGATAAGCGAAACAAGGATCATATAATAGATTTGACTGAGGATGTTAAGAGTAATTGTAGATCTGTGAAAGGAAAAGCCCATCTAGAATCTAGCTAGTACTCTTCTTATAACTCTGAAGAGGAACTTTAACAAATTTGACCCATAGAAAGATTCCTTATAGGTTTCTGAAAAGTTCAAGTCCATATTTACTACTGTGGGCTCTATAAAACATGTAGCTGTTGAAGTTTCAAACAATCAGGATAGTGAGGGACATAGAGTTCATGGTAACCCTTTCCTAGTCAAGCTATATATAAGGAACAAAAGCAGGAGAAGGCCCATATGGACTAAATTCAAAAGATGATTAAGCTAGCTTGTTGGAACATAAAGAGGTTAAACTCCCACTTAAAGCAAAAAAAAGCCAAAAAGTACATACTTGAGAAGGAAATTTTATAATGGGCCTAGTTGAGGTTAATGTTAGACAATAGAATTTTGAAAAATTTAGTAAGAGAATCTTTAGGAGTTGAGAGATTATCCATAACACTCTACCTAATGATGTAGCAAGGATTTGGGTTGGTTGGAACCCTAACAACTTTGTTGGTTAGGAATTGCATTGAAGAACAATGCATCACTTGTAGCTTCTCTATTAAGCTTCCCTCCCTTGATAACTTCATTCTTACAATGGTATATGGATGTAATGAAAGAAGTAGAAGGGATTTATGGCTGGCATTAAGATATCAAAGGAATTTGTATCAGAACGAACCTTGGATTATTATGGGGGATTTCAGCATTATCTTAGATAGTAGAGGAAACACTAGGATTAAGAGTGTTGGTAGGAATGCCATTAAGAAATTTACTGAGTGGACTCAACATATGGATATCTACGACTCCTTTTTAGAGGTTTTGAATTTACTTGCTTAAACAAAAGAGACAAGGATAAGAGAGTCTACATAAGGATAGACCACATGTTTTGCAGTGAGGAATAGAATAGCAAATTCTCAAATTACCAAATGGACTATGAAGCTCCTACTTTTTCTTACCATTCCCCATGTATCTTTACTGTCAAATTGGGTAAGAACTTTGGCCAAAAACCTTTCAAATTCATGAAAGACTGGATTAAGCATCTTAAATTCAAGGAAACAATTGAGCTCATTTGGAAAGCCCCTGAACAAGGAAACCCACAGGTCAGACTAGTAAAGAGTTGAGGAGGCTAAAGAGCCCTCTGAAGAAATTAAACAAGAAGTACTATGAGAAAATTTCTGAGAGTTTTAAATGCAAGGCTGGCTTTGAAGATGACAAAAGCAAGCCTTGGAGGACTGCCAAAACACACAAGCATCAACTGGAGAAGAATGCTCTTGAAGACTATATCAGACTTCTGGTCTTTGAAGAATCTTTCTTCCTAGATATGCAATCATTTTTTGGCTTGTATTTTGAAAAAGGATGCATACCTTTGATAACCTGGCTCAATGGGGCATTATTGATTTTGACAAATGTATGCTTTGTGGCTGGGTCACTAAAGACCAAGAGCATTTGTTCTTCCAGTGTGCTTACTCACAGGTTGTGCGGTAGGTGGTACTGGCTCAACTAAAGTGCAAAGACTTTATTTTCTCTTGGGACGATCTTCAACCTTGGTTGCTCTCAAATAACTGACTTTCTAAATTCCAGAAGGACATGGTCTATTTTATCTTAGCAGCGCTTTATTTGCTCTTGGAGAGAGAAATAGCAGAATACATGGGCAATTCAAAAGGGATGAGCTAACTGTGGAAAAAGGTTCTTTATAATATTAGTTTTTTTTTTTTGCTTCATTCTGGCAAGGTATAAAAATGAAGAAAGATTACTAGAATATTGTTATCAACTTGTGGTTGCCTTTGAACATCTTCAAATCTTGGTGCTAGTCTGATATGTTATACACTGGTATTTCGTCTCTGGAGTTTATATCTTGGGGCGTGATGCATGCTTCCGACACTTAAGTCGTTCATGCTGCTTTGCATCAGCTTAATTTCTCTTATGGTTCATTTTGGTGCCCAAGTTGTCTACTGCTATACGAGACACTTGGGAGAAACAGTCATAATCCTTGGAGGATGTTCTTAACTTTAGTTTTTGCTTATTTAAATTTGTATTTTCCTTCAGCAAAAGGTCTTCCCCTTTCGCTGTTTTTGATGCTGCTGGTTTGCTCAGCTAGGGTGCCTTATGCCTTAGCTTTATTTGGATTCTTAATCAATCTTGACACTTGTCCATGGTTTGCATATGCTAATTTACAGTTTGTGCATTATATTTTGAGCAAGTTGTGCTTGCTGTTGCTAACCCCAGGCAACCACTTTTGTAACTTCGTCTAATTTTACTTATCTATACAATTTTATCTTACAAAAAAAGCCAGTGTCAAATGGATGAAAGAAACAAGAACACCCAGTTCTTCCATAGATCAGTTTAATCCCATATAGTTAGAAATAAGATTCTAAGATGGCAGGAAAACAATGGAAACATGATTAAGGACTATGACAAGGTAAAATGTATGGCTACAAATTTCTTTGAGTCCTTCTTTTTAAAACCTCATCCAACTTCTGTTCTCATCCAGACTTATGGATTGGAAAGTCCTTGAATGTCTATCAATCCTCGTCCCTATAAGCTAGGAATACCTAAAAAGAGACCAAAGATGCTTTGTTCTCCATGAAAAATGATAGTGTCGCTGGTCCAGATAGGTATATAGTTTAGTTCTTTAACGATAATTAGGACTTAGTTGGACATGATCTCTTGGATGGCATAAATTTTTTCTTCACAAACAACTTTATCTATTACCTCATAAACATCACATCCATTTCCCTTTTACCTAAGGTTGAAGCTCCTATTAGAATGAAAGGCTTCAAACCCATTTTCTGTTGTAATATTTGCTGGATAGTTACCTCTAAAATCCTAGCCAAAAGAATGAAGCCTAATTCTATCCGACCTGGTTGATGAAAATCAATCTGCTTTCGTACAAGGCAGATCTGTCCAAGATAATTTATTGCTTATGCATTAGCTGATAAAGAGATATCAAAAAACAAGAGGTCCAAGAAGATGTGCAATCAAAGTGGACATTATGAAGGCTTTTGATACTGTCAACTGGGCTTACCTGATGGAATATTAAAGATGCTGAAGTTTCTAGCATGGTTCATCAATTGGATTTGCCTTTGCATCTCTACAATGTCCTTCTGCATAACTTAAATGCTCTCTGAATGGTAACTCTAAAGCTTCCAGGGGGCTCAGGAAGGATAATCCACTACCCCTTATCTGTTCATACTAGTCATGGAGGGTTTCACTAAGCTACTTAAGACAAAAATTAAGACTCTCCGGTTCAATTGCCATCCAAAATGTGAAAGCATAAAGCTGAATTCTCTAGCCTTTCCTGATGATTTGTTCATTCTAGTAAGTGCTGATAAAATATTTGTGAAAACCATAAAAGATGCTCCGGAGGAGTTTGGGTGTCTCTCAGGATTAAGAAAATCTGGACAAATGTTAAGCATTTGTCTCTGGAACAACAAATTCAAGGAAGCAAGCCATAGCGGACATCTTGGGAATGCCTCTGGGTTCCTTGCCAATCAAATATCTAACTTTGCCACTACTAAATAGGAAGTTCTTTATTCTGATTGTGGTCCTTTGTTGGATAAGCTTCACAATAGAACTAATAGTTGATCTGCCTCGAAACTCCCTTATAGAAGTAGATTCCAACTCAATAATTCTGTGTTGATTGCCATTTGCAGATACTGGACTGCATCTTTTTTTCATTCCAACGAAAGTGATTAGGAAAGTTGAAAGGATTTTCAGAGTATTTTTGTGGGGTGGCCTAAGAAAGGTTAATATTAAGTGGGCTTCTGTTTGCAAGGCAAAAGAAACTGGAGGTTCGGGTTTTCTAGACATGTTCTGATGTGAAAGGCTAAGGAAACCTCTTTTGTAAGCCTTTAAGTTTCTTGTTATCATGAGAGCATGTGATTTCGTTAAATACGCATCAATGTGGTATCAAAGCCATCTTAAAGCAAAAAAGCTTGTGTCTTTTATTTCTTAAACCCTAGGCGTAACAGAAAAGTATGTCGGCATCAAATTGAGTGCGTTCTCTTTTTTGTTGCCGCAATTTTTCTGTGTTATTCTGTTGGTGTGGAAATTGCGTTCTGTTTTTAACAAAAGCACAAAAAAGAAATTCCAGCCACAACTTCTTGGTCAGCCACCAAAATCTACCTTGATCCTTTTGCTTCTGTCCTTTTTTTTGTTTTGAATGTCTCCACCAAAACAATATATATATATATATATATATATATGTATATATATATATATATATATGTATATATATATATATATATATGTATATATATATATATGTATATATATACATATGTGTCCTTTTGCTGCTGATTCTGTTTGAGTCCTTTTGCTGCGTTTTCCAACTTTCGTATTATATCTTTTTTTCTTGTGCTGCCTGCGTCAGTGTGAGTCTCTAACCAAAAAAAAATCCTTCTTCTTTTTTTAGCAGTGGTTGTTTGCCGCATTCGTTCACAGCAGCAACGGCTTATCCATTTGTTTTACATCAGGCTCAGAAAAATAAGTCGGATTGGAAATTGCGTTCTGCATATATTTGAGAATTTTGTTGATAATCTTTCTGTTATTGTGAAAATTCCAGGAAGAAAAGAAAAAAAGGGAGAGGAAATAAATTCCGAGAAAAGATTATTATATGTTATGGAAAAGTCGCTTGAGTATATGTTTGAGAGCCATAGTAAAATATCTATTGGTCAAATTTGAGTCTTATTATGGGACTTCAAGTCCTGTTCCATATATGCCATGGCCGTATGAAGCTTGGTGTCGAGGTTCACAAACTATTGAAAAGCAATATGATGAATTCATGAGTTTAATCAGAGCTCAAGTAAGGGTAAATAAGAATGTCATAATAAGTCGTTTTATTTGTGGACTCTATCCAAAGATCCATGATTGTTTGAAATATATTTCATTCCTCTGCTTTGAAGATATGTCTATTGGGCAAAGAAAGTTGAAAGGAGGCAAAATCAAGTAATGACAATTCCACAACCTCTTCTCCATGGAGTTAGTTCTCCACATGATGAAGCTCAGGTTCTAACTGAAACTCTTGTTGATAAAGAAATCGTTAATGAGGGCTTAGAAAAAGCGGAATCTACAGTTGAAAGTGATGGAGAAATAGTTGAAGAAGTTGAAATCGAAGAAGATGTTACAAATTCTGAAATTGTGAGCCAAATATACACAAACGACGAGATAATCATGTTGACATTGAAAGGGATGAAAAGTATTTTTTGAATTATGTTGATCTACTTCCTTCTTTGTCTCCTTTGTGGTACTTGATGTGAAGGTGTCCTTACATCCTAAGCATGTTAGAGGATCCATGCCATGTTTTATTTATGATTTCTGTACTTAGGCTAGCCTTATTATTGGCTTTTGAATTACAAAATAAAAAAAATATGTTATTGGCTTTTGTTGTTTTGCTGTTTTGCAGTTGTAAGCCATCTTTAATTCGAACAAGCTATGCTTGTTGTTGTCTCTTTGACAACTATTTTGTATAGATTGACAGCTAAATAGATTATGTTTTGAGCTTGCTTGGCTTAAGTTGGTTTATGTTGTCACTTTTAGACAATCTCTTATAAAGGTTGCACTAGATTTCAGATAATACATTATAAGACACCTATATTTTATAAAAGCCACGCAAATTGTTACTCTTGTATAAACAACATATCTGTAAATGTGTCAATCTTTTGGTTTATATATAAAAATTTAACTACAAAAAAAGACTTGTAACCTTGACAATTTTTTTTTGCCTCGTAGGCCTGTAGGGCCTTACGTGGAACTTGGTTTATTCCTTGGGAGTTATGGACATAGGAAACGTTTTTGTCCAGCCTTCTTTTTGGCAAATTGCTTCTCCATTCTCTTTCTCACTGGACGGTTTAGTTTCCACAAAAAAAGGGCCCTTTAATTGGAGTTAGCTAGCCTTTCCAAAATTATGTGTTTGTAAGCAATAAAATTTTATTCAAGATATTACATTCAAGGGTTAGTTTGCCCATTCAAAGAATACATGTACAGAAGGATAAACACAACTATCGACTCTTTAACCAAGGAAATCTATCTTCTCTTTGACCAAGATGCCCTAAAAACTTTCAGAGAGCTCTAGGGTTAGTAGACATAAAATCCTTAGAATGCACACTGTTTAATCACCAAGTGTTCCCACAACAAGGTACCAAATCTCGTGGGGGATTTTGTTTGTATTTCTTCATCTGTTCCTTTCATTACTTCTGCTTTGAATCTTTTTCCAGCTGAACCTCTTGCATATGC
The DNA here is from genome assembly GCA_036186865.1 of Eustoma russellianum. Lineage (NCBI taxonomy): Eukaryota > Viridiplantae > Streptophyta > Magnoliopsida > Gentianales > Gentianaceae > Eustoma > Eustoma russellianum. The sequence continues at coordinate 1,357,690 of AP025042.1, read as the reverse complement.
ATCCTCTACCGGATCAGTTCACTCATCAAGCTCCTTAATATTGCTGTACTCAACACAAGTTCCATCCATCTTGTTGTTTTGGTTTGTGTTCATTAAGTTCGTAGGTCTAAGTTCCTTTGATCCTAACAGCAATATATCACTATGTCCCACATACTGTTGTTTTACCAGACGTTTTATCAATATTAGGGGTGGCAAACAGATCGTGTTTCGTGTTTTTCGAGTTTCGGGTATCAAAGTACCAGACCCATACCTTACCCGTTTGCTTCGCGATGTATGGAAGTGATACCCAAACCTGTACATGTCAGGTTTCGTGTCGTGTATCAGGTATACCCACGAACTTGACAAGTACAAATATTTCAGGTCGTGTACGGGTCATTTCATGTATTTTTCAGGTATTTTCAAGTTTCGTATATTTTAGTACCAAGGATTGAATTAAAAGGCCTTTAACCACTAGACTAAAGTTTTATTAGCCTAATTAATATCATCTGAATACGAATTACCCATATTTTAATTATCAATTTGGGATAGCACCATTTGATCTATCTAGATCAATAGCCACAATTTAAAGTGGATTGCTTCTGCACTAGTCAACAATAAGAGTAGTGAAACGTGTTCTACTATCATATAACTATTTTTATATAGTTGATTTTGATCAATTAATGCTTATAAGATTCTAATGTTTTTTGATATCATAAATCCAACTATCAATCAAACACAAGGCCGACAGAATGGAGATGACAATAAGGAAAGTCTAGAGTGCAGTACACTGAAGTTCAGTGAAAGAAAAGAACTCTACGGCACAGAATTTTTTTTTTGATAAAACAAATTACTTACAGGCTTACAGTTCGGACCGCACTGCAGGAGAGGAAAAGACGTGGGTCGTGGGTGGCACTTGCTTCCCAGCGCGGGGGAGAAGAGAAGAGAAATAGAGAATGATGGGTTATGGCTTATGGGGGATAGCGGCGATGGGGGACATGACAATTGCATTTGCATTTTGCAGAGAGGATAGGAGAAGTGAACAACTAAGAAGGAAGAGGCGCCGGGTTGCAAGGGAAGGAAATAGAGAATCAGGTTCAGGGAGGTCATGGGGGATTAGGTTAGGTTTTTATTTTTTTAGGTAGGAGTTTTTTTTTTTAATTTTTATTTTTTGCTTTATTAATTTATAATTTATATTTAAAATATATTTTAAAAAATTGGGTATGAGGGTCTAAATGGGTAACCCACGGGTATACCCGGATTACTGTTAACTTTCAGGACTTACCCGATTTGTACGCGAAACTGCCAAGGCTATACCCATACCTGCAAAGAGCGTGTCAAGTTCCTGTCGTATTTTCGTGTCGTGACTGAGATTGTCACCCTTAATCAATATCCTGTATTATGTTTTACACAATCTCTCTAAACTTCATGTAGGAACGTTCTCTCTCTTTTTTTGGAGTCCCCTGGTTTTATTATTTTAACATGCTATATACTTTTGCTGCGATCACCAGATCCACCATCGCTCTCTGAATGTTAGAGTCAACGGTTTCTTTTGGCCAGTGTTACGCGCTTGTGCTGGGTGAATCGCCAGATTCTCTTACTGCACAAAAAAGGAAAAGAAGAAGATTGTTCTATGTTTTTCTGCCCGTCGTTGCTGAGTATGCCCCTGTTTTAATCTATGAGCTCCCATTCCACCAATTTGTCTTGTGTGAACAGACGATTCGCACATGCTAGCCATAGGGCTTGTAAATGGCCCAGGGCTTATAATTGCCCGTTCTAGCTTATTACTATAGGCTTTTCTCTAGGATTTCTGTTGTAATGCTGTTCCCTATTATTAGTCTTGGTACCACTATTCTGATGTTAGGCACTCCTAGCCTACCTATGTATTTTGTGCAATTTTGTGCAAGTTCAACTTTTAGCCATGTCTACTGGCTAACTATTTCGTAAATTTTGCGCACACACACACAGATATATATATATACATATATATATATATATATATATGTATGTATGTATGTATGTATGTATATGCATATAAAATTTTTAGCTCACTACAAAATTGTGCCCTCATAGTAAATATCCTCACTGGCCTTGTATAATGAATCTGGTTTCAGTTTTTGCTCTTTTACTGGGGTGTCTCTGCACTAATTCTTCCGACCCCAGGTTTGCAGCCTAAGGCTTTTCAGCCTCAGCTACTTTACTTTTACCACAATCCTTAGTCATCCTCTCATTCCAAGTATGCTTCTCAACTTTGGTGTTTTGGCAAGTCATTTAATGTTGACAGAACACTTCCCTGTGGATGCTTTGAGGAAACGATAATAAAGACCATTTGCCACGATATGTCGATCATTAGCACAGTCCTTACATAGGATATTCTTTCTTGAACAATCGTCCTCTGATCAGCATATAGAGGATTGTTGATGAAGCCACACAATTTACTGAGAGCTTCCCTGAAATAATGTTTAGGCTGTCTATTTACCGTAATCTGTAAAGAAAATTATAATTAACATATCAGTTGCAGCCATGTTTGAGTTGTAGTTCTGTAATTGAAGAGTAATGAAAATGGTTCTACTTACCAAAAAAAGAAGTGACGAAAATGGTTCTGTTTTTCTCAAGCAACTCATCCGAAAGGAATATTGTAATCAAGCGCAACTTTTTTCTTTGCATCTTTTCCGTATCAATATCCTTATTCTTGTGTAAATATTTCTATATTGAGTTCGGTCTTTGTACATGTTGGATAGAATGGAATTATTGGCATCTTTTGGACATCAATAATTAGTGGGAATCGGATTGGCCTAGTGGCGGTCGATTGCACTTTCTCTGGTACTAGAATGAATTTGATTCTCATGTTTCCATACTTCAAGAAAAAATAGCCTCCCCTTTCCCCTTATAATATCAATAAAATGTAAGACGATGAATTTGTTTCCTCTGTCATTTTAAGTACTAGATATGGAGTGTCGTATTACATATGGATTGTATACTCTTTTTTTTTTTTTGGCTAAGTGCTTGTATACTCTGTTCTTTCTGGAATCCTTGATATTGTACAGTTTGTTGATTTTGTCTTAGTGATGGTTAATAGACTTGTTCATGGTTCTTTTTCTTTTGTAGGTGACCGGAGCCCGGCCCTACTCAGGGCGTATTGGGGTGGATGATGTGGACAGAGTTGACATGGCATATAGAGTTGTTGCTGACCACATTAGAACGCTTTCATTCGCCATTGCTGATGGTTCTTGCCCTGGTAACTGCTTCATATTTCTAAACATCCCTTAGTTGATGCTGCGGCTTCAGGCAAGTTTCAGTGGCAACCGATATTCCACTAATCTATGAATAAAACCAAGAATAATATAATGGAAAGTGTTCGTTTAGGATGGGGTACCTTCTTGCAACAGATGCAACTCTGATTTTTGGAATCCAGAATTCCTTAGTTTAGCATGGACTATCTTTTGATTAGGCTTTGCACTTTCTTTCATGAACAAAATTTAGCACCACCTTTTGTGCATTTAATACTGTTTCACCCTCAGAAAAACAATGAAGTAAAATATAAAGACATATTAGCACAGGATTGCTGGGTTAATTTACTCTGCAGGAAAACTAAAGGAAGCATGGCACATCTGGACCTATACCATTTAGGAGATAAGAGCATATGGTGTCTTGATGCATACACTGTTAACTTTGACGTTCCATTGTGTTGGATTTTTTCATCATCGGCAAATGAAGGATAAAAGAACAAAAATGAAGAAGAGGAAGAGTCGAGATAAACGAATGGAGAAGGAGAAGAAACTTTTTTATTACTACCTTCTTAATCCAAATAATCTGCTATACAATATATATATCCGGAAGGAAGGTCTTCCAGCCAATTTCTAATTCTTGAGCCAGCGACCTCAACGGCTCTTATGTACGACCCAATGGCTATTTCAACAACAGCACTGTGTTAGGAAATCCGACAAGATCATCGCAAAACGCGCAGCGGAAAAACAAAAACTTGATCTCCGATTTCCTACGAAGGATCCATGTTGTTCGTTTAATTCGATGAAAGAAATCAAAAACTTTACCTCTGTAGATTCGAAATCTGCAGACGTAGGAGGTGCGATGACACGATCACCCTCTGTCGGTATCCACACGAATGCTTCCACCCGGAGTGCTAGCTCTTGAACGGCGCGGCTGAGAGAACTCGTTTTTCTCCAAAAACGGCTCTAGGGTTTTTCTGATGATTGTGTGTTTTTCGTGTGTCTCTGTATACGAGATACACAGATATATATACACATATACAGACATCAAAATCCGAGTCCTAATCGGATTAGTTGATGCCAATCAAAATCCATATCAGATATGGATTCTATCAGGATATTCAAAATCCATATCAAATATGGATTCTCTCGTTATTATCCGATAATACATACATACACATATATATATATATATATATATATATATATATAATCACCACAAAAAACAAAAATAATAATAATAATAATTAATATCTAATATTAATATTATTAATATTTTAATATCAGCCCATACGCATTCTTGTGTGTGACCCGATAGGTCCATATTAATTGGCAGTCGGTTAAATCTCCATTAAACCAACAAGTCGTAATTGGTCTCTAGCAAGACATTACAACTACCCAATTAATACGAGTAAAGTCCAACTAGCCTAATAATAGTACGTGCATTGATCCCTTTGTCACACGATATCTAGTTTGAACATAAGTCATGGTCAGCGTCATACTTATATTGTTCAAACATATGATTACTCGATCTCTAAGTAGACTGATTAAACAAATGACATTGATCACACTATCAATTCATTTGAGCACGGTCATGCATTTCACAGTCTCACTAATCAAGGGGCTCAAAGATATCCCTCTCAAAAGAGAGGGACAAATTCTATCTTGATTGTTCAATATCCTCTACATAATTTCTATCATATTCAATCACGACCTTTATTATTATTCAGTTACGGATAACGTTTGATCATGTCAAAATATAATAGTCCTTAAGTTGGAAACTATGACAATCTCAAGTCTAAGGATTAAAACATGACTATCATGAGATTTACTTATGACGCTAATTTATGTAGTAATCTCATGATGGGTCTATCCAATACACTGTTCTCTAACAAGTATCTATGAAATTGATTTGTATCACCATACACATAATCATCTCATGATTATCAAATCAATACTCATACTGGTTATAAATTATTTTATCTCTATAACAATAATGAACCAGGGACATATATCATAATTGTATAACATACTAACCAATCAATAATGATAATAAAACCTCTTTATTAATAATAAATGTATAACATAAAACATCCAAATCATGGCCTAGGACACATACACTAACACACTGATGAGGGGACATTTCCAGCTTTAGCCGACGAATTATGACCCAGGAGAGAGAATAGTCTTATTTTTTCCATTTACATTAAGGACCCGGATGCTATACCTCTATATATATATATGTTATACCTATATATATATATGCTATACATACACACACACACACACACACACACACACACACACACATGGGTCGTCAAAATAAGGACCCAAAATAAGGACCTCCAAACCTTACATATATTGCACATGTATAGTGTATTTCTCTAAACTCCCCTCAAACTTGGTGCAAAGGTATATGCGGCTAAGTTTGAACCATGAACACCCATCCTTGTAGAGAAGCCTTCAGGGGTCAACAATTGTCCTTGTTCTGTACCACAGATACTTCAATGATTTTCCCTTGCAAATGTCTTTGTGAATATTGTGCAATTGTTGAAGCAAAGATGTTACTAGAGAGGTCTATCCCTTCCTTGGTCACAAATGAAATATTTTGCAGTCTCCTGCACAAGAAATAATACTGATCCTGATTGAGCATCCTAGAGTCCCTGCAAATGAAATAACACTGATCCTGCACAGAAATATTAGTTATAATTCCTGGATCCCATTCGAAGTACCTGCAATAAATCATTAGAGAAATAGTTAGTATTAAAAACCAGATATTTTAATATGATTTATTCGTTCTTACACACTATCCTAAAGGTAGACAAACAATAATTATAGTAATCATGAATAACACATAGAAAGTAGAGATAAATCTTTTTATTTTATTAACACAAGGGTTATACAGCACAAGCATATAAAGATGTAAGAAATACCAATCTGTTTTGAGTTCCCATTTATCATCAAATACTGCTAACATGTCAAATTCGATTGCAAACATCACAATTAATGGTTCAATTCAACTTTTCCACTCAAAGAAGAATGCATATTTTCATGTCATTTCAATTTTCATATTAAAATCTGTCTTACCTCATCTAACGGAAGATTCACACGTTAGTGCCTTAGGTTCCAATCACATATTCTACTCTTCAGCAAATAAATTCCAATCAGAAATGTGATTAAGTAAAAGAACAATCAAACCTCGATTGAGAACAAGCTTGTTTGTTGGTTTGATAAGTGACTGACTATTCTCTGTTTTGCAAAGCATTAAGAATATCTGGTTCCAAGACACCAATTGAGACTTCTGTGGCTACATAGCAGAGACTTGAATTCCATTGATGATAAGTGTTGACTTTGGATAGTACAATCATAGATAACGTGAATATGCATGCTGCCACGTAGGTTGAATGTCAAATGTTCACTCGAGTCCCTGCATAAAAAGTTAGATATACAGCTCCTGGTTCTGAGCACATGCTCAAACGTTAATCTTGAATTCCTTACAGGAAAGGTTAGTTGCCTTGCACGAAAATGAACTTTCAGGAAACTTTGATAGAAAGCGAAACCAAATTAACATTGCAATAAGAGAATTAGAAGAACAATTATCAACGAAAATTCAACCTATAGATAAGAGGGACGAATACACCAAACTGGACAACAACGGAATTAGTAAACAATAATACTGAAAAACAGCCCATGATTCAAGAAAAGAAAGGAATCAAAAAGAACTTTCACCACGAGGGCATAAAGATTTACACGCTAGGTTGATAAACAGTGTCTAAACAAGGCATACAAAAAAAAATAGCATGTTCCTGACACAATTCAAGAATATAAGGATTACTATACAAACAAGACTATTTAAAGGTTAACTTCACATAAGCTCAAATCTTTATCATCCAAACATTGGTTCAACAGATGACAATAGACATAAAGAACAAAGGAGACCAGAACATTGATAGAAGACCAACCATACCGGATCATACTAGACACCCAACATACATAATACTTCCTTTTTGGCAAGCCGAAAAAGAGATCGGATAACATTTATACTTTAATTATACCAGAAGCATATGAGAGGACATGATGAGTTATTAGGAATCATCAGAAGTGAATGATAAACAAGGACAGAATCAGAGCATGAGATAACAGGAACCCAAAGGCACAACCTGCAAACAAAGGTAGATAAGCTGCTTTATTAAAGATATACACATACTGAGTTCTCCTTTTAAAACACGCAATATGAAGACATTTATGAGTCATAACATTTAGAAGTCATAACCGTTTATACATATGACAATAACCAGATTTAATAGACAGATATCAACTTCACAAGGCAACTCGGCCTTAAATAATTATGCTAGGACCAACATCTAGCCAACAACATACTTGAGACTTTAACTTTTACATTTGGAAGCAACATCTCACACGTGACAATAAAGGCATGTATGTCATCAAACAATAATAATGGCAACTCAGTCCACAATAAACATGCTGGGAACAGACATCCAGCTCAACATCAATGGCAACTATGGTCTCACTAATAAACGGAATGGCTCAGAGGAGTTTATGTCTATGACTTAGAGGAATAATTCTGGATTATTTGTGTCCATAGCTCAGAGGAATCCTTGTCCATTCAAATAGAAAATGGAAGGACTCAACGGAGTCCATGTCTATGACTCAGAGGAATAATTCTCGATTATTCGTGTTCATAGCTCAGAGGGACTCTTGTTCATTCAAAAAGTACAGCAACAACGGGCACAACACTGCTTATGGTTGGCCAACTATAAATGTGGCACACAATTTATAACCGGCCAACAAACAATGCAACTAAGGCCTATACTTAAATAGGATGCCATAACAAATGCCTCGTGTCTAAGTGTAAGATACTTCCACTTTAAAATATCAATTTCAAGAATTTTTCAACCTCAGATAAGGCCATTTGCAGAGAATAAACATTGAGTGATTAGCAGCATACTCCCCCTGAAGCAAAAACTATAAGGGGTCTTTACAACAAAAACACCAATATGAAATTTATACCAAAGAGCATAGTCATAGAAGATACAACCATTTAACAGAAATATACTCAATTGACATAATAATATTGATTTCTTTACTAAGATCATAGCTGCCCCATTAAGCAATGATGCTAAAAATAATCCATCATCAAGGATCAACATCATATATTCAACACATGAGATTGGGATAATTAGAGAATGAAGCAAAGCACTTCAGACTGCAATCACAATTTTGTTGACCTTAATCATATTACATGCTTGACAATAGACTCCACAACTTACCAAATCCATATATTCTTGACAATTAGAAGAAACAGGGTCCCAATTAATCAATTCAAAATCTCTATACACACAGGCACACCTAATACATTATACACACTTGTATTCAATCCTTGCACTCACATGTTTGAAGGGCATGGCTTAGGACAAGTAAACTGGTTTGAATAAAGACACATTGTCCATTCATATGCCACGGTTGACATAGATCATAATCTATCAAAGGGAGAAGAAACGGGGAAGGTATACCCAAGCAACATACAACCATTACTTAAAAATTAGTCCTCTAAAGAACTTGGTTTAGATTTGAAGTTACCAACATGTTTTGAAAACAGTTTAATGACAAAATTTTTGTTTAAAGAAAAGGACACAGTCAATCATACAGGCCCAATCCAAGGCATTCAAAGGTCACCCCCAAAAAAATTGAATGACTGAAAAAAACTTGAGAGATATGCATTATCTTCTAACATATTTAAGGAAGGAAAACATTATTCATGAGAACATTTAAAGGCTCCACCTTAAGTGGAATTTTATCGTTGGACTCAGAGAGATCGAGGAGATCATACTTGCCTTTAAAGATGGCCCAATGACTTTGAAGATGGCTTTACATAGTCGAATAGATCGAAAAGATTTCATCAGTATGGCCAAGGCTCTTCATAGCCTATTGAAAAAGATTCCGGCTTTATGCCAAGGCTCTTCATAGCCTATTGAAAAAGATTCCGGCTTTATTTCCAAGGCTCTTCATAGCCTATTGAAAAATTTGAAACTTAATAGCCATGAATAAGTTGCAAGACTTTTGGCTCAGTTGGATAGAAACCCAGTGGAAGAATTGATAAGAGCCCTAGCAGCATGACCCAAAGATCAGCCATCCTGGGACTTTCATCGAACATGAGTGCAACTTCAACCAACAGCTACCCCCTTAGCTATCCACAGCTAAACTTGTTTAGGACATATGACAAATATATTGTGAGCATGCATAGAGGAGATAGAGAGTCAGAACCTAATATTCAAAATTCAGCAATCCAGACAAATATCAAGATGGTGAAGATTTAAAATTGAACAATCATCATGCAATTGAGCATGTTGAATGAATTCTTACAGATATCAAAAAATGCATAAGTTCAGATCCCAGGTTGCAGAGGAGAGAAACAAAAACAATAACTGTTTACCCCTGAGCCTTTGAAATCTGACCATATATAGAAATATTGATCACGCAATAGTAGTGCTAATGAACAATCCACAAATCACAAATGTGACTTCTTCAGTTACGAAAGACAATACTCTGAGGCAATTCATCAAACACGCCGCCGACAGTTCCCTGAATCTCCGAGAGACACTTTGATCCTTAAAGAATACACCAATAAACAGAAATTTCTCCATTCCTAACCAAAGCTCTGATACCATGTTGGATTTTTTTTCATCATAGGCAAATGAAGGATAAAAGAACAAAAATGAAGAAGAGGAAGAGTCAAGATAAACGAATGGAGAAGGAAAAGAAGCTTTTTTTATTACTACCTTTCTTAATCCAAATAATCTGCTATACAATATATATATCTGGAAGGAAGGAGGTCTTCCTGCCAATTTCTAATTCTTGAGCCAGCGACCTCAATGGCTCTTATGTATGCCCCAACGGCTATTTCAGCAACAGCACTGATGAGGGGACGTTTCCAGCTTTAGCCGACGATTTATGACCCAGGAGAGAGAATAGCCTTATTTTTTCCATTTACATTAAGGACCCGGATGCTCTATATATATATATATGTATATATATATATATATGTATATATATATATATGTATGTGTATATATATATATATATATATATATATATATATATATATATATATATATATATAAGGACCTCCAAATCTTACATATATTACACATGTATAGTGTATTTGTCAATAAATTGCCTTTATTAGGCCCTATCGTAGCATATGTACCTTCTGCTGTACTGTTCCATAATATTGTGCTGCTAACCTCTTTATTCAAACAAAATTTGTGTTGTATCTGTGTGCATAGCTGTTCTGTAACTCCCATTGGGAATGCGCAATGAGGGAATTCTGATATGCAGTATGTTTTCAGTATTATTAGTTATTTGAAATTCATTCATCTCTTTTTGTGTGGTTAAAATTCATTCATCTCAAGCTTTAAGAAGTAGCAAAGCCATCATTTAATGTTGCAGAAATGAATGCAGTATTGTCATGGAAATACTCATAAGTTCATAATTTATCTTCAAGTGGTTTTGAAGTCACCTATAAATTTTGTTTTCTGGGGGATGTAGTCTATCTGCTGGTCCTTGTTTGACGACCTTGTATTCTTACTAGCAAGTTCTGCTTGTCGAGAAGATTTTCATGTCACGTATTTTTGGGGGAAAATATGATTTTAATTTTTTCTGTTTGTAGGAAATGAGGGGCGTGAATACGTTTTAAGGCGAATTCTGCGCCGAGCAGTGCGCTATGGTACAGAAGTCCTCAAGGCAAAACAGGGCTTCTTCAGTGGGTAGGAATAAGATGCTTCATTGTATTTCCTTTGGTCATTTACTTTTGATATCCCTTTGTTTTTTAAACTCAAATTTTCCTGATTTTGCCTGAGTGCATCCTCCAATCTGCTAAGGCAGAAATTACAAAATTTACTCATATCCATTCAATAATTCATTGTTTAACACCAATCCATTCATATAACCACCTCCAAATGCTTTGTCCAAAGCAGGTTGGTGAATATTGTAGTTGAAACTATGGGTGATGTTTTCCCTGAGCTGCGGGTTCGTGAAGAGCACATACGAAATGTTATAGCAGCTGAAGAAACAAGTTTTGGGCGGACTCTAGCCCATGTAAGACCTGCTCCTTTTTTCAAATACACAGGTGTATGGTTTGTGGGAAAGGTACCCCTTGTCACGTGGGAGTTCCACTTCTTTATGATTATTTGGTATTAAGTAGTCTAATGTTCGATAGTTGAGGGGTCAATATCCTTTTGGGCGAGGTTAAGTGATGGTACTTTTTCTGTGTTTATTTTTGCGTGCTGTGTGTTATTTTTAAGCCAGTCTTGGAGGCTCTTATAGTCTGGTCCTAATTCCTCTGCAGGGAATTGAGAAATTTAATAGGGCTGCTGATGAAGTGCAGGGGAACATATTCAGCGGACAGGCAAGTAACTGTGTAGGCGTATTATTTGTGGTGCTCTTAATTTCTGAAAAGGAGTATTGACGTAAATGGGCTGTGGCTTTCGTCCGTATGAAACACAGGAATTATTTCTACTCCTTTTATGGCTGTAGGTGACCTTTTAGTTGGATCTGCTATCGATTGGTGTAGCTAATCTCATGGTTCATCCAGCCTATTTATGATCCTGATTTAAGAATTTATGTTTGGACCTAAAAGTTAGCATTATGGATGTGCCTTCATGAGAATTTATAATACAACACACCTGTTAAGGAAACAGGGCAAAGGGATGATGAACGCTGAATATATATGTATGAATGTATGTCTACATTATTTCCCCCTCTATGACTCTTATAAGCTTGGCAAGCTCTTGGCAAGATAACATTCAAGTACATTCTAGAACTATATTCAAAAGATGTCTAAACTTCCGTTAACGCTCATAAAAAAGTCCTGCACACCCGAAGTTCTTCCTGTCAACCTATCCTGACCGGCCGGCCCCGTCTTCCATCTTTTAGGGCTGCAGCAACTTTTGCTTGTTCCTTCTTTCTTTTTTTGTTTTGTTAAATAGTTTCAATCTCCTTTTTGTTATTTCACTACATTTCTGCCAGAGGATCCCCCATGGGTGCAGTGGGTCAATGCCAAAAGGAAGTATATTAACCGTTGCCATTTTTAACTTTAACTTGTTTGTCATTGCCATAATGGCTTTCCCTTGGAGCAATTTCCTCCGCATCCCCCTCTTCCTTATTCAAATAGAGTAAGTTGTAAGTACGCAGTGGATCATAGTAATATATGGCTATTCGCTTCGAAAGATTGTTCACTCCTCTCTTTCTGCGTCAAATGTGAAAACCAATTTCCTATGTATCCTCTTGCCTGTTGAGAAGAAAGTGTAACCTGTGACTCTAGACAGCTCACTTGCTTTCCCATTTCTGCAGCAATTAGGAAGTCCCTTGTGTGCCCGTAACATTTTAAAGAGGCTTTATTTTTACATAATAATTACCAAACACATGCATAATGATCCAGGAAACTGTTGGCACGGATAAGCTCACCTTCTTCTTGCTCACTGACTTTAAAGATTGGGCCACTTGTACCATAAATTAAAAACATAATGTTCTGATCTGTGTTGTACTGCATATTGGCATGAGCTCACCTTATTCTTGCTCACTGATTTTAAAGATTGGACCACTTGTGCCATTAATTAAAAACATAATGTTCTGATGTTTGTTGTACTGCATATTGGGATTGATGTGCGAACCGACTACCCTTGGGAGTTGGTAAGGACCACTTGGATAGCAAATTTAGTTACAGTACGTTGATACAGCTCCTAGCTCTTTAGGGCATACATTCGTTTGACGGTTTTTTGGGCTACTCTTAGAATCTTTATAGTGGCCATTGCTCTTAATTAGTGCTGGTCTTTTTTCCGTTGTGAATCAATGAAGCTGTTGGCTTGCTTCATCAACCTTCATAATAACGTGCTTATTGCCTTTGGTTTTGCCTTTGAAATTTTTTGATGTCTCTTGCTAATGTGCTGCTTTTATTGGTCGCAGGATGCATTCATTTTGTGGGACACTTTCGGATTCCCTATAGATCTTACCCAAGTGATTTAGCACTCTTGTTTTTGTTTTTTGTTTTAAATTCTGGTCATTTATTAGCGGTTAAGGATCTGATCTGTTCATCTCTCTCTCTCTCTCTCTCTCTCTCTCTCTCTCTCTCTCTCCAGTTGATGGCTGAAGAAAGAAACTTGGTTGTGGATGTTCGAGGTTTTAACACTGCCATGAGTGAGGCTAGAGAAAGGTCTAGGAATGCTCAGAATAAGGTCTGTACTGTGTACCCTACTCTCTCAAGGAATGTGTTAAAATGTTTTTATAGGTTCGTAATTGCTTTTTATTTCGTCAGCTAATATGTATTTTCCATGAGTAATATCTGGATGTCTAGGGCTAGAGGTATGGGTTCTCTATTTGTATGTTAATTTTGTGCTAACTTCTTGCCAGCAATCTTCTGGTACCATTGCTCTGGATGCTGATGCCACTGCTTTTTTGCATGAGAATGGGGTTGACACAACAAATGATGAGTTTAAGTTTACATGGTTAGAGGTTTGTACAATTGATTTTTCATGGGTTTCTTCCACTTTTACTCGGATATGAATTCTCCCCTTCTTTTGGTGTTACAAGATGCAGTTCTGTGTCTTTTTACCCCATCCAACGTGCTTACTGATGTAGTTTTGAAAACTCACGCGCCATATAAAACACAGATTAGATAAGGGTTTTTAAGTAGTGGTAAAATTTGAACTTTTGTGGTTATTCCCATTCGAACATTTTGGTGTCTCTAATGTCCTTTGATACATTTTGTTAATTGTTGGCAATGTTGATATCGTTCAAGTTTGGTAAAAGTTAATCATTTTGTGAATTATTGTGCACTTCTGCGCTTGTCATTCTTTATTAGCATCTTTAGTTTGAATATGTCCAATATAGAGAAAAGGGGAGGCATGCTGAAATTGATGATCAGCAAGTGCACTTTGACAAGATTCATATATAGGGTGACAAATGATATGCAAATTGGTAGCAGACTATTTCATTTGACTTCTGCAGATGCGTTTGGATCTTTCTGTTTTACCCTTTACCTGGTTCAGTCTTACTTCTATTCTCTATTTATTTCAACCCCTTGAATTACTTATGCGAAGAAACTCAGAATTGATTCAAAATCATGAAGGCTTAGGTTGAGATCAAATTGTATGTTGGATTAAAGGGCGAAATATGTCCGTTGACTGAAACTTCTAATTTCTGCATACTCAAAAAGTTAAACCAAAGGTCACAGGGATATATTCGTATGTCTGTATGTGTGTATTTACGTGTGCTTATGATAGGTATATAGTTGCTGATATTGTTTGTGCGCATATATGTATTTATGGTTAGAGGTAACGAAAGCAACTATTTAAATGAGAAGCGAGATGGAGACAAGGTGGAAGGATGCTACGATATTGTTTGAGAAATGAGCTTGTAATGAAATGTTGATTAATGAAATGATCTCTGAAGATAAAAATTTGATAGAGCCACAGATAAAAATGAGTGGTCTTGTCAAATTAAATGTATTAAGAACGATAAATATTAAGTTCGGTTGGAACCGAACAGTGTGCACAACATTTTTTCTCTCACTAAAAATTTGTGCTCTGACCTCTCTCTAAAAAAATTTTCCCGAAGATTCCAACCTCCACTAACTCTCTCTATGCACCCCAACCACAAACAATCACATTTGACTGATAACGTTTATAGGCTGATAACATCTTTATTCCACCTCTCTCCACCATCCTTTTCCTTCCTCTCCTCAACTTTGTTCACATCGTTACTCTTCTTCTCCCCTGAAACTACCTCATTCTCCTTGACATCTTCTGATGAACACTAAGTTTGGCCTTCTCAACCACTCCGGCCGTTGCTACAAGCGTTCATAGAGCATTTTTTATCTCCTTTTTCTCTCGATAATGGCTAGGCTCTGCTAATCGAGCCCGATCAAGCCAGATTTACAACATGCAATAAGCTATAAGAGCGAAATCAGTTTGGGCATTCTTGCTCAAGCTTGATTTCGCCCATAAGCTTCATCAACACTCAAACAACTACAAACGGATAATGACAAGGGGAAGATCTCTTCGCTATCAACCCAGCACATTAAGGTACACAATGCCAAAAATAAAATACTAAGGTTGGAAATGATGATGGTTTTATGATTACAACAACACATCCTTAGCATATCCCAACAACAGTAAAAGCTATCGCTAGGGTCTGGGGAGGGTGAGAGACAGATAAACAATACCTCAATCCGAAAGGATCCTGCGAGACCTCCGGCACTATATGTACCTGCATACACACATAATGAACGAAAAAATAATGAAAGGCAAAGACCAATACAAAAATGCAAAGTCAACCTAACGTTGAGAGAGTATATAAGCCCTTTATATAACATAAGTTGCCTCTATATCCTTTCTAAACCTTGCTAACCTTAATCCTCCGTTTCCATGAGCTCCTATCTTGGACCATGTCCTCAGAGATGTGCGAATCTAGTAGGTCATGTCTAATCTGTTCCTCCTAAGTCAGTTTGGGCCTGGCTTTACTTTTTTCCCCTCTACAATGAGGCTTTCAACTGCTCTGACGGACGTTGTTGTATGTCTCCGCTTGACATGCCCAAACCATCTCAGTATCCCCTCCTTTATCTTATCCGCTATACTAGCCACCCCTAACATTTCCCTAAATACCTTATTTATGAGCGTGTCTAGCATTGTATGCCCACACATCCACCTCAACATCCTCATCTCTGCCACTTCCATCTTCCATCTTCTGCTATTGTGTCCTCTTCATGGCCCATCATTCTGTCACATATAACATTGCCAGCGGCACTGCCACCTTATGAAAATTTTCCTTTAATTTAGTTGGAAAATTCTTGTCACATAGCACTCTTGAGACCGCTCTCCACCTACACCAGCATGCT
Source organism: Eustoma russellianum (assembly GCA_036186865.1). Taxonomy (NCBI): domain Eukaryota; kingdom Viridiplantae; phylum Streptophyta; class Magnoliopsida; order Gentianales; family Gentianaceae; genus Eustoma; species Eustoma russellianum. The sequence goes on along the minus strand of AP025042.1, from coordinate 1,341,574 downwards.
TGAACTCGGTACAGTACATCACGATCTATGTTCCCATCTTGCTGTACAAATGATCCTAGGTACTTGAATTTGCTTACCTGTGGTACCACTTGACCCTCGATGGTGAGCTTACAATTCTTTCCGTCGGCTGTGCCGCTGAATTCGCAGTGCAGATATTCGGTCTTGGAACGTCTAATTCTTAGGACTTCTTTCTCTAAAGCCCCTCTTCACCTCCCTAGTCTCATACTCAGTGTATGTCTATTATCGGCGACTAATACAATATCGTCAGCAAAAAGCATACACCACACCCTAGTATACATATCCCTAAATATGTCTATATACTACGTAAGAACTCCTCTTGCATCCAGACTATCTCAAATCATTCTACGTGGCACACTATCATACGCTTTTTCAAGATCGATGAAACCATGTGTAGTCGTGCTTCTTCTCCATATACTTCTACATCATTCTCCTTAGGATGTGTATTGCTTCCGTAGTTGATCGTTTTGACATGAAACCAAATTGGTTCACCGTAACATGAGTTTCTCCTCTAATTCTAGTGTCGGTTACTCTCTTCCATAACTTCATAGTATAGCTTAACAACTTTATCCCCTGGTAATTCCCACAACACTGTGCATCTCTTTTGTTCTTATATAAAGGGACCACGACACTCCTTCTCCACTCATCTGGTGTTTTTACTGTTTTGAAAATAAGGTTCAGAGTAGTTAACCATCGAACCCCTTTCTCTCCAAAATACTTCCACGCCTCAATTGGTATGTTATCCAGGCCAACTGCCTTAGTTTTTCTTCAAGGAGATTTTTATGTAATACCATATCAAAGCCACAACTATTTCACTTATCCACAAGGTTGATAATTCAATCAACATGAAAGAGTTTAGGCTCATTTGATGCAATGTGACATACAAAGTCATATCTAAAATTCTAGTGAATATGCTCAAGCCTCTGATTCCATCCTTGGTGGATAAGAATCAGTATGCCTTTGTCAAGGAGAGAACACTTCAAAATAACATGCTTTTCTTGGATGATATAGTCAAAAACTATAATGGATCAAGGGTTCAAAAGTGTCGTGCTATTAAAGTGGATATCATGAAGGCTTTTGATACAATTAATTGGCCATATCCAATGACTATCCTGAGTAAGATGAAATTTCCACAAGGTTACTAAAACTGGATTTGGTTTTGTATTTCCACTGCATCTTTTTCCTTCTTTATAACATGGATGGTGCTTTAGCTGGTCATTTTAAAGCTGCTAGAGGCCTTAGACAAGGGGATCTACTATGCCCTAGCCTTTTCATTCTAGTTATGGAAGGTTTCACCTTGAAAATGAAGGGCTTAATTCCTAATTCAGGTTACTCCTTTTATCATAAGTGTGACAACCTCTCATCCATAGCCTTTGCTGATAATCTATTATAGAAATTATTTAACAGAAAACTCTGCTATCACTTGAGAAATAAGAAGACAGAAATGAAGCAAATGGAGCTTGAAGAAGAACAGAGAATTGAAATTAATGATTTCAGCATATATCTCATATATGCACAGTAACCCATAGTTATACATAAGCAACCAACGGTTACTTTGCTTCTATTCCTAATGGTAACAATGCTGAAAATTTAAACTAAGTATTGTTAGGAAATCCGACAAGATCACTGCAAAACGCGCAGCGGAAAAATAAAACTTGATCTCCGATTTCCTACCAAGGATCCATGTTGTTCGTTTAATTCGATGAAAGAAATCAAAAACTTTACCTCTGTATATTCGAAATCTGCAGACGTAAGAGGTGCGAACGTAGGAGGTGCGATGACATGATCACCCTCTGTCGGTATCCACACGAATGCTTCCGCCCGGAGTGCTAGTTTTTGAACGGCGCGGTTGAAGAACTCGGCTTTTCTCAAAAACGATTCTAAGGTTTCGTTTTTCTGTACTCTGTAGTGTACAAGACACACCAGGATATATACATATATATAGTTATCAAAATCCGATTCCAGATCGGATTGGTTAATGCCAATCATAATCCGTATCAAATACGGATTTTGTTAGGATTAGATAAAACCAATCAAAATCCATATCAGATATGGATTTTATTGTTATTATCCGATGATATATATATATATATATATATATATATATATATATATAAAATCAAAAATAACGAAAATAATAATAATAATAATTAATATTATTAATATTATTAATATTAGTCCATACGCATTCTTGTGTGTGACCTGATAGGCCCATATTAATTGGCAGTCGGTTAGATCTCCATTAAACCAACAAGTCGTAATTGGTCTCTAGCAAGACATTACGACTACCCAATTAATACGAGTAAATTCCAACTAGCCTAATAATAGTACATGCATTAATCCTTTTGTCACACGATATCTAGTTAGAACATAAGTCATGGTCAGCGTCACACTTATATTGTTCAAACATATGATTACTCGATCTATAAGTAGACTGATAAAACAAATGATATTGATCACACTATCAATTCATTTGAGCACGGCCATGCATTTCACAGTCTCACTAATCGAGGGGCCCAAAGATATCCCTATCAAAAGAGAGGGACAAATTCTATCTTGATTGTTCAATATCCTCTACATAATTTCTATCATATTCAATTACGACCTTTATTATTATTCAGTTACGGATAACGTTTGATCATGTCAAAATATAATAGACCTTATGTTGGAAACTATGACAATCTCAAGTCTAAGGATTAAAACATGACTATCATGAGATTTACTTATGACGCTAATCTATGTAGTAATCTCATGATGGGTCTATCCAATACACTGTTCTCTAACAAGTATCTATGAGATTGATTTGTATCACCATACACATAATCATCTCATGATTATCAAATCAATACTCATACTGGTTATAAATTATTTTATCTCTATAACAATAATGAACCGGGGACATATATCAAAATTGTGTAACATACTAACCAACAATAATGATAATAAAACCTCTTTTATTAATAATAAATGTATAGCATAAATATCAAATCATGGCCTAGGGCACATACACTAACAAGTATATACAGGTATTTTCCTATCTATACAATACATATACAGAGCATTTCCTATACACAGTCTTGACGTCCTCTTATTCTAATATTTCAACACTACCCCTCAAGCTTGATGTATATGTTCATACAACTAAGCTTGACAACAAGTGTAAGAAATGTATGTACAGATACAAGTTTTGTAAAAATATCAGCAATTTGATTGTTAGAAGATATATGCTCAATGGCAAGAATCTTGTCTTCAATCTTCTCTCGAATGAAATGCCTATCGATCTCCACATGCTTTGACTTGTCATGTTGAGTTGGGTTCTCAGCCATGTTAATCTCTAATAAATTGTCGCAGTATATTCTTATGGGTAGTGTCACCTTCGCCTTCAATTCATCAAGAACCTTCTTTAGCCATAACCCTTCACATAGGCCTACTGCTAGTGCACGCAATTCGGATTCAGCACTGCTGCGTGAAACTACTCCTTGTTTCTTGCTCTGCCAAGTCACCAAGTTACTCCATACGAATGTTCCGTACCCGCTGGTGGATCTCCAGTCCGTCTGAGACCCGACCCAGTCTGCATCTGTGTATACTAAAATCTATCTATACTCCTGCCTCTTGAATGACAAACCCTGTTCTGGGGCAGCTTTCAAATACCTGAGAATTCTTAAGGCAGCTTTAAGATGTTCGTTAGTAGGATCATGCGTAAATTGTGATACATAACTAACAGCGTAGTAGATATCATGACGAGTATGTGATAAATAAATGAGTTTACCTACCAACTTTTGATATTGTAGCTTATCTATGGGTGTTGTATCCCACAGTTTCTTTGGTTTTCTGCCCGGTTCCATTAGGGTGGTAACTGGTTTACAACCAAGCATACATGTCTTGTTTAACAAATCTAATACATACTTTCTTTGAGACATACATAATTCATCTCTAGTTCTAGCTACTTCCATGCCTAGAAAATACCTTAGTCTCCCTAAATCTTTGACCTCAAACTCAGTAGATAATTGTTTTTTAATCAGATTGATACATGTAACATCACTTCCAGTAAGTATGATATCATCACATAGACAATGAGAACTATAATGGTGTGAAGACTAGAAAACTGTATAAACAAAGTATGGTGACTATGTGTTTGTCTAAAACCGTATTTAAGAACTATTGAAGTAAACCGTTTAAATCAAGCTCGTGGAGATTGTTTTAATCCATATAATGATCTCTTTAACCTACATATCATGCCTTTATTCCGGCCTTGATCAAAACCAGGGGGTAGGTCCATGTATACCTATTCCTATAAATCACCATTTAAGAAAGCATTTTTAACATCCAATTGAAATAAATCCCAATCTAAATTAACAGCTAATGAAAAAATAATTCTTATTGTATTTAATTTAGCTACAGGGACAAATGTGTCCGTATAATCTATACCATAAATTTGTGTGAACCCTTTTGCTACTAATTTCGTTTTATACCTTTTAATTGTTCTATTAGTATTATATTTAACAGAAAAAATCCATCTACACCCCACAATTTTAACTCCAGCCTTACGGACAACAACAACCCAAGTTCGGTTTTTTGTTAATGCTTGCATTTCCTCCATGACAGCTACACGCCAAAGAGAATGTTTAAGGGCTTCTTCGATAGAATTAGGCAGTTGTTGATTATCCAATAAACAAGTAAAGGCTTTAAAGTCTCCCTTTAACTGGTCATATGCAAGAAAGTTATATAAAAGGTGTTTGGTGCATTCTCTAACTCCTTTCTTAAGGGCTATGGATCTTGAAATAAGAAGACAGAAATGAAGTAAATGGAGCTTGAAGAAGAACAGAGAACTGAAATCAATGATTTCAGCATATATCTCATATATGCACAGTAACCTATATTTATACATAAGCAACCAACGGTTACTTTCCTTCTATTCCTAACAATAACAATGCTGAAAATTTAAACTAAGTATATACTGGCATTTTCCTATCTGTACAATACATATACAGAGTATTTCCTATACAAAGTCCTAACGTCCTCTTATTCTAATATTTCAACATCTATTCATCTTGGCAAAAACTGATACCTATTCCATCAAAGTGATCAAGGATGCACTTATGGAGTTCCATAACCTCTTAGGACTTTTGGTCTAACCTCCAGAAGTGTGAAATATTCACACTTATAGCTTTTTTTCCCATTGTCGGTTGGCTATATGGATCACTTATTTTTCTTGCGCTTTATTTATTTTATTTATTAAGTTTTTTTTGTTTTTGTTTTCTTTTTGAGACGTAGCCTAAATCCTATCCTCCTTGTGTGTCTCTTAATACATAAGGAGGATAGGATTTAGGCTACAACTCAAAAAAAAAAAGAAGGAAAAAAAACATTGTTTAGTGTTTCCATTGTTTAGATTTTTAGAACTATTTTGAGGCTTTATTCTTGTTTTTTGATTTAGGACCATGAAACTGTAGTTAAGGCTATCTATACTGGGAGTAATTTTGTGACAAGTGCTGGTGGTGCTGATGAAGTCGGCATCATTCTGGAAAGCACAAGCTTTTATGCTGAGCAAGGCGGACAGGTATATTATCATTGAGCTGGAACTATTCACTGTTTGAGGATGGGAAGTTCCTGATTCATGAGCATCAGTCTGTAGTTATGTTATTGCATCTTAAAGAGTGGCTTGACTAATTGATGATATCTGAAGGTTTCTCCATTATTCTGAGGAAATTTTTTGAATTGATATTTTGATATTAAGGCTCAACTTTACTTCGTTATGTTGCTGACTGCAGCTTTGGGTTACCGGTGGGCCTAAGTCAATCTCTTATATTACCCTTTTTGGACGAGAGCTTGTGTTTTTACCTGGAATTACTCGCCATGTTGAATGATTGGTCGTGCCTCAGTAATATCAATCACCTGACAGCTACTGATGAAATGACTTTTGTTATGTCTAATAATAGTTATATCTTATGGAGTGATCTTAGATCAGGCCTAGTTCTTCATGTTTCAGTTATCATCTGCTCTGGAAGCTTTTCTTATCCAAAATTTAGCTTTTCTTCAGGTGTAATTGCTGCTGCCAGTCCTTTTGCTTCTGTTTTATCTTCTCTCTCGAGGTTCTCTCGTTATCTCTCCTGTGCTTTGTGCTAGATCTCTGTCTTGGTGTTGGATTTTGCCTCTAAAATGATCAAATTTGGACTCCACGAAGCATGAATACAAATATTTTAACACCCATGAATTTCTAAGTAGTCTTCTATTTCTTCCCCGCACAACTCTGGTGACACATAGATTTGTGGCTACGCTGAGCCCTGATGGGTGGTGTGAGATATTTTATTGTCGGAGTAGTTGTTTACTTGAACTCTGCCGCCGTTTCCTCTTCACAAAATGACCTTGTTTCTGGAATTAAATTGGTATTGATCTACTTCTGATAGACATGACCAATTTCAACATCCCATGGGGATTTAATGTACTTCTATTCTCGTTATGTTGCTTCTGTCCTTGGGATTATCAATCTTTGTTTTGCCTCTTTTTTTTTCCTTCTCTCGTTTGTATCATAAAGTACCTTGTTCTGAATTTCGCTCCTCTAGCTGCACTGTTGAATTTGACTACTACTTGGCCCTCCTTTAAAATAGTGGCATTTTTCTGCTTTGTTAAAGATCCTGCCTAGGAGACCTGTTATAAAATGAGTTGAAGCCCCGATTTAAAGGAGGTAAAAAGGCGAAATGATTCTATCCTATGCTGGCAAAATTCCTTCTTTCTGGTTCTTTTTCTTTTTGTAGGTATTGCGTGTAGCTTAATGGCAGCTGTTCCTTCAGGAATCTACAGTTCATGCAAATCGGTAGACTACTCTCAAATTACCATATCACCTTTAGAGAAAAGATTGATGATGAGATGGTAATATGTATTGTATGAACATGTTAACACATCCCTCACTTGTCGGCCTAAAACAAAGTAACATGCGCTACGCATTCGAAAACAGATATTGGGTGGCAATGCTACCGAAGTTGCACAGCTGATCTCCTTGACGTTCCATTGGCAGCACATAGCTGTATTCCAGTACCTTAAGGGATACAATAGTATTTATGTCACCTCCAATACCTAGTCGGTCTAGATACAAAATGGTCCACATGCGACGTTGTCAATCGCCAGGCATGGCTTTCTATTTTAACAATTCAGTGGAGTTTTTTATGTTATTCGAGTGCATCTCAATCTCAAGCAATTTCCAATTCAACATTAAGCATTTGTCAGAATTGGTAAAAGACTTTTCTTGAGCTAAATTGTTCAAAAACTTTATGCATGGCGAACGGTTTTCGCTTTCCATCCAAAGGAAAAGCCTTTTCTGCTCTGGTCAGGGTTATATTCCTCCAAGGCACTTTAGTGAGGTTCTTAGGGGATGGAGAATCTGAACTTGGTTATGAATGATTTTGATGTTCAGATTTGGGGCTTTTTTTTCTTGCTTACGCTCATCTGGTAAATTTATTTTCTCGTCCAGCCAAGGGTTTTTTTTTGTGATTTTCTGTGGATGCCGTAAATTACGTTCTGTTTCTTTTCTCATTTCCATTTTCCATTTTCCATTTTCCATTATGATGATGTAAGCAAATATTTGATTTTTTTTATTTTGACCATCAAAATAGATATTATAAAATATTCATTATGATACGTGTTTTAATCCTTGTAACAAGATCTTTAGTATGAGATAATCGGTTTTTAGAAATAATGTCACTAATTATGTTATTTCTTTCTTATGGTGAAAAATGAAAAAGTTTATTGAGAAGCGTGCAGAGCGAGAAATGAGGAAAAAGAATGGAAGCACAAACAAACACTTAGTTTTCGTGCAGTGAATTCTTAACTTTGTTGCCTGAGACAGTGGAATTAGTGCCTTTAACTGATGGGTGGATGAGGATTTCATTTATGTGTCTTGATGCTCCTTTTCCCCCCAGATATTTGACACTGGATCACTTGAAGGCCCCTTAGGGTCATTTCAAGTCTTAAACGTTCAAGTTCATGGAGGCTTTGTTGTTCATATTGGTTCATTACGCGAAACTCCTGGCAGATTGAGTATAGGTGACAAAGTAGTTTGTAAGGTTTGAATCCCTGTCTGCACAATTTTTCTCTGCAGCTCACATCTCTTCGATGGCATGGGTTTCTTACTATTTAGTATATTCTTTATTAAATTATGCAGGTCAACTATGATAGACGTGCACTTATTGCTCCCAATCATACGTGTACGCACATGTTAAACTTTGCCCTGCGGGTAAGCCCTTATTTGGTCCCTTTTTTTGGGGTGAAATCTTTTAGTTAATCTATCTTGTACATTGGACGGAGGATTGTGTAAGTTAATCTCATCGAAAATGATATTTGAACTTGTGCGGGTTTCTTCCCTCCTGTTCTTTTTTTTGGGTTCGTGACCGATGGGGTGGGGAAGGGAACTTTTGTCAAAGTGTGGTTCCACACGCTTGATGGATCCTGCCAGAATAAGGTGTGAATACCTATTCTGTATTCTGGGTGCTATTTTTGTTTGGTGAGCTCTGTGTACGCACATGAAGACACATATATATAGATAATCTGTATATGTATTTGTGTATGGATGCACGCATATCTATGCTGGTTTGCACCTGTCAAAATGCAATCTTGGACTCGTCTAACGAGCGGTATGGTGTGACTGCTATGCATTGCTCTGAATGTCCTCGTGAAGCTTGGTCAACATCAAACTACTAGTTCATTTTAAACTATTATGACTTCTAGACTCTGATTTTCATATAGTATTCCTGAGGTTTCTCAATCTTACATCGTCAAAGTACTATCACTTGTTAAGTAGATGGTTAGCTTCAATCCCGGTGCAGGAAATGCGGATTTATCTGTTGTAAAACGTCCTTCTGTACTTGTATCTGTTCCGATAACGTCAAAAAATTCAGTGGAAATCTGCGTATTGTTTGTGGCCCTCAGAATCTTGAACCAGTCAAATTTCATAGTTCTCAACAGCTCTTTTAAGAATAAACTCATCCGAAGTTATAAATCCCCATGCACCCTTGTCTGGAAATGTTGGGTCTTTTGGCATCATTTGTTCACCATAAGGATGATATGTCTTGCTAGTGACCTGTCTTGTCTTTTAGAAAAATACTTGCCTTTGAACCTCTCAGTGTCGTGCTTCCTTTAGGCCATTGTGGTACTTGTTGTGGGTTATATCCATTCTCTTTGCTTCATTTCTTTGGCCAAAGCTGCTTCTCAATATTTGTCTGTCAATTGCATCCGTCTTGTCTGCATGAAGAGAGGGGCACTCATTCTCAAGCCAAACATGAGCGCCACCGCCCTGCCACGCTTCCCCGGGGGACCTTTACTTGCCTATGGGTAGAGTAAACTCCATACCATCCATTGACATGATGGTTTTTGTTTAGTTGGGTTGCTCTCTGTGAGTTCTTAAGGGTTTTCTTTACTTCACATCTACATATTGTGTTCATCAGCCCTTGGTAAGTCCTCAGGTGGTCTGGAGGCTAGTTTTAACTGGTAAATAGGTGAAGATATATTCATATCCCTATTTCAAGCACTTCTGTAGTAATAATCCACCAAAGGGTGATTCAAGTTTGTTGGAAAATAAGATTATCTGCCCATGAGTGGTAATAACGAATGGACTGTACTTGCTAAAGAAAAAAACAAGTGGACCATGCAGCTAAGTAGTCGATTAATTCTATTCTATTTTATGATGGAACTTGAGTCCTCGGTTCTGGTTCAGTTATTGTGTAACTACAAAATTATGGATGCAGGAAGTACTTGGGAACCATGTTGATCAGAAAGGTTCCATTGTTCTTCCTGAAAAACTGAGGTTCGACTTTTCTCACGGTGAGTTACTATTGACATCCCATTTCCAGCAAACCAGTTGCGTAAAACTAAATTCAGAGGCCTTAATTTTTGAGACAGGTAAACCTGTGAAGCCTGAGGAGCTTAAAAGAATAGAATTAATTGTGAATGAACAAATTAAGGCTGCAATGGAAGTCTATTCGAAAGAGATTAAGTTGGCTGATGCTAAGCGTATTAATGGCCTGCGTGCCGTCTTTGGAGAAGTAAGACTCTCTTTTTCTTTTTTGGCATAATTTTATGAAATCTGAAGCACTCAGGAATTATATTCCTAATAATTCAACTAGGTCTATCCTGACCCGGTCAGAGTAGTTGCGATTGGTCGGAGAGTGGAAGATCTTTTGTCCTATCCGGAAAACAGAGAGTGGTTATCAATATCTGCGGAGCTCTGTGGAGGTAAACACTTTTGGAACTGTCCATTTTTGAAGCAATCCATGATCATAGTAGCTTTGCTTCTTTAATTTGTGTAGGGACCCATATATCTAATACTGGAGAGGCTAAAGCTTTTGCTCTGTTGTCCGAGGAGGGTATTGCTAAAGGAATCCGCAGAATTACTGCTGCTACGACGGATTCTGCTTTGAATGCCATCGATACGGCTTCTCAGCTTGAGAAGGAAGTCGATGAGGCATCTAAGGCTGAAGGAAGCTTACTTGAGCAGGTTCTTTGATTTTACATTGTTTTGCTTAAGCTTATCTCTTTCTAGTAATCGTTCATTTGAAATTCTCCTCCTGCAATTTTGAGTTGCAAACTTATTTGGGTTTTTTATATGAGACCTTGTTGTTTCTAACACATGAGTATTTGTTGTTTTTTATATGAGTTGCAGTTGATCGACACATCTTGACGTAATTTTTATTATGGATCATCGGGAAACAACCTATGTGTGTTTCTAACACATGGGTATGGTTGCGTACATCCAATCCCCCCATACTCGGCAGAAGCCTCTGAGGCAATGGGGTGATGTTGTTGTTGTTGTTGTTTATGATATCTTGTTGTTCCATCAAGCGGTTATAGTTTTGGTTAACTCCCCTCTTTCTAGATGTAAGCATTAGAAGGTCAATAGTGGTATCATTAGCTAATCTGTTGGTTGGCTTTGAGGGAATTTTTCTTTTTCTTGGCATTATAGACGAGGTATTTAAGTTTGATCCCTTTGGCATTTTTCTTATTTTTTTCCCGGATTCAAGCAGGAGCATTTGAAACTCGAGTTTATATCATTTACCCAATACGAGTTTATCTTCCACTGATTCATTCAAAAGTTTATCAAAGTATCTTCTCCATCTATCTAGTATTGCTCTTTTCTCTACTAAGATCTTACTATCTTCTTCTTTAATAAATTTAATTCGAGTCAGATCCCTTTCACCTTCTTTCGTATTGCCTTTGATTTGGCTTCACTTACGGCATGTTTAGCTTCTTTCTTAGCCAGCCTATATTTTTCTTAATTCTCTTGATTCCTACAACGTTGAAGTGTCTTATAACTTGGTCTCTTGGTTTTTACTTTGTTTTGCACTTCTCTTTTCCATTACCAAGATTCCTTATTTGCAGGTGCTCAATCACCAAGTAACTTTCTTGTTTTTTTTTTTGTCTTTACTGCCACATCCTCCCACACTTTTTTTTTGCATCATTAAGACTTCTTGCTCTAATACTACTTTTTTAAACTCTATTTTTTAGCTTTCTTCAAGTTCCACCATTTTATATTGAGTTCTATAAACCTTTATTTTCTCAATCTTCTATGTTGGATACAAACATCCAATACTAAAAGACGGTGTTGCGTTGTTAAATCTTCTCCTGAGATCACCTTATAGTCCTTACAAGCTCTTCTATTTCTCCTACGAGTCATGAAATAGTCTATATGCGACTTATTTGGTTCACTTTTGAATGTAATCAATTGTTCATATCTTTTCTTGAAAAGAAAACAAGTAGTGGGCACTATAAAGTCATAAGTTATTGCAAAATTCAAAGTTGATTTTCCTTCATTATTCATATTTCTAAAACCAAATCCTCTGTGTACCTCATTGTAATCCTTATTATCTTTACCTATCTATCCATTTAAATCTCTTCATATAAAAATCTTCTCACATATTGGAATTTCACGCGCTACATCTTCTAAATCTTTTCAAAATTGAACATTTAGCCTCCTTTAAACCCACTTGAGGAGCCTATACGCTAATAATATTAATTGTTTCTTTTCTAACCACCAACTCAATGACTATAATTCTATCTCATTTCCTAATAACACATGCTACTTCGTCTCTTAATGCGGCATTTATGATAATCTCAACTCTATTTCTTGTTTTATTCTTTCTTGTGTACCAGAGTTTAAACCCTGTTTGTCCTGTTAGGAAATCCGACAAGATCACTGCAAAAACGCGCAGCGGAAAAACAAAACTTGATCTCCGATTTCCTACCAAGGATCCATGTTGTTCGTTTAATTCGATGAAAGAAATCAAAAACTTTACCTCTGTAGATTCGAAATCTGCAGACGTAGGAGGTGCGAACGTAGGAGGTGCGATGGCACGATCACCCTCTGTCGGTATCCACACGAATGCTTCCGCCCGGAGTGCTAGCTTTTGAACGGCGTGGCTGAGAGAACTCACTTTTCTTCAAAAAGGGCTCTAGGGTTTTTCTGTTGTTTTTCGTGTGTGTTCTCTATACGAGATACACAATATATATACACATATATAGACATCAAAATCTGAGTCCTAATCGGATTTGTTAATCCCAATCAAAATCCATATCACATATGGATTCTATCAGGATATTAAAAATCCATATCAGATATGGATTCTTTCGTTATTATCCGATAATACATATATATATATATATATATATATATATATAAAATCAAAAATAATGAAAATAATAATAATAATAATAATTAATATCTAATATTAATATTATTAATATAAGCTCATACGCATTCTTGTGTGTGACCCGATAGGCCCATATTAATTGGCAGTCAGTTAAATCTCCATTAAACCAACAAGTCGTAATTGGTCTCTAGCAAGACATTACGACTACCCAATTAATACGAGTAAATTCCAACTAGCCTAATAATAGTACATGCATTAATCCTTTTGTCACACGATATCTAGTTAGAACATAAGTCATGGTCAGCGTCACACTTATATTGTTCAAACATATGATTACTCGATCTATAAGTAGACTGATAAAACAAATGATATTGATCACACTATCAATTCATTTGAGCACGGCCATGCATTTCACAGTCTCACTAATCGAGGGGCCCAAAGATATCCCTATCAAAAGAGAGGGACAAATTCTATCTTGATTGTTCAATATCCTCTACATAATTTCTATCATATTCAATTACGACCTTTATTATTATTCAGTTACGGATAACGTTTGATCATGTCAAAATATAATAGACCTTATGTTGGAAACTATGACAATCTCAAGTCTAAGGATTAAAACATGACTATCATGAGATTTACTTATGACGCTAATCTATGTAGTAATCTCATGATGGGTCTATCCAATACACTGTTCTCTAACAAGTATCTATGAGATTGATTTGTATCACCATACACATAATCATCTCATGATTATCAAATCAATACCCATACTGGTTATAAATTATTTTATCTCTATAACAATAATGAAACAGAGACATATATCATAATTGTGTAACATACTAACCAACAATAATGATAATAAAACCTCTTTATTAATAATAAATGTATAACATAAAACATTCAAATCATGGCCTAGAGCACATACACTAACATGTCCATCATCCGAGTTTTCTCACATTGCAAACATAAAATATTTATTTTTCTCTTTATCATTATGTCTACTATCTCCATTGTCTTTTCTGTTAAAGTTTCAATGTTCCATGTTTCTAGTATAATACTCCTACATGACCTGGTATTTCTCATAGTGTAACAAAGGTAAGACTAGGAATTGAAGGAAGAATATCTTCTTTTCATTTCTTTCCAAAAATTGGTATACATCAATTTATACAACATATTTCCTACCTTTCTCTAGACAAAAAATATTCTATCATCAATACAATATTTACACCTCTTAATGGCCATTGACCATTACCATATCCGGGTGAATCACCCATTCAAATCCTACCATATTCACTCTCCTTAAATCAAGCAATCTACAATCAATTTTTATTTACAATGAATGAAATACAATAAAGGAGTATTTACTCCTTATCCGGTCAAAGGACCGTTTTCCTCCTTTGATGCCGTCGACTTTGATGCCATCGCCTTTAATGGCTCCAACACTCCCCCTCAAGCTGGTATGTAGATATCGTTCATGCCAAGCTTGTTGATTAATCCTTCAAACGCCGATCTGTGCAGGCCTTTGGTCAAAACATCTGCCACTTGTTGCTTTGTAGGAACATAAATCATAGCAAAACTTTTATCATCAATTTTTTCACGAATGAAATGTCGATCCACCTCGATGTGTTTTGTTCGATCATGATGAACAGGGTTATGTGCAATACTTACTGCAGCTTTATTGTCACAAAAGAGCCGTATAGGACTTTCGAAATTAACATGTAATTCCCCCATTATCCTTTTTATCCATAGACCTTCACATATGCCATGTGCCAGTGCTCGAAATTCGGCTTCTGCACTGCTACGAGCTACTACAGTTTGTTTCTTGCTGCGCCAAGTGACTAGATTTCCCCAAACATAAGTACAATATCCTGAAGTGGACCTTCTATCAATCAAAGAACCTGCCCAATCCGCATCAGTATACACCTCAAGGCTTTTGTTATCATTTTTTCCAAAAAACAGTCCCTTACCCGGAGTCCTTTTTAGGTACCTTAAGATTCGTAACACAACCTCTTGGTGTTGTGTTTTTGGTGAATGCATAAATTGACTTACCAAGCTCACTGCAAATGCAATATCTGGACGAGTATGTGATAAATAAATAAGTTTTCCAACAAGACGTTGATACCTCTCTCGATCAACAGTGTGCTTGCCGGCCGACACCCTAACATTCCTGTTTCCTGTAACAAATCCAATACATACTTTCTTTGGGAAATGGAGATACCTGATGAGTTACGTGCAACCTCCATGCCAAGAAAGTATCTTAACGCCCCCAAGTCTTTCATCTCAAATCTGCTGTTCAAATACCTTTTCAGTGATTCAATCTCATCATAAGCATCTCCTGTCAGAATAATATCATCCACATAGACAATTAGAATAGCACGAGTTCCTTTCAAGGTGTGTTTGTAAAACATTGTATGATCAGCCTGTGACTGCCTAAAACCTTGCGTTTTTACAGCCTGGGTGAACTTCTCAAACCATTCTCGAGGTGACTGTTTTAGACCATACAGTGATTTCCTTAACTTACAAACCAAGTTCCTTTCCCTAGTATGTCCGGGTGGTAAGTCCATATAAACCTCCTCATGTAAATCACCATTTAGAAAGGCATTTTTAACATCTAATTGTAAAAGTGGCCAATCAAGACATGCTGCTAAGGAAAGAAGAATTCTTACTGAATTTAACTTAGCCACTGGTGCAAAGGTCTCATTGTAATCAATGCCAGATACCTGAGTGAAGCCTTTTGCAACCAAACGAGCTTTGTACCGGCTAATACTCCCATCTGCATTAAATTTAACTGAAAACACCCATTTGCACCCTACTGGTTTCTTTCCTTTAGGTAGTTCCACAATATTCCAAGTATTATTCCCTTCTAGTTCCCTCAATTCCTCCTGAACTGCTTCCTTCCAATTCTTATCTGCAAGAGCCTCATCAATATTCTTTGGTATTTGAATGTTAGATACTCTCGTATTGAAAACCGAAAAATTGGTTGACAGTTTACTGTTGGAGACGAAATTAGAGATTGGATGCTGAGTACATACTCTTTTACCTTTCCTTAATGCAATCGGAAGATCCAAATCGGTTGAGGTCTCCAAAACATCCTCTTCACTGCAAGGGGTAGGAATCGGCTCCAGGGATTGGCACTCTAGAGAACTATTGGTGTCTTTATTTGGTTGAGTCTTATGCTTTCGTGAGTATATAATGATATTTTGTGGACTGTTTTGGCCTTGTTGTGGATGTGGTGGTGATCTAGGCAGAGAAACCGGTGATTGAGATTGAGGTTGGGCATCTTCAGGAGGGGGCTGTTGGTTCAGCTGGTCCATTTGGTTCGGCTGTTGGTTCGGCTTGTCCATAGGAGAAGGCTGAGGGTTCGGTTTTGAGGGCCGAAGGTGTTGTTGGCTTGGTTCTCCCCCTGAATCACTGTCGGGTAGGAGAGGAACCGGTAGTGATTCAACTGTAGGATTCAAGGGGTGGCCAAAGTTGTAGTTTGGCTCATGATCAATGTTGGTTATTGGAGGGGAGAAATAGGGTTCATGTTCCCTAAATGATGCATCCATAGTGACAAAGACACGTTTGAGAGTAGGGGAGTAACATTTATAGCCGCGTTGAGTGGGAGAGTAACCAATGAAAACACATTTGTATGACCGAGGTGCTAGTTTAGATGTGGCGGAATTGTGATGATGAACAAAGACAACACATCCAAATACTTTGAGTGGGAGAGATGAACCTCCTCGGAAAAGAGGATAAGATTGATGGAGAATAGAAATAGGTGACTTAAATTGAAGTGGTTTAGACGGGAGACGATTGATCAAATGACACGCAGTGAGAACGGCTTCCCCCCACAAGTAAGTTGGAATGTGCATAGTGAACATGAGAGCACGTGCTACTTCTAGAAGATGTCGGTTTTTACGCTCAGCTACACCATTTTGTTGTGGTGTGTCTGGGCAAGAACTTTGATGGATGATACCCTCAGAAGCTAAGTAAGTGTTTAGGATCTTGTTGAAATACTCAGTACCATTGTCCGTTCGTAAGACTTTGATTGAGGTTTGAAACTGTGTCTTTATCATGGAATGAAAGTTTTGAAAAATAGTGGTGACTTCGGTTTTCTCTTTTAGGAGATATACCCAACACACCCTTGTATGATCATCAATAAATGTAATAAACCACTTGGCCCCTGAGATATTTTTGACTCGAGAGGGTCCCCAAAGATCACTATGCACAAGATGAAAAGGTACAGATTCAATACGATGTTTTGAAGGATAATCATGTCGAACTTGTTTTGCAAATACACAAGCATCACAATCCAAAGTAGCTAGCTTTTTATTCAGGGGAAATAATGTTTTAAGATAGCGAAGACTAGGATGTCCTAGTCTTTGGTGGAGTAAGAGTACATCCTCACTTTTGGAATCAACATCAAGGGAGGAGAATGGGGTAGAGGCATGAGATACAGAATTTTGTTCTTCCAAACGATTGTTGTCTTTGAAATGGTAAAGACCACCACTCTCTCTAGCAATGCCAATCGTCCTCCCCGATCCCTGCTCCTGCAAAACATACAATTGGGCAGAAAACTTAGCAACACAACAAGTATCCTTTGTAAGTTTGCTAATAGCAATTAAATTGCATGTTAACTTTGGGACATAGAGTACGGATTGAAGGACAAGTGAGGATGATACTTCTACCGATCCTTTTCCAACAACAAGTGCATAAGACCCATCAGCCACCTTTACTTGTGAGGTTCCGGAAATTGGAACATAGCTTGCAAACAAGGATAGATTACCTGTCATGTGGTCAGTAGCCCCTGTGTCTAGGATCCAAGACGAAGTTTTCACAAAATTAACAGTACCTTGATGAGATGGTGTGCTACCCGAAGTGTGTCCTTCGGATTTAGCCTTCAGAAGTGTTAGCAGCTGCTCAATTTGGGTTTGATTCAAGGTCACCTGGTCGGCGCTGGGTGTGAGAGCCGATCCCTCCTCGGCAACAGCAGTGAGTCCACGGCTATACTGCGGCCCCCTCTTTGGTTTTGTGTCTGGAGGTTTCCCATGCAGATTCCAACACTTATCCTGGGTATGACCCAACTTATTGCAGTGAGAGCATCGAGGACGATTTCCGACTCTCGGTCCAGTAGCCTTGATGGACAAGGCGGATATATCTCCCGGGCGTTCAATAGGCACCATGTCTCTCCTTTCTCCTAGCATGACTCGCCGTCGACTTTCCTCCCTTCGGACCTCGGCAAAGGCCTCGCTTAGAGACGGTAATGGTCGTCTCCCTAGGATTCGACCTCTTACTTCATCAAGTTCTTTATTGAGTCCAGCAAGAAAGTCATATAGGCGTTCCTTTTCTAGATGGTCTTTGAATTTGACATTGCCATCTAGATCACCCCAATCAGCCTCATAGTGTAGGTCAAGTTCCTGCCAAAGATTTTGTAAAGTATTGTAATACTCAGTGATGCTCATATTCTCTTGACGAATTTCTTTGAGTTTGTTTTTGATTTCAAATACTTGAGAGGCATTTTCAAGATCAGAATAGTGTTCATGAACTGCATCCCAAATGGCTTTTGCAGTTCGTAAGAAAAGGTAGGTACGACTGATATGTGGCTCCATTGAGTTGATGAGCCATGACATTACAAGGGAGTTGTTTAGTTCCCAGGCCGGATACTTTGGATCATCGGTTTCCGGCTTTGTTGCCTGGCCGGAGATGAAGGCCAGTTTTCCTTTGCCACGTAAGACCATAAGAACAGACTGAGACCACAAGAGGAAATTCTTTCCATTTAGTTTGTGGTTGGTGATTTGAAGGGAGGAGCTTTCATTTAGGACTTGCTGTAGGCTTGGGTCGGAAGGAACTGCCGCCTTGGTGGTGGCGGCAGAAGAGGGTTCGGCCGGTGAGGTGCTCATCTCGGTATTGGATGAGTGGTTTTTTTATGGTAAGGCTCTGATACCATGTAACAAAGGTAAGACTAGGAATTGAAGGAAGAATATCTTCTTCTCATTTCTTTCCAAAAATTGGTATACATCAATTTATACAACATATTTCCTACCTTTCTCTAGACAAAAAATATTCTATCATCAATACAATATTTACACCTCTTAATGGCCATTGACCATTACCATATCCGGGTGAATCACCCATTCAAATCCTACCATATTCACTCTCCTTAAATCAAGCAATCTACAATCAATTTTTATTTACAATGAATGAAATACAATAAAGGAGTATTTACTCCTTATCCGGTCAAAGGACCGTTTTCCTCCTTTGATGCCGTCGACTTTGATGCCATCGCCTTTAATGGCTCCAACACATAGTATATAACTTACGGCCTAAGAACTCTTGCTTAATTTTACTGCATTCAAGTTCTCTACGAGATGCAGCGACCTTAGCTCAATTGTCCATGCATTCGGACCATGAGACGGGGACCCTTGCTTATTTGACACTACAATCAAGTCGTTTCAGATGCAACGGTTCTTGCCGAGACACCGTATTTAGACCATACGGTGCATTCCATATGATGAACATCTTAGCATTAGCGCAATTTCTTATATGATCCATAAACATGTTTAAAGACGGTTATACACTTGTTGTCAATCTAACACAACCTTCTTCCTTTACCTGAGCTTGTGACCGGCAAGTCAAAAACTCGACCAGACCGAGTTACTCGAAATAAAATAAAATAAAATATCAAATAAATAAAGCTTAAGAGAATTATTGACCCATATTGCCGATCCAACATATTGGACAAACGAATCACAGTGCCAGAAGGATGGTCTGACTGTCTGGCTTGAGATTGGAAGAATGTTCTGTTTTCACCTTTTTTTCGACTCATTCACCTCACTGTTCGGCATACCCGAAGACAACACCCCACCCTCACAAGATAAAAAACAAAGACAAAAGAGAACACATGCACTTGCAGACACAGGCAATGCAGGGAGAGGCAGAGTGGCTGTGTTTCCCTACCTTATGTTGAATGCAATGGTGATATCGATCTTTTAGTCGTTTTGATTTTATTGCTTGATTGTTCAGGATGCAACATGTTCTCATTTTATATTTCTGTAGAGAAGTCATATAATTTTTTTTTTTTTTTTTTTGTGTTTTTGTTTTTGTAAATGAAGTCGTATAAAGTTGCTGTATCTGTTCTAAATTCTGCATCTTTCCTTCATGTCATTTCTCTTCAATTTTCCAGGTAGTCCCATTTTTGAACGGTCGTGTGGAGGCTGCATCTATTCCAACTGTCAAAAAGACTGAATTAAAGTCCAGAATTTCACTGCTCCAGGTATTTAATCAAAATGCTTTACTTTTTAAAAGGAAGGCAGTAGCATCCAAGTGTTGCTAATAGGATACATTCTTGCCAGAACCGACTCATCAAAGCGAGAAAGGTAGCTGCTGAACTGAATGTCCGAAATGCTGTTGAAGTCGCATTACAACAGGCTGAAGAGGCCTTATATTGTGGCAAGGCCTACTGCATTGCAGAAGTCAATGTTGGTTCAGATACTGCAGCAATCCGCGAAGCAGTACTTAAAGTCACAGAAAAGGTTATACATCCTGCCAATTTAATGCATTGACTTTTTCATTTTTAAGTATTTCATGATGATCGTTTGTAATTAACAGGGCCTGGCAGTAATGGTTGTGAGCAAGGATGAAGCTGCCAAAAAGGCTGTTGTTTGTGCTGGGATTCCTGATGACAGTGATAAGTACAAGCAGCTAAATGTGAAAGAGTGGTTGACTGCAGCTCTGGCCCCTTTAAACGGAAAAGGGGGAGGTAAAGGCTGTCTCGCTCAAGGTCAGGTGGGTACTATCACTGCTCTCCAAATTGCATGTCTTATTCAAAATGTTTCAATCTTTCTGTTACCATGAACTTGCCACGCTTGTTAAATTTCCTTCTCAAGGGATTGAAACCGCCTACCCCGTTCCCTAGTTTTTCCTTGTCTTTCAAACAAGTGTAATCTCACATCAACTGTTATTCAATTTCCCCCTGTTCATTTCTTTTTTTTTTCAAATTCCTTTTTATGAAGTGTGGTTATTTATCAACTCTTATCATATATATTTAAGGAGGGAAAAGAAAAAGGACACGATTCTCCTGGAACAAAAATTAATGCATCTGTTTGTGCAATGAAAGCTCCTGTTATATTTTAAATATGCTCTACTTTTTGCTGTTGCAGGGATCGAACTTAGGTCAGTTGAAGCAAGCCACGGAAGTTGCTGCTTCTTTTGCTGCATTGAAGTTGAACTGAATCACTGATTTGCGAGGTGGAGAACCGGGGTCATTATAGGATATGTTATTCTACCATTGATTTAATTCAGAACATAGTTTTAATACAGTGCAGAGTGAACCTCTTGAATAGCTTGATATTACAAACGTCTGTCTAATGAGACGGCCAAGGAGACGTCCAGACTGGCAAATACAGTCCTTTCTTTTTTCAAGATAATATCATTTCATTTCATATTCAAAGATACGAGAGAGCAATATATGGTGCAAATAAACAAGGTACAAAAACCAATATGCAACAAAAATATGTGAATCAAAGTTTTTTGTGTAAATGCTAATCAATTTTCTGCTTCCCAACTTTCAGAGTTGAAAAGAAATGAAACATCGCTTAGAACTCCCCTTCCCGTCCGATGTGACGCATCTCTCTTGCATGCTCCAGTAGATGTGTTATAATGTAAATATTGTATTTATGAGAAGTTTAGTTTTGAAAAAGCACCAAATAGCATCATGACAGTATCAGTCGTTGCATAACTTAAAAACACATGAAGCCTTTCCTTCACTTGCGCATATTCAAAGTGTTTGGCATGGTCCACTCGTATAAGCTATCCTCTTTTGTCTGAAACTAGATGAAAGGCCAGATCTGATTCATATCCACTGTTCGGGGTTTGAAACTAGATGACAAAGGTTGAAAAGAATTTGTAAAATTGTAAAATAAAAAGCTCATATTTAGGAAAGAATGATATCTTAAAGGGTGACTATTTTCGCATCTAAAAATACTTATCCACATCAATGGATGAAATTCTGTAATAAATAGCTCAAAATGGCCAACTACAATACAGATGCTTTAATTTTTGTTCCAGGAGAAAGGTGTCCTTACCCACCATTACAGTCGCTGGAGAAACGTGTTCTTTTTCTTTGATTGACCATTATAGTTCGGGGATGAGATCCTCTCAATCTTTTTTACCTCAACTCTTTTCCACCGTTCGCCGCGTGTCCTTCACCCCTCCCTCATACACCTCTTGCTAACCATCTTTCATTTAGCCTCACCAATCCCCCCTACTATCACGTGGCAGGTGGTGAGAAGGGGGTGAAATGATCTTATCCCTATAGTTTTGGGAGAAACGTGTCGTTTTTCTGTGTTTATCTTCATCATCCGTACCTACTTTTAATAAATCTGCCGTCTCCTTTCATTTTTAATCCATTACCCATACATTATTTGGGGCTTTAATCCCTACTAGCGTTAGATAATTGCAGCAGAAAACCACAAGCCTTCGATTTCTTTGACCGACCGTTATAGCCACAGGGGAAATGAACCAACAGCAGAACATATCCTATGTAAAACTTTTATCCACCCAATTCCAATTAGAAGGAACGGAAACTTCACAGACGTTCCAGGACTCCGGTAATGAAACTGGAACATATTGCATGCAATTGGTGTGTCATGTGATTGCCCTTGAAGCTGAAAAAATGTAGATACATGGCCTGCAAAACTTCACGGGGCATTTTACTTGATATAACTATGCTATCATAAATCCGCCTAGTTAAACAAGGATCTACTATTTTTATGTTGTCCTCCTCCATGTACGAACGAGGTCAGATTACCAAGCCCCAGGGTCTATCTTTGGTTCAAATCCAAATCTCCTCCATGCCACTCGCTCTGCAAAGCTGCATCCCCAGTTTCCGTCTCCTCGTCATTCAAGAAATCATCTGACGGCTCCTTTTCCTCTCTTTGTCCATTGTTTCCCCATCCATTGATTATCTCATCTGGGTTGGTGACGTTCTCCTGCTCACCCAACTCATTTCCAAGGGACATATTACTGCTTTCGGATCCAACAATGCTCGGCCTCAAAGGTGCACGGCCCATTATTTCAGCCTGTGCCTGTGATTCAGCCCGAACACGCTCTGCATGTGTGATGGCTGTCATTCTCAAGTTGGATCCTTGGGTCTCTCGACCAGCTTTGTGGATTGAGCCCATCTCTTCTCTCAGTGCAAGCAAAGCTCGCCTCTCTTCTTGCAGAAGTAATTGCTCAATCATCAGCTTCTCCTCCGTTCGAAATTCCCCCAAATATCGCTTGCGAGAAATTATATTAAACGCAAGGGCTTGTTTCTCAAATGTAGCAGTGAATTCAGCTACTTTAGCAGCAATATTATGGTCCCACTGCTGAGAACGAGACAACATTTGTCCAGTTGAATCAGAATCCAGTATCTTGTCGTCCTCCTCTGCCTCATAATCTGCAACCACATGATAAGGTAGGAGCCTGCAAATAAATCAAAAGCACACATGAAAAGCTATAAAAACGCAAATAACCACCACCACTACATAGGTTCCAGTAAAAATGAATGATCATGCGTGCTGAAGAAGAACCACTTTGTTTTATTGTATGCAAATTTTATCTCATTATGTGAATTTTATTTCATTATGTAAAAAGGTCTACTCGAAGTCCAAAGGAAGGACGAAGATATCTTTGTCTTTCTTTTCTAGTCGGAGGACACGAAACAGAGCATCCTTGATCTTTCACCCATTTCATTTGGAAAGAGAGTTCTTTTTCTTTGGCCATGGACCCTTAATAAGTCCATCGATCGTCAAAGTCTTGACACGGTTCATGTCTGGATCAAATTCCCAAATCACCGTTTACATTACTTTAATGAGCACGTCCTTAGCGGCCTAGACACTTTGATAGGGAAACCACTCTTCATACATAAGCTCACTGCCCCCAGAGCCATGTAGCTTTTGCTAGAATTTGTGTTGAAATTAAAACGGGTGACAACCTTCCAAAATCTATATCCTTCATAGATGAAGATGGAAAACTAAGTACACATGGAAGCCCACTCAATGTCCCAAATGGAAAACATTTGGTCACAACTGCCTAGCTAGCCCCACATAATCCAAGTCTACTAATGCAAATGATAGCCAACCCAAGCCAACTAATACTCTCCAAAAATACTAAATCTGAAACCAAAGACCACTAGCCGATGGACCCAAAGGAAGAAGAGCCCTGATCCTTCAAAATTCCCCTATCCCACATAGGCACACTAACGCTGCTCCATTAAAGCATAGGTCTAGCCAAGCACATATCAACCTAAATAACCCAAAGCCAAAAGACAAAAAAAATTACCATCCAGTCCCTATAATGTACGCAGTCCTATTAAGCTTGAAGACCCAGCCAACCAGAATAAGTTTACCCCTCTGGTGAACCTTGACAGTGAAGATAGTGTAGAGGGCCTCAGTCCTAGCGCACACAAAACACCAAGAAACACCAGCCATACCCAGTGGATCCTTAGGCTCCAAAAGCTGAAGGCTTTAAGTTCTAACACAGGATTAGACAGTCAATCCATGACTCAGAAATAGAAGATGAAGAGGAAATGGATCAGAAATACAATAGGACGCTAGCAGAACATATAAAGAATATTAATACAAAGCTAGATAGGCATCAAAATGACTCTAGCTGATACCTCTCGTCTAGTGCTGAGGAAGACAACAACAAGGTGACATTCTCAAGTAGACACCCACCACCCTCTAGGATTAAATCAATATTAACTAAAGGGGATTACCCAAAGGAAAGGAATTCTTAAAGTAAAAGTACTGACCACTAGGTTTCCCCCACCTCAAAGGATTAGCTACCTTATCCCCTCCCGAACAAGGACACATAGTAGGAGAAAAAGTAGGGGAAGGCCTAGAGGTGCTAAAACAAAAAGATGATGAAGATAGCTTGATGGAATATAAGGAGACTGAATTCCCCTTTAAAACAAAAAGGAGTGAAAACTTACATATTAAATAAGGAGATAAATATCATTGGCTTAATGGAAGTTAAAGTTAGGCAGCAAAACTTCCAAGGCTTCACCATAAGAATTTTTGGAATTGGAAGGTGGTCCACAACACCTTTCCTAACTCAGTTGCTAGGATCTGGGTGGGGTGGGACCCCAACCTTTTCCAAACACAAATACTGAGGAAGATCAATGTACAACTCGTAAAATAACCACCAAGACACAGGACCCATTATCATTTATACTCTTTGTTGTCTATGGTTACAATGAAAGAAGCCAAAGGAAAGACCTATGGCAATCACTAAGATATCAATATACTATATATGGCCAACAACTTTGGCTTATTATGGAGGATTTCAATATCATCCTAGAAAGCAGAAGGAAAAAAGAAAACAAAAAGATAGATAGATACGCCATAAAGGAATTCAAAGATTGGATTCAGGATGTAGACGTTCTCCAAATCCAAGGCAACCCTCAACTCCGACTATCCAAAAAAACTAAAGAGGTTAAAGCAGCCCCTAAAAAAGCTCAACACTAAGTATTTTGCCAACATCTCTGTTAGGGTACACAATTCTAGGCAAGAGTTGGAACTGGCCCATTTAAATGCTATGGAGGATAGCTCTAACACCCAGGCTATCCAAAGAGAGAAAAACGCTCTTGAAGAATACACAAGACTCTTTTCTTTTGAATAAACTTTCTTTAGAGAGAAAACTAGGATTATGTGGATGAAGAAGGGGGATAGAGGCACCCAATTCTTCCATAAAACAGTCAAAGCCCACACAACTAGGAATAAAATCTTGAGATTGCAAAATGAAGATGGTATTTGTACTAAGGACTATGAGAAAGTCCAAAACCTAGCAGTAAATTTCTATGAACCTTTTTACTAAACCAAACCCCCACCCATCTCCTCCATAACTTTGAACTGGTAGGACTCTTGAGCGATGAACAAGCTAAGTACATGACAATTCAAATTACCCAAAAGGAGATAAAAGATACTTTACTTTTCATGAAGAACGACAGTGCCCCATGTCGTGATGGATACACGGTAGAATTCTTCAAACAAAACTGAGACCTAGTTGGGAAGGAGTTCCTTGACGCAATAGCCTAATTCTTCTCACATGACTACCTCTACTATCCTGTTAATTCCACAACCATCTCACTAATACCTAAAGTGGAGAGCTAGTGAAAATGAAAGAATTTAGGCCAATCTCATGTTGTAACGTCTGTTACAAAGTCATCACCGAAATCATTGCCAATAGAATTAAACACATACTTACGTTCCTTGTTGATGCCAACCAATCTGCATTTGTCCAAGGCAGAAGCATACAGGATAACATTCTACTCATGCACAACCTAGATAGAAGTTATCATAAAAATAGGGGACCAAATAGATGTGCAATAAAAGTAGACATCGTGAAGACATTTTATACAGTGAAATGAGACTACCTAATGACCATTCTAGCTCAAATGAACTTCCCACACAAAGTTAGACACTATATCTACCTATGTATATCCACTACCACCTTCTCTATTAACCTTAATGGTTCCCTCAGTGGTAATTTCAATGCCTCCAGAGCACGTCAAGGCGACCCTCTCTACCCTGCCTTCTTTATCTTAGTTATGGAAGACTTTATTCATCTCTTAGAAGCTAAAATGCAAAACTTCTCATTTAAATACCACCCCAAATGTGACAGTACCAAATTCAATTCCCTGCATTTGCAGATGACTTTTTCATCTTGTCCAGTGCTGATGTATCTTCTATCAAAACAATCAAAGACACATTGGATGCCTTTGGAAAACTTTCTGAGCTAACTCCCAACCTAAATACATGTGAAATATTTGTGTCTAGTGTTACTCAAGCAAAAAAGACTCACTATTCCAAGTCCGCTTATTATGCCTCAAGGTTCCCTCCCTATCAAATACCTAGGCCTCCCACTTTTGAACAGAAAACTAGCCTACTCGGATTCCTCCCTTTTACTGGACAATTTTAAGGATAGAATTGATAGTTGGACGACCTCAAAGTTGTCTTATGGAGGTATGCTTCAATTGATAAACTCAATACTGGTGGCCATTGTTTAACAGCTACCTACTTTCTTCCCATGAAGGTTCTCAAAGAAATCGAAAGACTTTTAAGAACATTCCTTTGGGGTGGAGCAAGAAAGGCTAGAGATGGACCAACGTAAGCCTAAAGAGGAAAAGGGTCTAGGCTTACCTATCTCAAGTAAACAATGGTTACCTAATGAAACAAGTGTGGCACATATATAAAAACAAGGAATCCCTATGGGTTAAGTGGGTTACACATCTGTGATACTTAAAGGTAAATCTTTATGGGAAGCCAAGCCAAGCTACGGCCTTGAGGATTGAGCTCGAGAAGGGGGCTATTTAGGTATTCAAAAACCTTTGTCAACTCTTGATGATTGTTGGCAAAGACTATGAGACTTCTAGCTAAATCATGCTCATGAAAATGCAAGATATCTGAGCCATTAAGATACGTAGATTTAAAAGAGTAAGAAAGGAAATATGTGGAGTAACATCAACATATGTAGAAAAGAGTGCTAACGAGTGAGCTAGATGATAAAAGAACAAGTGAAAAATCTACTTCATCAACTTCAGTCAGTGTAGATTCGGGGTTTCAAGATTAGACTAAAGAAAGCCTAAGATCCAAGATTCCTAACTATGGAATAGGCTACTCTGGGATTAGGGACTTGTATGAGCAATACACTGAACACATCATAGACAATGGTACCAGCGCCTCCTTTTGGTTTGAACCATGGCACCCATAGGGAAGACAGATGGGAAACTTCCCTGAGCTGAGGCAAAAATTAAATATCTACCTAGAAGCCAAGGTGTCAGAAAATAATTAGTAGAGGCCAATGGAATCTACCCTTCAGTAGAGGTTGGGATTCCCAAGTGATAAATTTCCAACATGCCTGCTGGGACATCCCAATCACAGACAGCGAAGACTATAGGAAATGAACCACCACCAAGCAATTCTCAATCAGTAGTGCCTCAATTGTGAACATTCCTCCTTCCCAACCTATCTCTCCTGGACTAAGATTGTTTGGAATAGGATCCATCTCCCAAGGTTTGCTCTCATCCTCTCTAGATGGCATTCCGGGAAAGGTTGCCTATTCTAGGCTAACTTGTCCAATGGGGCATTGTAGAAGCTGACTTGTGCCTACAATGTGATAACCAACCTGAAGTCCAAAACATTTGTTCTTTAACTATCCCTATTCAAAGATGTATGGATGGCTATACTTGCTAGGCTTAACTGTAATACCATGACCCTCTCTTGGGAACACATTCAGAAATGGCTCCTAACAACTCATTGTGTTCCGGTTTTCAAAAAGAATTGGTTTACTTTGGCCTAGCTGCAGTGGTTACTCATTCTGGAGAGAACGTAACCAAAGATATCACAATACTCTTAATAAAAAAGCCCAAACCACTAATGTAGAGGTTTTTCAGAACACCAGGTTTGTTGCTTCATGAAAAAATATTAGAAAATCCCATATTAGTTAGGAAATTACTATAAACATAGGTCTTCCGATGGGAATTTTCTCAACCTAATCAGTTTGTGAAGACATCTTTGAGTAGTGACAATGTCGTAAACCTTTTTGGCATAACCTCTAGTAAAGACTAGCAACTACTACTTAATTGTAATATTTCAATATCAAAACTACTATGCCTTGCTTGCCCATTGACTATGCAAGGGTTTCAACAAAGGTGGGTATGGTTGCCGCTATACTGGATTTTTCAGCCTTTCCGGATTACGTTGGTAGGAAGCCGCGGGCACATTGCAATTCCCAATAGAAATAAATGCATTGAAGACAAACTGTTACAAGGGTTGGTGGCGCAGAGGATTATTTGGACCGCTTTACTGGATTTTTCAGCCTTCCCAGATTAAGTTGGTAGGAAGCCGAGGGTACATTGCAATTCCCAATAGAAATAAAGAAGCCCAAAGAAGGTTCTATCAGTCACAGGGTGCAACGGTTGGCAAAATATCAATTTTTGAAGAAACAGTCCGATCTTCTACTAAATGCTGATGACTTGAATGCTACGTGGGTTTGCCTGCACAGAGAATCGTGTGATGAATGATGCAAAGGGTGCTGAAAAGATGAATTACGAAGACTTTTGCCACATTGCCTCTGTATGTGCTGAACAAATAGGCCCAAGTGTCGGCGTTTCTTCAGTCCTTCGAACTTCATGAAGTTTGAGAAAGATGATCCTCAGAGAATTCCGATTCTTCCCTTCTACCTTTACGTGATGCGTACTGTTTCCCTTACTCAAGCAAGAATTGATATGAGTCAGCTGGATGATGACTCTGATGGCTTCCTTCAGCCTCATGAAATGGCAGCATATATACGCGGCCTTATTCCCAATTTGGCGCAGCTCCGGGACATGCCTGCAGCCTTTGTGCGAATGCATTGCCGCATAGCTGCTCACAAGTTTTTCTTCTTTTGTGATCCTAATAGACGAGAAAAGGCATGCATAAAAAAGGTGCTGCTAAGTAACTGTCTCCAGGAACTAATGAAACTACATCAGGAAAGCGAGGAAGAAGTCACAGATACTGAACAGGCTGAAAATTGGTTTTCATTAACTTCTGCTCAGCGCAATTGTGATATGTTCCTTGCTCTTGACAAGGACATGAATGGAACAGTGTGCAAAAAAGATTTAGAGAACATGCAGATGGGACGCTGACAGATATTTTTATCGAGAGGGTTTTATGAGCATGTGCGACGTGGAAAGAATGGGGGTGGCAATTCTCGGGAGATGGATTTTGAAAGTTTTCTGGACTTTGTTTTAGCGGCATAGCCGGCGGTGAGAATAGCCAGTTCATCATCGAGGGTCAAATAGTACAACAGGTAAATAAATTCAAGTACCTAGGATCATTTGTATAGCAGGATGGAGACATAAATAGTGATGTAGCACACCGAGTTCAGGCAGGCTGGTGTAGGTGGAGGGCAACCTTAGGAGTACTGTGTGACAAGAATTTTCCAACTAAATTAAAGGAAAATTTTTATAAAGTGGCAGTGCGGCCGGCAATGTTATATGGAACAGACTGCTGGGCCATCAAGAAGACACAGTCGCAGAAGATAGAAGTGGCAGAGATGAGGATGCTGAGATGGATGTGTGGATATACAAGGCTAGACCGGATCAGAAATGAGGTATTCAGTGCAAGGTTAGAGGTGGCTAGTATACTAAATAAGATAAGGGAGGAAAGATTGAGATGGTTTGGGCATGTCAAGCGGAGACAAACAACAGCGTCTGTCAGAGCAGTTGAAAGCCTCATTGTAGAGAGGAAGAGGAGTAAAGACAGACCAAACTGACTTGGGATGAGCAAATTAGGCATGACCTACTAAATTTGCACATCTGAGGACATGGTCCAGAATAGGAGTTCATGGAGACAGAGGATTAAGATTAACGAGGTTTAGGCAAGATGTAGGGACACCTTAGAGTATATTTAGGGGCTTAGATACTCTATACATTTTAGGTTGACTTTACACTTTTTTGTTTGCATGTGTCTTTCATTATTTGTCTATGCAGGTACATATAGAGCCGGAGGTCTCGCTGGAAGCAAACTCTCTATCATTTGGGATTGAGGTATTTTTTGTCTGCATTTCACCCTCCCCAGACCCTAGCGATAGCTTATGCCGTCGTTAGAATATACTGGATGTGTTGTTGTTGTTCTGGACTTTGTTTTAGCCCTAGAAAACAAAGACACTCCTGAAGGACTAACTTATTTGTTTCGATGCCTTGACCTTTAAAGGAAAGATTAACTCACCACAGCTGATATTCATGCATCGAGGATGTATGCGATGAAATTTGGGATATGGTGAAGCCAGTTAACCCATTGCGAATAACACTAGCCGATCTGCTAGGCTGCAAGCAAGGAGGGACAGTTGCTAGCATGCTTATTGATGTGCGTGGCTTCTGGGCCCAAGACAACAGAGAGAACCTTCTGCAGGAAGAAGAAGAACTAGAAGAAGAAGGACAAGTACTATTTGTTAACAATTCTGCTATACTCTCGTAGAAAATTAACCTAAGCTTGGCCATATGTGAATTTCTTCAGTTATATCAAGATCATCTTTTTGATGGTTAGAATAGGCAAGATGTAGTTGCAACTTGGTTTAGGAGCTGCTGACATGATTGAAGAAACAGCTGCAGAGGTAGCAAAAAGATACTAGTCTAAATGTAACATACTTAGATACATCTGGTTCCCCAGGCCATGATGTGTTGCGCTATAAAAAGTAACTATATTTGTATATGTATTCCTTTTGTATGTTGATTTATTTTTTTGATTCTAAAAAAAAAGTCCATTTCCAATGGAGTCAATGACTCTTTTTTGACTCTAGAATATAATGGAATAAAGCAAAATGACTCATTAAACTCGCTTCTTGTATTGTGAAATAGTCGATCGACACAACTTGACGCAATTTTCATTATGGATCATTTAAAAACCACCTCCGTATAGATCTTCCAAAGAACAAAAGCCTTTTTCAAATAAGCCAATTCATTTGGAACCCTGCATATCTACTCTTTTTCCTATTCAAAGATCTGACCCCCGGCTCTCGATGTGAATCTAACGCCCAACTCCCCCTCCTTTTTATCCAGTCATAAAGGGGGAGCCTCTAAGGCAATAGGGTAATGTTGTTGATTTATAGCTGGTTAAACGTAACAAACAAATAAAAAAATAAAAAAACAACAAAAGATAATGTCTGGTCTATCAAATTTCCACGAATCTAACCAGCCTAAGAACCAAACCACCACAAAACCACAAGAGGACCACTGGTGAAAATCCTATGATCCATACTGCAATGCATCACTAACTTCCAATTGCTCATGTTCTTAGTAACACCCCTCTAAGAAGCAACATTGATAACAACTTTCTACGATTTTACTCTGGTTGTCTTTTTTTCCCAGTACATAGGACATCTGTTTCTCTCTCGATACACTCCATACCTCTTTTCTGACTTTCTCTTTCCTTTAAACCCTATCTCTTTCTTCTACCTACCCACTCTGCTTCTTATGAAGTCCCTCTCGGCTACTTTGGCCGCCGCAACAAATGGCCAAAAAACAATCATCTACGTTGAAACCTCGAAGAAAATGTTACATCTACTCCCTTCAATCACGATTTGAGTAGATCTTTAACATGCAAGACTTAAGCAGCGCTAAATTAGTGTGGGCTACTCTGCTTAAGCCGGATTCACACCAAATATCTCTTCTAACCTCTTTCTTTTGCTTTGATGGGGATAAAAGGGATAAATCATTTGTCATCCCTCCGACAACGGTCAACATAAGCTTGCAGAAATGGGAGCTTTCTATTGTTGGCAAAGAAATCGGCAATAGCGCGTCTTTCACTAGCATAAAGAATTTTGTTGAAGTCAGATCGAGTACGGAAGGCCTTTTAGTGTAAAGAATTTTGCTGAAGCAAGATCGGTACGAAAGGCCTTTTAGAAACCTAAGAACACTTGGATGACCTCTTTGTGTTCAGATCCCAATCTGATGTTTCAAAGAAAGAAATCCTTGAAAAATACCCCGTAAGTCTTGGCAACTAAAGAGATAAGAGGCAATCGGTTCTATTGATTGTCTTTAAGAAAATGTGATATCAACCGAAATACATTGCTACTCTATTTATTGATTGATGAGTAATCAATCTAATTTTTATATTTATGGTAAATATTCGATGAGGTTCATGAGATCTCCTAACTATGGGAACCCTATATTCTACCATTAATACTATGCATATACTCGATATACATATATTCTTGCCATAATACATATATTGCAATAACTCTCCTATATTGATATCCGGATGATATCCATAATATTAATATCTGGATATTCCTATACCCCTCCATCAAGCTTAGATGTAGATATTAATACATCTAAGCTTGGATAGTAATGCATCTTGACTGAGACTGGTTTAGTGAGGATATCAGCTATCTGGTCTATTATGAGGACATACTTTAGACTGATGAATTGTTCTTCGATCTTTTCTCTGATGAATTGTTTATCAACACCCACGTGCTCAGATTTGTCATGTTGGACTGGATTTTCTGCCATGTTAATTGCTGACACATTATCACAGGATACTTGAATAGGCCTAGTAAACTGTTGGCCAAGGTCTGTTAAGATTGTATTGAGCCACATTCCTTCACACACGCCTAGTGCTAGTGCCTTTAATTCTGCTTCTGCGCTGCTTCTGGCTACAACTCCTTGCTTCTTGCTCCTCCATGTGACTAGGTTACCCTATACATAAGTGCAGTAGTCTGTTGTTGACCTTCTGTCTGTCTTTGACCCTGCCCAATCTACGTCTGTATATACTTTTATACTCTTATCTGGTGTCTTCCTGAATTGTAAACCTTGTCCAGGGGTATCCTTCAGATACCTGAGAATTCTCATAGTAGCTTTAAGATGCTCATTAGTAGGATTATGCATAAACTGACTAATGAAGCTTACAGCATAACACATATCAGGCCTGGTGTGAGAAAGATATATTACATTCCCTACCAATTTTTGATACCTTAGTTTGTCTACTGGTTTGGTATCCCATATTTCTTTGGGCTTATATCCTGGTTCTACAAATGAAGTGGCTGGTTTGCACTCCAACATCCCAGTTTCCCTTAACAAGTCCAGAATATACTTTCTTTGTGATATGCTCATACCTTCTTTATTTCTAGCTACTTCCATGTGTTTAGGTAAATCTTCTAGCTACCAGTTTAGCTTTACATCGATTTATGGTTCCATTAGTATTGTATTTAATGGTAAAGATCCACTTGCACCCTACTAGTCTAACTCCCTTTGGACGTGGTGTTAATTTCCAAGAGTTGGCTTTCACTAGTGCCTTCATTTTTTCATTGACTGCCTCTTTCCAATATGGTATTGAGAGTACTTTATTAATGTCTTTAGGAATCAGTTCTGAGTCTAGGCTACTTGTGAAAGCTTGAAACTTATGGCTTAATTTTGAATATGTCAGGAAGTTATACAGAGGATGTTTTGTGTATTCTCTAATTCCTTTCCTGAGGGCTATTGGTTTGTCATCAATTACTTGGTTTTATGGCCAGAGCTCATTAATTTGTGTAGTATGTATAACATCTTCAGCCTATATGCCTTGTTCTTTGGGCTGCTATATTTGGAGAATATTTCTCCGTGTATATACTTTCTGAATAGGAGGTCTTCCTTGTATACCTGGCTCTTTTTCAATTGAGGACTCAGGTACAACTTGTTCTTGCCCTGGTGGCTCTAGGTCCCTTAATTGTGCCTGATCAGGCTCTATTGTTTGATGTTTACTTAGATCTATTAGGTTCCAGGTTTCTTCCCGGATTATCCCTTGTTGTGTTTTCATAGAAAGCTTGAGCTTCATTAAATGTCACATCTAGTGTAGTGTATACCTTTTTACTGTTTTGGCAATAACATTTGTACCTTTTTTGTGTTCCTCAGTACCCTATAAATATGAATTTCATAGCCTTCAGATCTAGTTTGGTTTTGTTGTATAAGTGTACACATGATGTGCATCCGAAGATTTTTAAGGGTAATTCAGACATTAAAGTGTCATATGGATGACTATCTATCAGTACTTGTCTTGGTGTTTTAAACTTGAGAACTCTAGATGGCATCCGGTTTATGAGATAAGTAGCAGTTAGTACTGCTTCACCCCAATATTGCTTAGGTACATTCATCGAGTTCATAATGGCCCTAATAACTTCCAATATGTGTTTGTTTTTCCTTTCAGCCACCCTATTCTGTTGGGGTGTGTTAACACATGAGGTCTGGTGATGTATTCCTTCATCTGCCATATAGGCTTTCAGTGCTTTGTCTAAGTATTCAGAGGCGTTATCAGACCTAAGGGTCTTCATTTTAGTCCCAAATTGATTTTTGATAAGATTGTGAAATGTTCTGAAGATGCTTCTTACTTCACACTTATGCTTTATAAGGTATATCCATGTCACACGTGTGTGATCATCCACAAAGGTGATGAACCACCGTGTTCCACTAATATTGGTTATTTGTGATGGAACTCAAATATCAGTGTGCACAAGGTTAAATGGTTGTCTTTTGGTAATGCTTGTTTGAGTATGCGTGCCTGGTATGTTTAGTTATTTGGCACGTTTCACAAGTCAATAAGTTAGTGTCTACACTGATGAACAAATCCGAAAATAATTTTTTTAGATAAATAAAACTCGGATGTCCAAGCCTCTTGTGCCAGAGCATATTCTAGTTATAGACAATACATTTATTTCTACTTGAGGCAATACACTTTACTCTACTTCAGGCCTTGTAGCCCTTTATTCTGGTCACAGTACTGTGTGCATATGGAACAGCTGTTTGTTTTTGTGAGTCTGGGTTGAACAGGAATAATCCTTTGACATGCTTAGCACTGCCAATCTTCATTCTTGAATTAGCACCCTGAAAATAGCATACATTTGGTGAGAACTCAACAATACATCCTGAGTCTCTTACATGTTTCCCTACCCAGAGTAGATTAAATTTTAAGTCAGAGACATATAGGACATTTAGTAATGTCATGTTTGGATTCAGTTTTACTGATCCCTTCCCCATGATTTTCCTAGACGTCCCATCAGCTAGTTGGACAAATTTAGGTGAAGAAAACTTAATGTACTCAGTGACGATCTTAACTTCATTTGTCATGTGATCAGAAGCACCAGAGTCTACAATCCATGGTTGATTCTGATCACTCAAGTTGCCAGTATTGGCCATAGAAGCTTGGATAGGTTCCTGAGTTTCTCCCCTTTTTTGATTGAGGAGATTCAACAGTGCCTCAATCTGGTCCTTAGTAGGGAGATTGATTCCTTCATAACCTTCAGGGATAACCATATTGCTCTGACTATTGTGAAATTCATCAATTTTAGATGCCCTCCAGTTGGGGTTGTTCCAGTGTTAGGGCTTTTCCAGCTTGCCTTAGGTTGCCTACCATCTATAGGTTTTCCCTTCAATTTCCAGCATTCAGCGACAGTGTGTCCAGATTTCTTGCAATTGTTACAATAAGGTCTGGAACTGTTGGGAGTATTATTTTGAAGTTTTGCCCGCTTGACTGCAAGGCCTGAATTGTCACCGAGTGATGATGGGAGAGGGTTAACCATCAGTTTTCTACAGCTTTCCTCATGCCTCACCTCTGAGAATGCCGTCTTTAGACTAGACAGTGGCTTAATGCCCAGTATTCTGCCCCTAACTCCATCCAACTCCGTGTTTAGACCAATGAGAAATCTGAACACTCGTTTTGTCTCATTGATTTCTTTATACCGCTGGGCATCAGTGGCACAACTCTAGGTGTAAACTTCAAAGGCATCAAGTTGTTGTCATGCCCTGGTCAGTTGGGTGAAATATTTTGTGACAGTCATGTCACCTTGTCTTAGATCCTGAAGCTAGGCTTTTGTACCATACAATTCAGAGGTACTATCCTTTTTTGAATACCTTTCTTTAGCAGCTGCCCATATTTCATCAGCTGTTGAGTAGAGAAGAAAATCTTCACTGATATCCGAATTCATAGATCCAACAAGCCATGACATTATCATATGTTGTTGTCGGCCTTCCAGCATTTATACTAGGATCATCTGTTGTAGAGGCTTTCATTGTCCCAAATAGATATTCTTCTTTTCCTTTCCCGGTGACAAACATTTCCATTGCTTTTGACCAGGATAGATAATTATTACCATTGAATTTATGGCCGGAAATGACCATTGGAATACCATCGTATGCGGTATTGTGAGACCCTGTCCCAATTTCATTTCCTGGGATGGAAGAGTGTTTTCGGACACTGGAGGTGGCAGAGTTTTCTGCAGCCATTCTTATTTTTCAGGGAGTAGTAAGTATTATTTCTCTGATACCATAAAGAGATAAGAGACAATCGGTTTCTATTGATTGTCTTTATGAAAATGTGATACCAACCGAAATACATTGCTACTCTATTTATAGATTAATGAGGAATCAACATAATCTTTATATTTATGGTAAATATTTGATGAGATTCATGAGATCTCCTAACTATGGGAACCCTATATTCTACCATTACTACTATGCCTATACTCGGTAATGCATATGTTCTTGCCATAATACATATACTGCAATAACTCTCCTATATTGATATCCGGATGATATCCATAATATTAATATCCGGATATTCCTATCGCAACTGAATACTATTTCTTTGGCTCCAAACAAAACTATAGAAAAACTAGAACTAAACATCCTCCTGTTTGGATCCGTCTCCCAAATCTTAGGCTTCACTATTTCAACAGAGACAGTGGGAAGGATTGCTAGCCTCTTAGACAAACCTTTGTTTATGGACAAAGCAACAACAGCCCAAATACGAATTAGATTTGCTAGAATATGTTGAGTAACAGCAAATGTTTACATCAAACAAGTTTTCCCATTCAACATAAGGTAAAAAGGGTTGGACAGCTTTGTGGTATTTTTGACAGAAAAATTTTGAGCTTGGCTTCCAAATCCATTGGTCATCCCCTAGTCTAATTTGAATTGTTCTACAAGTCAAGCTAAATTTTATGACATAGAAATATACTGGAGGATACACTAAATGTATATGGACAAATTTATATGTACATATATACAGAATACACGTATGTATACTCAAATATAGGACACAAATACATTAGGAGATGTTATTAGTTTAGTAGTACTAGTTGGAACAAACAATTCCATCTATCACTAGAATGTAGCCGTTCGAGCCCGTTAGAACCAACTCGCCGTTGGATGGGACTTACAGCCGTTGTGGCTGCCCAATGTTACTCGTATATTAGGAGCAACTCATGTACATTCTAAACGTCTTTAAAATTAATAAAAATACTCAAAGTCTATATATGACTTGATCATCCCATCCAAGGCCATATAGTAACCTCCCTGCATGAATATTTTCAGTATCTTCTCTACTTCTATTATAACTCTTCTCGGCAGAAAATAGGACGCTGACCAGTATCTACAAATAGCAATGAATCCGAAGTTAATCAATTGTAATTTCTCCTGTAGAACAAGTTTTTATTTGCCCAACAATTAAAGTATGACAATTTACCATCTATAAGAGGAAGTCCTAGATATCTGATTAGTAGGTCACCTAAACGCATATCCAAAATACCAGCTAGTGTATCTTTTCTTGAATAGTGATGCCAGAGGTGAAAATCTCGCACTTTTGGAGGTTGGGCTTAAGACCAGAGAGGGTTTGGAACACCTTCAGAGCTTTTCTGATAAGGAGGATAGAATGAGTATTAGTTTTTGAAAGAATGAAGAGATCATCAGCAAAAGTCAAGGAAGAGAGGTTGAGTTTCTCATATTTAGGGTGGAAGCTGTAAGTAGATTTTAAGATCATTCCTTTTAAGAGTTGGGTGAATCCTTCCATAACTAAGATGAAAAGGCTTGTAGACAGTGGGTCTCTTGCCTAAGACCTCTAGTGGAGACTTGAAACGAAAAAACTAATCTACTTCATCAACTTCAATCGAAGTAGAGTGAGCTAGATAAGAAATGAGTAAATGGAAAATCTAGTGAATCAACTGAAAGATACGTAGATAATTTACTAATGTGCCTAAGGGAGTACGTTTTTACTAATACGAATGACAATAATGCTTACGCCAATCAATAGCCACTACCATCCATTCGGTTAAGAAAAAGGGAGCTTTTCGACCTTGGTCTCGTACGAGCAAAGCAAATCAGAAAGATTGAGAAATAGAACCATCTGATTTAATTCGTTCTCAATCGCCATGAGATGAAGTTCCATGTCAAAGCCCCATTCAAGTTTATGGAGAAATAGGTTGTGGATATAAAAGCCAAATCCATTTCAGGTATTCTAGTGGGAAGTTCATCTTTTTCAGAATCATCATTAGGTAGGCCATTTGACTGTGTCAAATGCCTTCATTATATCAATTTTGTTAGCACAGCATTTAGGAGCACATGTACTCTTGTATTTTTTCACAAATTCATGCATAAGAAGAGGTTTTAAATGGTCCTGCACTTCACAAAGGCTGACCTGACGGGTTCTCATCTGCCAGGATGAGGATCAAAGGCTTCAGCATATTCACCAAAATCTTAGGTATGATTTTGTATGTTGTATTACAGCAGGATATTGGTCTAAACTCTCTCATACACATAGGGTCATCAACTTTGGGAATGAGTGATACGGTTGTGGCATTGATATGGTAATACATGAAGTTTTCCTTGAAGAATTCAATAGCATCAATGAACTCTTCTCCAAGGAGGTCCAATTGGATTTGACTAAGTTTGTTGTGGACCCATCTGGCCCTGGGACACATTCAGACTTAAAGCAGAATAGAATATCCTTAATTTCAGACCTACTGATAGGCTGGATCAGGGAATGACCCTATACTTAAGATAGCTATTAGGAAATCGACATGATCACTGCAAAAACGCGCAGCGGAAAAAAAAACTTGATCTCCGATTTCCTACCAAGGATCCATGTTGTTCGTTTAATTCGATGAAAGAAACTCGAAAATTACCTTTGTAGATTCGAATTTCGTAGATGAAGGAGGTGCGAAAACACGAACACCCTCTGTCGGTATCCACACGAATGCTTCCGTCCGGAGTGTTAGCTCTTGAACGGCGTGGCTGAGAACTTCGGTTTCTCCAAAAACGATTTTTGGGTTTCGTTTTCTCTATGATGATTGTCTGTAATCTCTGTACGAGATGCACCATCATATATGAATATATGTAGACCTCAAATCCGAGTCCAAATCGGATTAGTTAATGTCAATCAAAATCCATATTAGATATGGATTCTATCAGGATATTCAAAATCCATATCAAATATGGATTCTCTCGTTATTATCCGATAATACATATATATATATATATAATCACCATAAAAAACGAAAATTATACTAATAATAATAATTAATATCTAATATTAATATTATCAATATTATAAATATCAGCCCATACGCATTCTTGTGTGACCCGATAGGCCCATATTAATTGGCATTCGGTTAAATCTCTATTAAACCAACAAGTCGTAATTGGTCTCTAGCAAGACATTAGAACTACCCAATTAATACGAGTAAAGTCCAACTAGCCTAATAATAGTACATGCATTAATCCCTTTGTCACACGATATCTAGTTTGAACATAAGTCATGGTCAACGTCATACTTATATTGTTCAAAC
Organism: Eustoma russellianum; assembly: GCA_036186865.1. Taxonomy (NCBI): domain Eukaryota; kingdom Viridiplantae; phylum Streptophyta; class Magnoliopsida; order Gentianales; family Gentianaceae; genus Eustoma; species Eustoma russellianum. The sequence goes on along the minus strand of AP025042.1, from coordinate 1,301,825 downwards.
ATATGATTACTCGATCTCTAAGTAGACTGATAAAACAAATGACATTGATCACACTATCAATTCATTTGAGCACGGCCATGCATTTCACAGTCTCACTAATCGAAGGGCCCAAAGATATCTCTCTCAAAAGAGAGAGACATTCTATCTTGATTGTTCAATATCCTCTACATAATTTCTATCATACTCAATCATGACCTTTATTATTATCTAGTTACGGATAACGTTAGATCATGTCAAAATATAATAGTCCTTATCTTGGAAACTATGACAATCTCAAGTCTAAGGATTAAAAACATGACTATCATGAGATTTACTTATGACGCTAATCCATGTAGTACTCTCATGATGGGTCTATCCAATACAATGTTCTCTAACAAGTATCCATGAGATTGATTTGTATTACCATACACATAATCATCTCATGATTATCAAATCAATACTCATACTGGTTATAAATTATTTTATCTCTATAACAACAATGAACCAAGGACATATATCATTATTGTGTAACATACTAACCAACAATAATGATAATAAATCCTCTTTATTAGTAATAGATGTATAACATAAAACATCCAAAACATGACCTAGGGCACATACACTAACAATAGCATCTTACATGCCAACTTTGATCTGGTGTGCTTGTGGTAAGGCGTCTGTAAATAGCTTCTCAAAAAACGAGGTCATTTCTTGCACTTGTTTGTAGTATTCTATTTTGTTCCTAGCATTGTGAATCATAGTCGTCCTTTTAAAGAACATAAAGTTCTTGTCACCTTCTTTTATTCATTTAACTCTACAACAACAACAACATTACCTCTTGCCTTAGAGGCTCCTGCCTATGGCGGGGTAGAGGGAGTCGGATGTACGCAACCATACTCATGTGTTATAGACACACAGAGGTTGTTTCTCAATGACCCATAATGATGCATCAAGCTGTTTTGATCAACTGCTACTTCACAATATAAGAAGCGCAGTCAATTTAGTGAGTCATTTTGCTTTATTCCATCATATTCCAAAGTCATTTTTCTTAAAGAAAGTTTCCTCAAAGGCTAAGAATCTAGTGTAGTAATCTCTATTACTCTTAACTATATCTTGTCGTTGGAGATCGGTTGGGTCTTTTATTAGCTCAGTTTAAGCATCTTCAAGTCTAGCTCTGGCTATATCAACCCTACTAATGATATTTCCAGACTTCTTATTAATTTTCTTAAGAGGATCCTTCAATCTCTTAAGTTTCTTGGTTAGGCTGGGTAAAAGATTTCCCCTTGTTGGTTGCACGCAACTGTCCTTAAGAATTCTATTGAAGCTTGGATGCCTCGTCCAGCCTTTCACGAATTTGAATGGCTTAGGACCAAATTTAAAGTTCTTCTGTATGGTACGAATACCTGAGAAATGGTTACATGAGATATGGCTTCATAATCTAGCTGGAAATTGGGAAACTAACACTTCCAAAAGTTCATTACAGAACATATGATCAATCTTAGTGTAGACTCTTTTGTCTTGATCTCTATAGTTTGACCAGGTATATTCAAATCCTCTTGGAGGGATGTTGACCATATCAATATCCCTTATACAGTCCGTGAATTTCCTAATGGCATTCCTATCCACTTTTATGTGACATGATTTCTCGCCTATTAGAATAATGTTAAAGTCCTCCATTATCATACAAGGTTGGTTATCATATAGTTGGCACTGGTAGCTCAACTTCCTTTATAGGTCTCTTCTGCTACTTCTCTCGTTGTAACCATACACAACCGTCAAGATAAACTCTTCATTCGTAAAAGAGGTTAGTCTTAACTTGCATGTCAGGGATTGTTCATTTTCATGAAGCAATTTACCTTCAAAAATATTTGGGTTCCAGTCAATCCATATCCTAGAAACAGCGTTGAGGAAGGAGTCATGTACCACCTCCCAGTTCCTAAATACACTCATAGATATAGTATCCAACTTCCTTTGCCTAATCTTAACTTCAACTAAACCTATAAGGTCCATATTCTTATCCCTAATGAAATTATTAACTTCTTGATGCCTAAGAAAGGAGTTTGATCCTTTCACATTCCAGCAAGCTAGCTTAATCTTGTTAATTTTGTACCTCTAGGCCTACCCTTGCTAAAACATCTACTATATTATCTCACTGGTGGAAAAATCTACCTTGAAGGTCTAAGACCTTAGGTGGGTGCCCTAGTAAATCAGGATCAGGAGGGATACCTGGAATTGCATTAGTATTATCTTTAGATTTTTGTTGCAGTTTTTTTTTTTTTGGGTAAGTAAACTTCCACATAAAAGCCAAGAATGGCAAATTTGCAATAGCTATTGCTACCAGAGAGAAACCTCTCACTTAACATACGCAAAACATAGGTGGCTTACAAAATAGTTTATACAACTAGCACCAACATTTACAAAAAGTAGCCACAAGTGACCACGAGTTAAAAACAAACTAAAGTAAAATACCAATGGCAATTGCCAACATGTACAAAAGTTGTCGATGCAACAACAAAATAGGCGGCTCACAACAAGTTACTAAATATACAAAATCAGCCATTGTTCATCAACTAACCAAACTAAGAGAGAGTTAGTATTATGCACTGTACTCTTGAAATAACATAGAAAACCAAGGTTAGAACTAGGAAAATTTCAACATTAACAGCACCGTCTTCACAAAGGTTTCCTGGATTTATGCCAATGTTTTCCTACTTCCAGCTATATAGTCCCAAACCCTTTGGACTTTAAAATTAAGAACCAAAAATCTAATCCTTGATATCTTCACGTTGATGGGTAGCTCCAAGAGGAGGAGAGGTGTAAACACCATGATTGTGTGATCTCAATCTTTCAGGTGAATGCAGCGACCATGTCTCGAAGCAACAACAACAAGAGAACACTGAAACAGTTGTTAGCCCAAGGTCTTTAAGGTGATCCATACAGTAATCCTGAAAATCAACCAAACCAACCGCAAAGTGCACAACAACACATTTCATGTTATTTAAGCTAGGTATCTAGGTTGTCCTTGTCATCTGAAAATCTTCATAGGTAAACCTAAACTAAGTGTCAAAACTCAACTCCTCTTTGTTCTTTTAACACATTGCCAGGTGGCTGCATTATGTCTGATATTTTGGAGGATCTCATTGATCGTGGTTTGTTGGTCCTTTGTAATCTTCTGGTGGAATCTCTGATTTCTCTCCGTCCAAAGCTCATATACTGCCGCATAAAGTCCAAAGTAGAGAAGATCCTTATGAAATTTTGAAAGTCAGTTTCTCCTAAAACTATCTGTGAGACATTCCAAGATGTCATGCTGAAGAATTTAATAAAGATGTCAGTCTGTATGGCTTTGCCTTTGTTTACTTGGTTGTTGTTCCTATTTGTTGTGTCTAACACCCCTAACACCATGTATTCTCTTAGAGTGCTCCTGGTCATCAGGAGAAAGACTCTTGTTAGGAAGCTCGATTGGAGGATCATTTGATTTCAACGGTGGGAAAGGCTTGATTGGAGGGAATTTGGTTTCACAAGAGTGTCCAAATGTTGCGCATTTCATGCACTGAGAAGACATATACTCATAAGTGACTTCCTGTTAAGCATTCCCGGCCATACTTATGAAGTTGGATTTTGGTGAAACTACCCGAGCCTTGATTTGAGAAAGAAAAAGGTCAAGAGACGAAGGAAGGGCAGAGAAAAAGGAGGAGATGGAGAGAGAAAGAAAATGAAAAAATAAATTAGTTATCGGTGGGAAAAGTCTTTTTGTGGTGGAAGGGAGGAGAGAGAGTGAGTGGAGTAGTTGGAGAAGGTATATGTCATGTCCGAAATCTCGGGAAAAACAATTTTTGTGTGAGAAGCTATCACTCAACAAGCACCCATTATAATGGCAACCTTATATGCATATCTTTGATATATATGAATTTAACTTGCAAAAAGATATACTCCATAAGTCATGACCGCCAAACTCAACCAAATTATTTTCTTCTGAAATCTAGCATTCCGTAAACTTTCCTTTGCCCAAGTAACCACTCTCAGCCAAGTCGTAGGCCTTCAATCAGATTAGAGTGCACGATGTAGCCACTCTCTTGAAAAACGGAGATGTAGAAGACAAGTGCTCATGTGTCCCAAGATTGTCAATATAACAGGCACTGGCTGACCACAATATTTCCAATACACCAACTTATCTTGATTGTTGAACCTATTCCAACAAGAAAGCCTAATATGAACGCCTATCTTGATGCATGCTTCTTTGGCCAAACCAGGTTACACTAATCTGAGCCTTCTACAGTCCCCCGCTAGACATCAACAGGACTTCTTTAAAAAACAAAAAAAAACATTTCATTGCCAAAAGGAATAGTACAGTGAACTCCCCCCCCCCCCCCTCTCTGTATATACAACACTAAGGTACCCCCTAACTTACTCAGCCCTACTCTATCATCCTTTTTGACAAGGACTCTCTTACAACAACACCATTCCATTTGTATAAATCCACATCGAGCAATCTTCTGCATGCAGTGTGTTTAGTGCCTGAATGGAACAGGAATCTATTAACGCGTTCAACTTTTCATCCGCAACTCTACCAGACTACCAGGTGGCCAACTTCAAGTACCATCCTCATCATATTAGCATCTGTGCCCAGGAGGAAATCTTTAGCTTCCATTTCATCCTTCCATTGCAGATCTAGTGGGACAGAGTACCACAGGTGCCAATGTTCACACCAAAAAAGGGGGTGCTGCTACCATTTTCAATCACACAACTGGACATGGTTTTTCCTGATAGTTCTTTAGAGACTTCTTTTCAATAACTCCATCAAGGAAGCGAGTTTTCCTTATATGATTATCTGATTCTGCACAGGAGTTCACGATTTTCAGGTCTTACGCAAGGTTCTGGTTCTGAAACAACCTTCACGATAACCTTGGCATTTTGTCAAGGACATCAAACTGCAAATGTCCCCGTCCTTTGTGCAGCCATAGAACTATGCAAGAAATTTAAATACATATGCAACAGGGAAGAGAAAGACAGTTTAGGGAATAATGTTAAATCCCCTGTGGCATTATGCCACGCCAAAAAGACAAAAACAAAAAAACTTACACGTGCGTTCCCAAAACCTTTTTGACATAGGCAAAATGAATATGCGGGTACACAATATGAACTAGACCAGAGTTAATTCCTCCAGGTGCCTTCAATCTACTTCGAAATTAGTAGGATATTGTCATTAAGTGCTTGACGTTGTAGGATGTTTACAGGATGTGATATTAAGTGCTAAAGCAGGCTAAATAACTTCAAGCTTTTAGCAATTAACCAATGGCAAATGAGAAACTGATTTGCTGCGTACAAACACCTAGAATAATAACATGAGGACTTTCTTTTCCTCGTACTTTTTCTGCCACTACATTAATTATAAGATCAGGAAATGTGGCAGAGAGAAAGAATAAATTGAAACAATTTAGTCAATGGGGAATCTGGATGGTTCAGAGGGACACCTAATGAAAGGGGCGGCGTGCTACCTTTCACAAGCATCTTCCAGAGAAGAAAAGGGGCGTTTGAAGTCAGGATGACAGACACGCCAGGCGTCTTGGTAAGCCATCTGCAGCTCCATTTGATTTGCTCGAGTGACCTTCTGCTGTTGGGGGGTTGATGAGGGGCTGTTATTGTTATTGTTATTGTTATCAGTAGTGGAAGTAGCAGTAGCATTTGGGATGAAATTGGGATTTGTAGCATTGGAGGAGTGGAGGATGGGGTTGGAAGACGACCATTGAGGGTTAGGGTTTGAGTTGGTGTTGGGGATAGGGCTGGGACTTTGCGAACGACGAAGTAGATGATGCTGAGGACGAAGATGTGCGTCGATATTAGAAGGGAAGCGAGACATAATGGCCTCCTGCTGCTTCTGTCGTTGCAGTTGCTGCAAAAGCAGAAGCTGCTGTTGTTGCTGCTGCTGCACCACCATCCCGACCCTAGCCTTCGCCTTCGCCTCTTCCATATCACTCCGACCTTCTACTCCTTTTCTCTGCCGAGAGATGGACACTTCTACTCCCTTGAACACCACCCCAATTTCCAACAGCTCAAATTTAGGTCAACAACAAAATGGATACTTATGGAGTACATGATATTCATGTCCGCCAGTGAAAAGTGGAGTCGTGGACGCCTATATTTAGGCCATCAGAAACGACAACACTTTGAACCTACATTAGTTACAGTTATAGTTTTTGCCTTTTTTTAACCCAATTGTAGTTTTTGCCTTTTTTAACCCAATTGTAGTTTTTGCCTTCGAATTATGAGATTCAATGATTTCGACCTGTTCATTGTATTATGCTTCTCTATATTGGATTTATCTCAACAAATTATTCTAATCCCTAAGTACTATAACGAAAAAAAGAATCAACATGACTAAAAAATTAATCCTCAGTTATGTACCGCGCACTACCATCAATGACACGTTACATTTTTTAGCTTTTATTTAATTTTTTTGGTGTCAATTGTCATTTTGTCATTTCACATAATCTTCGTACGTATCTCATACTCCTTCAAATAAATGATACGTATCACGGTCAATAAAAACGGCATTTAATCCTTATCACATAGTATGATATGTTATCAATTTTTCTTTAAATCTTGACTCATTGTTGACTTGATATTTGGCTTATACATGACTTAGAATTGACTTTAGACATGGACTTAAAATTTAATCTCTACTTCATAACTTTTCTTACTTGACCATGCATAAATCATTAACTTTTTAGACAATATACCATTTAACACATACATCATATAAATCACCCTAGAGCAAACATATCACGTAATTCATGTTTTAAAAAAATCGCATAATCTCATAAATATATGTAAAATAACACAGTCCATACACATAACTCACTGTAAAATATGAATCTGACATTATAGGCTACACTACTATTGAACTAGGCACCCCCAGAAATTTTTGACAGCCGGTCGGTCGGTGAAAACCGTCATCTGGTCGCCAGTTTATTTTCGTCCTGATTTTCAATTCCTTGTTAAAAAATGTAGCCTACTACGTCTAAAACCATAACTGGAGTAGGCTCATTATTCTTGTGAGTGGAAAATGTTTGGGAGTGTTGCTATTCCTTTTCCCCTTCTATTTTTGGGTTCACTCCAAATGTTAGAAATAACTATTTTTGTATTTGATGTCTTGATAGAATAAGAGTTTAGACAGCTACAACTTTTGACACCTAAGCATTTGCTCATGTTAGAAGATCAAGAACAGCTAATCAGAATGACAACCCAAGAGTTTTTTTGAAGGTATTGTAAAAAGTGAGGATATTTAATTGTTGAGTGATAGACATTGCATGAAAAGTCAGAAGAAGAAAGACCATTAATATCAAACAATTACTCCCGGCAACCTTCAAAATCTCATGCTGCCAATACAACAAGCAGTTACAATAACACTAGACTAGTACATGGGATTTCATCATTACTCACTCGGAGTCAAATTGAATCTCTTATTCATCTGCTCAGTCAACAGCATCACGTCAAACAGCTGTGCAAGCCACATTGGCAAGTATAGGTAGCATATCAAATTGTAAGTTTCATTTCTAGATTGTTGATTTATGAGCATCATGTTACATGATAAATAATAAAAACCTTCTACTGTGCCATGGATCTTTCTATGTTTCCCTGTTCGTAAGATTGTTAACATAGCAAATGGATTATGCGTACAAGTCATTGAGAAGGAATAGTTAAGATATCTGATAAATTGTTTTTATTTGGTGTACTACATGTACCATGCCTAAACTTCAATATGATATCGGTGGAAAATATACCATAGGATAATAATTATTTTGCATGGTTCCTTCCTTCTAAATGTTGTATTTAGGAGAGAACTATATAGAAGATGATTTGTAGTGCTAAAAAATTAAATGGACGCTTCATCTTATAAGCTAGAAAAAAAAGAACGACCCAAAAGAGAAGATGGTATATCTAGAGTCTATGGGTGTAGCAGTGTGAAAATCATTAGTGAACAGATTTTGCTTTTGCATGGAAGATTATGATACCCTAATTTTTTGTACTTAAAAAGTCTATTGCCAGAATTGTTTATAGAAGTTGATCCTAATTATGTCTTTTGTTAAGTTTGTCAGTTGGTTAAGCATACAAAACTAGTTATCCTGCAAAAGTATATGCAATAACTCAACCATTTAATCTGGTGCACTCATATATTTGGGGACCTTCTAGAATTGCTAATATTCATGACACAAGATGATTTATTATCTTTGTAAATGATCACACAAAGGTCACATGTGTATATCTAATGAAACATATATGAGAAGTAGGACAAAATTTTAAAAACTTTATCAGTTTAATTGGAAATCAGTTTGGGCTTACATTGAAAACCTTAAGGTCTGATAATGATAGAGAAATCAATTAAATACTCTATGAATGAAATTAGAATACATCATCAAACCTCATGGATGTATATACCATAACAGAATAAGATAGTTGAAAAAAGAAATGACATTTACTAAAAGACACCAGAACACTTATGTTTTCAATGCATGTACCAAGATTTTAATAGGGGAGGCTGTTCTCGCAGCTACATATTTGATTAATAGAATGCATTTAGAGTGTTATCTTACAAAACTCCTAAACATGCTTTGTTAAAGTTCTTTTCTCATACTAATTTAATTTCCGTCTTACCATTTGAACTGTTTCGATGTATTGCATATGTTCATATACAATCTCATATTAGGAGTAATGGACATGCATATGTATAATAGGCCTATTGCATTTGTACAAGGTGTCAGAGAATGTACTAAACATCCTATGTGCAATTATTTATCACGTACACAGCTTAGTCCACGTTTTAAAGTCTTTAATAGCCCCTTGAATAATCACATTATACATAAGAATATACAAGAAGCAATTAGTATCACACTGGAAATCTGTTGTGTATGAAGAGGTGGAAGCAATTCTATAGAATGATACTTAGGAACTTGTACCTATTACTAAAGGAATCAAACATGTAAGTTGTAGATGTGTATTTGCCATTAAGTACAACACACATGAGACAATAAATAGATTTAAAGCAAGATTAGTAGCAAAAGATTTTACACAAACTTATGGGATCGACTATCTATTTTCCACCAATGATAAAATTAAATACATTAAGGGTTATTTTTTACTAGCAGTTAATACATACTGTAAGTTATTCTAATTAGATGTTAATAATGCATTTCTAAATATAGACTTACAAGAAAAAATGTTTATGGACATACCACATGGATTCAGGATAACACAAATAGAAACATGACACGCAAACTAAATTGTGGTCTTAAACAATTTCTTATAGCATGAGTTGCAAAATTTACAAAAGCTCTTAAAAGACATGAATTTAAGCAGAATCAAAGTGATCACACTCGATTCAGTAAGTTTACTGAAACTAGTAGAATAACTATTATTATTTTTATCTTAATGATATTATTCTTACTAGAAATGATTTACAAAGTATTAGATTAATAAAACAACATTTGTTTAAAGAATTTGAAATTAAAGATGTATGAAGGCTAAATTATTTTTTGGAAACAGAAGTAGGTAGAACCAAGAATGGGACGATTATTATCACAAAAGGAATATATTCTGGATTTACTGCCAGAAACATAAATGTTTGGTGGTAGTCTTGCTCTTACACCAGTGGAACCATGACATAAAGCTAGAGAATTATGAGATAGAACTCCTATAGACAAGTTAATATATCAAAAACTAGTAGGCAACCTAATCGATTTATCTCATACCATACCTGATATATGCTACGTAGTCAATTTTGTAAGTCAATTTATGTATGATCCTACTAGTGAATATCTCAATGTTGCTTTAAGAATCCTCAAGTATCTAAAGACAACACCAGGACATGGATCATACATCGGAAAGAGTCAAAGTAGGGGCATTCAATTGTTTACTGATGTTGATTATAGTGAATCAAAAACATATATGAGATCAACTACATGATATAACACTTATCTGTAAGGAAAGTTGGTCACTTTGAGGTGTAAGAAACGACCAATGGTCGCTAAAAACAGTATAGAGACAGAACTCAGGACCCTTACACTTGGCTTGTATGAAGGATTGCGTCTAAAAAGAGTTTAGAAGAATTAAAACAGAAAGATACTATCCATATCAGGATGTTTTGCGATGATGTGTCTATAATCAATATTATAGGAAATCAAGTCTAACGTTGTCAAAACATGTTGAAATAGACAAACACTTTAGAAGAAAAAATAGTGAAACTAAGATTATAAATACATAACATGTGACTTCAAAGAATCAAATAACTGACATATTGCTAGTCTCTAAATATTAGCTTTCGAGCTTGGATGCATAAATATCAACACCAACATTGAGGGAGAGTGTAGAAACGAACAATAAATACTTGTACACATACACATGCACATATATATAAGATACACATTTGTATAAACCACTACTTCAGCAGTTTGAGCAATACTGCCGTTAGGCTAGTTAGCTTTCTAGCCGTTAGAGACTTGTGACCACTTGAGGTCATTGTAAGCTGTCTCTATAAAAAGCAACACTTTGTACATTTATATTAGCTTAGTGAATATACTATTCTCAATTCTCAATTTTCCAGAATGCATTTATCTTCCGTAGCATATCAGAAGAATATCCAAAGTGGATCTTGTGAGTTCCTAAGCCATTTTCACGGAATAAATAGCTTCTCTACTGAAACGGTCTACTTGTATACTTGTGCAACAGCTTTGAAGAAAGTATGTCCACCTGCTGTCGCCAGCCAGGCAAACCAACAAGAGTGCCACTACCCATTATGAGTTCCAATGGTTATACTAGAATCAGAGCCAGCAGATTTGAGAAGCACAAACCAAAATCCAGCCTACAGTCGCTGGAGTTGGAGAAAGAGCCAGTGTCGGTTGAAGATGACCGGAGCATGTCAAATGTGTTTAGGATCAACTGGAATAAGAAGCAGAGCCCAGAAGATCCACCTTTGCAGAAAACAGAGAATGAGAAAGCTCAGCCCACGAATCTGGATAAGCATCCAATTCCAGGCTCAGATTTCCGGAATAGAAAATTTTGAGAATCTTCAGTCGACAAGAGTGACCAAAACGCGATAAAGGTGGCGGAATCAGCCGGATACGACAGGAGATAGTTGGGAATGGAAGTTTTTAACGCTAAGCAACTAACTTCCAGGAGATAGTTGACAACGGAAGTTTTTAACGGTAATCAACTAACTTACAAAATGTGCAGCTAGAGAGAGGCTGCATTTCATGAGGAATGGCCTTGATGGACTATTTGATTTTGCATTGTTTCTCATGCATGACTTTGATTTTAAAGTTACTGTATTTCACCTTTGAAACAGATCAAGGAACAGCTACCAGAATCAGTGGCTGTTAAGGATGCTTACGGTGATGGTCGTCATGTTAGGTGGATTCACATTTTTCTGCTATTCCTTTTAACCGATACATAGTAGTGATAGTTTTGATTACTTAAAATTACCAGTCGGCTTATGCAACGTAATGTTGGACATCTTCCTTAGCTTCTGGTGTCTGCTGCTTCTTTTCTTTCCTCTTTTGTTTTTCAGGCATTGTTTCTGCTTTTCAAAGTGCATGGTTTGTTGGCATTGACGTGAATTCATCTTATCTTGGAGCATTGATGTCATATCTTCATCTTTTGAGGGGCAATCAACTCCCAATAGGCAGAGAATGGTATACAAGGTCATATAGGAAGAACATCAAAGCATTGTGCATGCAGGAGATCAAATGACTACCAGAACTCTTATAGAAGCTTCTGAACCTAAAGGGTTTTGGAGAAATCAAAGTCCAGCATAAACTAAGATAAGGAAATCAGGTGGCTGATAAACTAGCCATATTGGGAAAACAGGGATGGAAGGATGTTTACTATCCTTCTTAAAAAGTTCAGGAGATATTCTTTAGGGACGACAACTTGGTTGCTTCTAGGTGGCCTTTTGACGCCTTTGTAGTAACCAAGAAAGAAAAAAGACATGGCAAGGAGTACGTGATTTTGTTAGAAAGAAGAAAATGCCACCGGCAAAATTTGTCTTATAGGTATTTTGACATGATGCAATCATGTTTTCTCTTGCAGCTAGCAAGGGTGTTGGATAGAAGGGGCAGGTGGTGTTGCAGCGCGGGAAAATTTATGTTTGGCATACCATAGTCATCACCTGTTTCTTTTGAGATCCCTCCCACATGATCGAACTTACGTTGTTTGGTTCAAATTCTTTTTTTTTTTGTGGCTAAATGTTTGGTACAACTAGCATCGGTCACCAGTAGTAGCATCGGTCACCAGTTTCTCAATATTTTTGTCCTCGCCACGAGGAACTCACCTGGCATGTGTGGCGATTGAACTAAAGGTGCGCATTATTATTAAAGAGGAAAGAGGAAAAAGGAGAAAAAAAGCAACAGAGTAAGAATAAAACGAGAGAAAAAGAAGGCAAAGGATTGAGACATAAATCAATCTGAAACCTAAAGGGTTGGCAGGTGTAGAGCATGGAGAATATATATTTGCTCCGCAAAGAGTTTGGAGGAAATATGGATTCGAGGAGTCAGATAGACAGGTAAAAAGAAATACCATGGTGGTGGTGCGCCATGCATAGATCCTATTGTCTTATCCTCTATTGGTTAATAAAGATCAAAAGGTCTGACTCGAATGTTGTCTTAAAGAGCTTTCTAGAAGATTTAAATCAGGTCACTCAGCGGTTTTCTGTGTGGGAATTCCAAGACTTGGTGCCCACAATGTATCTGAGTCCAAACCTACTCCAATATAAAATGGTGACAGCAGAATCAAAACGCACACACTGCAACTGTCAAGATTCAAAACCATCAACATTAAATACAATCTGTCATCCAAGTTCCAACTAAGGTACGCCCTGATGACTGATAGCCACTATTTTCCGAGCATGCCCCCCTAGAAAAATTTAGTCGAAAAGTGTTGATAAAGTCACTGTGAATGACTCGAATTGACATAAAAATCTAGTTCCAAATAAACACTTACGAAAGAGTTTTTGCAAAGTAATGCCTGTCACGAGCCGAAATAAAATGACTTGCAAGTATGATTTAATACAAAACAATAGTCCAACTGTTTAAGTTAAAATATGACATAAACCCACTCTTTCTTCGGACAAATTAAGCAACGATTCAGATAACGTCTAAACTTCAATGTATGCGGTTAGCCAAAAGAAAAAAAGAAAAAAAAAGTCAACCTCATCTTATGTACACTTAGTTTGTCATGAAAAGTAGACACTACTCTCTGTCTATCTAATTACCATGAATACAAAAGATAAAACAGCAAGAACCAAGACGAAAGAAAGACATGTAGCAGGACCTACCAGCGGCCCGCTACATGGTAGAATCTAATGTCCTAAAAAGAATCACTCCGGGCTATTTCCTATAATCTAGTGATTGGAAACAAACCAATCAAGCGCCACATGCAATGCACGAACAGAAAGGAATAGAAGTGATTTCTCATCGCCTCAATAGCAAGAATGAAAACCTAAAATATATACAGGCAGTTACTAATTTATTAACAAAGTGGTTCGTCACCACTGCAGAGGAAAGGTCTTTCTTTTCCAAATAGTTGGAAAACTTTCAATTCGTCTGCCTATTCTTAATTGACAGACGGCAATATTGGATTCATGGCAAGGCTGGATCCCCCAAAGCTTCCAGGCTCCGTGTGCTTCACTCTACCAAAATACCTTATGTGTCGAAGCAATCTGGCCAGAAAGGGGTTTTGACATATTGTTGAGCTATCACATACAACTGCGACATGTTTGCGTGCCCTTGTTATTGCAACATTCATTCGCCTGCTGTCGCCTAAAAATCCAACAGCCCCCAAGTTGTTTGAGCGTACCTACTCAAAGATAATCACCAAAATAGATCAGTTTCAGTTAATCCGACATACAAGGCAACACGTAATGGCCTCCTAAACTTATATTTGTGTTTCTATTTTCCACATCAGCTTTCTTCCGTGTCCGAACATTTTTAAACCTATGGGTGGACCAATGGGCAACTGATAACTGAAAAACGTGATTTCTTTCAGGGGAAGATGGCGGTTGGCTTTTTCTTCCCATGGTACAAATCTGAAAATGTTTCAGCAGTCTCCATGCATCCTTCTCCTTGTTAGAACATTCCAAGAATTCCTATGCTTCAATTTAGGAATCAAGCTAATGTGCTTATACTGTTAACCATGTTGCATGTCAAGTTCACGCTAAAACCCTTCCCTGTCTCCCCCTAGACACACCTGCCTTGAATAAGCACACTGACCCATTGCATTTTTCTCTCTTTGATGAAACGCTCAACAATACCACTGCACAATAAGCACACGTATTGTGCATTGGGATTGTTGAGAGAAGGAAATTAATGAAAAAAAGAAAAGAAAGAAAAGGTGATGTCCAAATTAACCATTAGTTTTTTTACGAATTGAGTCACTCCAGAAGATTCTCCCCCAAAGTAAAGTTCTTTAGGTTTTTGTATGGATTTCAGATGCTGGAGCCATCAAAGCATGTATTGACATCTTTTCAGCTTTTTAAATATTAGAGAAGTGAGGACAACTTTGGTACCCTAAGTTCTGCTGTAATGATTAAAAATGACAAAATATGAGTGATCTGTAAACTTCCATGCTACGTAACTTTATTCTTTTGTATTAACACCTGTAGAATAGATGTAATTCTCTGTCAAGTTTTTCGATAAATAGCTGTCTAAAATTGGGAAAAAGTACTACCTTAAGAGGATGAAAACGTCATTTTCAAATACAGGAAACAAGAAAATGACGTAAAACACGAAAGACCAAGGCTAGCAATGGACATTTTTAGAGATAGAACAAAAGGGTTTATGGTATTCCTACATAAACAGGCTACCTATGGATGTAAGTGATTTTAATGTGCTTCAAGAGATGGAGTAATTGATTCTCACATACGTATGCAAATTACTTCCAGTGGCTTAACTACGTAGACTGTTTTAAGCTTAAAAAGTTAGAAATCCAGAGTGTTTTCATATCATTGTGGCCTGAAACATTTAGCCTGTTAGACGATGTCAATCCAGGTAACAACGCATCCCAAATAGTGGAAAGTGTAGAATCTAAATCTGATAGAGCACCAAGTGCAATATGGTGAGAGCAACACTCTAGGTACCAACACTGCCTATTATAACTGAAATGTGGAACCTAATGACAATTCAGGCTAAATGTTGCTCTTGAGAGCTACCAATTGAAGATGTGGTATAACTGCACAAGGGTGGTTCAGATATTAACATCGGTTACAGTGACAGCTACCTAGATCTTAAGCAAAAAAGAAATGCTATGGTGAGAGCCAACAATGGACACTTAATGATTGGAGTGGAAATGAACCAGACATTTTTCGGAGTGCATTCTTCATGGCTGTACTCACTTCGATTAAAAGTGTAGTTGATTATGTTTTCCCCTTTTTTCCTGCCTTCCTATTGGAGTTCTCCTTCATTTCATAGAATCAAGAAGGTAAGTCTTGGTGAAGGGTGAATGGGCGGAGCTGTTTACAGGAGTAATGTTTCTGGGAATATCAGCCATAGTATCTGCCATGTGGAGGAAAAGAAACTGTAGAAATATATGCAGCAAGAGCAAGGGTACGAAGAATTAATGCTGGAAATTATGAACAATATCTGTGTATATGTGGAAATTGGAGGAAAGTAAAGCGATGTAAGATGAAATGGGGGACTCGGGTGAATTGCTCAATCCCACCATCTGTATTTCTGAGAGCAAGGGGGTAGTGGCACTGGGTAAAAAGTCGGGAGAAGTTTGTGGATGTGTGCTTTTTGTATGATTTGTTTAGGCTTACTTTATGGTAGAATACTGCTTCCTGCAGTAGAGGAGGATGTACGGTTTGTCTATACTCCATTGAAATAAAATGATTCTCTTCTTACAGGGAAAAAAGACAAAAAATTTAACTACTTAATTTCCTTTTGACATTTCCAAGGCGATATCAAATTGATTACATTATTTGAGCCTTTTTACTCATCAGTTATGTTTTTTCTTGACATATCTTATCTGCGATACATTCAAATCTTTTTTCAAAATGGACGAAGCAATGTGCCTCTATGGACTGCTCCTTGACTCCCATGGTAAATTCTAGTTTAGAAGATATGTCAAAAAAAGGGAAAAAAGGCCTCCAGTAGACAAAGAGGTTGAGACTTGAGTGGAAGAACTTACCATAGAAATTATCACAGCATCTGCTTCACGGCCTTGAAAGCTATCAATAGTTGCAACCTCAACACCTGAGGCCTCTGGGAACTCATCAAATTTATCCCTCAGTAGTTGAACTTGAGCAACATAAGGTGACTGCACAGCAATGACTGCTGGGCTAACACCTGCATATAGTTTAGTTAATTACTTCTACAATGCCATCCATGTGTAGCACAACAAACCCAGCAAACAATCGTTGTAGCTTTCCTTCGTGCATAACATTAAGAAAATTCCTGCAATACTCCATACAAAATAGGGGCTTTTACAATTGATGAGGTCAAAGGAGTCAAAATTGCATGAAGAGGATATGCAGCGGGATGGAGAGAGAGAAAACACGTCTGTGGTGTTTTGCATGACCTTGTTTTCGGCCTATGGGCCTTGTAAATTTATTTGTTTTGTCTTAGAGTCTTACAAGTGTTACTAGAACATTCTGGAGAGGTAAAACCGTGTGGTAGTAGTTGTTTAGCTAAAGGGAACATACTGGATAAGGTTTTTAGAAGCTTTAGACGGTTCAACCAGTCGACGGTTTTTGGACGATATTTCAAGCTACAGACGTCGGATTGAGGTGTTTCAAAAGGCTATGGAAAGCTAAGATCTTTATCTACAACTTTCAAAAAAGCTCGAGAACAGATTTAGCTTCTAAAAGACTCAAAAACCGAATGTAAAGTCAGACAGTTTTCAGAGTTTCAGTTTAAGTAAGATTCTTTGTTTTTCTTCCACAACTAGGTTTTATTTCAATAAATACCTCAAATTCAGCCGTTTTTCAAGAAGACTTTTGACGAATATAAATATTTTTTCATATAAACTGTGAGTTGTAAGAATTGTTCTTGTGTTTTGATCTTTGATCAAATAGCTCTGCACCAACATCAAGAACGAATATTGTGACATTGAATAGCGAAACTTGCGAATTTACGCCTAGGGTTCTTCCAAAATAATTCTAGGATCATGCCAATTCAGCAATTTTGAAAGTTTTAGCTCAACAGCCAAACAAAATTTGTCCACGTACAAGGGTTCCAAGAAGTCCTTGACAACGTTCCGCATTCAAAGGAGGTTTAGCATCATACAAGGGAAAAGATCGTTTCTTACGCGACTCAAGCACACATCGGTTTTAACATCAGAGCCTCAGACTTTCCTTGTTATAATTCTATTTTCATTCGGTTATATCAATTTCTTATCAAAATCGAATGCGTAAAGGGTTCAAAAACAGTCCGCAAAGCATACACATATAAACCCTAACTTCGGCCGCATCACAAACCCTAAACACAAACATTCTGTTCATCTTTCTTGAATTGTGCTTGCTTTGAATCTTCTGTGCATCATACAAAATTCAATTAGTCTATTTGAGTCACAAAATCTGCACCCCATAAACATACAAAAATAGCCGCGCATAAACCCTAATTTCCAAACCCAAACCCATCCGTTGTATTTACATCTTCTTGGGTTGTTTGTCTTGAATCCTCTTTGCATCATCATACAGTTCATTCGGCCTATCTTATTCTCAAAGAAACTGTACACAACAAACCCTAAAACAGTCCGCATAAAGGCCATAACAACAGTCCGTATTAACCCTAACATCTTATCCTTTCATGATTGTGAATTGTTCTTGGATCGAATCTTCTTGAATTCGACTATTGTACATTATTCTTGGATTGAATCTTTTTGAATTCGATTATACCGATTCTGTTTTTAAACACAAGTAAAGAAATTAATATTAGAAGTGAGACAGGAACCTTTGATTAGAACACCTTTCACTTATATTAATACAACTGAATAAACATAAGATGCAATCTCTTCTTCTTGAAAAATTACTCAGAAAGCTTACTTTGTTGCTGAAGTAGCAACACATATATAAAGAAGAAAGACTTGTCTAACGGCTATATTGTACAGAACAGCAAGCCAACGGCTTTATTCTCAAAAATAATAAAATATGCTATATTCTTATTTTCTACATCAAGGAATTTGCACCTAGATTTTATTAAATTTCGGTCATACACAATAAAAAATCTCATTACTTTTTATAAATTGTCACCGAGTCTAGATTGAAATCTTGTTGCTTGAAACTCTTCTTTGTTTTGCTTGAGTAGTGATTAAATTGTGTGCAACTTGTCTTTGTTTTTGCATGAAAATTGTCCAGACTTACCGCAATTTTTTTGCCCCATTGACAAAGTCCAAAAAGCCTTTATGTCAAAATTCCAATACTGTGAGAGAACCAAAAAGAAACGTTTGGAAAAAAAGGGGAAAAAAAGAGGGAAAGAAAAGGGGAAAAAAATATGAGAAATTGGAGAAAAAAATTCAAAGGGATTGTCCTATTCTTGAGTCAAATAAGAAAAGCCCTTGATTCTTTATTGACTATAGTTGTTGGTTGTGTTGAATCTTGAGCCCAAAAGTGAAAAACAAAGCCGATTGGGACTTAGTATTGTTTGACTCTGGAAAGTGCCTCTATTGTTCCAATATGTGATAACCTTTGGAGAAGTGAAACTTTCAAATGCAGCAAAAGAGAAGATTGAAAGAAAGGACCGAAACTTTTATTGTGGTTGGGCAGAATCTAATTGTGATTTGAGACAACACAAGTGAGTGGAAAAGGGCTTGAGAATTTTTGAGTTCATAAGAGGGGAGGTAAAAGCCAATTTGAGTGAATCAGGCACGCAAGTGGAAATGCACCCAAAAAAATATCAGTTTTTATTTTTATATTAACATAATAGTCTCTTCTGTCTTTGTTTCCCCTTTTTCTAGTGTCTTATTTCACGAATGGAGGATACCCCTCATTCACATGAACCCTCTTCGGAGAAAGGAAGTGTTAATTGGTTCGGATAAGAAAAGGTCTTTAATGGATGAAATGAAAGACATGAGATTAGTTAAAAAAATTGGATCGACGACCATGTGGAGCTGCATCATTATGTTGATATTGAAGACATGGTTCATATGGATGAGAAGATTGAAAATCAGCTTCGGGGAAGGCCTTATGCTACTTCTCAATCAAGGCAACATCAAGGTTCAAATGCATCAAAGGCTACCCAACAACCTTCCCACTCAAGGACTTATCAAAGGCAAGATATTCCAGCCATGGAGAGACCTTATGACAGGCCCCAAAAAGTTTTCAAACGTTCGGATTCAGCAATTCATTCAGATTCAACAATTCAATCTAAAGGTAAGTAGGTGTATCCAACACCATCCTTGGTACGTCATCTAATCATTCTTCTAAATCACTTGAAGTTAAATGTTTCCGTCGTCTAGAACATGGTCTATAGCTTCTCAGTGTCCCAATAAATTTGTTATGATGGTTGATAATAAGAGGGACTTGTATTCTGATAGTGAGGAGGAAAAGAGAAAGGAAATCAAACTGAACAAGAGCATGATGATGTTGACAAAATTGATAGAGAGATGAACTCTACTGATTATGGTCTTTATTTAATCACTAAAAAACCCTTAATGCTCATGTTAAAGTTGATGAAACTGAACATCATAAAAATACCTTCATTCTCATTGTGTTATAAAAGATAGAACTTATATTCTAATCATTAATAGCGGTAGTTGCAGTAGTGTAGCTAGTACTGAATTGGTTAGAAAGCTAAGTTTACCACTTATTAATCACCCCAGCCCTTATAAATTGCAACGGTTAAATGATTGCGGGGAGATGCATGTTTTTAAACAAGTTCTTATTCCTTTTCATATTTGAAGGTATAAGGATGAAGCTTTGTGTGACGTAGTTCTTATCATGCGAGTCATTTGTTGTTAGGAAGACCATGACAATATAATAGAAAGTGTCTCATGATGATCTCTGCAACATGTTTTCTTTCAAGTTCAATGATGATAAATTTGTATTGCATGCCTTATTTCCTGACAGTGTGTTAGAAGATCACCGTAAGTTAACTCAAACTCGTGCAGCTGAGGATGAACGTAGAAATGAAATTGAATTTGTTAACAAGCTGAATTGGAAAAGGAAAGTCCATGAAGGGAGCCCTTATAAATTGCAACGGTTAAATGATTGTGGGGAGATGCATGTTTTAAACAAGTTCTTATTCCTTTTCATATTTGAAGGTATAAGGATGAAGCTTTGTGTGACGTAGTTCCTAGCATGCATGTCATTTGTTGTTAGGAAGACCATGGCAATATAATAGAAAGTGTCTCAGGATGATCTCTGCAACACGTTTTCTTTCAAGTTCAATGATGCTAAATTTGTATTGCATGCCTTACTTCTTGAGAGTGTGTTAGAAGATCACCGTAAGTTAACTCAAACTCGTGCAGCTGAGGATGAACGTAGAACTGAAATTGAATTTATTAACAAGCTGAATTGGAAAAGGAAAGTCCATGAAGGGAGGCTTAGTAAGACACATAAAAAGGAAGGAAAGGTGGAGGTTACTAGAGTTAACATGGTTTATAAAGCTAGACAATGTTTGCTTTCACTTGCTAAAATTCCTTTTGATAAGAAGCAATGCAAGTCTAATTGTGATTATGAATTTTCTATGAACTTGTTATCTTTTAGTCAATTGGATTCTATTTTGTCAAGTGATGTTATCATGCAGGAACTTACATGCTCTAACCATGAGTCTTGGCGGGGTTATACAAGAGAGGGTGGACTTCAAGGTAAATAGTGACTTTATAGTCTTTGATGCTACTAATTCACTTCCTTTTAGTGCAAATTCAAGGACGAACCCTTTCAAGCGAGGAGATAATGATGAGGTCAAATGAGCGAAAATTGCATGAAGAGAATGTGCAGCAGAATATAGAGGGAGAAAACACGTCCGTAGTGTTTTGTATGACCTTATTTTCAGCCTATGTGACTTGTAAATTTATTGTCTTAGAGTCTTTACAAGTATTTCTAGACACTTTGGAGAGGTAAAGCCGTGCGGTAGTAGTTGTTTACCTAAAGGAACTAGTCGACAGTTTTTGGACGATACCTCAAGCTACAAAAGTCGGATAAAGAGTTTCAAAAGGTTATAGAAAACTAAGATCCTTATCTACAACTTTCAAGAAGAGCTCACAAATGGATTCGGCTTCTAGAAGACTCAAAAACCGCATGCAAAGTCAGACAATTTTTAGAGTTTTAGTTAAGTAGGGTTCTTTGTTTTCCTTCTAGAATTAGGTTTTGTTTCTTTAAATACCTTAGGGACAGCCATTTTTCAAGAAGATTTTGATGAATAAAAATATTTTTTTGGCATAAATTGTGAGTTACACGAATTGTTATTGTGTTTTGATCTTTGATCAAATAATTATGCACCAACATCAAGAGCAGGTGTTTTGGTATTGAATTGCCCTAAGAAGTTTGCAAAGTCACGCCTAAGGTTCTTCCAAAAGGGTTCTAGGATCACACCAATTCAGCAATTTTGAAGGTTTTAGTTCAACAATCAAACGGAAATTGTGCACGTTCAAGGGTTCCAAGGTGTTCTTGACTAACGTTCCGCAATAAAGGGAGGTTTAACATCGAACAAGGAAAAGATCATTTTTTTCGTGCCTCAAGCACGCACCAACAATGGAACGAATCAATTCCAAAATAAATTTCTTGATAGTCCAAAACCCCATGAAACATGACTTGCTTTTATGAGAACTTAACCTATGTGCTAGAGGCAGTAAAGTGCGACCACATTCACAAGGTTTCAATCTTCCACCCAAGCCCACAACACAAAGACAATGACCTAACCAGTAGAAGAGAGTGCATAAAAAGGAAACAATAATTGCCCAGGTATTTTCGCTCAATTCTGATAATAAAAATCATAAGCTAAAATGGTTTCTCTATATTCCCGTTTTTACGAAAGGAAAGAAGAATGGAATTCACATAGGGGTCAGAAAGAACGGATACTTTTGGATTCTTCATTTGCAAGAGCAAGGGACAACAAAGCTAAAGATATGGTAAAAAGCACTTCATATACACTGTGGTTTGAAATTTTTTACTTCAGGTGCAGAGTTTAAAGTTCCGTCACTACGGTCAAATCTTGAACATCTAGCCTTTAAGCAAGGGTCTCTAGTCACTAAGGAATTTAGACTCGAAACATTGTTGACGACAAATTTCATGAGAAGGCCATTGAAGAGCGCAGAAAAGGTCTTATTTCAAGGGGTTGAAGGCAGGTTTTCAATTATGGAAGGAAAGAATTGCACACCGTCTCTACGAGAATGAACTTCAGCATCCAATGAACTAGCCAACAAAGTGGTTAAATACCACCTATTCACCACATTGGTTCTTCAATCTGTTTCTTAAGTAAAAATGCAAAAGAAACTAAATGCTATTTTACTTTTAAAATTAATAAATTTGACATTTGGCATTATGGCCGCACTCATGGCAAGATAAGTCAATCCTGGTTGCGGTAACAAATTCATAAAGGCATTAGTTGCTTAAAGAAAGAGGCAAAGGATATGTACCTGAATTAATTAAGGAAGAGACATGTTCCACAACAATATCTGCCTCCCCTTCGTTGTAAAAAGAGCCTGTACCAGCAGGATCCAGGTGCTCTTCACAATCAATAGACAAGCTCCCATAAGGCATTCTTGTATCGAGCAAAAGCAAAGGACATCGTGTGACCCATGTGGGCTGCATAATGCCAGTACAGATGTTACAATAAGTTGCATAACTTTTTGTTAGAGAGTATAATCAGTTAGGTCTTTGCATTTAGATCTCTACTAGAAACATTAGAGTGATATTTGCAAACAGACAAACATTTTGTCTCCGTTTTGTAACAAAAAAAAAAAAGAAACATTTTCTTGTAGTGCAATTGCTTGCAACCTATAAGTTAGTCACTTAGTAGCTAGCAATATACACTATGCACACACACGTACGCATGTATACTATGTATCCATTTATATCTATCTATATATTAGGCATATGTATGTGTATATATATGTGTATATATGCATATGTGTATGTATAGCAGATAAGATAAGGGAGGGAAGAATGAGATGGTTTGGGCATGTCAAGTTGACAGCTTCATTGTAGAGAGGAAGAGAAGTAAAAGCAGGCCCAAACTGACTTGAGATGAGCAGATTAGGCACGACCTACTAGATTTGCACCTCTCTGAGGACATGGTCCAGGATAGGAGTTCATGGAGACATAAGATTAAGGTTAACGAGGTATAGGTTGTATATAGGGACATCTTAGAGTGTATTTAGGGCTATAGATAGATGTAGACACTATCTACGCTTTAGGTTGACTTTGCACTTGTTTGTTTATGTTTTAACGTTGTTTTGCATTACATGTACATATACATATGTTTATTTTAATATCGACAGCCTCTTCTTTGTATTTCCTGAATTCCTTCACTAACACACTAGCACATCATATCTATATTATTATGTCATTTATGCAGGTACATATAGAGCCGGGGGTCTCACTGGAAGCAGACTCTCTATCCCTTGGGACAGAGGTATTGTCTGCCTACCAATACCTTCCCCAGACCCTAGCAATAGCACTGGGTACGGATGATGATGATGGTATGTATATGTGTATGTCTGCAAACACACACACACACACACACACACAGATATATATATATATATATATATATATATATATATATATATATATATATATATATATATAGAAAGGTACATATATATGTGTGTACACATATGCATACAATATACATATATACTAATTTATTTTTTCTTATGTTGATTGTAGAGATTAACTGATGGTTCCCATAATTCATTGAACATAATGTGTCCTATATTTGAATATAAATTTGTATGTATTCTGCACATATATGTACATACACATCTACAATGTATCAGTGTGTTTGTATAATATAGATTTACAGTATATTTCTATACTTTCCCTCAAGCTTGGTGTATATGTTTACACAACCAAGCTTAACTAAAAATTCTGAAATGCCTTGGTTGACACTGGTTTAGTTAAAAATTCGATCTATGGTTGATATATGTTCGATGATAATGGCTTGATCTTTTATCTTTTCTCTGATTGATATATACTTGATGATAATGGTTTCGTCCTCCATCTTTTCTCGTATAAAGTGTATGTCGATCTCTACATGCTTGGATTTGTCATGTTGAACTGGATTTCCTATCATGTTTATAGCTGATATGTTATCACAGTAAACCTGGAAACGTAAGGATATACTCTGGCCTATGTCCTTCATCACCCTCTGAATCCACAAGCCTTCACAGTATGCTAACGCTAAAGCCATCAATTCTGCTTTTGCACTCTTAGACACCACAACTTACTTCTTGCTTCTCCAAATAACAGAGTTGCCACACAGAAAAGTTTCATACCATGTTGTTGATTTCATGTCTATCCGTGAACCTACCTAATCTGCAGTACAAAAATTTGAAGCTTTTTATCTTCATTTTCTCTGAAATGTAGCCCCTTGTCCTGGAATAGCTTTTAAGTACCTAAGAAACATCAAAACAACCTTATATTCATTAGTAGGATTGTGCATAAACTGACTCACAAAGCTCACTGCATAGCAAATATCAGGCCTAGTGTCTGATAAGTAAATCAATTTTCCAACTAGTTTTTGATAACTAAGTCTGTCTATAGGTGTGTTATACCATTAATCCCTGGGTTTGTGAGTTCAACAGATGCAATGGCTGGTTTACAATCCAGCATACCAGTCCCTGTAGGACATCTGATATATACTTCCTTTGTGCAATACACTTTGGGTGATTTTAGTCCATAACGATACTTTTTAGTTTGCATATCTGATGTTTATTACTGTCATTGATAAAACCAGGAGGTATATTCATATATACATCCTCTTTTAAGTCTCCACTTAGAAATACATTTTTGATATCCAACTGAAACAAATTCCAGTCTAGATTGAAAGCTATTTTGAATATGATTTTTATAGTGTTTAACTTAGCGACAAGTGCAAAGGTTTCTAAGTAGTCTATTCTATATGTTTGTGTAAACCTTTTTGCCACTAACCTAGCCTTGTAACTATTTACTATGCTATTGATATTATGTTTGATCGAGAACACTCATTTACACCCTATTGGCTCAACATCCCATGTCCAGGGTCTTAATTCCCCAATTTTGTCCTTGGTTAATGCTTCCGTTTCTACATAAACTGCTTCTCCACTTTGGCTAGCTTAATGCCTCATTAATATCTCTAGGTATAGATAAGTTATCAATGCACTAGTGGACTTTTGGAGTCTGAATTAAGTTTTTGATAAGATACGAAATTACAGAGAGAATGCTTCACTCCTTTTCTAAGAGCAACAGGTTTGTTATCGCTCTCTATCACAATGTCTTTACACTGCTCAGTCTCCTTAGAGGGTTGAATACCTTCACTATTTACTCTTCTCCTGGTATACACTTGTATTATAGGTAGGTTGACCCTAGTTTTGTTGTGTTCACTTTCTGAATTGTCTGTAGATTCTCTGTTTATATTAACTTCTAGACTTTGTTCTATTAGTCTAGTATCATTCCCTGGTATAGGTGATATGTCAATAATGCTCCAGTAACTATTCTGTTCGGACTCACCATTTCTTCTTTCTGTGTCTCTAGAACAGTAAGCATGTTCCTCATCAATTTTTACATCCAGTGTAACACATATTTTTTTTGAGGGCATTAGCACTTATACCCCTTTTGTGAACTTGAATATCCTAGAAATATACACTTGGTAAACCTACAATCAAGTTTACCCTTTAAATGTTGCTGAACATAGATAAAGGCAATACTCTCAAATAACTCAAAGGGTAAAGTTGAGGGTAATTGAGTATGAGGACAATAGATCATTAGGATTTGTTTAGGAGTCTTAAATGATAGAACTTTAGAAGGCATTCTGTTAATCAAGTATGTAGCAGTAAGTACAGCTTCTCCCGAATAGTACTTAAAGACATTCATTAAGAATATAATAGTTCTAGTTACTTCTAATAGGTTGTTGCATACGGTCTGATGGTGTATACCGTTTTGTATTCATAAAGTCTTTCACAATTTTGTCTAGAATATTCAGAATCATTGTCTGACCTTAAAGTTTTAATAGTGACACTAAACTGTGTCTTAACCAGAGTTACAAAGTATTTTAAGATATACACTGCTTCATTCTTGTCTTTCATGAGATATATTCAAGTATTTCTAGTGTTATCCTGGATGGTCCGCAAATATCAGAATGTATTAAGTTAAATGGCTGTCTAAGTGTGCAACTCTTAGCAGGATAAGCAACTTTAGTTTGTTTGGCCAACTGACATACTTCACAATGGAGAGTTTTTGAATCAACTTTCATAAACAAATCTGGCATAAGCAATTTCAAGTGCACAAAATTAGGATGTCTTAATCTCTTAGGCCAGAGTAAAATCTGATTAACATCTACTTCTAGATTGGTGCAAGAATAACACTGACTGTGCCTTCTCTTATTCTGACATGTTTGGATGCTTCATTTTGCAAAATATAAAGTCCATTTAGATTTGTTGAAAACAACACTCAGAGAACGAGAAGTATGCAGTACAATGATTATCTCTATTTAACTTTTCTATTGAGATCAAATTAAAGCTAATGTGTGGTATAAACAGAACATTGTGTAAATATAGTTGTTCTATTATCTTAATTGAACGCTTTCCTACTACTTGTAAGTTTATTCTGATTGCTATTTCAACAGATTCAAGAGTAGGAAAAATTTCATATTCAAGTAGTAGACTCTGATTATTAGTCATATGATCAGATGTTTCTGAGTCTATAATCCACGCAGTAAACTTATATTCTTGTTTGTTACCTGTATGAGCCATTGTAGCTTGATTAGGTGAAGAGTTGCTAACCTTCTGCTGAATTAGGAGCTGGAGTAAAGCTTTGATTTGGCTCTGTGTTGGCAATGAGGTGGTTCCACCTGTTTGTCTAATGTTATCGCCCCTTACAGTGTTAGCTACATACTGTTGTGATCTGCCATCTTTTCAAGAATTATTGAACTGCCTATGAGGAGGCTTCTGTTGTGGTCTTATTTCTGGATGAAATCTCCACTATGTATCCATCGTATGACCCATTTTCTTACAATGCCTACAATACGGTTTATCATTCATATTTTTCTGGTTACAAGAGCATCAACCTGTGAAGTTGAGAACTTAGAACTGTTGGTGCGTGATCCACTTAGTTCCTTTGAAGCTAGAAGTGCTGATCCTTTAGTAACTGAGGTAGCGAGAAATCTCATCATTAGTTTTGACCTGCTTTTTTCATGTCTAATTTTGAGAAAGTAGTTAAACTTAGAAGAGGTTTGATACTTAACACTCTGCTTCTTACAGCATCAAAGTCCTTGTGAAGACCATTTAAAAATCTAAAAATTCATTTTGTCTCCGTGATTTGTTTGAATAACTGGTCACCCACTTGGCAAGACCAGGAGTGAGTCTTAAAAACGTCATTCTGCTGCCATATTTTGGTCAACTGAGAGTAGTACCTGCTAACAGGCAAGTCCCCTTGTTTGATATCTCGAAGTTGAGCTTCTAATTCATAGAGCTCTGAGATGTTATCCTTTTTGGAGTACATCTCTCTTGCTGCTGACTATATTTCTACAGCAGAAGAGTATAATACAAAGTTGTTACTGGTTTCTTGGTCATTGACACTATTAACCACGAGATTATCGTGGAGTTTCCAGACTTCTACATCCTAAATTTAGGATCTGTTGAAAAAAGAATCACTATATCTCCATAAAGACAGTCCTCTTTAACTCTCCCGGTTATAAACTTTTCAACAGCTCTAGTCCATGACATATAATTGTTTCCAGTTATCTTATGATTTGTAATCATAGCTGATGCATCTTCAAA
>AP025042.1:1261236-1273843 GCA_036186865.1 Eustoma russellianum | reverse complement strand
GAAATGTGAATTTACGAGAATGAGTTTCCTCAACAACAAAAATAAAGACAAAAACAAAGAGTGAGAGAGTGAGGTCTGGTTAGGAATTTTTTAAACTACCCATATAGAACATAAGTTTTTGGAACGATTATGATTCTGCTTGCGGATAACGAGGAGTCGAGCATCTTTGATTTTTCAATTTCCCTAGGCAACAAATTTTATGATATAGTGAATATTAACATCAAGTGGAATATTTGTTCTTCAAAAAGAAAAGGAAAGTTGAATGTTATTGTCAAAACATTTACCTGTAAGTAAATACCAATGTACGTGATGTCATATAATGATAATCAATGTGCATCTATTTTTAATACAAATACACATTAAAATTTAAAACAATTATAAAATAAGCATGTTGCAAAATTTACCATAGGTGATGAGGCTTCATATATATCCTATCAGCAAAGTGGTCCCGGGCCCGCAGCTCTACAAGTTTTACCCTTCATTGGTGAGCTCGGTCATTGAGGTCCGCCTTTGAGCCCGGCCAGGTGAAACAAGGTTTTTAATGAAAGCCACCATTGAACTTCGTTTGGACACCTCAGCAGACTTCTGCTAGGTTCCCAATGGAGTGTAGCGCTGCAACAACTGGTGCCACATGGGTAGCATGCAAAAGCACACATCACCATTGCTGGCCCAATCAGTGTCACGAGCTCAACAACCGAAGCATGCATTGGCTGCTTTAGACACATAAAAACAATTGAAAAGAGAGATTTGACCATCTTCGGACCGTCTTCTTCACCGAAAAAAATAAGGAAAGACCAGGTTTTTACTAGAAACTCAAATCTTCAAACTTAGAGATATTGTCATAAAAAGCCCAAAACTGACTTGAGCGTCGGAGGGTTTTACCCAGGTCCACAGTCTCCGGGTCCTCTAACTGTGTTCTCTGTGCAGGTTGGCAAGAAAGCTGTTACCATACATTAACGGAGAGCTAACGACGTTATCTATCCGGATCATCTGTCTTGGTGAAGACCCGACTTCATCACGCCACTTTACTTCCCAATAAAAACCTATTTGCAGCAGCTTCGTTTAATTCAATTGTCGCCCAACCACTTTGGTTTGTGAGAACCAATCAGATTTATCAAATAAGTGAATAGGAAAATTAGGGAATGAAATCCATTCCGGAACAACAGAAGTCTCTTAATCCAGATGAAAATCCACATACCATTAAAGAACTTACATTCAAAACCCTGCTAAAATATAAAAACATTTGGCCCAAAGGCGCACATAGTCCTCCTTCAAAGCAACTGTTGAAGTTGGTATTGATAGAGAGGTTGCTCAGCAGATTGCGTGTGATGGAGCAAGTGAAAGTAAATGGATGAAAAGAGGAATCAGAGGCTGAGGTGATTAGGTGCTGGACGGAGGAGTTGGTTAGGATGGTTATTGCTGTGAAGCATGAAGAAGAAGAAGGTTCAGCTGTGAGTTCGAAGCTGCTGCAGGGTGCAAGGCAGGGAGGAAGAAAACAGTCTGCGCCATATTGTTTAAATGAGTGAAAAGACGTTTGTGCCCTTAATGAACTGATTAGTTCGTTACTACAGTAGGGGCAAATTTGTAATCTTGCAATTTTCTTCTTCTTCTTCTGTTTAGCCGTTGCTGTGTATATAGCTAGGAAGCAGGTTTGAGTGGTCAGATTTTTGGAGCCATTTTGAATAAATATCTTCTCCTCATTTCTTCTTCTCTTCCTTTCGTGCTCCAGCATGTGTTATTTTGTTCCTTGTTGCATTTTTGACATGGTATCAGAGCACTATTCCTCTACAATTACTTCGTAATTTCGGTTCGATTGATTGAATTAGGGTGTGATCAATGGCGAATGCTCCACGAATTGGTGCACAAGCACAAGAAAATCCACTGGCTAGTCTGTATTACCTTCATCCGAACGATAGTCCAGCGATAATCCTTGCACAACATCCACTAAATTCTCATAACTATCACACATGGAGCAGAGTTTCTCCATGGCGTTGATCGTGAAAAACAAAATAGGTTTTGTTGATGGCTCAATTCAACCTCCGAATCCTAATGATGCTCATTACGGTGTTTGGAGACAAGTTGATTCCATGATTCACTCATGGATCATGAATAGGTGTTCATCCGTAGCTCAAAGTGTGATATGGTACGATACAGCAGCATATGTGTGGAATGATTTGAAACGAAGGTACGGAAGTTGTGATCCTTTCAGACTTTCTGATTTACTTGAAAATTTTTACAGTATAAGGCAGGAATAAGACTCTGTAAATGATTACTTTACCAAGCTCAAGATAGTATGGGAAGAAATGATGGCTGTGAGATCAATTCCTAAATATATTTGCCGTGCATGTACATGTAATGTCACCACCAATATGCGTACGTACGTTGAGAGTGATTATGTAATCAAGTTCATAAAAGGATTAAATGATGATTTTGATGCGGTAAAGTCTCAAGTCTTCGTTATGTCTCCACTGCCTAGCATAGATACTGTGTTTCAATGGCGCTGAAATATGATAGGAAATTGTGTGGTAATGCTGCTTCTGGACAATTTACTAATAATCCAACTGCTATGATGACTGAGAATGGTGATGGCATGAATGCTACTGCAAATGCCTTTAATGGTCGTGGAGGAGGCACTGGTTATAAGAGAGGCAGAGTTGTAGATTTTTTCCTGATGACTCAAGGAGGCCACGGTGCACGCACTGTGGCATGGTTGGACATGTGAAGCAAAGGTGTTATAGGAAGCACGATTTTCCTCCAGGATTTAAACCAAAGGCTAACATGGCAGATGTTCAAGATGCACTGTATGATACACAGCAGAATGATCAGAATGGACAAAACTATCAAGCACCTGTTTTGACTCAAGAGCAGACGCAGAAGCTGCTCTCCTTGTTGAATGTCAAAGATCCTAGTCAGCCTGTGGCTTCAATGCATTCTGCTGGAAACCAAGGAGCTGTGATGTCTGCTTTTTCTGGTAATGATCTAGGTAACTCTTGCACTGTTAGTTTGAATATATGGATATTAGATTCAAGAGCTACGGATCATATTGCATGTAGTCTAAATCTGTTTCATTCTTACAAGTCTATCAGTGGTGTTTCAATTAGGCTGCCAAATAAAACCTCAGTATTAGCTACTCATTCTGGTTCAGTTATCATCAATCCCTCACTTGTTGTTCATGATGTGCTGTTTGTGCCTAGCTTTGCATACAATCTTCTCTCAATCAGTAATCTTCTTACTTCTTCTTCTGTACTTATTCAATTTCAGGGCACTTCCTGTGTCATCCAGGACCAAGTCTCAATGATGAAGATTGGTTCAGCTGAATTAAGCAAAGGTCTGTACTACCTCAAAGTGGCTGACAAGCAAGCCTGTTCTCCACACCATTCCAAATGCTTGTCAGCTGCAGTCAAACTTTCAAACTCTCCCTCTTTGTTATGGCATTATAGGTTAGGTCATGCTTCTGTGCCTAGAATAAGGATGTACAAAGCTTTGATTCCTCTGTTACTTTACCTGAACAGTTGTATTCTTGTGTTGTATTTCCACTCGCAAAAATGAAGAGAACTCCATTTTCTATGTCTGAATCTGTTTCACAGTTTCCTTTTGATCTCATACATGTTGACATATGGGGACCCCATAGGCATCCCACTGTATATTCTCAAAGGTACTTCTTAACCATAGTTGATAATTTCACCAATATACATGGCTTTATCTTCTCAAACAAAAATCAGAAGCAAGAACTGTTATTGAAAGTTTCTGTCACTATGTACAAAATCAGTTTCATAAATATGTCAAAATCTTGAGATCACAATGGTCAAGAGTTTAATATGCCAAAATTTATATGAGCAAAGGCATTCTACATCAAACCACTTGTGTTTACACTCCTCAACAGAATGGTGTGGTTGAGAGAAAGCACCAAGACATATTGAGTACGGCCAGAGCTTTGAAGTTTCAGTTAAATATACCCATAGGTTATTGGGGGTTCTATGTTCAATATACTGTCCACCTTATAAACATCCTTCCTACACCACTTCTTAGACACAAAAGTCCTTACCAATTGCTTTATCAGATAGTTCCTTCCTATCAGCATCTGAGAGTTTTTGGATGCCTAGTCTTTGCCAAAGAAAATGCTACTGGGAGGTCCAAGTTTGCTCCCAGATCTATCCCGTCTGTGTATCTTGGTTTGCCTCACAACGTTAAAGGATTCCTTCTGCTAAATCTTGATAGTAGAACTATTTTCATCTCTAGGGACGTACAGTTTCATGAACATATTTTTCCCTTTGAGAATTCTAGTCCTGATCCAACGCCTGGTCCTACACCTGCCAACTCAGATTCCATGAATCCTCAACCTCCTTATCAGTCAGCTTCTGAGTTTCACTTGGTTGAAGAACCTCTCCTAGCCTCTTTTACTCCCTCATTGAGCACTACTGCAAGTCCTAGTGCTTTAGACACTCTGCCTGCCATTCGTTCTCCTGTCAGCTTGCCTTCTCAAACAGTGTGTCACCATGTCCTACTCAAGGTTCTCCCAGCCTTATTGATATTCCCACAGACACTCATCCTTCAACTGGTCTTGAACTATGTCTCCCCCCTTTGCCTGCTAATTTGATAAATCTTCATGCATTCGTAAACCACCAACGTACCTTCAGGATTATTATTGTCATCTTCTTACTGAGACTTCCCTATCTGATTCCAATTATCCTACTCCTTATCCTCTGCAAAACTACATGTCATATGATGCATTATCTCCTGAATATAAAGCATATATTCTCAATGTAAGTTTGCAACAGGAGCCTAGCTCTTACCAGGAAGCAGCTATCTCACCTCATTGGCAGAAAGCAATGCAATTGGAGTTAGCTGCCTTGGAAGCTAATCATAAATGGTCTTTGGTTAGTCTGCCCCCGGTAAAAAGGCCATTGGTTGTAAATGGGTGTATAAGGTGAAGTACAACTCAGATGGCTATATGAAAGACATAAAGCTCGTTTAGTGGCCAAGGGCTATACCCAGCAGTTGGGTGTGGATTACACGGACACTTTTTCACCTGTTGCCAAGCTAACTACAGTGAGATTATTACTAGCTTTGGCATCTCTTAAGCATTGGGATGTGCATCAACTTGATGTCAACAATGCTTTTCTGCACGGTGACCTTACCCAAGAAATCTATATGCAGCTTCCTGAAGGTATGGTGTCGGATCAGCCTAATGTTGTCTGTAAGTTGCACAAGTCACTTTATGGGCTCAAGCAAGCGAGAGAGAATGGAATACCAAGATTACTTCCTTCCTTATCTCTGAAGGTTATGTTCAGTCTAAGAATGATTATACTATGTTCACTAAGGCAAAATCTGATTGTTTTGTGGTCTTGCTTGTATACGTCGATGATATCATTGTTGCCAGCAATCCTGTGCATCAGATTGCAGGCATCAAACATGCTCTTAATGTTGCCTTTAAGATTAAGGATCTTGGCCCTCTTAAATACTTTCTAGGTATAGA
The DNA here is from genome assembly GCA_036186865.1 of Eustoma russellianum. NCBI lineage: Eukaryota > Viridiplantae > Streptophyta > Magnoliopsida > Gentianales > Gentianaceae > Eustoma > Eustoma russellianum. Next base: position 1,268,367 of record AP025042.1, on the reverse strand, counting down.
GGTGGTTCGGTCACCAGGGAGTGATGTTATGCCAAAGGAAATACGCATTAGAGCTAGTAGAGCAAGCTGGTTTTCTTGGAGCCAAGCCTGTCAAGACTCCAATGGAACAAAATCTTAAGCTTGCTCACAAGGATTCTCAGCAGCTTGCAGATGTCTCACATTTCAGGATTAGTTGGCAAGCTATTGTATTTAACCATAACTAGGCCTGATATTGCATTCACAGTTCAGCAGCTCAGTCAATTCTTGGATCAACCTACGGAGTTGCATCTTAAAGTGGCACACAGCTGCTGAGATATTTGAAGGGAACTGCAGGCCAGGGGCTGTTCTATCCTAGCCAAGGTAAACTGGAGCTTAAGGCTTTTTCTGATTCAGATTGGGGAGGATGTGGGAAAGCAGGAGATCTATAACAGGCTATTGTATGTTTTATGGTTGATGCCTTATTCTCTTGGAAGGCCAAAAAGCAAACTACTGTTTCTAAATCCTCTTCAGAAGCTGAGTATAGGGCCTTGGCTTCGGCCACTTGTGAGGTACAATGGCTTTTGTATTTGTTGAAGGATTTGAGAGTGAATCATAATGGGCCTGTGCAATTATTTTGTGACAATAAAAGCGCAATTTATATTGTTGAAAATCCTGTTTCATGAGCGTACGAAGCATATAGAAATCGATTGTCATATTGTTAGGGACAAGTTTATTCAAGTTGTTGTTCATCCTATGCCCATTAGGACTGATATGCAATTGGCGGACATTTTCACTAAAGCTCTTGATGCAAAGAGGTTGCAGCACCTGACTTATGTAATGGGGGTATGTAATTTCTATGGTAAGTCAGGTGTGAGGGGGGGTGTTGAAGTTGGTATTGATAGAGAGGTTGCTCAGTAGATTGCGTGTGATGGAGCAAGTGAAAGTAAATGGATGAAAAGAGGAATCAGAGGCTGAGGTGATTAGGTGCTAGACGGAGGAGTTGGTTAGAATGGTTATTGCTGTGAAGCATGAAGAAGAAGAAGGTTCAGCTGTGAGTTCGAAGCTACTGCAGGGTGCAAGCAGGGAGGAAGAAAACAGTCTGCGCGCCATATTGTTTAAATGAGTGAAAAGACGTTTATGTCCTTAATGAACTGATTAGTTCGTTACTACATTAGGGCAAATTTGTAATCTTGCAATTTTCTTCTTCTTCTTCTGTTTAGCCGTTGCTGTGTATCTATAGCTAGGCAGCAGGTTTGAGTGGTCAGATTTTTGGAGCCATTTTGAATAAATATCTTCTCCTCATTTCTTCTTCTCTTCCTTTCGTGCTCCAGCATTTGTTATTTTGTTCCTTGCATTTTTGACAGCAACTTCAATGAAAACAATGACTTTGATCAAGATGACCAATTGAAACCCATCACTTCATATAGACACACACACACTATACACTAATAACCAAATATGACAGAATGAGAAGCGGGTTATTCACTATATTAAAATTCAGTAATGCTATTGTCATCATATTAACCTACATTTTCACCACTTCTACACTATAAAATAAATGTAAGCTTCAAAACAGAATGGTGGGAATGTAGAAAAGAGTGTTGCAATGGCTCCTCCCACTAAAATTTATATCCAAAATGTTGCGAAGCAACTTATTTAAGCGCTCAGACTTTCTTCCATTATGCTGGTCATGCCTCTAAATATTTCTGAGCTTTTATTTAATTAGTTCAAATGTTACGTTAATATTTGTAGGCCGATAGAGTGAACTCAGCCAACTAAGCAAAATCAAACCAAACGAAGTTCGAGGATTGCCAAAATTTGAAACATATCAATACAAATTTAATTGGCATCCATAATTGTAACATTCACCATGAGTACATTTTCACTAAGTCACCCGGCTTGGGATTGACATAGTTGGCTAAATAACACCCATCATCTTTAACTGCATAGTAACAGATATTCACTTTATCGTAGCGAATTCCACAGTGGTCTTTGCCTATGTCGTCATTAAAAACTTGGATTTGGGTTTTCATGGTTTTCCACTGAAACTCACAGTAGAAATATGTCATATCAAGATGAAAACTAAAATTATAGTCTTCGCCCGGATGATAACTATGCCATCCTAAGTCATCATCTTCCGACCGGCCGTGTAGTTTCAAGGGAGGATTTTATGAAGACAGCCTACTAACTACATGAAGTTCGTACTTTGACATTGATGAACCGGGTCTTCACCAAGGGTCAAGATGACCTCAAATTAACTTCGTCAGTTAACGCAAAGAATTCGTCAACTGGAATTGATAATGGGAAGCTGGAATAGCGCCAAATATCGTGCACAATGTAGCACAGGTCAGGTCCCGGGGGTTGGCCCCAGGAAAAACCCTCCGACGCTCAAGTCAGTTTGGGCCATATCTCAATGAGATTATAATGTAAGAGGATGAGTTTGAGGTGTTCTCACAGTTTTGCCGAGGAGCAGAAGATGCAGATAGACTTTTAGTAAAGTAGTCTGAACTCCTCAGTTGGTCCCCCCTTTCTCGACTATGTTCCCTCGCTTTTATAGACTTTTCCGCCTTTTCATTCGGGGTAGTAGATAATGAGATAAGATCTTCGCTCAGGGCAGAAAGCCTAGAATGCAATAGGCCGGCTGATGTGATTAATAGCCTGACTGATGTGATCAATAGGTCGGCCTGGTTGATGTAACCGGCTGTTTGTGACTTTGGCGTGTTCAAGAAGAATAGCCAGCTGTTGTCACTATGTGGATACCCCTGTTCGACGGTCCCACGAAATAATATCTTGACGAGGTTGGTTTACTGTGGTACACAGTCCAACCTTGCTGAAGCGCGTAACTTGCAGTGGTACACAGTTGACTTCTGCCGAAGTGCATGCCTTTGCTGTGGTACACAGCTGAATTTCCCAAGGCATAGGTCTAAGCGGTACCTGGATGAAGCGGCCTGGGGTGTAGCCATATGCTGATGTTAGCGCCGAAGTAAGAATCTTGGCGTATTTGTTGGTCTGTTCTACCAAAGTATGGTTGGAGCCGAACTGCTATGTTTAGTTATTGAACTGCCGAGCTGCCGAGCTGCTGAATTATTCTGCCATAACATCTTCCACCGAGCTCACTGAAGCCTGACTGTTATTGACTAATGGGATGTTTAAATCTTGGTTTATCATTTGCCCCCAGATTTTGTGGCTGAACTGAACTGTGAAGGCATACAAATCTTGTCTTTATGACGTGTCCAATCTCCATTAATTGTAGGTTTATCTTTTTTCTATTTTCGCGCAGGAGATAGTCCCGAGACTCTCTTATTGCTTTCTTGGCGTTCCGCTTCCCGAGGGTGGGAGATACATGGACCTTTGCCTTTCCGAATTTCGAATTTTAAATAAACAGGGAAGCCTTTCCTCCTTCTTTCGCATATAAATAGACATGCTTTCATCCTTTCATTCTTCAATCCTTGCTTAAGTTTCTCATCCTTGATGTGTATGTCGGTATCTCCTTCTTTCCTCTCTTTCAATCCGGTTTTCGCCTCTATGTAAACATTTCGAAATATGTTTGCCCTTTTGTATTTCAAGAATCTGAAAATACCTGTGGGACTCAGTCCTTTCATAAAAAATCTGGTTCTGACGGGAACAATCCTCCTTCACGGAGATTGTTCCTTTCCTTCGAACCTTCTTTAGTTATCGTCATATCATGGGACTTAGCGCCTCTGTCATTTCTTGACAGGGATTTTCCTTCAATACGTTCCTTTCTCATCAAGGCATCACTTTGCTTCTTGTAATCGCTACTCCCTTTTTCTTCCAGTGAAAAGGGAACAATTGCGATTACATTCTTCGCAGGCCATCTTCAAGACACGGTAACAGTGAAGCAAGGCGGCAACCATGCGGCAAAACTTTTGTTCTGCCATGAAACCATAGAGCGGACGATTACCAGGATCTGAATTCACTGCTCTCATAGTCCAAGTCTGTAGCTGTATCCAGATTTATCGAGCTTCTGATGCTGAAGAGAGAAGATGTAGTTGAATAGGATTTTTCCTTGTAACAGTTTGTATTTTCATACTTAATGAAAGTAATGAAATTCTACTTTGCTTTCTTCGAGTTTTTCTATCTTCCTTGCGAACAGTTTGTAGTTGTAATAGATTTCATACTTAATGAAAGACTATTTATCCAGACTTGGTTCTCTGATTTCTTCTAACTTTTTGAGGTTCAACTTGCTCTTCTTCCTTATGTGGCAAGCTTATCCTCTATTCTGCGAAGTTCTTCATTTGTTTTTCTGCAAATATTTGTCTTCATCTTGCCCTATGGATATGGTTTGCAAGTATTTGCCTCTGGTCTTGCTCAGTTTAGAAATGTTTTGTCTTCGGCCTTACTTGCTTAGTTTGCAAATATTTGTCTTCGGTCTTGCTCTTGTTTTTGTAAGTGCTGGAAGAGTATCCTTAGCACATTGATTTTTCAACAAAGAAATTAAGCTTCAGCTTTTGTGCCTGGTTCTTCAGCTTTGCTATGCCTTTTGAGAGGTAGGAGAACCTTTATCTCCTTTTGGCCGATTTTCTCAATTTTGCTGAGTCATAGATTTGTCCCTTTATTGAGTATTGCCGGATCCCTCAATTCTGCTGAGGTGAAAAGATATGGGGAAACTTATCCCACTTTTGTTTGAGTTTTGCTCAACTTCTCAGATCTGCTGAGGTGAAGATATAGGGAACTTATCTTGTTCCGCTGAGACCTTCTCAACCTCCCAGATCTGCTGGGGTGTAAATGTAGAGAACTTCTCTTGTTCCTCTGAGGCTTGCTCAGCTCTCAGACCTGCTGGGGTAGAAATGTTGGGAACTTTTCTTGTTCCGCTGAGACCTGCTCAGCTCCAGACCTGCTGGGATAGAAATGTTGGAAACTTTTCTCGTTCTGCTGAGACCTGCTCAGCTCCCAGACCTGCTGGGGTAGAAATGTTGGGAACTTTTCTTGTTCCGCTGAGACCTGCTCAGCTCCCAGACCTGCTGGGGTAGAAATGTTGGGGAACTTTCTTGTTCCGCTGAGACCTGCTCAGCTCCCAGTCCTGCTGGGGTAGAAATGTTGGGAACTTTTCTTGTTCCGCTGAGACCTGCTCAGCTCCTAGACCTGCTGGGGTAGAAATGTTGGGAACTTTTCTTGTTCCAATGAGACCTGCTCAGCTCCCAGACCTGCTGGGGTAGAAATGTTGATGAACTTTCTTGTTCCGCTGAGACTGCTCAGCTCCCAGTCCTGCTGGGGTAGAAATGTTGGAGAACTTTCTTGTTCCGCTTAGACCTGCTCAGCTCCCAGTCCTGCTGGGGTAGAAATGTTGGGAACTTTTCTTGTTCCGCTGAGACCTGCTCAGCTCCCAGACCTGCTGGGGTGGATATCGGGAATCCTGTCCCATCCTGCTGAGACCTGCTCAGCCTTCTAGACCTGCTGGGTAAAGATGATGTTGAGACCTGCTCAACCTTCCAAACCTCCTGGGTAAGAATATCGGGAAACCTGTCCCATCTTGCTGAGACCTGCTCAGCCTTCCAGACCTGCTGGATGAAGATGATGTTGAGACCTCTTCAACCTTCCAGACCTGCTGGGTAAGAATATCGGGAAGCCTGTCCCATCCTGCTGAGACCTGCTCATCCTTCCAGACCTGCTGGGTAAAGATGATGTTGAGACCTGCTCAACCTTCCAGACCTGCTGGGTAAGAATATCGGAAGCCTGTCCCATCCTGCTGAGAACCTGCTCAGCCTTCCAGATCTGCTGGGTCAAGATGATGTTGAGACCTGCTCAACCTTCCAGGCCTGCTGGGTAAGAATATCGGGAAACCTGTCCCATCCTGCTGAGACCTGCTCAGCCTTCCAGACCTGCTGGGTAAGAAATATCGGGAAACCTGTCCCATCCTGCTGAGACCTGCTCAGCCTTCCAGACCTGCTGGGTAAGAAATATCGGGAAACCTGTCCCATCCTGCTGAGACCTGCTCAGCCTTTCAGACCTGCTGGGTAAAAAATATCAGGAAACCTGTCCCATCCTGCTGAGACCTGCTCAGCCTTCCAGACATGCTGGGTAAAGATGATGTTGAGACCTGCTCAATCTTCCAGAACTGCTGGGTTTGCCCCCACTTTAGTTGTGGGTGATTGACAATCCTGAATCGTGCACCCTATGGTGACTAAAAAAGAGGGGGCCCAGTTAAATATTGGAGATTGATCCTTCGATAACATAAGGCTGGGCCGGGAGATTCCGGATGAGGACAAGAAAAACTGTCCATGAATCGATACGGTTATTAGGTCAGCCTTGTTTGCTCAGAAATCCGGGTTCCTTCCTCATCGGAATCTGAATCTATATCTCCTAGATCACCCTGGTGATATCCAGGTTTACAACTTTCTGCTGGGGGGGTTTCACCGAAATCTAGCCTGTCGTGAAGCCTAGACCCGGGATTATGGAAACGTTGAAGGTGGCCCAGCTCAATGAGGCGCCCAATTTCTTGCCCAAGCTGCCTATAATCTTCTGTATCATGCCCAATATCATGATGATACAGGCAGTACAATTGGTGGATTCTTTTGCGGATAGGTCCAGAGAGGGGCGGGGGTTCTTTGGCCAAAGACTTTTTCCTCATATAGGATAGGATATGAGCCTTAGAGGCCAGCAATGAATTCCTTTCCTCTCCCCAGCCTCCTAGCCGAATCTTAACGGAGCACCTTTCCTGCAATGGCGCTTTGTCTTTGTTTTCGGCTTTCCTGCCATGTCTGAAAGGCAGGGAAGATTTTTGATCATGTCTCGAGGTTTGGTGGCTAGGCTTTTGTTCTGGCCACTTTTTTTGGTCATGGATTTCCCCTGGCGCCTGGGACAGTAGCCAGGCCGGTAGGAGAATACTCCATGTGATCCAGTGGATGGGAGTTATGAAGACGGGGTCCGCTGTATTTTTCTGCAGGCGCTTTCCCTTTTATCTCCCTTACCACTGCCTGGAAGACTTCCAGGTTTTGGGCCACATAGCGAATGGCTCGCATGTGTTCTTATGTGAAAGCAACGGGGGTTGAGGATTCTCCCGGCTCCGTAGAGTATTGATCCACTTGTTGTTGAGAGGATTTTTGACTCCTTTTAGACGTCATGGGTTTTTTTGGCCCCTTAACTGTCTCTGTTACTGATCTTCCTTTCAATAGATAGATGATTAGAAAGGTCTCTGAACGATTGTTAGAGAAA
>AP025042.1:1230159-1261226 GCA_036186865.1 Eustoma russellianum | reverse complement strand
CCTTGCTGAAGCGCGTAACTTGCTGTGGTACACAGCTGACTTCTGCCGAAGTGCATGCCTTTGCTGTGGTACACAACTGATTTTATCCGAGGTATAGGTCTAAGCGGTACCTGGATGAAGCAGCCTGGGGTGTAGCCATATGTTGATGTTAGCGCCGAAGTAAGAATCTTGGCGTATTTGTTGGTCTGTTCTACCAAAGTATGGCTGGAGCCAAACTGCTATGTTTAGTTATTGAACTGCCGAGCTGCCAAGCTGCTGAATTATTCTGCCATAACATCTTCCACCGAGCTCACTGAAGTCTGACTGTTATTGACCAACGGATGTTTCAATCTTGGTTTATCTGACATAGAGGAATTTTTTGATGGATCTGTTGAATTTATTGCTGAAACAAAGGCTGAATGAGCTAACTCACGCAAGAGAACGAAGGCTGAAGGGAGAAAGTCACGCAAGAGGAAAGTGCAGGAAGGGAGTTAGCTTGAGTTGTGTTGACATTTGGATGAAAGCATTGCTAAATTGATCTTGGATAGTTGAATTGAGCTGAAAGGTGTTGTATGGTGTGAGTTGGCACGGCATGGAGCTGAAAATAAGGTTGGCACGATGGATCAAACGAGCAGTGTGTGTTGAGGATTATGCTGAGAAGAAGTGTGCATAGGAGGTGAGGTCCAATTGAGCAAGGCAAAACTTAACTAAATTCGTTGGAGCAAAGAGAGAATCAAAGGCGATGAGATGATTAGATGATAAGCTGGCAAGTTGGTTTGGAGCAGTTACCATTGGAGCATGCAGGTGGCCTAGCAGTTGTGTAGGTCTGCTGAAGGAGAGTGAACCAAAGCGCAGCAGGGAAGAAGGAAGTTAGGCGGCAATGATTTAAAACTCGTGAAATAAGTGTCATGCCCTTAGTAATGTAGTAGGGTCAGCTATAAAGAAAGGGCAAATTTGTAATTTGCTTTTTCCTTTTTTTCCCTCCTCAACTGCATGTGTGAACGATTGCTCTGAGGAAGTCAACTATGATCAAGAAAAAGAAACTGTCATTTTGTTCTTGCTTCAATTTTCTCTCCTAATTTTTGCAATTATATCCTTGTGTTCTCTTGTTTTGGCGTTTATTTGAATTTTAGCATGGTATCAGAGACTTTTTCTTGTTGTTAATTCAAACTATTCCTTTACTGTTGTCGAGTTGTTGTGTGAACAATGGCGCATAATATGCGAGTTAGTGCTCAAGCGCAGGAGAATCCACTTACCAATCCTTACTATCTTCATCCGAATAACAGTTATCAATAATTTTGGCTCAGCCTTCGTTAAATTCTCATAACTATCATGCATAGAGTAGAGTTTTCTCTATGACTTTGATTGTGAAAGATAAAATAGGCTTTGTTGATGGCACAATTCTCCCTCCTAATCCCCAACGATCCTCAATACAACTCCTGGAGACAAGTCAATTCCATGATTCACTAATGGATTATGAATAGCGCATCTCCATCAATTGCTTAAAGCGTAATATGGTACGATAGCGCTGCAGAAGTATGGAATGACTTAAAGCAAAGGTATGGCAGTTGTTATCCTTTTAGGCTCTCTGATTTGCTTGAAAAGTTTTACAATAAAAAAAAAGAATTTGATTCTGTGAGTGATTAATTCACCAAACTTAAGGTAGTTTGGGAAGAGATGATGGCTATAAGACCCATCCCTAAGTGTACCTCTCGTGCCTGCACATGTGACGTTACTGGTAATATGCGTGCATATATGGAAAGTGATTATGTGATCAAATTTATAAAGGGCTTAAATGATGATTTATATGCAGTTAAGTCTCAACTTTTTGTTATGACACATTGCCTAAATAGACACTGTTTTCTCAATGGCTTTGAAATATGAAAGGAAGTTGTGTGGTATTAGTAATTTTGGACAGTTTATTAATAATCCTACTGGCATTTTGGTTGATAATAATGATGGGATGAGTGTAATTGTGAATGCCTTTAATGGAAGTGGAGGAGGAAATGGCTATAGGAGAGGAAACTGTAGATTTTTTCCTGACAAGTCAAGAAGAGCACAGTGTACTCATTGTGGCATGGCTGGACATGTGGAGCAAAGATGTTATAGAAAACATGGATTCCCCCCAAGATTTAAGTCAAGGGCCAAATAGCAGAAGTTCATGATGCAGATAACAGCATGATCAGAATGGGCATGGATGCCAGACTCCTATTATGACTTAGGAGCAGACTCAGAAGTTGTTTTCCCTACTGAATGCTAAAGATCCTAGTCAGTCTGCTGTGGCTCCAGTGCAGCTTGCTGGAAACCAAGGAGCTGTGATGTCTGCCTTGTCTGGTAATGAATTAGGTAATATTTGGACTAATATTTGAATATATGAATATTAGATTCAGGAGCTACTGATCACATTGCATGTACCCTAAATTTATTTCACTCCTACAACTCTATCCATGGCATATCAATTAAGATTCCAAATAAAACCTCAATACTGGCTACTCATATTGGTTCAGTCATCATCAATCCTTACTTATTATACATGATGTGCTATTTATACCTAGCTTTTCTTATAATCTTCTTTCTGAGCAAGTTGCTTTTTGTACCATCCGTACTTCTTCAGTTTTTGGGCACTTCATGTGTCATTCAGGACCAAGTCTCACTGAAGAAGATTGGTTCAGCTGAGATAAATAAAGGCTTATACTATATACTATCTGCAAGGTGTTGACAAGCAAACTTGTCCTTCATTCCACTCAAAGTGCTTGTCAACTACAGTCAAACTCTCAGATTCACCTTCATTTCTATGGCATTATAGAGTAGACCATCCCTCTATACGTAGAATAAAAGATGTACAGAAGTTTGATCTTGCATTACTTTACCTGATCAGTTGTACTCATGTGCTGTGTGTCCATTAGCAAAAATGAAAAGAAATCCATTTCAATTGCCTGATTCTGTTTCAAAGTTTCCTTTTTATCTCATACAAGTTGATATATGGGGGCCTCATAAATATCCTACTGTCTATGGCCAGAAATACTTTCTCCCATAGTAAATGATTTCACAAGATATACCTGGCTCTATCTTCTTAAACAAAAATCAGAAGCCAGGCTTATTATATAAAGCTTTTGCCGTTTTGTACAAAACTAGTTCAATAAGCATGTCAAAGTATTAAGATCAGACAATGACCAAGAATTCAATATGCCTAAGTTCTATATGAACAATGGCATTATTCACCAAACTAGCTGTGTCAACACTCTTCAACAGAATGAGGTTGTTGAGAGGAAACACCAACATATACTTAACACAGCTAGGCATTGAAATTTCACCCAAATGTTCCCATAGGCTATTGGGGCTTCTGTACCCAATATGCTATTCACCTCATCAACATTCTCCCTACTCCATTACTCAACCATAAGAGCCCCTATCAGATGTTATTCCAATCTATTCCTTCTTATAAGGATTTTAAAGGTTTTTGGATGCTTTTTCCTTTGCCGCAGACACTAAAGCTGGGAAATCAAAATTTGCACCCAGGTCCATCCCTTCAGTGTATCTTGGTTCACCCCACAATGTCAAAGGATATTTGATGTTAAACCTAAATACAAAGACCATATTCATTTCCAGAGATGTGCAAATTCCAGAACATACCTTCCCATTTGACCAGTCCCACTGATGAACCTAGACTCTACCAGCTCACTACATGTCAGCCATGAAACTCCAGTTCTCCCATCTCTCTCTGAATTCCCTCCAAAGCATCAACACAATAACACACATCCTTCATCTTCTACTTCTTATCAACATAATGAGACCCCAAATACTTCACTTTATAGCTCTCGTGACATATCTAACACTGCAAATCTGCCATATGAAGGCAGTGTTTTCCCAATATACTGACCATACTTCTTCTGATTTACATGATACCCCCAGAGTCACACATCCTTGTACTGGAGTTGAAATATGTCTGCCTCTTGCACCCACTAATTCTGGCTATTCCTCAAGGACAAGAAACCCACCTAAATACCTCCAAGACTATTACTGTGACCTCTTTGCATCAAGGTTCTTCATCTCAGCCCTATCACTTCCACTCCTTATCCTATTCAGGATTACATGTCATTTAATTCATTATCTCCTGAATATAAAGCATATATTCTCATGTTAGCATGCAACAGGAACCTAATCTTATCAGGAGGCAGCTATCTCTTCTCATTGGCAGAAGGCAATGCAATTAGAGTTAGTTGCCTTGGAAGCTAATCATACATGGTCACTGGTTTCTCTACCTCCAGTTAAACAGGCCATTGGTTGTAAATGGGTGTATAAGATCAAGTGCAACCAAGATGGCAGTATAGAGAGACACAAAGCCCGTTTAATTGCTAAGGATACACTCAGCAACCACGAGTAGATTACACTGACACATTTCTCTCATGTTGTAAGTTAACTACAGTAAGATTACTCCTTGCCTTTAGCCTCTATCAAGCATTGACATGTACATCAACTTGATGTCAATAATGTTTTCTTACATAGTGACCTTAGCCAAAAGATCTATATGCACCTGCCTGAAGGAATGTCTTCTGATAAACCAAACACTGTTTGCAAACTACATAAATCTCTATACGGGCTCAAACAAGCTAGCAGAGATTGGAACACCAAGCTTACCACATTCCTTATTTCTAAAGTATACGTTCAGTCCAAGAATGACTACACTAGTTAACCAAGGATGATCATGGTTCCTTCTTGTTCTACTTGTCTATGTGGATGACATCATAGTTGCTAACAATTGTGTTTCTGAAATTACAGGTATCAAACAAGCTCTTCATAATGCATTCAGATCAAGGATCTTGGACCTCTTAAATACTTTCTGGGTAGAGAGGTGGCTAGGTCACAAAGGGGTGATGATATGTCAGAGGAAAGTATGCTTTGGAATTGGTAGAACAGGCTGGTTTTCTTGGAGCCAAGCTTGCCAAGACACCTATGGAGCAAAATCTAAAACTAACACACAAGGATTCTCAGCAAATATCAGACATATCAATCTACAGAAGGTTGGTTGGCAAGCTATTGTACTTAACCATAACTAGATCTGATATTGCATTTACACCTCAATAGCTCAGTCAATTTCTCGATCAACCTACTGAATTACACCTCAAGGCAGCACATAGACTATTGAGATAATTGAAATGGAAAGCAGGTCTAGGCATATTTTATCCAAACCAAGGTAAAATGAAGCTAAGAGGATTCTCTGATTCAGACTAGGAGGATGCATTAAGAGCAGGAGATCCATAACAGGATATTGTATGTTGTTGGGTGATGCATTGATATACTGGAAGGCAAAGAAATAAACCACTGTTTCTAAGCCTTTATCAGAAACTGAATACATGGCATTAGCTTCAGCCACATATGAGATACAATGACTTTTATAATTTGATGAAGGATTTGGGGGTGGATCAGACAAAGCCAGTTGAGCTATTCTGTGATAACAAAAGTGCCATTTATATAGTGAAGAATCACGTATTTCATGAGAAAAAAAAATGCATATAGAAATTGATTGCCACATTGCAAGAGACAAGTTCCAGCGAGGAGTTGTTCATCTTATGCCCATTAGGACAGAAATGTAGTTGGCAGATGTATTCATTAAGGCACTTGACTCAAAGAATCTACAGGACCTGACGTCTGCAATGGTAGTGTGCAACATTTACAGTAAGTCAGTTCAAAGGGAGGTATTGAAGATTATGCTGAGAAGAAGTGTGCATAGGAGGTGAGGTCCAATTGAGCAGGGCAAGACTTAACTAAATTCGTTGGAGCAAAGAGGAAATCAAAGGCTGAGATGATAGATGATGAGCTGACAAGTTGGTTTGGAGAAGTTATCATTGGGGCACGCAGGTGGCCTAGCAGTTGCGCAGGTCTGTTCAAGGAGAAGTGAACCAGAGGGCAGCAGGGAAGAAGAAAGTAAGGCGGGCAATGATTTAAAACTTGTAAAATGACTGTTATGCCCTTAGTAATGTAGTAGGGTCAGTTATAAAGAAAGGGCAAATTTGTAATTTTGCATTTTTTTTCTTTTTTCCCTCCTCAACTGCCTATATAAACGATTGCTCTAAGGAAGGCAGCGATGATCAAGAAAAAGAAACTATCATTTTGTTCTTGCTTCAATTTTTTCTCTTGATTTCTGCAATTACATCCTTGTGTGTTCTCTGTTTTGGTGTTGATTTGAACTTTAGCAGTGTGAGCCAAAAGGAGTGTTCACAAGCTTGGCGTCAAAACATAAGATTTACACGTGTCAAACTGTTTTTCTTTTCTTGTAAACGTTGTATATAAATGGTGTAGGAATAATGCTAGATGGTTCGAGAGAAACAGTTTCTTCCGAGGAAGTTTCCCAGAAGTCGTCTTCAACCTCTATTTCCCGCTTTAGCCGTTTGATTTCAAAAATTTGTTCGCAAATTTGCATCTTCAATCCATTCTTGTGTTTCACTAGTAAATCATTTGTGTTTGTGATTAGAATTTTGACACTGGACACCTTTGGCTTGAGCAAGATAAGCTAAAGAAATCAGCATTATCAACAAGCAGCTAGGCTTCATAGTATCATTACCCATGTCATTTCCTCTAGGTTTGCCTTTGCTGGTTGAGATCTAATTTGTATAGAATTTTTGACTGGACAGTTACGAAAATAATGTGCCCATTTAATTCACAGTTATAGTTCCCCAACAAACTCACTTCTTCCAATATAACTTTGAAACTTAATCCCTTCTTTTTCTCGTTTCCATTTCTGTGCAACAAAAACAAATAATCTTGCCGTCTGTTACTGCCCATAGCTTCAAAGATGAGTTGGCTGAGGAACTCTTGAACGGGTAATAGAATTCACACGACAGTTTGTTGAGGAACTCTGATTGGCAGTTAAATGTATGCATTACTTCTTATCAGAAAAACAAAATATAGAAAAGTCTATATATACAGGGAGAAGATCTGTTATTCCATATTATATCACATCGTCTGCCAAACTAGATGAAAAAAATACCAATTATTATTGGCCATTGAATTAAGATGAGTTGGTTGAGGAACTCTTGAAAGCCTAACAGAATTGTTACTGTCCATTGAATTCAAAGATGAGTTTGTTGAGGAACTCGAACTCAGAATTGAAGAGGTGCATTACTTTCTTGACTAAAAAATGTATTTCCCGTACACTAGGTCGCGTTTGCATAGTTCAGAAAAGGGTCGGATCGCTTCGCGTTTGGATATACACAGTCTTACCCTATACTTTCTGTATGAAGTTATTTCAGCGGTTCGAACAAGCGACCTCAAGTTCAGCAACCTTTCGTGACTAACGAGCACAAAATTCATTTACACACTTATATAGGCTTGTTTGTCATTTGAAACTCAAGATATAGGAGAAGATCTTTTATTCCATCGTCTATCACATCCTCTGGCACACTAGATGAAATCATACCAATTATTACTGGCCGTTGAATTAAGGATAAGTTTGTTGAGGAACTCGAACAGAAAATTAAATGGGTGCGTTATTTTCGTGATCGAGAAATACGAAACCTTTGCTATAAAGATGCTATACAAATTAGATCTCCACCAGAAAAGGCAAACCGAGAAGAAAAAACATGGGCTATAATGCTATGAAGCCTATCTGCTTGTTGGTAGTGCTGATTTCTTTAGCTTACCCTGCTCAAGCCAAAGAATTCCAAGATCTAAAAAATAGCTATTTTCTCCATAAATATGATCTTCATTGATGAGCCAAAAAACACCCCCCGTTAGTCAATAACGGTCACGCTAGAGTAGGGATGTAAAAATGCTAAGTCCCGCGGTCGGCCTAGAGGCTGACCAGCTCATATATGGACAAACAATCCATCTCGGCCAGACGGTCCCACCGCTATCCTCGGCCACATGGCCCAGCGCCATTAGGACTCACAGGTTCCACCTCGGCCTCAAGGTCTCATTTTGGCCTGCACCTCCATCTCGGCCAAAGCATAACTCGGCCAAAGAGCTGTACTCGGCCTCGGATCTGATCTACCCACTGATCTCAGACCACTTCTGTGACGTTAGCGGTGAGCATCGTGAAAGGCCCACCAATGCTCTTTGAAGTCGGCCACTTTCATCTCGGCAAGCTGACCCCACACCCAAAGTCATCTCGGGCACTTCTGAGTACTTCTAGAGGACTCGATCCCGGTTCTAGGAGTTTATCCTGGGTAATTCTACCAGGTGAAACTCCCAGCCAGGTGTCCCAAGCAAGCTTACTCAGCTCAGTATCGAGTCACGTGGCAACCATGCAAGAGCAGGAGTCATCCACCGTAGCAGGTTTATTCTTCAACGTGAGAAAGATGAGTTACTGTAGTAAGTTGTGAAAATGTAGCTTGTCCTTCTCTCTCCTGCCGCTCTGCCTTTTTATATGGCGGATTGGGCCAATGCACGGGCAGAGCCCGGAAATCGTGACAGGCAAGGAGGTCACTTGGATGACTCCTGCTCTTGCATGGTTGCCACGTGGCTCGGTACTGAGCTGAGTAAGATTGCTTGGGACACCTGGCTGGGAGTTTCACCTGGTAGAATTACCTAGTGTAAACTCCTAGAACTGGGATCGAGTCCTCTAGAAGTACTCAAAAGTGCCCAAGATGACTTTGGGTGTGGGGTCAGCTTGCCGAGATGAAAGTGGCCGACTTCAAAGAGCATTGGTGGGCCTTTCACGATGCTCGCCGCTAACGTCACAGAAGTGGTCTGAGATCAGTGGGTAGATCAGATCCGAGGCCGAGTACAGCTCTTTGGCTGAGTTACGCTTTCGCCGAGATGGAGCTGTAGGCCAAAATGAGACCTTGAGGCCGAGGTGGAACCTGTGAGTCCCGATGGCGCTGGGGCCATGTGGCCGAGATGACGGTGGGATCGTCTGGCCGAGATGGATTGTTTGTCCGTATATGAGTTGGTCAGCCTCTAGGCTGACCTACGGGACTTAGCATTTTTACACCCATACTCTAGCGTTGACCGTTATTGACTAACGGGAGGTGTTTTTTTGCTCATCACTTGCAACCCCAGATTAATCTGGCCGAGCTGACCTGAGAGGGCAGGCTGATCCGTTCAGATTTTTCCTGTGTCGTCTTTCCCCTGATGACGTGTCAACTTCTGATTGGGCCGCTCAGCGTACTTATTAGGGGCACAGAGTACGAAACGTTAATGATAGCTTCTGGCCGAACTGATGAGATGATACTGACTAGATTCTTAGGTATGTTTTCTGCTCTGGCACGCGTCTGATTCTGATTGGCTCGATCTATGCATTTACTGTTCGTGCAGAGCACTAAGCATCAGTTGCGCAGCTTTTGGATTCCGCTGTTTCACGAATCGAGGGTGATTTATTTCTGTCGACTCTTGGGCTACCGAGATGGAGTCCTATAAATAGGTCCCGTCTGAATCATTTTTACTCTTTATTCGCTTTCACTCTTTTACTCTGGCATTTTACTTTCTTCTCTGACGAGTTCCTCTGATTCCGGCGACTTCCAGTCTTTTTTTAGCCTGTGCTCCGTCTTCATCTGGTCTTCTTCTTCCTCCAAACTCTCTGTAAGTTTTCTTCTTTCCTCCTTTGTTATGTCTTCCGCTCCCCTCGATTCGCAAAATCCTTCTGAAGGTGGTTCTTACGCCGCCGGAGGCGGAGAGACTATTGTTTCTCCGTCGCCTTCTGGCAGAACTGTCTCTCCCGATGATCTTCCCATTGGTAGTTTGCTCCAGTCTACCGAGGACTCTGCTCAGTCCAGCAGAGCCCTAACTGTAATCAGTTCTTCGTTGGAGCCAGTGAGGGTTGCTCCTGCTCCGGCGTCTGTAAATCCTCCGGCCCCACAGAGGGGTCCTTCTCAGTTCTTTGGAGTCATAGAGAGAGGTCGGCCTTCTCCTACTGTTCAAGAAATTTCTTCTTCTTTGTCTGAGGCCGACTTAAACAGAATCTGTAAATATTACAAAAATTGACAGAAACCGTTTCAGTCCCCTTCTTCCCTTGCCAGGTCAGACTGCTTATGATCCTCCTAGGGATTATGAAGAAGTCTACGAAGATTATTTCAATTCTGGCTTCAATCTTCCTATTCCTGAGCCCGTTGTCTGTATTATGCGGGCTTATGGGCTCAGGCTTCCTCAATTCAGCCAAATGGACTCAAACTCATTCTTTGTTACATTCTTCTTCTCAGACTTATTGAATTTCCTTTCAGTACCACTATTTTCGAGCCCTTTTTGCATGCCGGACTTCGCAGAGCTGGTATTACTTCAGCAAGCGAACGTCCAGCATTGATTTCCCTTTTGCCATCAATATTCCTTCTTCCAATAAGAGATGGAAGGAGAAATTCTTCTATGTCAGAAAATCTGAACTGCCAAACGGAAACGTCTAGAAGCACGACAGAGTTCATAATACACGGCCAAGCCAAGACTATTGCGATGAAGCAGACAGAATTCGGACAGCCCCGATTGTCATTGATTGGCAGAAGGTTGACTATAAGATCTGGATAGCTGCCAATGTAGCCCATTCGGCTCTTGGTGACGACTATCGGCCTCTTTCTCCGGATCAGTTAACCATCATCCGAGGTGGATGTTGTGGTTTTTCTTTTCTCGGCCATTTCCTTTCTCTTTTTCAGTGTTTAACTGTTTAACTCTTAATGCAGGCACAATGGCTGGTCCTTCTACCCGAGCTGAGATGATGGCTGAGGCCCAAGCTAGGAAAAGGCTTTGGAGAGAAAGGAGGTTGGCCACCCTTGGCTCTGGGGGAGCTTCCACTTCGGTGGTGCCTCCTGTTTCAAGTGTTGCTCCTGCTGAGCCCGAGTCGGCGGAGCCTGAACCAGGTGAGCTCTTGCTTCGCATACAAAAATTTTCTAAGTTTTAACACTTGTTTAGGTTCTGACTCTCTTTCTTTTCTACGCAGCTCTGCCAATCACAATAGTTGATGATGAGCCTGAGGCCGAGGTCCAGCCTCAGGCTCCTGCTGATTCAGAAATCCCAGCAGATGCTGGTGAAGGCTCCAGCCTTCGCCCCCATAAAAGGCAACAGGGTGAAGGCTTTAGCCGTCGTGATCCGGGGCCATCTCAGCCCCCGGAGATGATCGCTGCTGAACCGGCTGAGGAAATCCTGCCTCAGTCGGGAAACGTTCAAGACCCAATACTCATTGGGTTTTCTGAAGGGGATTCAGCTCTGACCCCGGCCATAGCCGAAAAGCTAAACAGAGTAGCGGTTTTGCCCTTGGATCATCAGAAGTTTAGGGCAACTGGCTGGGGCGAGCTGACAAACGCCTTCCAATCCAACATTGCTTTGGTGAGTAAGACTTTCTTTGAATGCCTTATTTATTTTTTATACCTCAATCTTTTCTACTCTGCCTCCTTCGTAGGTCCGAGCTCAGGAGTTGGAGATCCTGACTCGCAATCAAGAATTTCTTGGGGAGGTTGAGACCAAGAACAACCAGCTGGAAGAGGCTGAGGAGAAGAAAGCTGAGCTGACCCAAGAGATCACTGATCTGCAGGCTGGAAATACTCAACTCCAGCAAAGGGCTGAGGATGCTGAGATGAGGTTGGCCACCTCCAAATCCAAAGTGGACGAGTTGGAGAACAAAGTGGCTGACCTAGAGCTGGCCTCCACTCAATCTCTCAATGAGGTTGAGTATTTAAAGAACAAATGGCTGAGATGGCGCAGAAGAGCCAGGATGATCAGAGGATGATTAATCTGCTGCGTCAAAACTTGACCGAGGCTGAGATCAGAACCATTCGGGACTTTAGAAAATCCAAATTCTTTGAAGAGAATATGATCCTGCTGCAAGGCTCAGCCATGGAGGTCGGCCAAAGAAGAGCTATTGATGTCTGCTCTGAAGTACATCCCGATCTAAACAAAGAGGATCCCCGCAAAGCCGAGATATACAACCCTCTTACTGCTCAAGACTTTGAAGAACAATTCCAGAAGTTTGTTGATGGAGCAGACTTGAGGGATGAAGATCGAGATGACCAGGCTTAGGATTCTTTCTTCTTTATCTTTAGTAGGGCAGACATCAGTTTGTACTTCAATTCTCAAATCAATGAAAATTTCATCGTTTTGGCTCAGTTGTTTCTTTTGTCTTGTATTTCTATCAAGTTTATTTTTCAATACGCTAACTTTTCATGTCAGACTTAATAAACTTGATCAACTTCATTGAAAATAACTAAGTCTTCAAGTCATAGAATAAACCTGCTACTTGGGCCGAGCTAACTTATGAATAAGTTTGAGATGTACTCTGCCTTGTTTAGATCAGGCTCTGACTTGGACTATAGTTGTGTCCCCAATTCTTGAATATGTAATATTGATTTTTGATGCAACTTTATCTAGTCGAACTAGATCAAACAAGGCATATTAACCTTGCTCGTTTTCTCTCTGGCCTCTTTATATTAGGAGGATTTTTAAGGCTTGTTTATACAAGTCTTCTCTTCAGTGAATTTTCACCTCAGACCTGCTGACGTTTTACAAGTCATTCTTTAGACTTTTGCCTCGGACCTGCCGAGGTCTTGTTTTTCCTTTTAGTAGGTAAGTGCCTTGGTCTTGCCAGGGTCTTAATCTTTCCTTTGATAAGTTCTTGCCTCATACCTGCTGAGGTCTTGATATACCCTTTCGCGAGTTTTTGCCTCAGACCTGCCGAGGTCTTAACGTGTGCTTGGGCTAGCATTTGCCTTGGACCTGCTGAGGTCTTGATGTACCCTTTAGTGGGCATTTGCCTCGAATCTGCGAGGTCTTTATGTACCCTTTAGCGGGCATTTGCCTCGAACCTGCGAGGTCTTTATGTATCCTTTAGCAGGCATCTGCCTCGAACCTGCGAGGTCTTTATGTACCCTTTAGCGGGCATTTGCCTTGGACCTGCCGAGGTCTTGTATGAGGCTTCCATAGTGCTCAGAATTTGCTTGGACACTTGACTCTTGAGAGATGCTTCAGGAAAATTGTATTGATATACAAAATTGTTACAATTTACATCATTGATGCAGAAGTCTGAGGTGAGAAGTGTGCCAAGTTCGAGGAAGAGTTCGTCCCTCTAAAGTCTGCAACTTGTAGGCTCCTGTTGGGAATACTTCAACAATTCGGTAAGGACCTTCCCACTTAGGATTAAAGGTTCCCGCCGAGATCGCATGGCTGACTTCGTTGTTGTGCATCACCAGATCTCCCACTCGAAAGGATCTCGGACGTACCCGAGAGTTGTAATACTGGGAAATCAAGTTCTTATACTGAGCCATGCAGATATGAGCTCGGTCTCTTCTCTGCTCGAGTTCATCCAAGTTTATTCGCAGTTCTTGGTTATTATCTTAAGCAGAGTAATAATCCACTCGAGTTGATGTAGAGCCGATTTCCGCAGGAATAATGGCTTCTGTGCCATATACTAATGAGAAAGGAGTTTCCTTTGTTAAAGTAGATGGAGTAGTCCGGTATGCCCATAAAACGCTTGGTAATTCTTCGACCCAACTAGTGCCAGCTTTATCCAGGCGCTTTTTAAGACCATCCTTGATGATTCTATTGACAAGCACTACCTGACCATTTGACTGAGGATGAGCTACCGAGGTGAAGCGCTGCTTGATGTGCAAATCAAGACACCAACTCTTCACCGGATCCTCAGCGAACTGCCTGCCGTTGTCTGAGATCAGGATTTGGGGTAAGCCAAATCGACAGATAATGTTCTTCCATAAAAACTTTTTGACTTGGGCCCCAGTTATAGTGGCTAGTGGCTCGGCCTCTATCCACTTGGTGAAGTAGTCAATTGCTACTAGCAAGAATCTGACCGAGCCGAGAGCTCGGGATAGAGGCCCAACTAAGTCCATACCCCATTGCACAAACGGCCAAGGACTGGAAATATTAGTCAACTCATGACTCGGCAAGTGAGAAGTCGGAGCATGAGCTTGACATGATGGGCACTTTTTAACCAGTTCTTCTGCGTCTTTACGAATAGTGGGCCAATAATAACAGGCTAAATAGCACTTGCGGGCTAGTGAGCGTGCTCTAGAATGGCTTCCACATATGCCCAAGTGCATTTCACGAAGAATGTAGTCTCCTTCATCCTCAGGTACGCAGCGTAACCACGGCTGAGAAAATGATTTTATGTATAGGTGATCGTTAAAGAGTGCGTACCTGGACGCCTTCAAGCGGAGACGCCGAGCCTGTGACCTGTCCTCGGGCTGGATCTGATGTTGCAGATAGGTGACTATCTAGTCCATCCATGTGTTATGATAGTCTTGTTGTAAGACTTCATTCCCATCAAAGGCCCGATGTTTCACTAGCTCTACAACGATCTTTTTTCCAATAGTGGCCGAGGTGGACGAGGCCAGCCGTAATAGCGCGTCAGCTCGTTTGTTTGCTGACCTGGAGATATGCTCTATCATAAAGCGTTCAAGCATTCCTTTCAAATGCTGAACCTTAGCCAAATACCGCTTCATGTTGTCCTTCTTGGCCTCGTA
Source organism: Eustoma russellianum (assembly GCA_036186865.1). Taxonomy (NCBI): domain Eukaryota; kingdom Viridiplantae; phylum Streptophyta; class Magnoliopsida; order Gentianales; family Gentianaceae; genus Eustoma; species Eustoma russellianum. Next base: position 1,246,857 of record AP025042.1, on the reverse strand, counting down.
GTCTCCGTTAATTTGGGAAACTACGAGCTGAGAGTCACTTCGGGCGATTATCTGCTGTGCCCCCAGTTTTTGGTATAAACTTAGCCCAGCTATCAGAGCCTCGTATTCGGCCTCATTATTAGTGTCCTCAAACCTCCTTTCTCTCTGAAGCCTTTTCCTAGCTTGGGCTTCAGCCATCATCTCAGCTCGGGTAGAAGGACCAACTATTACACCTGCATTCAGAGTTAAACAGTTAAATACTGAAAAAGAGAAAGGAAATGACTGAGAAAAGAAAAACCACAGTATCCACCTCGGATGATGGTTAACTGATCTGGAGAAAGAGGCCGATAGTCGTCACCAAGAGCCGAATGGGCTACATCGGCAGCTATCCAGATCTCATAGTCAACCTTCTGCCAATCAATGACAATCGGGGCTGTCTGAAATCTGTCTGCTTCATTGCAGTAGTCTTGGCTCGGCTTTGTATTATGAACCCTACCGTGCTTCCAGACGTTTTTGCTTGGCAATTCAGATTTCTAACATAGAAGAATTTTTCCTTCCATCTCTTATTGGAAGAAGGAATATTGATGGCAAAAGGGAAATCAATGATGAACGTTCGCTTGCTGAAATAATACCAGCTCTGCGAAGTCCGACATGCAAAAAGGGCTCGAAAAATAGTGGTATTGAAAGGAAATTCAATAAGTCTGAGAAGAAGAATGTGACAAAGAATGAGTTTGAGGCCATTTGGCTGAATTTGAGGAAGCATGAGCCCATAAGCCCGCATAATACGGACAACGGGCTCAGGAACAGGGAGGTTGAAGCCAGACTTGAAATAGTCTTCGTAGACTGCTTTATAATCCCTAGGGGATCATAAGCAGTCTGACCCGGCAAGAGAAGAAGAGGACTAAAACGGTTTCTGTCAATTTTGTAATATTTACAGATTCTGTCTAAGTCGGCCTCAGACAAAGAAGAAGAATTTTCTTGAATAGTAGGAGAAGGCCGACCTCTCTCAATGACTCCAGAGAATTGAGAAGGACCCCTCTGTGGGGCTGGAGGATTTACAGACGCCGGAGCAGGGGCAACCCTCACTGGCTCCGGCGAAGAACTGATTACAGTTAGGGCTCTGCTGGACTGAGCAGAGTCCCCGGTAGACTGGAGCAAAGTGCCGATGGGAAGATCATCGGCAGAGGCAGTTCTGCCAGAAGGCGACGGAGAAACAATGGCCTCTCCGCCTCCAGCGGCGTAAGAACCACCTTCAGAAGGATTTTGCGAATCGAGAGAAGCGGAAGACATAATGAAGGAGGAAAGAAGAAGACTTACAGAGAGTTTGAAGGAAGAAGAAGACCAGATGAAGACGGAGCACAGGCTGAAAGAGGCTGGAAGTCGCCGGAATCAGAGGAACTCACCGGAGAAGAGAGTAAAATGCCGGAGTAAAAGAGTGCAAGAGAATAAAGAGTAAAAATGATTCAGACGGGACCTATTTATAGGACTCCATCTCGGCAAACCAAGAGTCGTCTGAAATAAATACACCTTGATTCGTGAAACGGCGGAATCCAAAAAGCTATGCAACTGACGCTTCGTGCTCTGCGCGAACAGTAAATGCGCAGATCGAGCCAATCAGAATCAGAAACGTGCCAGAACAGAAAACGTACCTAAGAATCTAGTCAGTATCATCTGATCAGTTCAGCCAAAAGCTATCATTAACGTTTCGTACTCTGTGCCCCTAATAAGTACGCTGCGCGGCCTAATCGGAGGTTGACATGTCATCCATGGAAGGACGACACAGGAAAAATCTGAACAGATCAGCCTGCCCTCTCAGGTCAGCTCGGCCAGACTAATCTGGGGGGCAAAGTGATGAGCCAAGAAATCCCCCTGTTAGTCAATAACGGTCAACGCTGGAATAGGGGCGTAAAAATGACTAAGTGCTACAGGTCGGCCTGGAGGCTGACCAGCTCACATACGAACAAACATTCCATCTCTGCCAGACGGTCCCACCGCCATCTCGGCCACATGGCCCCAGCGCCATCGGGACTCACAGGTCCCACCTCGGCCTCAAGGTCTCATTTTGGCCTGCAGCTCCATCTCGGCCAAAGCGTAACTCGGCCAAAGAGCTGTACTCGGCCTCGGATCCAACCTACCACCGATCTCGGATCACCTCTGTGACGTCAGCTGCGAGCATCGTGAAAGGCCCACCAATGCTCTTTGAAGCTGGCCACTTTCATCTCGGCAAGCTGACCCCACACCCAAAGTCATCTTGGGCACTTCTGAGTACTTCTAGAGGACTCGATCCCGGTTCTAGGAGTTTACCCTGGGTAATTCTACCAGGTGAAACTCCCAGCCAGATGTCTCAAGCAAGCTTACTCAGCTCAGTACCGAGCCATGTGGCAACCATGCAAGAGCAGGAGTCATCCAAGTGACCTCCTTGCCTGTCACGATTTCCGGACTCTGCCCATGCATTGGTCCAAGCAGCCATATAAAAAGGCAGAGCAGCAGGAGAGAGAAAGAGAAGCTACATTTTCACAACTTACTACAGTAACTCATCTTCCTCACGGTGAAAGTACAGGTTTACCAGAAAACCTCTACTTACAAACTTTTCTCAGTATATAAATCTCTCCTAAAATGGCCTGACTGACTTGACCGTCGGAGGGTATTACCCGAGGCCATAGATCCCGGGTCCTCTGATCTTTTTCTTTTATGCAGGTCGGCTAGTCGCCTAGTACAGATAATTGACGGAGATCTAACGGCATAACTCACCACATCAAACAAATACTTGGTGATATAATCCGACATCATCATTCATATTGTTAGTTGGCTGCCTTCCGATAATCCCCCCTTGAAATACCGCTGCTGGTATGATGATTTAGGATGGCATACTTTGCATCCAGGTGCTGATTATATTTTCAATTCTCGCTCAATTTTTGTCAAAATTCAATAAACAAGAAATATACCAAAAGAGATGAAGAATCTCGAAGCTAAGGAAAGAAGACAACAGAAAAAGAAGAAGAATCTGCTGAAATTGTGTAACCGTCTGTCTCTGGGTTACAACTGTAACCCGGTTTATATACACCGCAGGAAGAAGAAGAAACGAGTAAAATTACTAAACTACCCTCACTTAGTCAACTACACATATTACAAACAAAAGGACAAAATAGTAATTTCACTCTCCTTTTAAATCTCCCGCGTACTAGCTCTTCTTCAACCTCTGCCACCTTTGCGTCCTAACCAACCCAACCAACTCAATACCTCAATTCCACATGCCTCCTTATTTAATCACACAAGCTGAATCTTTGATCTTGATATTAAATCCATATAGTTTCATCTGCTGTACCAATTCAACTAAGCATCGTCCACATCAACATAATGCTGCTCATCTCCGTGATCATCTCCATGCTAATCCAGACCTCCTTCAACTATTTTCCCGGGACGACATGGTTCGACCGTCACTTTCAGTGGAAAACCAAAGACACCAAGGTGGAAGTGTTTAATAATATTATAGCTAGGGATTACTGCGGATTTAGCTATGATAAAGTTAATATTTGCTTCTATGTTGTTAAAGATGATGGGATTTATTTAGCCAACTATATCAATCCAAAGCCGGGTGTCTTAGTGAAAGCGTACCATGGTGAATGTTAGCATTATGAATATCAATTAAATTTTTATGGTTATGTTTAAGATTCAATCCTTGAGCATCGTTTGTTTGATTTTGCTTAGCTCGCTAAGTTCTCTCTCTGCCTACAAATTAAACATTAACGTAAAAGATAAATGACTTAAATTGGTTGATTGATTGTGCTTATTATTGTGTGAAGTATCAGTTGATCAACATAGTTTGACGCAATTTTCATTATGGACCATCGGAAAACAACCACTCTGTGTTTCTAATGTATGTGTATAGTTGCGTACATCCGACCCCGCTTATGGCAAGGGACTCTAACACAATGAGATAATGTTATTGTTGTATAAATTATGAACTCCGCCAAACAAATGAAACTTTTCCTCTGCTTAGATTGATGAAAGCAGCTGTTGGAAAGTATTTACCCAACATTATTTTGCCAGTAGCGCCTGATCAAAATAATTGTAAGTGTCGAAATCCGACCCCAACTTTGGATACAAGATATGAACACTCTTTTCACATAACGTGATGCTTAAGATTTTGCTTTAGAGGCTCAAATAGTTTCTGAACATTTCACAGAATCAGAAAAACTATATCACATTATCGCAAAAAAATTGTATGGGCAGTCTTGCCTAAATGCTGAGGTCTTCCAGGACTCTTCTAATCCATATGCCTTCACAGATTCCCAACGCAAGTGCTCTCAGCTCTGCTTCCACACTGCTTCTTGATATCATTGGTTGTTTCTTGCTCTGGCATGTAACCAGGTTGCTCCATAGGAATGTTCCATAACCAGTTGTTGATCGCAGATCAGTTTTGCATCCTGCCCAGTTTGCGCTTGTGTAAACCTGGATACTTCGATCTAAGCTTTTCTTGAAGTATAGTCCCAACCCTGGTGCTTTTTTTTCCCAGAGGATTCTAAAAGTAGCTTGGAGATGTTCATTTGTAGGACAATGCATAAACTGTGATACATAACTCACTGCATAGCAAATATCAGGCATAGTATGAGACAAGTAGATTAATTTCTCAACTAATTTTTGATATCCTAGTTTATTTTTTGGGGTGTTATCGCATTGATCTGTGGGCTTGTATCCTGGCTCAACCTGGGTGTAGACCAGTTTCTTTAAGAAGGTCCAGTACGTATGTCCTTTGTGATATATAGAGTTCGTTTTTGTTTCTTACAACTTTCATTTCCAGGAAATATCTTAATTTTCATAGATCTTTCATTTCAAATTATTGTGATAATTTATTCTTGATATTTTCTATGCACTGTTTATCTCCTCCAGTTAGTATAATATCGTCTACATAAACAATAATGACAGTCAGCTCCCCCTAGCTGAACTTCGGGTGAATAGAATGTGATCACTGTGTTTCTATTAAATCCTAGCTCAGTCACTGCTTGGGTGAATGTTTTAAACCATACCAAGTGGCTGTTTTAGACTATGCAAGGACTTTCTCAGCTTCCAGACCTGGTCTCTATAAGTTTCGTTGTTAAAATCTGGTTGTATAGTCATATAGACCTCTTCAGTCATGTCTCCTATTTAAGAAAGTGTCATTATATCCAGTTGATGCAATTCCCATTCAAGATTAACTACCATAGTAAAAACCACTCTTATAGTATTTAGCTTAGCTACTGATGCAAAAGTTTCTAATTAATCTATTTCGTAGGTCTGAATGAATCCCTTAGCTACTAATCTGGACTTGTATTTATTAACTGTGCCATCATTTATATATTTAGTAGTGAATACCCATCAACGTCCTACTGGTCTTATCTTGGCTAGTTGGGGGTAATTTCCCAGGTGTTATTTTTTGCCAAGGCATTCATTTCTTCATGCACAACTTGTTTCCACTCAGGTCGGCTAAGTGCTTCCTCTATATCTTTAGGAATAATGTTATCATTGAGTGAGCATACAAATGTTCTAAAGTTTAGAATTAACTTATTATATGATATGTATTCTTCTATGGGATACTTAGTGCAGGTCGGATTTCCAGTACATTCCCGAATTCCTTTTCTTAGTGCTATTGGTCTATCATTAATTTGAGTCCTATGATCGTATTCGGTGTTTTCTTCTACCTCAGTCAGAGGTGTTTGGTCAGATGTACTAGGTTGACCATTGTAACTTAGATTTTTTGATCATTTAATATGATTGGACAGTTGATCCTGGGTTGTATTTCAGTAGTTCCGAGCTGAGGTGCCTCACAGCTGAGCTGTTATGTGCAACTCTGCTGAGTAGTTGAGCTCGGGATATTTGGAATTAGGAAGCTAGGCTCATATTCATTTCCCCTTAACTCTATTGTTTCTTCTTCAGATCTATAATATGCAAGTTTTTCATTAATTGTAATATCTAATGTTATATACATTCGCCTATTGGCTGGACAGTAGCACTTGTATCCTTTCTGCGAATTAGCATATCCTAGAAAAATACATTTAACAGACCTAGGATAAAGTTTACTCTTATGGCCGGGTTAAACATGCACGTATGCTGGGCATCCAAATAGTTTAGGTGGCAGTTCCGTAAGTAGATAGATATGTGTAGAGAAAAAGGGGGTTGAGTGATTGCAAAATACATGATTTAAACGAAATGCATGACATGTTGTTGCACATAACTTACCTTATATAGTTCATATATAATGTTGTCGTACTAACGAGCAATGAAGCTTTAAACCTTACATCAAATGGAAACATTTGTTGTGTTTGAACTATTTTCAGGTGTCACCGTTAATGAACTAAACTAGTTCATTAAGTGAAGTACTTAGTTAAATAAACTAAGTAGTTCATTAAAGGAAGCAATATTTGGAAAAGGCACAAAGGCAACAAGTTGAAGAAAGAAAAGTTTTCCCTCTCCTCTCCACACATATATTACACGCCATTATATATATATATATATATATATATATATATATATATATATATATATATATATATATATATATTAAGATTTTTTGAGTGTGTGTGTATACAAAACGCTCTGGCGAAAATTGACGGCGCCGCCGATATCGGAGTTGCGGCGTCTGCCGCCGTAGTTGCTGCCGGAGTCTACTCTCATTTTCACCGGCATCGTTCTCAGCATACATTACACTATTAATTGATTACACTGCTACGATTATTTTAATCGGTGCTCATCCCGGCGGTCATTATGACTACACCATCGCCGACCTTCGCAGACATTGTCGCCGGTCCTTCTTCGGCTCAAACCATCAACATTTCACCCAAAACTGTTTCTCGATACACAGGTATTCATTTAATCTCGTTTTCAGATTCGGAAATTGATGACCTTGGTGCTCCTTTCAAATATTCATTGGTGGGTACTTTTTGGTATGGGAGACCTCCATTGAAGGTGATTAGAGAAGTTTTTGATAAAATCGGTTTTCATCAAGATCTTCGTATCACTCTTATTGATCAGGCGCATATACTGCTAAATTTTACCAATGAAGCAGATTATTTACAATGCTTTTATCGACGATCATGGCTTATTTCTGGATGTCATATGCGTATAACAAAATGGACGGTTGATTTTGATCCATCAACGGATGTGCCGATCGTTCCGGTTTGGATAGCCTTGCCTGGTCTTCCCATTCATCTTCATCGCAAAGAGGCATTGTTTGAGATTGTTAAACCCATAGGATGTCCAAACAAACTTGATGTTGCAACAAAAGATGGTCTGCGACCTTCGGTTGCTCGTGTATGTGTGGAAGTCGATGTTTCGAAAGACTTACCGCAAAAGATCTATCTCCAAGCGAAGGGCCGTTTCATTTTGCAATCTATAATTTATGAAGACTTGCCTTTGTTTTGTACCTCCTGCCGGCGTTTAGGTCATGCCATTGCGTCATACACACCACCGTCCGAGTCCACCATACCACCTACCCCTCCGCCCCCTCCGCGGCGACAACCAGCTCAGCGCTGGACTCCGGTTAAGAAGCGCCCCCCTGCGCAGCAAAATCTTCCAGAGACTACTCCGCCAGCGTCTGACACACCAGCTCCTCCACGATCCCTCACTCCAGAAGCATCTCCTATCGCAGATACTCTCGACGAGCCAGTGGAGCCTCAGCAGGATAATCAGGATTTTGGGGATATAGGACATTCGTCGGATAATGATTTACCAGAGACAGATACTCAAGAGATACCTACTGTTCCAGAGGAGGTGGCCTGCCGCATCCAGCTGTTACCTCCTTCGCCTGACACGGACACTTTAATCTCTCGCCTCCAAGATTCCACAGAAGACTTTATACAGGTGGTTCCTCGTAGAAAACGTCGAGCTAAGAAGGATCTTCCTCCACTGCCTCCATCATCCATTCTTACGCGCAGCGCGTCACATGCGATACAGGGAAGTGACTCTACACTTTTATAATGAATATTATGATATGGAACATCAGAGGCTTACGGGCCTCAAAACCACGTCTGCATCAATTAATTCATGAGCATAGGTTAAACATACTTGTTATTATAGAACCTAAACATACATCAGTCACTATTTCTCGTTATGCTTTGGAGTTCGATTTTTCTAATTCATATGCATCGTCTTCTGAGCGTATTTGGTTTTTCTGGCGAGACTCTCACTTTGAGTTGGTCACAGTGCAGGATGAAGAACAGGTGTTACACTTTACTTTGACATATTGGCCTCTACAGTATACTTTTGTTTTGTCGGCAGTATATGGCAATCATATTCCATCTCTACGTCGATCATTATGGGCTTCTTTATGCACTTTCTCTGCGAATACAACATTGCCTTGGGTTCTCGGTGGTGATTTTAATACGTTCCGATCTTTATCCGATCATGACGGACGTTCGCGACCATCCTTATCTGTTTTACAAGATTTCAATGATTGTATAGAGTCATGTGCTTTGATGTCACCACCGTTCCAGGGCTCTAGATTCACCTGGTCAGATGGTCGCGGTCTCGGTCGGGTTCACCGGCGTCCAGATTGGTTGTTTCTGAATACTGATTTCCATGATAAATTTGAAGATATTCAACTTACACATCTTCCCAGAATTACTTCAGATCATACCCCGCTGTTGCTCAAATGCCGAACCATTGCAGCTTCATCTCATCGTTCGTTTCGCTTTTTGGACTCTTGGCTTCTCCATCCAGATTTCTATACTTACATGCGAGATGCATGGGCTTCATATCCTACAACGGGTGGTATGCATGGCTTCTATATAAAGTTATTTAAGTTCAAAAAGGATGTGCAACAATAGAATAAAGATATATTCGGAAATATTTTCTCTAGAGTTCAACAGGCTGAAGTTCTCCTTACTCGTGCGGAAGAACGTTGGGAAATGCAACCCACAGAGGCAAATCGTATGGAGTATAATCGTGCTAAGGCAGATTTTCTGCAGGCTTCTTCTTATGAGATGCATTTTTGGAAACAAAAGGCGAGAGTTAGATGGTTAAAGGAGGGAGATGCAAATACTCGCTATTATCATACTCTTGTTAAGGGCCGCAGATTACATCTTCGCATTCAACAAGTACAAACTGCGGATGGCACGATTTGTACAGCCCCTGAAGATATCAGCGCAGAAGCTGTGTCTTTTTATACAGCTTTATTTGCACATGAACCTGCTGTCAACTGTGAGCAAATTATTCGGAATATTCCAGTACTTGTCTCTGCAGATGATAACTCTGCCCTAACACAGCTTCCATTACCAGATGAGATAAAAGATGCAGTTTGGCACTTGGACCCCCATAGTGCAGCAGGACCTGATGGTTTTGATGGAAATTTCTATAGATCTTGCTGGTCCATCATTCATAAGGATGTTGTTTTAGCAGTACATGAATTCTTCCTTGGCGTGCCTCAACCTAAGGTTATGGCTAGCGCCTTGATCACTTTGATTCCAAAAAAATCCGCTCCTGTAACTTTCGGTGATTATCGTCCGATATGCCTCACTAATTTTATCAGTAAAGTCTGTACCAGAATTGTTGCTAGCCGCCTGTGTAAATTATTGCCAAGACTAATCTCTCCAGAGCAGACAGGCTTTTTACCTGGTACTGACATTTCTACGCAGGTTTTATTAGCTCGTGAAATGATCCATATGCTTGAAAGAGGTGGCTCACAGTTATGCCTCAAATTGGATATGATGAAGGCTTTTGATAGAGTTAGCTGGGAATATTTGGAGTTTGTATTACACGCGTTCGGGTTCTCGGGTTTTTTCACTCGAATAATTTTGAATCACTTGCGGGCTACAACACTAGCGGTGTTAATTAGTGGCCAGCCCTCTTCATACTTTCGGCCACATCGGGGGGTTAAACAAGGTGATCCCTTGTCTCCTTTATTATTTATTTTAGCAGCAGAGGGTTTTAGCAGGGGATTGAAAGCCTTGACAGCAGCAGGAGAGTTGCAGCCTTTTCGCTTGGGCCGCATTCCCTTTACCATTACACATTTAGCATATGCAGAAGACTTACTGATATTTCTTTGAGGCACTCAGCGGAATCTCCAGCGTTTCCACACATTTCTTACGCAATATGAAGCTGCTTCTGGTCAGAAAGTGAACTTTCAGAAAAGCAGTATTATTCCTTCTGCTACAGTCACTCCTCATCAGCGGCAGACATTTACGAATATTCTAGGTATGCGTCTTTCCAGTCTTCCATTTCGCTATCTTGGCTCTTATTTGCATAAAGGCATTCCACGTTCACATCACTGTGTTACGTTACTGCAACATATTGATGATAGGCTTCAAGGGTGGCACTCCAAATTATTATCTACTGCAGGACGCCTAGTCTTGCTTCAATCCGTCATCGCTGCATTACCCATTCACATTATGGCGGGAGGTGGTATACCAAAATCGGTTATTGAGATCATCCATCGTAAGATGGCCACTTTTTATTGGGGTCCTCGACATCATTGGGTCTCCTGGTCTAAGCTTACTAAACCGCGGGCAGAGGGAAGGAATAGGACTTCGAGATTTTAATAGTTTACAACAGGCTTTTTATTGCCGCATCTGGTGGTCATATCATCAGAATTCCACCCTGTGGAGCAAATACATGCATGCAAAATATGGACATCGTCATGATTATCTTTCCCGATTGCCAGACTCTCCTATTTGGAAAATTATATGTCGGATTCATTCCTTTTGCTTAATGTACACAGATCGGCAGGGTGACCAGTTATCATGGTTGCCGAATCAGCTGGGGGAATACTCGCTAAAAAGTGCTTACGAGATATGTAGAACGGCGTCTCCAAAGCTGCTTTCTGCCTCATTTATTTGGTCGAAGCATCATACTCCGGCCATAAAATTGTTTTTATGGCGTATTTTCAATTCTGCTTTGCCTTTTCAGGATTATATTGGTCACTACATAATGGCTCGACCGACACAATGCCCCTTCTGCAAGAATGAGTCGGCTACGGTGGATCATGTATTTTTATATTTTCCTTTTGTGCGTTCGATTTGGTGCTATTTCGCAAGTGAGCTACATTGTCCTCTTCCCACATCAATACAGCTTCGTCAATATCTTCTTTCATGGTGGTATCGCTCGTCCCTTTCCACACTTATGGGAGTTTATAAAATTGTAATCCCTACGATAGTTGTTCATCGTATCTGGTGTGCTTATACTTCCCTGATCTATGGTGAAAGCTCACATATCACAGCGTCTTCCCTTCGGTACTCTGTACAATATGAGATTACTTTGTGGCACAAAAAGATTGCGGGCACTAAGTTGTCTGCTACATCACAGCATATTTACGGTTGGCTGCCTACAGTTCGGCCTCCTCGTCCTTTGATTATTCGCTGGATCACGCCACCTACAGGGAGATTGAAATTAAATGTTGATGCAGCTGCGGGTCGAAGTTACGCAGCTGGAGGAGCAATACTACGTGATCACAGGGGATACTGCATTGGTGCACTTTCCTTTCGCCTCCCTTTAAGCACACCCTTACAAGCAGAGATTCAAGCAGCAGTTTTTGGGCTCTTTTATTTCTTGCCACTCTACCGATCCATCATTCTGGAATCTGATTGCACCCAATTGATAGACCGGTTGACCCGACAAACCATTGTTCATGGTAATCCACATCTTCAACTGCTACACTCTCTTGTTTATTCACATCGTCTCCCATGCTATCATGTTTATCGCGAGGCGAACATGCCGGCACATTATTTAGCGCAGCATGCAATGATACACCCGTGCACGGATCGTTTTACATCGAACACTCTACCTTCATTGGTCCGTGCGGCGGTCACACTGGATCTTACTTCTGTTAATTTGCGGGTGCCATGATAGCAGTCTTCCATAAGGATGGCCAGAGTTCCCTTCTACTGCCTGTTACCTTCGGGTGACAGGCTGGCGCAGTATGGTTGAACATACATTACTCTATGTTTCATACTTTATAATTTTCATGTGTAACGTGCCTTTTTGTTTCATGGGAGTGTTTTGGAGATATCATCAACTATCTTCTTACTTATCGGAGATGGACAAACTAAGTGGCTGGGTGCATCGTTGCACACGGCTTGCGCTTATGGTAATATCAGGCTTCATATGGCGGGATTCTTACCATTGTCGCCTTGGCCTCTTGGTCAAGGCGACTCAGGTATGCATTTTCATACTTGGTTAATGTTTTTTCTTTTGGACACTAATGCTCTATTCATATCATATTCCTGTTTGTGCGAGTTTCAAATCACAATGGCGAGCCTTATTCCGGACGTGGACACTGCATTTTCGGACCTCATAACGTGGCAGGCACTGGCTCTTATTTCTTCTTTGTCGCCTTGGCACTTCACCTGCCAAGGTGGCTCCGGTACGTGCTTGCTCTATCAGTTTTTGAATGCTTGGTTTCATACTTACATTGACCACTACTCTCTCTGGACGTCTTCTGAGGTTTGGATTTTCAAGTATATTACAAGGCAACGATGCGGCTACCTAAACTCCATCAGCATTTTACTATACATGCCAACGACATTCAAGGATTTGTACCCCATATTATATTCTTATCATATCAATGACAGTCATATAAATATGTACGCTTTTTCCTTCGCCAAGGTTTTATCCACAAGGGTGGTTTTTCTTGGCAAGGTTTTAATGCGGCATATCATATATGACTGGAGATATGTCATTATTGTTTCTTTATTTCATTATTTCGAGTACTCTGACAATGTAATATGGTTTTCCTCCGCCAAACGTGAGGCTTTGCATGAATAAATATATTTTGTTTAAAAAAAATATTAAGATTTTTTGAAAAAGGCACATACACATTTATTCCAACATACTACCGACACATTATATATTTTACGTACGTACGTTAACGTCACACCACCATACTTAACTCATATTTATGAGTATATTCAGGTCTTATATCAAATGATATAAGTCGTGTTGATGAAAAATTTAATACGACACGTTAAAAGGTTTTAAACCGAAAATTGTCGTATCGGGCGAATACCGAAACTTCGCCAACGTGTTACGTACTTGCCATAAATAGATGGCTAGCCCCTACACTTCAAAAATAGACACAAATTTCATGGCTTACATGGTATGTGCAGCCATAAAATCATTCCATGTTGGCACACACAAATCACCCCACATTAAGGCCAAATTGTGTAAGATTCCAATTTCAATTTTGTTCATGGTTTAGGCGCCACTTTAAGATCAGATAAGTGCTGAATATTAAAGTTTAATTTATGTATATTATGTGTAACATAATATATATAACATGTGCAAAAAGTTGGAATTTAATTAGAGAAAAATCGGGTAATCGATAAACGTCGAAAATTTGGTTTTCTACGTACCCGACACATGAAACGGTTTTGGCATATCATATAACATGTATCCAGACACTTTTTACATATTTCATACATCTCAAAGTGTTCTAAAAAATTCAATTAAGGACTGATTGGAATATACCAAATGTGTATAATTAAATGTGAACTATTTTACAAAGTTTGCAAAAATAAAATTCAACACATGCACATTATGTGTCACACGCCTAAACCAACTGAATTGGAGCATATGTGGAGCTTTGTTGGCATCTTGATTGGTCAAGAATAAAGCATGAAATTTTGGTGACTTAAAGAAAGAAACTACAAAAGGTAACATTTCAAATCTTGTCACAATTGTGACACATGCTGAAAATTCAGCATGTGTGCTAAAGAGCTGGCCGAATTTATTCCCATTATGAGCCATATTTTTTTGTCTTGAAACATGTGGATAATTGGGAGATAATATGGAAGTGTTTTGAATATTCTATGAAAACAAATAAGGTGATATTTTCAAATATCACACATGCTGAAAATTTCAGCATATGTGGATGAATGTAGGCCGATTTCTAGGCCTTATTGGTGACAAATTTTTATTCCAAAATTGATAAAGATGTCTTGTACTAAATTTTGATTGATTTTTTGGATTAAATCAATGTAAAATTGGCAATGTTTGAATAAAAGGTGAACGTGTCACATGCTGAAATTTCAGCATGTGCAAGATGTGGTTATGGCCGAAATTTTCATGCCTTCTTGGAGTTATTTGCCTAGCTAATTTTGTGTGATGATCTTGTGAATTATGGTAATCATTTTATGATGATTTTGACACATGTTTTAAGTGTTATTCTCAGATTTGTCTAGTCATCAAGTGATGACAACATCCAACCAATCAATGAGTGCCAAGTAAGCAAGAGCTTAATGATCATCCAATGAGAACATGCCAAGTAAGCAAAGACATGTCACAATGATACCATATACTCTTCCAAGGACTTAGAAGATAAATTTTAAGAGGTGAAGAGCATCCAAGGGGGCGGCCACAATGATAAAAAGGAAGGAAGAGAGCAAAAACAAAAACAAGAACAGGTCTTGCAATTTGAAAGATCAAAACGTGTCCTAGCCTTCTCTTCTACACTCTCTTTCTTTATTCTCTCTAAAAGCCTATTGTACTCATATTCATATACTTGAATAGGCTTCATATAGTCCACCACATATTCTCTATCATTGTAAAAGATTGATCAAGGTGTGATCAATCTTGCACTTGCGAGGTGGTAGTGTTCGTGACAATTGTATTCTCATACAAGGTTTGTAAAGGGTTGGAATTAGTGTGTAACTCCATCAACCCTGTGGTAAGGTATTCTTTGTGCTGTGTGTTTAGTACTAACCGAGGAAGTTGTTTATAACCGAACTAGTATAAAATTCTTGGTGTCATTTACTTTAAGCAATTAATTTCAGTTTCAGCACTGTTTATTGTTTTTGATCACGTTCGTAAAAATAGTAAACGAATTTCAAAAATTACAAAATTTTCGATAATCATAGCCACAAGTCTTAAGGTTAATTTGGCACAAGTTTCAACTCTTTTGGACAAGTATAAGTCATCCAAACGTCTACAGTTCTGAGACTAGTGCAGTCTGATTTTTAGGCTTGCAAGGGTTGAGACTTTGATCGTAGTTGACTAACTTCCCAAAATCATTTTTCAAAACTGTTTCAACCCAGTTAAATACAACTAATAAGAGGTTATTCTTTAAAGTTTCAGAGCATTTGGAGTTACGTACAAAGAGGAATTAATTTTTCAAATCAGTCTACCGTTTCTGGCAGATTTGCACAATCTGACCACCAACAAATTTTCAAGGGGTTAGAGGTCGAATTTAAATCTGAAATTTTTAGGAGATAATCATAACATCTGAGGATAAGTTCTCTTCTAATTTCAGAATTTTTGAAGACCTGGAACCTAGTTTTTAAAACGTTTTAAAACTAGTCCTGAAAACAGAAACTGTTTTCAAAAATTGAGTTCTTGTTTTAAAACTATTTTAAAACCCACATTTTCCGCACCAACTATTCAACCCCCCCCCCTCTAGTGGTGCCTTGCAGATCCTACAGTATGCGGGTAATTATTAATGAGTACTTCCCTAGGTGCTCTGAATGACAAAATTCTAGATGGCATTCTATTTATTAAGTAGGTGGTCGTAAGAAGAGCCTCACCTCAGTACTGTTTGGGTATATTCATTTTAAGTATAATTGATCTAGTTACTTCAAGACATGTATGTTCTTCCTTTCAGCAACACCATTTTGTTGATGTGTATAAGTACATGACCTTTGATGATGTATGCCATTTTCAATCATAAAATCTTAAACTGTTTTATCTAAATATTCAACTACATTATCCGACCTCAAATTTTTAATAGTGCTGCAGAACTGATTTTTGATGAATGACATGTATCTTATAACTGTTTGTCCTAAATCACTTTTAGTTTTGAACAAGTAGACCCAAGTTACTCTTGTGTGATCATCTACAAATGTTATAAACCATTTAGCACCATTAATGTTGCCTATTCTAGATGGACCCCATATGTCAGAGTGGACTAGATTAAATAGTGTTGATGTCTTATATTCTTTGGCAGGATAATTATGTTTAGTATGTATGTCTAATTGACAAGTTTCACAATTCAGCTTTCCAACATCAGTTGAGCTGAATAATCTTGGCATTAATCGTTGAAGATATACAAAATTGGGATGACCTAGCCTGTCATGCCACAACAAAATCTCCCTTATACATGGATTTACAGCTCGGTTGCACTGACCAAAGCTTTGTTTTCTGACTCTAGTAAGTAGAGGCCTGCTATAGTCTTAGCACTTGGAAATCATCCCCTTCAATTTGTTTTCCTGAAAACAACATTCCATGGTTGAGAAGCAGGCTAAGCAGTTATTATCCCTAGTGAGTTTTTCAATAGACCATAGATTGAAACTTAGCCTAGGGACATGAAGAACACCTGTAAGTGTGATCTTACTATTAATCTTAGCAGAGCCTATTCCAATTACTTCTAGAGTAATTCCATTCGCAATTTTTACCTTCTTTGGTACGAAAAGTGAAGTGTATGAGTTTAGAAGGGTACCATCATTAGTCATGTGATCCGTAGCTCCTAGAGTCAATTATCCATGAGCTTATGGAGCTAGGCTGGATGTAGCCTTCCATGGTTGCCTGATGCAGGTCAGCTCGGACACCTTTTTTGTGTAAGACTTGTATATCACCACTAGAAGGGTAGGGGGTTAAAGAGTGGGCGCAGAAAATTTACATAGTTGTATAGTTGCATGCGGTTTCTTAGATAAAACAAAGTTGGTGGACTTATTTTGTACTTTATTATCTTCCACATACCCTAATCCGATTTTATCATTTTCATGCTTTTGGGAAAAAATGAGATGATCTAGCATACTTGTA
>AP025042.1:1214508-1230149 GCA_036186865.1 Eustoma russellianum | reverse complement strand
CCATATCGAATTGTTTTATCGTCTTTTCTAGATCCTCGTTTCTTGATCTCAAATCTGAGATCTCGCCTTTCATTTCATTATTCTCCGTTATCAATGATGAGACATCTGATTTCAATGCATTAATTGTGCAGACAACTCTTCTTTTGAATCGTTTAATTGAGAAATAAGGTTCGTGTTAGATGATTCTAACAACTTTTTGTCTTCAGTTAATCGTTTCTTTTCCTTTTTAAGAGTTCTAGCAAAGTTATGTAATTCAACATATTTTTAACATACAAATCATTATAAGATAGTTTAGAATCCGAAACAGAATCAGAATTTACCTCATTTTCAAAAAGTGGAGGCATTTGGATTGACATATCTTTTTGCTCGGTTTTGTCACTAATGGATGCTATCTCACAAAGATGGTTATATCTCTTGCAGTGAGTGAACCTGCACTCTGATACCACTTATAAGACCTGTATAGCACTACTAGAAACGAGGGAGGTTGAATAGTGGGCACAGAAAATTTGGTCATCAAAACTTATTTTTTGAACCAAAAACCTCACTTCTGAAAACATTTTATTTCAGATTCTGATTTGAAACGATTTAAAGACCTAGTTACAGACATCCAAAAATTATGAAATTTGGTGAGATTCTACTCTCAGATATTTTGAGTATCTCATAAAAATTTCAAATTAAAATTCCACTCCTAACTTCTTGAAAATACGTTCTTGGTCAAATTGTCATGAATCTGCCAGAAACCATACTCCGACTTCAAAATTTTATTTCGATTAATTTGTGACTCCAAATGATCTGAAAGTCTTATGGAATGGACCCTTAGGATATGTAATTTAAAGATTTAAAACCGTTTTTCAAAATTCCTTTGGTATGTATGTCAAATACGTTGATGTTCTCAACCTTTACAAGTCTGAAATTCAGATTGCACTAGTATCAGAACTATTAACGTTTAATTTACTTATACTTATCCAAATTGGATGAAACTTGTGTCAAATGAAAACTAGGAGGTGTAACTATGTTTTTGCAAAATTTTATGATTTTTTAAATTCGTTTTCTATTCTTTCTATTGCAATGAAATTGATGCAAAATGCTAGAAACTGAAAGTAAAGTGCTGAAAGTAAGAACACCACGAATTTTATACTGGTTCGGTTAAAACAACCTACTCCAGTCTTCGAGGACATCTTCTTCAGTTATCACTAAACACCAAAAACACCTTAACACAAGGGTTAATGGAGCTATATACCAACTCCACCCTTTTACAACCAATGCAACCAAAACAACCAAACAAATTGATTACGAAACACCACCATCAATTGAATAAAAGTTTGAGCACACCTTGGTCAACCTTTTACAACAATGAATGAGTGTGGGTGGTATATTCAAATCCTATATAATATCAAGATTATATGAACAATAGGCTTGAGAGAAGAAGAAAGAAAGAAAGAAAAATAGAAGAAGAAAGTAGTAGAGCTTCTTGATCTTGAGAGAATGAGAGTTGTGTTCTTAGCCTTGTTTGCACTATTCTATTCTTTTTAACCATGTGTGGCCGCCCCCTAGGGTCTTTTTTCTTTCTTGAGAATTCTCTTTAATTCCCTTGGATGATTGCCTTGTATAGATATGACACCATCTTGCTCACTTGGCACACTATGATTGGAGAAATGACTTGCCTTGCTTACTTGTCACTTGATGACTGGTCCAACTTGGCATCCTTTAATGTGCTGTAAAAATCTGATAAAACTTATAAAACATGTACCAAATAGTAATCAAAATGTTACCAAACAATCACACATTAATCCCCTTCAATTTTCGAATAAAATTGAAGACAAAAATGCATCGAAATTGGTCCATAACAAACACGTGCTGAAATTTTAGCATGTGTTGTATTTTGAATTGTTTCCTTGTGTATTGCCTTCTTCAATGTCACCAATCATGTGTGGCTTATTTTCTACCAATTGAAGTGCCAAATAAGCTCCACCTAAGCTCCGACATGGATTTAGTAGACGTGTAGAAAGATTGCACTGTGCTGAAATTTATTTTGGCAAGCTTTGTCAAATAATGCACAATTACACATATACGGTAAATTGCAATCAGCCCTAAAATGAATTTTCTAGAATGAGTTAACACGTCTTGAATGTGTAAAAAATGTCTAGATACATGTTACATTTCATGCCAAAAACACGTTCCATGTGTTGTGTTCGTAGAAAACCGAATTTTTGACTTTCGTCGATTACGCGATTTTTCTCCGATTAAATTCAAACTTCTTACACGTCATATTTGTTATGTCACACATAATATGCATAAAATAAAGTGTATATTCAGCTCTAATGGCTGATGGTATAGGCGCCCCCATGTGCTAAATAAAATTGAACTTGAAATCTCCACACTTTGGCCTAAATTGTGGGTGATTCATGTATGCCAACATGGAATGATTTAATTGCTGAATTTAACATGTGAGCCACGAAAGTTTTGTCTATTTTTGAAGTATATGGGAAGGCCATCTTTATATGGCAAGTACGTGATACGTTAGCAAAGTTTCGGTAGTCATCCGATACGACAATTTTTGGTTTAACCTTGTAACGTGTCGTTATAATTTTGTCGTCACCATGACTTATATCATATGATATAAGACCTGAAGATACTCATAAATATGAGTTGCATAAAGTGGTGTGACGTTGACGTACGTTTGTAATATATATAACGTGTCGATAGTACGTCAGAATATATGTGTATTGTGTCTTTTAAAAAAAATCTGTATATAATATATATATATATATATATATATATATATATATGTAGGCGTATGAGATGAGTAGGAAGGGGACTTTCCATTTCCAAATTTGTTGCCGTAAAGCTTTGTCCAAATATATCTCCATTTAATGAACTAGTTAGTTCACTAACTTAAGTACTTCACTTAATGAACTAGTTTAGTTCATTAATGGTGGCACCTAAAAATAGTTCAAAGACAACTAATGTTTGCCATATGATGTAAGTTTTAATGCTTCATGGCTTATTAGTATGGCTACAATATATATAAAGCATATGAGGCATGTATATCACAAAAACGTGCCAAGTAATAATTTTCTCATGCATTTCATAAATACATACTATTTAAATCATGCATTTGTAAATCATTCAAACACTTCTTCTAAACAGTTTGTTCAGCAACTGAATTAGGGCGGCAACCTGTTCTTTAGTAATGACCTCAGCATCAGGTGTGCTACTTAACTACTGGGCAGCACTGTGTCTAGTAGCAACTGGTTTTGTGATGGCCTCTAGGGAGCACTGCTGGTCTTCAGAGGTGTTTTCCTTCTCGGACCAGCTTTTCTTGAAGTTTCTAAGATTCATTGACTCTATAGCCTTCCTTCTTGCAGTAATTACACACTTTACCTCCAAATGAGGCAGAGTGTTTTTCAACAAGCCAATCCATATGCTTCTGCTAGCTTTTCAGAATGGAGAGTGGAGGATTCTACAGTGGCGGATCCTCCTATCATGACCTTCTTCCGTCTTTCTTTGTGTTTAAATTTCAGTGAAGGCATCCTTCAAGGTCGGTAGTGGCTTTGTACTCAGAATTCGACTTCGTGTAGTGTCAAATTCTAGGTTTAGTGCAATCATGAAACGGAAGACCCACTTCCTTTCATTGATCTCTTTGTAAAGTGCAGCATCAGTGATGCAGGACCACTGATGTGCTTCAAAAATATCAGTTTGCTGTCATGCTTTGATAAGTAGTGTATAGTATTTGTGGACAGCAATATTTCCATGTTTCAGCTCATGAAGATGAACTTCAACTTCATATAATTCTGAGATGTCATCCTGTTTGGAATACATCTCCTTGACTGTAGCCTAGATTTCTGGTGCAATATTGTACCTTATAAAATCACAACAATATTTGGCTACATAGAACGCATCAGTCAAGACATTATCATACTGTTTTCTGACTTCACTGTCAGAAGTTTGCATCAGTTTCGGATGGGATATGGATTGTCTCATATAAATATTCTTCCTTGTCTTTACTAGTGATATACATTTCTACCCCTCGAGACCATGAGAGTTAGTTATCTCCGTTTAGTTTGTGACTGGTAATGGCTACAGAGGAATCATCAGTGAGTTGAGGATCACGCACTGTTCCTGATGATTGTTCAAAAGTAGAAGTGTCCTCAGTATATTCAGTCTGGCTGAAGGGGGTAGACATTTTGAAGAAAAATTTTAATCACAGAAGACAAAGTATGGATTTGTAGGTATTTTTGAATAAGAGGAGCTTTGATACCATGTTGAGATTGAATGAATTAAACTTCCATTCACGTTGGAAATAATTTACAAAGTTAAGTCCCTTTCATAGGGATGGAAATCTACTCCTAACAGCTACTTTTTGACTTGAACAGCGGTCACTGTTATTCTATTGTCAATTACAATGGATGTGGTAACGGCTAGTTACCAATGCAGCTCTGTTATGTACAATAAAGTTACAATATTTACACGCCTAAGTATAACAGCTCAGTTTGTCTTCCTTGTCTTCATAACTTCAGTCAAGCTTTCATGTTCAGGTCAGCTCCACTGACTGAGTTTGTTCTTCAGCATCATTGAGGTCTGCATCCAGGTCGGCCTAGTTTAGCTCAGCACTCCATCGTCCAGGTCTACCTCCTTCAGCTCAGAACACCTTCGTCTAGGTCTACCTTCTTCAGTTTAGCTCGGCACACCTCAGCTAAACTTATTTCTACAATTTTATGCCAAACTCCCTTTGTTATATAAAGTTTGTTGGAAAAGTACATCAAAGTACCTTACCGTGTCCTCCAAGCTTATATAGAATTTATATCAGGTTGTTTGGGAGATTTATGTAAAATGTTACAATGCTGGAAACTTTCAGTCGACGTGGATCTCTCACGTCGATCGATCAACGTCAGATATCCATTTTGATCTGAGGCTGACTGAGGCTGTCTGTCCGACGTTGATCGATCATATCAATCGATTGACGTGCCAACAGACAGAACTTTTCATTTTGGGTTGTCTCTTTTGATCCAAAGATCATCTCCCTTAACCTATGAACGGTAATCAACTGCTATAACTGATAGAAAAACTGCTGAAATGAGTTTAAAACATAGTTTTTAATACAATCCAAGGTCTATATATATGAGATCTTGCTATCTTCAAAATATACAACATTCTTGCAAAACTTAGAGAATTTCAGCGATCTTTTCTATCTGTCTCCATTATCTTTCTCTTCAATATCAAGTTCATTCTTCTTCTCCTAGAGCAAAGAAAAGAAGACAGTCGTTATATCTTGGGAAGCATTAGTCTCGTTGTCTACTTTGCTCATTTGGTAGAGGCTAAATTGCTTTAAAGACAGAGTCATCATGAGACTCGTCTCTGCTTTTGTTTGATCACTTCCTTACTTGTGTGCTGCACATTCCTAACAATCTTAAAGCAATTTAGATGGCATCCAAGTAAGCTTTACCAGATATGTCGAAATTGGAGCCATTTGATGGCAAATTCTACTAAGAGGTGGGTGGCCAAGGTGCTGTTCTTCCTCAAAATGCTGTCAGTTTCATATGTACTCAAGATGGACAAACCCAATGATGAAATTGAAGCATGAAAGTATGATGCAGACAACACTACTTGCAGAGGGCACATACTACATTTTCTGTCCAATTCTCTATTTGACATTTATGTCAAATTCACGTCTACAAAAGAGATTTGGTCAGCACTGGAGAACAAATATGGTGCTGAAGATGTGGAAAAATGCAAGTACGTGGTCAGTGAGTTCTTGAAGTTCCAGATGGTTGATCATTCTCCAATAAATGATCAAATCCATCAATTCCAACAACTAGTGGATAATCTAGAACATGAAGGTATCAAGATCAATGAGACATTCCAGGCGGCTGCGCTGTTGAAGAAACTCCCTCCTTCTTGGAGCAAATACAAGAAGAGGGGAAAGCACGACGATGCAAAGTTGTCTCTAGATGCCGTAATCAAACATATACAAATCGAAGAGAACAACCGGTTGGAAGATGAGTCTCACCTGTGAAGAGGGAGTCAAGGCCAACGTTGTGGAGCATGCTGCGAAGAAGCCCAAGTTTCACAACAACAATGGCGGCTACAACAGTGCAGGCAAAGTTAAGAAAGTTGCTGTGCAGGGCCAGAACAAGATGAAAGGAGTGTGTTGGGTGTGCAGCAAACCGGGACACCGAGCCGTCAACTGCAGGAAACGGAAGGGCCAACCAAACAACCAGACGAACCTTGTGGAGGCCAAAAGAGAAGTGGACGACGTCATCGCGGCGGTCGTCTTAACGGAGGTAAACCTTGTTGGTGGCACTACGAAATAGGTGGTAGACACGGGTGCTACCAGGCATATTGCTTCCAGTAAAGACATATTTTCCGAATACAAGGAAATAGGCAGTGATGAACAAGTTTTCTTAGGAGATGCACATAGTATCCAAGTCATCGAAAAGGGTAAGGTGCTTCTCAAGTTAACCTCTGGAAAGAGACTGGAGCTTAGCAATGTGTTGCATGTTCCTGCTATGCGTAGGAACTTGATCTCTGGAGTGCTGCTGAACAAGGCCAACATTAAACTTTTTTCGAGTCTGATAAATTTGTTTTTTCGAGAAGTGGAGAGTTTATCGGTAAAGGTTTTTGTAATGGCTTGATTCATAGTGACTTATGTAATTTTAAGAGTCACATGAGTAAAGGTGATAAAAGGTATTATATTACCTTTATCGAATATTACTCTAGATATACAAAAGTATATTTGTTGAGTCACAAAGATGAGGCCGAGTCTAAGTTCATAACTTATAAGAATGAGGTTGAAAACCAACTAGACTTGAAGGCTTAGAACTGATAGAGGTGGTCAATATTGTACAGACTCTTTACAAAAGTTTTGTGAAGAGAATGACATTATTCATGAAGTTACACCTCTATATTCACCTCAGTTCAATAGAGTAGCCGAAAAAAAGAATAGAACATTGAAAAATATTATGAATGTTATGTTGGTTAGATCAGGATTGCTGGACAACTTGTGGGGGGAGGCAATCTTGACTGCTTGTCATATTTTGAATAGGATACCTCATAAGAAGTTAGATAAGACTCCTTATGAGTTATGGAAAGGCTATGCTCTCAACTTAAATTACTTGAAAGTGTGGGGTGTCTAGCCAAAGTTGGCATTCCTGATTTTAAGAAAAGTAAAATTGGGTCTAAGACAAGAGATTGTATGTTCATCGGTTATGCTCAAAATAGTGCAGCATATAGATTTAATGCTATAGATAATCGTTCTATATTGAATCTAAAGATGCTGAATTCTTTGAGTATATATTTCCTATGAATAGACAGTCCGTTGGTGTTTTCAAACTTGAGTTGGGCGAGTCTAGTAAATCCTTAGTTGAACAAGAGGTTGATGAACCTAGAAGAAGTAAGAGACAAAGAACAGAGAAGTCATTTGGAAGTGACTTTATTACAGCTTTCATTTTATAGGATGATCCCAAAACTTATGAAGAAGCGATTAGATCAGTAGATTCTAAGTTCTGGAAGGAAGCCATAGATAGTGAGCTTGAGTCTATACTAAGTAACAACACTTGGGAGTTGGTAGATTTGCCTAGAGGGAACAAACCTATCAGTTGTAAGTGGGTCTTTAGGAAGAAACTAAAGGCGGATGGAACGATTGATAAGTTTAAGGTTAGGCTTGTCGCAAAAGGGTTTACTCAACAAGAAGGTATAGACTTCTTTGTCACCTACTCACCAGTTGCTGGAATCACAACTATTAGAGTCTTAGTAGCTCTTGCCTCCATTCACACGCTTGTTATTCACCAAATGGATGTGAAAACAGCATTTTTAAATGGAGACTTAGAAGATGAGATTTACATGAAGCAACCGGAGGGTATGATAGTTAAAGGTCAATAACACAAAGTGTGTAGGCTTAAGAAATCCTTGTATGGTCTTAAGCAAGCACCTAAACAATGGCACGATAAGTTTGATAACGCATTAGTATCTAATGGTTATATAGTAAATGAAAGTGACCGTTGTGTGTATAGTAAGTTCTATGAGTGTGATGGTGTCATTATCTGCCTGTATGTTGATGATATGTTAATATTTGGAACCAACATAGATGTAGCTAATGATACAAAATCATTGTTGTCTTCTTTGTTTGATATGAAAGACATGGGGATGGCTGACTTAATACTTGGTCTTAAGTTAGTAGAGAAATGTGGGAGTTACTTAATTTCTCAAGAACATTATATGGAGAAAATGTTGAGAAACTTTAATCACTACGATGTAAAACCAGTAAGTGCCCTTATGACTCGCATGTTACTTTGACTAAAAACAAATTCGAGAGTGTGTCATAATATGAATATGCTAGAATAATTGGTAGTGTAATGTAATTGATGAATTGCACTAGGACTGACATTGCATATTATGTGAATAGGCTTGCACGATACACTCATAACCTGAATGAGAGTCATTGGTGTGTATTAAGACGTTTATTGAAGTATCTTAGAGGAACAATAAATTTAGGACTCATGTTTACGGGGTCACTTGCTGTTTTAGAAGGCTATTGTGATGCTAATTGGGTGACTGATAATGATGAAATAAACTCCACTAGTGGATATGTTTTCACTTTGGGTGGTGGAGTTATTTGTTGGAAGTCATGAAAACAAACTTGTAGTGCTAAATCTACAATGGAGTCTGTATTTATTGCCTTAGAACTTGCTAGTACAGAAGCCGAGTGGTTAAGGAATTTACTTGTTGATATTCCTTTATGGTCTAAACCTATGCCTTCTGTATCTATTCATTGTGATTCTCAGGCTGCTATCGCACGTGCAAAGAACAAAATATACAATGAGAAAAGCCGGCACATACGTTTGAGGCACAACATTGTGCATGAATTGATTAGTTCAGGGGTGGTAAACTTGGAGTTTGTAAGAACCAAGTTTAACCTTGCAGACCCCTTAACTAAAGGACTAAACAAGAAGTTAGTCTATGAAACATCGAGGGGGATGGGACTTATTCCATCTGTAGAGAATTCTTCATGACAGGAACCCAACCCACTATTAGTAGAGATCCTACAAACGGGATTCAATGTGGTAAGAACAAGTCATGAAAGAATTCTATGTTGCACTATCTAAGTGTCCTTCCCTATGGTAGTGTTGTTGATAGTGCTTACTGTAATGACTTAAGGGTGAGATTTTAAGAATCTCTTAATGAAAATTTTATACCCGTAATGTTTGGTGGTGTGAACAGTGCACACTTGATGAATTTCACCTATATAAACTTAGAAGTGGTGCCGCTTCCTGTGAGAGCCTGGAAAACCCTCTAGAGAGCTTATGAATCCTGAGATAGGTGCATGGCCGATATCGCACCAAACCGAGAACTTGAAGAAGTAGATAATGATATGTCTTCTTGTTGTTCATATAAACAATAGTGGAGTAAGATTCAAGACGAAGTTCATCTTACTTCCGTTTATATAACTCAAGTTGTACTACCGGTGATTCAAGACCACAAGTCATCGTATCCGTTATGTGTCATTATATTTGATTGATAATGGAGAGGTTAGTTGTTTAATGTTCTGAAGTTGTTTCATATATAGCTTGGATCATGTGGGGGATTGTTGGAAAAGTACATCAAAGTACCTTACCGTGTGCTCCAAACTTATATAAAATTTATATCAGGTTGTTTGGAAGATTGATGTAAAGTGTTGCAATGCTGGAAACTTTCAGTCGGACGTGGATCTCTCACGTCGATCGATCGACGTCAGAGATCCATGTTGATCTGAGGTTGACTGAGGTTGTCTGTCCGACGTCGATCGATCACATCGATCGATTGACGTGACGTCGATCGATCCACATGAGAGATCGATGTGCCAACGGACAAAACTTTTCATTTTGGGTTGCATCTTTTGATCCAAGGATCATCTCCCTTCACCTATGAATGGTAATCAACTGGTATAAATGATAGAAAAACTGCTGAAATGAATTTAAAACATGGTTTTTAACACAATCCAAGGTCTATATATATGAGATCTTGCTATCTTCAAAATATACAACATTCTTGCAAAATTTAGAGAATTTCAGCGATCTTTTCTGTCTCTCGCCATTATCTTTCTCTTCAATATCAAGTTCCTTCTTCTTCTCCTAAAGCAAAGGAAAGGAAGACAGCCGTTATATCTTGTTAAGAATTAGTCTCGTTGTCTACCTTGCTCATTTGGTAGAGGCTAAATTGCTTTAAGGACAGAATTATCTTGAGACTTGTCTCGGTTTTTGTTTGATCACTTCCTTGCTTGTGTGCTGCACTTCCCTAACAAAGTTCATACCCCATCTTAGCTAGACTTGTTATTTTAACGTAATTACATTGATTTACAGCAAAGAAGCATGCATCCGTCATTCATATCTACAGGTAAGTTTTCAAAAAAAAATGCACTACCTAGACAACTCCGACACACAACCAATTCCGTTTTTGTCTAATCAGCAAGTCTTGGTTAGCTGACATTTCCATTTTTGTTCTTCTAGTGTCAAGAGACTCAAGACAGCCTGTTTTCATTAAATGACTTCAACAAGCTAGTCACCCCTATCAGACACACTGCCAAGATTTGGTTCTATGGATTGTTCGGTTGGAATTTACATAGTAAATCTGTTACTCGAGGATCAGTTAAAAGAACACAAAAGCCAAGTAAATAAATGCAGAAGTGTACCTTGCTCCATTGATAACGCTGAGTTAGTTCTGACACGCGTGGCAACTGTGTCTTCCAAGAGATAGTACAAACTCCACCAGTTGTTGAATCCACTAATGAAATATCAACAACTATCACTACTATTCCGAAGAAGAGAATAAATAGTGTGTTTTCCTCTCGAAAGTGTTTATATATATATATATATATATATATATATATATATATATATATATATATATATATATATATATGCACGTTCTGTGTGCACTTTGCAAATATGCAAAGAAATAGAAAACTTTTGCAAACTTAATCAAGTGATATAATCAATTTTTATACATATTATTTATACACTCTACCATTTATATCGAGCAATATTTGGCTAAAAACGATGCTAAAAATTGATAATAATAATAATCAAATTGAAGAATAGAAGCGTTCATGTGATTAAATAGAAAATATTAATTTTGTTAGCTAAATTAACTTCATTTTCTGAGCTTAACCGAGTTACCACTTAAATGATGTTAAAGTCTATGTAATTTAGCTAAATTTAATATTTATTTTTGGATATTACACATTTCTTTTGACATTGATGGAAAAAGTAGAAAAAAGGGGGAGGCAGTAGCCTTTCCGTTAGAATTTCCACCAGCACGCGCGGTTATCGAGGCAAGATAAGATAAACTTCAGCTGATTGGCATCAAATCCTATCACATATGTTTGTTGAGATTGACTGCAGTTGAAAAGAAAAAGGAGCCACTCTGTGCATTTGTTGCGATAAATATTGCAGCAGAGAGCATGAGGCAACATCCAAGCCTGGTAATTTTTTCCCACAAGCAACATCACGCTTCCCAAGGCATCTTTGTCCTGCCATACTATCATTTCCATTACTATCCATCACTTTAAACAAAGAAGAGAAAAATCAAATAAGGAGCCTAGCGTCCAAGAGGCAGGAGAGAGAAACTGCAATTTCCTTGGGCATCTGCATCGCGTCAGCATCACCAGGAGTCAGCTCTCTTCGAGTCCAATCGGCGGGCGCCAGCTGTTGCGGTCAAACCAGTCTCAGCTATACACCAGTAGCGCGTCAGAGGCAGTTTGGGCAGGCGCGGTCTCCGAGGCTGCTGTGCAGTGTAATTTTACACGGTTGTTTTTTTTCTACTGCTCTGTTATGCAATTATATATGAATATGATGGATAGTATGGATTTGATTTTTTTGTGAAAGTTGAATTGTTTTGATGTTTTAATATATTAGTTTTCCCTTTTTGATTTATTTAGTTTACTAGTTTATTATCTCAATCGTTAATTGTTGTTGGTGTGTTTATTGCGTCAATAGATTAGCTACCTATTGATAGAACACATAACTAATTTCAAAGGACCGGGAGGTGAAGATTTTAATTACGACCGTGTCAACAATGGACCTGTAGTAAAATTGACTAGGGATAGATTCGGTTTCTACGGGTGGATAATTAGAAAATTCTAAGGAAATTAAATACGACTCGATGGATTAAAATTTGCGTAGGGATACGCAGTTTGTCACACCGAGTTAGGTTCTACGCCAAGGGATTGGGTAAAAATCAAAATAGGGAATTTCTTCCTTAACGGTTCGGAATAGAGACTAGTTAATTATTTTGGGTTAAAGAGTGGATTACACTTTTGAAAATAATTCAACTAGAGCATAAACTAGTCAAGGAAATCTTTAAAGGGAAAAGTTAAGCTTTGATATTTAATTAGTAGCTTGTTTCTGATTTTATTAAATTTTATTAATTAGGTTTAAATTAAGGCGAAAAAATAATTTTGGTACTTAAAACTAGTCCTCGTGGGATTGACAACCCTCTTACCTGCTACTCTATAATTGTACCTAGTGCACTTGCTAGATAGTAGTTAATAAATTACACATCATCAAGCAAAGAAACAAAAGTAGCTTCTGCAAACTTTTCCAAATGAACTTTGCTAATGTAAAGGGACGAAATCAGAAGTTCTCCAAAATCTATTGATCTTTTTTGTCCCACACCATCTTGTTACCTTTTATATAATGAAATGTCAAAGCAACGCAACTGCTGAAACATTTGCAATTGTAGTTGCTCAAGCGTTTCTTTAATTTAATGCAACCATCAACGAATATTTGCGTTACATATTTTAATTCCTTAATAAATATGTAATGGAAATGTTTAATATATATAATAAATATCTTAATTAAAACACTTCGAGAAGAATATATGTAGGCTTTTGTCACTCGGGGACCATATGTCATTAATAATACGGTCTCGACTTTACGAGTCCTACTATCAAGGACTGTAACTGTATGACTGTCTACACATTTAGTGGTCCATTCAGATTACATTGTGTATCCACTGATATACCGAATTGATCACTTAACGTGTGGATACGTACAAATATTACGTAACATTAGTAACATATAATATATAACATACATAAGTCCACATATGTTTGATATGTAACTTAAGTCACACGTGTCGTTCATGCACTACACGTATGAGCATATCAAATCCAACATGTTCACCCACTGGCTCCCTTTGATCACTGTTAGAATCCACAGCGTCTTCGTCACCCGGGTCTCCCAGATCACTCTGTTGACCACCATTAGCATCTGAAGTTTGCTTATCTGGTTTTTCACCCCATATGTACATGTACAATCCGATGATGATACCTAAAGCTCCAAATACTCTGGATGGGAAAACATAAAAATTGTTCTTAGGCTTCTAATTGCATTTCAATATTATGAACTTGTAATAAAAAAAAATCCAAAAATATACAGGATAATATATTGCATATTACATTATTCGTCAGGTGAAATTACCTTCCGTAGTTAAACTTCTCGGCCAAGACGATAGAACTCAAAATCGCAACAACAATCATGCTCAAAAAGGATTAAAAGATGTGACAAAAACATGGCCTCTTGTCTTTGTTTGGCAAAACCATGTCCGCCCCATATAAAATGAAAAACAAATAAAAAGCAGAAGATAAGAAGGAAAACAAGACAGAAGAGTGTAAAAGGTGGCCAAACATTAGAGCGTAAAAGGTTTTCATTTTCTCTCTACAATGGAACAACATATATATCTTGCATTCTACTTTAACGTGTATGAATAAACTTTAATAATTAGAATTAATAAAAATCTCATGACGTACCTGAGGAGTGTAAAAGGTGGCCGACCATAAGCATCCTGCAAATATCAGGAGTGGCCCTTTGATGGAATGCTCAGCCGATGAAAAATTTTTAGAAACACGGCTAGGGTCATTGTCATTCCTGGTCCATGGTAACCTGATTGTTGGCCTGGTAATTAGTGTCATCAAAAATGCACCACCAACAATTAAACTTGTCCCTAAGATCTTCGCTCGACTTTGAGGTAGTCTCCAGTTAACTCGTCCCAACCTAAAATTTCACTCCTCCCTTTAGTTAATATATAGAATGAATAAAAAGGTTTACATACACAAACATATATGATCTTTGTATATTTATATATGGATACATGAGTAGATATAATCACAAATACATAGAAACATAATCAAACAAATGTTAATCTATATAATCAATTGAATGAGAGGAATATGTACCGTAGCACCCATGGAAACACAAATGATATGGCCGGTAGCAAATTATTCATTGATTGTGCGTATGTTGCAGTTGTGTACTTCATCCCTGCGTAGTATAAATTCCGACGAGCAACAGGCCTGTGGAGGAGATATATATAAGAAAAAAAATCAGTAGCATAAATGTATTGCTACTCGTGTATATGCATAACAAATGAAAAATAGGAAGGTCTTGAACTTGAAAAAAGAAGTGTGTATACTCTAATAGAGCCAACATCATAATCTCCAATACCATCAAACGCCTCAGTCGCGGTGGGTCTTTCCTGTTGAACGTGACATATACAGAAAATTGTATGAACTTCAGCCAGAAAGATTAATGATGAGAACGAGAAAAAGAAGAATTAGCATAAAGATGGGACCTTTCAAGAAAAATGGCTAAAGGTGACAAGACAATTGCTCCCAGGAGACTTGAGTAAACAGAATAAGTAAAATGACTCATTCCGTTACCAAGCGCAGACTTGGCGAATATTGCAGAGCCTGCTGATGCAAACTGCAACAACAACAACCATACCCAGTATATCCCAACAACAGCAAAAACTATCGTGATGCAAACTGTAACATGATTACCAAAATAAAGGGCTTTGCTCTCTGAAGAAATGCCACTGTAGAGTCTAGCAGCATTTTTGTATTCATATTTTCTTCTGTTAAATGAGAAGGTAATGCAACACAATAACACAACACAATACCGAGATGAGTACATTTTCACCATTGGCTTTGCCCTCCTTTATAGCATTGTAACTGCACTTTGTCAAGCCTTGTTGGAATTTCTTTTTACCACAAAAAGCTAGTAACCTTTTAAGAGATCCATGCAAATAAGAATTGCTATTCAATTGCCAACAGAGAGTGACAAGGCAAAGTTCCATGTCTTAAGTAAGTTCTAAGTGTGTTTGGACATGCATTGTTAGAAAATATGGAGTATGAATATGGAAACCAACAGAAATCACAGCCGAGATGTGACGGATTGTCGCTGTCCTTAAAGCAATTTTGCTCCTACCGAAGAGCAAGGTAGTCTTCAAGCAAATGCTTCCTAGGATATAACAGCTATCTTCCTTTCCTTTGCTCTAGGAGAGGAAGATTGAACTTGTTTGTTGAAGGTAATGATAGAGAAGATACAATGGAAAAAGAATGCTGAGAGTTTTCACTTAGTTTTTCAAGAATGAATTGTACATGTTAAAGATACCAATATCTCATATATATAGATCTTGGGGTACGTTAGAAAACCCTTTTGAAACCAGTCTCACCCTCATTTCAACTTCCAAAAGTCGTTGATTACCGTTCACAGGCTAAGAGAGATAATCCTTGGACCAGAAGTTGCAATTCAAAGTGAAAAATTTTGTCCGTTGGCACATCGATCGATCGATTTGATCGATCGAAGTCAGACAAAAACTTTCAA
>AP025042.1:1179620-1212709 GCA_036186865.1 Eustoma russellianum | reverse complement strand
GCTCGTATGCAGTAGGAGAAGAGAAGAAAAATTTCAGGTATGCTCACTATGTCTTTGATTAAATTTCAGGTATGTCACTACTTTAGTGAAGGTTTTAGACGATGCCCGGGGTGATTGCTTCAGCCCATATAGGGACTATTTTAACTTGTAGACTTTATCTTTGTTGTTTCGTTATTGAATCTTGGTGGTGTACTTAATGGTGTCCTTCAAAGGGCTTTCCTCTATTTTAGTCGGAGGTGATTGTTCAGGTATATCAGATCGGTTGTCACATCCCAGGTCTTCCTGATCATTGGAGATTATAGAAGGATTGATTCTGGATTGTGAGTTGGTTTTACCGACCTGAGGCTCCCAGTAGCCGAGCTGTAGTGTGCAGCTCGGCTGAGCAGTTGAGCTCGGCAGATTTGGTAATTTTGAATAGACTCCTACTCGTTGTGCCTTAATTCTTCTATTTCTTTATGGATATGTAAAATGTATGTTTTTCATCAAATGTACTATCTAGTGTTACAAACATTTGTTTATTAGCCGGACGTTAACCCTTGTATCTTTTTTGTGAGTTAGAGTATCCCAAGAAAATGCACTTGACAGATGTAGGATCTAATTTACTCATAAGGCAGAGCTGAATGGGTACATAAGCTACACATCCAAAAATTTTTAGTGGTAGTTCTTAAAGTAGCTTAAAGTGTGGGAAGTTTCTCAGGAGTATTTCTCTAGGAGTTTTGAAAGATAAGATCTTGGACGGCATCTGATTTATTAGGTATATGGCAGTCAGCAGAGCTTCACTCCAGTATTGTTTAGGTATGCTCAAGGCAAACATAATGGCTTGTGTGACTTCAAGGAGGTGTCTGTTTTTTCTTTCTGCTACACCATTTTGTTGAGAGGTATAAGTACATGGATTTTGGTATACTCTGACACATTATCTATTCGTAACGTTTCAATGGTGTAGCCGAACTGGTTTTTAATAAGGCAAGGTATGTCATAAAAGTTTGTCCAACTTCACTTTTACTTTTTAACAGATAGACTAAGTTACTCTAGTATGATCATTTACAAAGGTTATGAACCATTTTGCACCATTGATATTAGCTACTCTCGACGAACCCCAGAGGTCAGAATGAACAAGGTTAAATAGTGTAGAAGACTTGTATGTTTTAGTTGGGGAACTTTGTTTTGTATGTTTAGCTAATTGACAAGTTTCACATGTGATATTTGTAAGATCAGTTGAGCAAAATAATGTCGGCATTAATCGTTTAAGATATACAAAATCGTGATAACCCAGTCTATTATGTCAAAGCAAAATGTCCAATATACAAGAAGTTCTAGGATGCATGGTATTCTGGCCCCTTGGAAGCTCAGCTGTGCTAATTAGGGCTCTGTTGTCCGACTCTAGTAGGTACAAACCATCTATGTTCTTAGCATTGCTAATCATCCTCTTCTTTTTGTTTTCCTATAAACGACATTATGTGGGTGAGAAGCACGCTATGCAATCATCATCTTTAGCAAGTTTTCCTGCTGACAAAAGATTAAAACTTAAACTGGGAACGTGCAAGGCCTCTTTTAGGATTATTTTATCTTTGATCACAGTTGAGACTGTACCTATAACTTCTAATGAAGTTTTATTCGCAATTTTTACTTTCTTTGGTGTTGTAAAGAGAGTATATGAGTTCAAAAGGTTACCATTGTTTGTCATGTGGTCAGTTGCCCCGGAGTCAATAATTCATAAACTGCTGGAGCTCAGCTGGACGTAGCCTGCAATGGTAGCTTGGAGTGAATCATATCTGTCACTCTGTCCGCACAACGGATTGATCAAAGAAATAATCTGGTCCTTTTTAGGGACCTTAGTCTGACCTGCACAACAACGAGGTGTACTATTGACCTGATGTGCAACACTTTGTCCAACAGCAAATGGTTTTGGTTGAGGCCTCCAGGGAACATTGATGGACTTTAGAGGTGGTTTTTCTTCTTGAACCAGCTTTTCCTGCAACTTCCAGCAGTCATCTACAGTAGGATCTTCTTTCTTGCAGTATTTGTACATTTTACCTTCAGTAGAGGTAAAATGTCGTTTAACAGCCAGCACAGATGCTTCTTATGGTTCTTCGGTGTGTAGAGCTGAGGACTCCAAATTTGAAGTACCTCTCATCATAACTTTTTTCTGGCTTTCTTCGTGTTTGATTTCTATGAAGTCAGCCTTCAAGGTCGGCAGTAGTTTTGTACTAAAAATCTGACTTCGGACACTGTCGAATTTTGGGTTAAGTCCAGTTAGGAAGCAAAAAACTTGGTTCCTTTCTGTTATTTTTATATTATCCAGCATCATTGACGCATGACCACTGATGCATTTCGAAATAATCAATATGCTGCCACACTTTTGTCCATAGTGTATAGAATTTGTGAACAACCAAATTTGCTTGTTTAAACTCATGAAGATGTGCTTCAGTCTCATATAAATTTTAAGATGTTATCCTGTTTGGAATACATCTCTTTGACTGCAGCCTATATTTCTGATGCAGTGTTGTACATCATGAAATCGTCAAAGATGTCATGTTGCATAGAACTCACCAACCAAGACATAATCATGTTGTTTTTCGACTTCTACAGCCAGACGTTTGCATTAAATCTAGATGGAACAAAGACTGTCCCATATAGGTATTCCTCCTTTCCCTTGCCTGTTATGAACATCTCTACCCCTGAGACCATGAAAGGTAGTTATCTCCGTTGAGCTCCGTAAATTCAACTGCTGAAGGGAGTAGTCATTTTGAATGGATTTTAAAATTTACAGAAAACGGAGTAGGTAGTATGCAGTAGTAGAGAATCATATTAACTCTGATATCGTGTCGAGATTGAAAGAATTTGCATTCATTCAAGTTAAGTTTTGGATTTACATGGTTACTTCCCTTATATGGGGGTGATTTTACTTCTAACAGCTTTATTTTTCCACTTGGGCAGTGGTTATTTTATATGGGGGTGGTTACGGCTAATTACCTGGTCTGCTCGGCATTATGCAAAGTAAAAAAAATTCTAAGTTACAATATTTACAAAGTATGGTAGTTCAGCCTTAGTGCTGCTTCCTGACTTGTGCTTCACCTCATCATCTCGGTTAAACACCTTTTCACTTCAGCTTCTTTGTTGTCTTCAGCTCAGTTTGGCTGATAGACATTGTTCACTTAGTTTTATTCTCCAGCACAGTTGTTATTTAGACCAGATCGGCGTACTTTGGTTAAACTCGCTACACCTCGTCTAGACTTGTTTCCATAAAAGGACCCTATCATGTCCCCAAAAGAATCGAATTATTTTTTGATACATGATATAATACAGGTTGGTGTACGGTGGAGATTGTTGGTATACGAGTGCACGAATTTTTCAGTTATACAAGGTACACAATATAGGCTAATTAAACAGAATAAGCAAACAACCCACTATAAATGAAAAATAGAAGTAACATGTGCAATAATAGAGTAATTTCCCATAGTGCTTTTTATCAAAGAAATGGAAATTCCTGCACTATTCTTACTATTATCCTTAAGTTGCAAGTTTTTCTAATTCTAACAACTTTAAGCCTAAACAAGACGTCTGAACAATGCACGCAGCGAAATATTGAACGTGCTCATGCTTTCCTGTTTTGTTTTTGGTCATTATTATTATTTTTTTTGGTAAACCTCCCAAAGGTTTCCAACCTCCCAAAGGTTTCCTTTTCTCCTGACAAAGAAAAGATTTGTGGAGCGAGGGGAATTAACTTTAGTAGCTTATAACCAATCTTGAATCCTCAAGAGTCTATCCCACGATTTATCCTATTGAAGGAAGTCAATACTATTATTGTATAATGCCGTTTTTATTTTCGATTCGAAAGAAAATTTTAAAAAAATAATTTTGTTGCGTGATGAGCCACAAAATAGTCCTCTGTTAGTCAAACAGTTTTATTTTTCCACTTGGGCAGTGGTTACTGCACAGCTACAGTAATTTCTAACGTCTAAGACAACGGCTAATTACCTGGTCTGCTCGGCATTATGCAAAGTAAAAAAACTCTAAGTTATAATATTTACAAAGTATGGTAGTTCAGCCTTAGTGCTGCTTCCTGACTTGTGCTTCACTTCATCATCTCGGTTCAACATCTTTTCACTTCAGCTTCTTTGTTGTCTTCAGCTCAGTTCGGCTGACTTACATTGTTCACTTAGTTTTATTCTCCAGCACGGTCGTTATTTAGACCAGGTCTGCGTACTTTGGTTAAACTCGCTACACCTCGTCTAGACTTGTTTCCATAAAAGGACCCTATCACGTCCCCAAAAGAATCGAATTATTTTTTTATACATGATATAATACAGGTTAGTGGACGGTGGAGATTGTTGGTATACGAGTGCACGAATTGCCGAGTTATACAACGTACACAACATAGGCTAATTAAACAGAATAAGCAAACAACCCACTATAAATGAAAAATAGAAGTAACATGTGCAATAATAGAGTAATTTCCCATAGTGCTTTTTATCAAAGAAATGGAAACTCCTGCACTATTCTTACTATTATCCTTAAGTTGCAAGTTTTTCTAATTCTAACAACTTTAAGCCTAAACAAGACGTCTGAACAATGCACGCAGCGAAATATTGAACGTGCTCATGCTTTCCTGTTTTGTTTTTGGTCATTATTATTTTTTTTTTTGGTAAACCTCCCAAAGGTTTCCAACCTCCCAAAGGTTTCCTTTTCTCCTGACAAAGAAAAGATTTCTGGAGCAAGGGGAATTAACTTTAGTAGCTTATAACCAATCTTGAATCCTCAACAGTCTATCCCACGATTTATCCTATTGAAGGAAGTCAATACTATTATTGTATAATGCCGTTTTTATTTTCGATTCGAAAGAAAATTTAAAAAAAATAATTTTGTTGGATGACGAGCCACAAAATAGTCATCTGTTAGTCAACAACAGTCAACGGTAAATTCGGGGTATGAGGTGTTAACCCCTGCAGCTCGGCTACTACTGCTCGGCTATGTTATACCTCGGCCGTAGTCAAAGGCCGCTAGCCTCGGTAGCCTCAACGTATCTCGGCCATGACACGTTTCAGCCATAACCCATCTCGGCCTCAACCCATTTTCGGCCGGTGCTTCCAGACTACGTTCAAGGTGTCAAACATCGACTGGGCTGAAGCAATACCATTATGACAAGTCGGTCTACACTCCATAGAGTCGGCCGCTGACACCACATTGGCTAGGCCACCTAGGGCACTTTAGCCATTAATAATTCTAAGGAATCAAGTTCAGTTCTGCCTCTTGGAGTTTACCCTAGGTAATCCTACCAGGTAAAACTCCTCTTCAAGTGTCTATAGCAAGCTTGCCCAACCAAGCACAACGCCACATGGCAAGCATGCAGAAGCAAGAGTCATCTCTATTGCCTCCTTGCGTGTCTCGTTCTCTGCATCCAGCGCATGCATTGGCTTAGACATCAATATAAAAAGCAGAAAACAAGAAAGAGAAAGCGAAGGGAAAAACCCAGAGAATGACCATCAGTGAATCATCTTCCTCACAGTGAAATAACAAGGTTTATTAGAAAAACTCCATAAATTCCCTGATCCAGTATTTACATTCCCTATATAAATGGCACTAACTGACTTGAGCGTCGGAGGGTTTTACCTGGGGCCTTGAGGTGCATACGAATTCTTAGAGCGGATTGGAAATGCTCATTCGTAGGACTGTGCATATATTGTGACACAAAACTAACTACATACCAAATATCTGACCTAGTATATGATAGATATGTTAACTTTCTAGCTGGTCTTTGATAGCTAAGCTTATTGGTTAGGGTAGTATCACGTTAATCTCTTGGCTTATGTCCAGGTTCTATTGGGGTGCGTGTTAGTCTGCATCCGAGCAGACCAGTTTCTTTTAGGAGGTTGAGTATGTACTTACTTTATGAAATAAACATTCTCTCTTTGTTCCCAGCAATCTCCATTGCGAAGAAGTATCTCAGCTTACCTAGATCTTTTATTTCAAATTGCTTAGATAGATGTGTTTTAATGTTATTTATGCCATGATCATTATTCCCATTTATTATAATATCATCTACATACGTTATTAGTATAGTCAGCTCCCCCTCAGATGAAACTTTGGCAAACAGTGTATGCTCACTATGTCTTTGATTAAATTTCAGGTATGTCACTACTTTAGTGAAGGTTTTAGACCATGCCCGGGGTGATTGCTTCAGCCCATATAGGGACTATTTTAACTTGTAGACTTTATCTTTATTGTTTCATTATTGAATTTTGGTGGTCTACTTAATGGTGTCTTTCAAAGGGCTTTCCTCTATTTTAGTCGGAGGTGATTGTTCCGGTATATGTCGAAGTTGGAGCAATTTGATGGAAAATTATACAAGAGGTGGGTGGCCAAGGTGTTGTTCTTCCTCAAAATGTTGTTAGTTTCATATGTACTCAAGATGGACAAACCCGATGATGAAATTGAAGCATGAAAGTATGATGCAGACAACACTACTTGCAGAGGCCACATACTACATTTTCTGTCCAATTCTCTATTTGACATTTATGTCAAATTCACGTCTACAAAAGAGATTTGGTCAGCACTGGAGAACAAATATGGTGCTGAAGATGTGGGAAAACACAAGTACGTGGTCAGTGAGTTCTTGAAGTTCCAGATGGTTGATCATTCTCCAATAAATGATCAAATCCATCAATTCCAACAACTGGTGGATAATCTAGAACATGAAGGTATCAAGATCAATGAGACATTCCAGGCGGCTGCGCTGTTGGAGAAACTCCCTCCTTCTTGGAGCAAATACAAGAAGAGGAGAAAGCACCACGATGAAAAGTTGTCTCTAGATGCCGTAATCAAACATATACACATCGAAGAAAACAACCGGTTGGAAGATGAGTCTCACCGTGAAGAGTGAGTCAAAGCCGACGTTGTGGAGCATGCTGCGAAGAAGCCCAAGTTTCACAACAACAATGGCGGCTACAACAGTGCAGGCAAAGATAAGAAAGTTGTTGTGCAGGGCCAGAACAAGATGAAAGGAGTGTATTAGGTGTGCGGCAAACCGGGACACCGAGCCGTCAACTGCAGGAAACGGAAGGGCCAACCGAGCAACCAGACGAACCTTGTGGAGGCCAAAGGAGCAGTGGACGACGTCATCGCAGTGGTCGTCTTAACGGAGGTAAACTTTGTTGGTGGCACTACAGAATAGGTGGTAGACACGGGTGCTACCATGCATATTGCTTCCAATAAAGACCTATTTTCCGAATACAATGAAATAGGCAGTGATGAACAAGTTTTCTTAGGAGATGCACATAGTACCCAAGTCCTCGAAAAGGGTAAGGTGCTTCTCAAGTTAACCTCTGGAAAGAGACTGGAGCTTAGCAATATGTTGCATGTTCCTGCTATGCGTAGGAACTTGATCTCCGGAGTGCTGCTGAACAAGGCCAACATTAAACTTTTTTTCGAGTCTGATAAACTTGTTTTGTCTAGAAGTGGAGAGTTTATCGGTAAAGGTTTTTGTAATGGAGGTCTACTTGTACTCGATGCTATTTGCTGCAGTATTAAAGATGCATCTACTTCTGTTTATTTCGCTGAGTCTCTTGATATATAGCATGCTAGATTAGGACATGCAAATATAGGAGTGATAAAGAAACTCAAGAAAATGAATGTGATTTCTTATGATGATGATAACTTCAACAAATGTGAACATTGCGTTGAAGCAAAACATCATAAGAGACCTTTTAAGAAAGTTGATAGAGTTTCACAAAAACTTGGCTTGATTCATAGTGACTTATGTGATTTTAAGAGTCACATGAGTAAAGGTGGTAAAAGGTATTATATTACCTTTATCGAAGATTACTCTAGATATACAAAAGTATATTTGTTGAGTCACAAAGATGAGGCCGAGTCTAAGTTCATAAGTTATAAGAATGAGGTTGAAAACCAACTAGACTTGAAGGCTTAGAACTGATAGAGGTGGTGAATATTGTACAGACTCTTTACAAAAGTTTTGTGAAGAGAATGGCATTATTCATGAAGTTACACCTCCACATTCACCTCAGTTCAACGGAGTAGCCGAAAAAAAGAATAGAACATTGAAAAATATGATGAATGTTATGTTGGTTAGATCAGGATTGCTGGATAACTTGTGGGGGGAGGCAATCTTGACTGCTTGTCATATTTTGAATAGGATACCTCATAAGAAGTTAGATAAGACTCCTTATGAGTTATGAAAAGGCTATGCTCTCAACTTAAATTACTTGAAAGTGTGGGGTGTCTAGCCAAAGTTGGCATTCCTGATTTTAAGAAAAGTAAAATCGGGTCTAAGACAAGAGATTGTATATTCATCGGTTATGCTCAAAATAGTGTAGCATATAGATTCAATGCTATAGATAATCGTTCTCTATTAGAATCTAAAGATGCTGAATTCTTTGAGTATATATTTCCTATGAATAGACAATCCGTTGGTGTTTTCAAACTTGAGATAAGCGAGTCTAGTAAATCCTTAGTTGAACAAGAGGTTGACGAACCTAGAAGAAGTAAGAGACAAAGAACAGAGAAGTCATTTGGAAGTGACTTTATTACAGCTTTCATTTTATAGGATTATCCCAAAACTTACGGAGAAGCGATTAGATCAGTAGATTCTAAGTTTTGGAAGGAAGCCATAAATAGTGAGCTTGAGTCTATACTAAGTAACAACACTTGGGAGTTGGTAGATTTGCCTAGAGGGAACAAACCTATCAGTTGTAAGTGGGTCTTTAGCAAGAAACTAAAGGCGAATGGAACGATTGATAAGTTTAAGGTTAGGCTTGTCGCGAAAGGGTTTACTCAACAAGAAGGTATAGACTTCTTTGTCACCTACTCACCAGTTGCTAGAATCACAACTATTAGAGTCTTAGTAGCTCTTGCCTCCATTCACACGCTTGTTATTCACCAAATGGATGTGAAAACAGCATTTTTAAATGGAGACTTAGAAGATGAGATTTACATGAAGCAACTGGAGGGTATGATAGTTAAAGGTCAATAACACAAAGTGTGTAGGCTTAAGAAATCCTTTTATGGTCTTAAGCAAGCACCTAAACAATGGCACGAGAAGTTTGATAACACATTAGTATCTAATGGTTATATAGTAAATGAAAGTGACCGTTGTGTGTATAGTAAGTTCTATGAGTGTGATGGTGTCATTATCTGCATGTATGTTGATGATATGTTAATATTTGGAACCAACATAGATGTAGCTAATGATACAAAATCATTGTTGTCTTCTTTGTTTGATATGAAAGACATGGGGATAGCTGACTTAATACTTGGCCTTAAGTTAGTAGAGAAATGTGGGGGTTACTTAATTTCTCAAGAACATTATGTGGAGAAAATGTTGAGAAAGTTTAATCACTACGATGTAAAACCAGTAAGTACCCTTATGACTCGCATGTTACTTTGACTAAAAACAAATTCGAGAGTGTGTCATAATGTGAATATGCTAGAATAATTTGTAGTGTAATGTATTTGATGAATTGCACTAGGACTGACATTGCATATTATGTGAATAGGCTTGCACGATACACTCATAACCTGAATGAGAGTCATTGGTGTGCATTAAGACGTTTATTGAAGTATCTTAGAGGAACAATGAATTTATGACTCATGTTTACGGGGTCACTTGCTGTTTTAGAAGGCTATTGTGATGCTAATTGGGTGACTGATAATGATGAAATAAACTCCACTAGTGGATATGTTTTCACTTTGGGTGGTGGAGTTATTTGTTGGAAGTCATGAAAACAAACTTGTAGTGCTAAATCTACAATGGAGTCTGTATTTATTGCCTTAGAACTTGCTAGTACAGAAAGCCGAGTGGTTAAGGAATTTACTTGTTGATATTCCTTTATGGTCTAAACCTATGCCTTCTATATCTATTCATTGTGATTCTCAGGCTTGCTATCGCACTGTGCAAAGAACAAAATATACAATGAGAAAAGTCCGGCACATACGTTTGAGGCACAACATTGTGCGTGAATTGATTAGTTCAGGGGTGGTAAACTTGGAGTTTGTAAGAATCAAGTTTAACCTTGCAGACCCCTTAACTAAAGGACTAAACAAGAAGTTAGTCTATGAAACATCGA
The DNA here is from genome assembly GCA_036186865.1 of Eustoma russellianum. Taxonomy (NCBI): domain Eukaryota; kingdom Viridiplantae; phylum Streptophyta; class Magnoliopsida; order Gentianales; family Gentianaceae; genus Eustoma; species Eustoma russellianum. The sequence goes on along the minus strand of AP025042.1, from coordinate 1,202,627 downwards.
GGGGGATGGGACTTATTCCATCTGTAGAGAATTCTTCATGACAGGAACCCAACCCACTATTAGTAGAGATCCTACAAACGGGGTTCAATGTGGTAAGAACAAGTCATGAAAGAATTCTATGTTGCACTATCTAAGTGTCCCTCCCTATGGTAGTGTTGTTGATAGTGCTCACTGTAATGACTTAAGGGTGAGATTTTAAGAATCTCTTAATGAAAATTTTATACCCATAATGTTTGGTGGTGTGAACAGTGCACACTTGATGAATTTCACCTATATAAACTTAGAAGTGGTGCCGCTTCCTGTGAGAGCCTGGAAAACTCTCTAGAGAGCTTATGAATCCTGAGATAGGTGCATGGCCGATATCGCACCAAACCGAGAACTTGAAGAAGTAGATAATGATATGTCTTCTTGTTGTTCATATAAACAATAGTGGAGTAAGATTCAAGACGAAGTTCATCTTACTTCCGTTTATATAACTCAAGTTGTACTACCGGTGATTCAAGACCACAAGTCATCGTATCCGTTATGTGTCATTATCTTTGATTGATAATGGAGAGGTTAGTTGTTTAACGTTCTGAAGTTGTTTCATATATAGTTTGGATCATGTGGGGAGATTGTTGGAAAAGTACATCAAAGTACCTTACCGTGTGCTCCAAACTTATATAGAATTTATATCAGGTTGTTTGGAGATTGATGTAAAGTGTTGCAATGCTGGAAACTTTCAGTCGGACGTGGATCTCTCACGTCGATCGAATCGACGTCAGAGATCCATGTTGATCTAAGGTTGACTGAGGCTGTCTGTCCGACGTCGATCAATCACATCGATCGATTGACGTGACGTCGATCGATCCACGTGAGAGATCGACGTGCCAATGGACAGAACTTTTCATTTTGGGTTGCATCTTTTAATCCAAGGATCATCTCCCTTCACCTATGAACGGTAATCAACTGGTATAACTGATAGAAAAACTGCTGAAATTAGTTTATAACATGGTTTTTAACACAATCCAAGGTCTATATATATGAGATCTTGCTATCTTCAAAATATACAACACTTCTTGCAAAACTTAGAGAATTTCAGCGATCTTTTCTGTCTCTCGCCATTATCTTTCTCTTCAATATCAAGTTCGTTCTTCTTCTCCTAAAGCAAAGGAAAAGAAGACAGCCGCTATATCTTGTTAAGAATTAGTCTCGTTGTCTACCTTGCTCATTTGGTAGATGCTAAATTGCTTTAAGGACAGAGTCATCTTGAGACTTGTCTCGGCTTTTGTTTGATCACTTCCTTTGCTTGTGTGCTTCACTTCCCTGACAAAGTTCATACCCCATCTTAGCTAGACTTGTTATTTTAACGTAATTACATTGATTTACAGCAAAGAAGCATACATCCGTCATTCATATCTACAGGTAAGTTTTCAAAAAAAAAAAAAATGCACTACCTAGACAACTCCGACACACAACCAATTCCGTTTTTGTCTAATCAGCAAGTCTTGTTTAGCTGACATTTCCATTTTTGTTCTTCTAGTGTCAAGAGACTCAAGACAGCTTGTTTTCATTAAATGACTTCAACAAGCTCGTCACCCCTATCAGACACACTGCCAAGATTTGGTTCTATGGATTTACATAGTAAATCCGTTACCCGAAGATCACTTAAGAGAACACAAAAGCAAAGTAAATAAATGCAGAAGTGTACCTTGCTCCATTGATAACGTTGAGTTAGTTCTGACACGCGTGACAACTGTGTCTTCCAATGGATAGCACAAACGCACCAGTTGTTGAATCCACTAATGAAATATCAACAACTATCACTACTATTCCGAAGAAGAGAATAGATAGTGTGTTTTCCTCTCGAAAGTGTTATATATATATATATATATATATACACACACACACGTTCTGTGTGCACTTTGCAAATATGCAAAGCAATAGAAAACTTTTGCAAACTTAATCAAGTGATATAATCAATTTTTATACATATTATTTATACACTCTACCATTTATATCGAGCAATATTTGGCTAAAAACGATGCTAAAAATTGATAATAATAATCAAATTGAAGAATAGAAGCGTTCATGTGATTAAATAGAAAATATTAATTTCGTTAGCTAAATTAACTTCATTTCTGAGCTTAACCGAGTTACCACTTAAATGATGTTAAAGTCTATGTAATTTAGCTAAATTTAATATTTATTTATTTTTGGACACTACACATTTCTTTTAACATTGCAGGAAAAAGTAGAAAAAAAGGGGGAGACAGTAGCCTTTCCGTTAGAATTTCCACCAGCACGCACGGTTATCGAGGCAAGATAAGATAAACTTCAGCTGATTGGCATCAAATCCTATCACATATGTTGGTTGAGATTGACTGCAGTTGAGAAGAAAAGGAGTCACTCTATGCATTTGTTGCGATAAATATTGCACCAGAGAGCATGAGGCAAGATCCAAGCCTGGGGATTTTTTCCCACAAGCAACAGCACGCTTTCCAAGGCATCTTTGCCGGCCATACTATCATTTCTATCACTATCCATCACTTTAAACAATGAAGAGAAAAATCAAATAAGGAGCGAGCGTCCAAGAGGCAGGAGAGAGAAACTGCAATTTCCTTGGGCATCTGCATCGCGTCAGCATCACCAAGAGTCAGCTCTCTTCCAGTCCAATCGGTGGGCGCCAGCTGTCGCGGTCAAACCAGTCTCAGCTATACATCAGTAGCGCGTCAGAGGTAGTTTGGGCAGGCGTGGTCTCCGAGGCTGCTGTGCAGTGTAATTTTACACGGTTGTTTTTTTTTCTACTGTTCTGTTATGCAATTATATATGAATATGATGGATAGTATGGATTTGATTTGTGGCTAAACTTTTATTTTCTTGACTAGTTTTTGTGAAAGTTGAATTGTTTTGATGTTTTAATGTATTAGTTTTCCCTCTTTGATTTATTTAGTTTACTAGTTTATTATCTCAATCGTTAATTGTTGTTGGTGTGTTTATTGCGTCAATAGATTAGCTACCTATTGATAGAACATATAATTAATTTCGAAGGACCGGGAGGTGAAGATTTTAATTACGACCGTGTCAACAAAGGACCTGTAGTAAAATTGATTTGGGATAGATTCGGCTTCTACGGGTGGATAATTAGAAAATTCTAAGGAAATTAAATGCGACTCGATGGATTAAAATTTGCGTAGGGATACGCAGTTTGTCACACCGAGTTAGGTTTCTACGCCAAGGGATTGGGTAAAAATCAAAATAGGGAATTTCTTCCTTAACGGTTCGGAATAGAGACTAGTTAATTATTTTGGGTTAAAGAGTGGATTACACTTTTGAAAATAATTCAACTGGAACATAAACTAGTCAAGGAAATCTTTAAAGGGAAAAGTTAAGCTTTGATATTTAATTAGTAGCTTGTTTTTGATTTTATTAAATTTTATTAATTAGGTTTAAATTAAGGCGAAAAATAATTTTGGTACTTAAAACTAGTCCTCGTGGGATTGACAACCCTCTTGCCTGCTACTCTATAATTGTATCTAGTGCACTTGCTAGATAGTAGTTAATAAATTACACATCATCAAGCAAAGAAACAAAAGTAGCTTCTGCAAACTTTTCCAAATGAACTTTGCTAATGTAAAGGGACGAAATCAGAAGTTCTCCAAAATCTCTTGATCTTTTTTGTCCCACACCATCTGTTACCTTTTATATAATGAAATGTCAAAGCAACGCAACTGCTGAAACGTTTGCAGTTGTAGTTGCTCAAGCGTTTCTTTAATTTAATGCAACCATCAACGAATATTTGCGTTACATATTTTAATTCCTTAATAAATATGTAATGGAAATGTTTAATATATATAATAAATATCTTAATTAAAACACTTCGAGAAGAATACATGTAGGCTTTTGTCTCTCGGGGACCATATGTCATTAATAATACGGTCTCGACTTTACGAATCCTACCATCAAGGACTGTAACCGTATGACTGTCTACACATTTAGTGGTCCATTCAGATTACATTGTGTATCCACTAATATACCGAAGTGATCACTTAACGTGCGGATACGTACAAATATTACGTAACATTAGTAACATATAATATATAACATACATAAATCCACATATGTTTGATATGTAACTTAAGTTACATGTGTCGTTCATGCACTACATGTATGAGCATATCAAATCCAACATGTTCACCCACTGGCTCCCTTTGATCACTGTTAGAATCCACAGCGTCTTCGTCACCCGGGTCTCCCAGATCACTCTGTTGACCACCATTAGCATCTGAAGTTTGCTTATCTCGTTTTTCACCCCATATGTACATGTACAATCCGATGATGATACCTAAAGCTCCAAATACTCTGGATGGGAAAACATAAAAATTGTTCTTAGGCTTCTAATTGCATTTCAATATTATGAACTTGTAATAAAAAAAATCCAAAATATACAGGATAATATATTGCATATTACATTATTCGTCAGGTGAAATTACCTTCCGTAGTTAAACTTCTCGGCCAAGACGATAGAACTCAAAATCGCAACAACAATCATGCTCAAAAAGGATTAAAAGATGTGACAAAAACATGGCCTCTTGTCTTTGTTTGGCAAAACCATGTCCGCCCCATATAAAATGAAAAACGAATAAAAAGCAGAAGATAAGAAGGAAAACAAGAAGAGGAGTGTAAAAGGTGGCCAAACATTAGAGCGTAAAAGGTTTTCATTTTCTCTCTACAATGGAACAATATATATATCTTGCATTCTACTTTAACGTGTATGAATAAACTTTAATAATTAGAATTAATAAAAATCTCATGACGTACCTGAGGAGTGTAAAAGGTGGCCGACCATAAGCATCCTCCAAATATCAGGAGTGGCCCTTTGATGGAATGCTCAGCCGATGAAAATTTTTTGGAAACACGGCTAGGGTCATTGTCATTCCTGGTCCATGGTAACCTGATTGTTGGCCTGGTAATTAGTGTCATCAAAAATGCACCACCAACAATTAAACTTGTCCCTAAGATCTTTGCTCGACTTTGAGGTAGTCTCCAGTTAACTCGTCCCAACCTAAAATTTCACTCCTCCCTTTAGTTAATATATATATAGAATGAATAAAAAGGTATACATACACAAACATATATGATCTTTGTATATTTATATATGGATACATATAATCACAAATACATAGAAACATAATCAAACAAATGTTAATCTATATAATCAATTGAATGAGAGGAATATGTACCGTAGCACCCATGGAAACACAAATGATATGGCCGGTAGCAAATTATCCATTGATTGTGCGTATGTTGCAGTTGTGTACTTCATCCCTGCGTAGTATAAATTCCGACGAGCAATAGGCCTGTGGAGGAGATATATATAAGAAAAAAAAATCAGTAGCATAAATGTATTGCTACTCGTGTATATGCATAACAAATGAAAAATAGGAATGTCTTGAACTTGGAAAAAGAAGTGTGTATACTCTAATAGAGCCAACGTCGTAATCTCCAATACCAGCAAACGCCTCAGTCGCGGTGGGTCTTTCCTGTTGAACGGGACATATACAGAAAATTGTATGAACTTCAGCCAGAAAGATTAATGATGAGAACGAGAAAAAGAAGAATTAGCATAAAGATGGGACCTTTCAAGAAAAATGGCTAAAGGTGACAAGACAATTGCTCCCAGGAGACTTGAGTAAACAGAATAAGTAAAATGACTCATTCCGTTACCAAGAGCAGACTTGGCGAGTATTGCAGAGCCTGCTGATGCAAACTGCAACAACAACAACCATACCCAGTATATCCCAACAACAGCAAAAACTATCGTGATGCAAACTGCAACATGATTACCAAAGTAAAGGGCTTTGCTCTCTGAAGAAATGCCACTGTAGAGTCTAGCAGCATTTTTGTATTCATATTTTCTTCTGTTAAATGAGAAGGTAATGCAACACAATAACACAACACAATACCGAGATGAGTACATGTTCACCATTGGCTTTGCCCTCCTTTATAGCATTGTAACTGCACTTTGTCAAGCCTTGTTGGAATTTCTTTTTACCACAAAAAGCTAGTAACCTTTTAAGAGATCCACGCAAATAAGAATTGCTATTCAATTCCCAACAGAGAGTGTCAAGGCAAAGTTCCATGTCTTAAGTAAGTTCTAAGTGTGTTTGGACATGCATTGTTAGAAAATATGGAGTATGAATATGGAAACCAACAGCAATCACAGCCGAGATGTGACGGATTGTCGCTGTCCTTAAAGCAATTTTGCTCCTACCGAAGAGTAAGGTAGTCTTCAAACAAATGCTTCCTAGGATATAACAGCTATCTTCCTTTCCTTTGCTCTAGGAGAGGAAGATTGAACTTGTTTGTTGAAGGTAATGATAGAGAAGATACAATGGAAAAAGAATGCTGAGAGTTTTCACTTAGTTTTTCAAGAATGAACTGTACATGTTAAGGATACCAATATCTCATATATATAGATCTTGGAGTACGTTAGAAAACCCTTTTGAAACCAGTCTCACCTTCATTTCAACTTCCAAAAGCCGTTGATTACGGTTCACAGGCGAAGAGAGATAATCGTTGGACCAAAAGTTGCAATTCAAAGTGAAAAATTTTGTCCGTTGGCACATCGATCGATCACATCGATCGATCGATTTGATCGATCGAAGTCGGACAAAAACATTCAATTATCATTCTGCCTTACATCGATCGATCACATTGATCAATTGATGTCACATAGATCGATCGATGTGATCGATCTATGTTGGACAGAATGCTTTTAGAGTTGCAACATACCACATCGATCGATCCATGTCCCTTACATTGATCGATCCAAGTCTTCCAGAACATTTAACTTTATTCTAGCATTCATTTGGTTCGATCCAGCCTAGACTTGGATCAATCCAAGTGATCTAATTCAAGATTAAAGTGTTCATTACGTCACTTCAAACTCCCAAACACCTCATATAAGCTTTATATAAGTTTGGAGCATCTAGAAAGAGTACTTTAATGTACTTTTCCCACATGCATTACACTCAAGAATTAAATTGAGGAGAACGACATGCACTACTTGATTACTCAGGTGAGGCAAACGTCTAATATCTGTTTTGTACATTTGTGTGGGATAAAAAAGCCATCGGTGCTAAACTTTTCAAGTATAATTAGTTGTGTGGTCCTTTTATCTTGTTAGCAGAATCTACAATCTATTTTCAATACCGTTCTTTACTAAAGATCTTGTCATATCCTCATGGTTTTAATTATTTCTGTACGTGGTTGTATTGCAAGTATTTTTGGAAACACACACGACAAAGCACCAACACCTCCGTAATGCAACTCTCCTTTCCAAATAATATTACATACATTACGGGAAAAACATGAAACGTTTTGTATATCAGATAAAAAAGTTCTAATAAGCAACATAGCAGAGTGAGACCACGTAGGAGGTTGGAGTTTCGTGCTTACCACCATAAGATTACAGAAATACGTGTACCTTTCGTCAAACATTTTGTGGTGACTTTTTTTTTTTAGCGTTGGGTGTTTTTCTTGAGCGTAATTTTTTGACCCATATACGAACTCAGAATTATTAGAAAATAAAATGGACATTCTGTACAACACAAGAAAGAGCATGGCTCAGCAAAGGATGAGCCGAGGTCATCACATAAAATGGACATTCTGTACAACACAAGAAAGAGCATGGCTCAGCAAAGGATGAGCCGAGGTCATCACAGTGATGAGCCGAACTGATGGGCCGAGGTCATCACAATGATGAGCCAAACTGCCATCACAGTGATGAGCAGAACAGATGAGTCGAACTGAGAGGCCGAGGTCATCACAGTGATGAGCTGAATTACCATCACAGTGATGAGCCAAACTGAGAGGCCGAGGTCATCACGGTGATGAGCCAAATTGCCATCACAGTGATGAGCCGAACTGAGAGGCCGAGGTCATCACAGTGATGAGCCAAAGTGCCATCACAGTGATGAGCCAAACTAAGAGGCCGAGGTCATCACAGTGATGAGACAAACTGAGAGGCCGAGGTCATCACAGTGATGAGCCAAAATGCCATCACAGTGATGAGCCGAACTGAGAGGCCGAGGTCATCATAGTGATGAGCCGAAGTGCCATCACAGTGATAAGCAGAACTGATGAGCTCAACACAGAGATGAGCTCAACACAGAGAGGATCTCAACACAGGGATGAGCTCAACATAGGGACCAAGGCGAGTCCAAGACTCTATCCTTAAGACGAATTGCTCGGGTATACTGTGCCCAACCGAAAAATTGCAAACGTCTCCCAGGATACAACGGCTAACAGTTCGTATGATTGGCACTACTACGCAAGAACTCCACGAACTAGACAAATGTTCTGACTTCTCGGATTGAGGAAATGCTCGTAGTTTATGCAGCAGTGTATGCAATATGCAGCAGTAGTTTATGCAGAATGCTCGTAAACAGTAGGAGAAGAGAAGGAAAATTTCAGGTATGCTCACTATGTCTTTGATTAAATTTCAGGTATGTCACTACTTTAGTGAAGGTTTTAGACGATGCCCGACGTGATTGCTTCAGCCCATATAGGGACTATTTTAACTTGTAGACTTTATCTTTGTTGTTTCGTTATTGAATCTTGGTGGTGTACTTAATGGTGTCCTTCAAAGGGCTTTCCTCTATTTTAGTCGGAGGTGATTGTTCAGGTATATCAGATCGGTTGTCACATCCCAGATCTTCCTGATCATTGCAGATGATAGAAGGATTGATTCTGGATTGTGAGTTGGTTTTACCGACCTGAGGCTCCCAGTAGCCGAGCTGTAGTGTGCAGCTCGGCTGAGCAGTTGAGCTCGGCAGATTTGGTAATTTTGAATAGACTCCTACTCGTTGTGCCTTAATTCTTCTATTTCTTTATGGATATGTAAAATGTATGTTTTTCATCAAATGTACTATCTAGTGTTACAAACATTTGTTTATTAGCCGGACGTTAACCCTTGTATCTTTTTTGTGAGTTAGAGTATCCCAAGAAAATGCACTTGACAGATGTAGGATCTAATTTACTCATAAGGCAGAGCTGAATGGGTACATAAGCTACACATCCAAAAAATTTTAGTGGTAGTTCTGAAAGTAGCTTGAAGTGTGGGAAGTTTCTCAGGAGTATTTCTCTAGGAGTTTTGAAAGATAAGATCTTGGACGGCATCTGATTTATTAGGTATATGGCAGTCAGCAGAGCTTCACTCCAGTATTGTTTAGGTATGCTCAAGACAAACATAATGGCTTGTGTGACTTCAAGGAGGTGTCTGTTTTTTCTTTCTGCTACACCATTTTGTTGAGAGGTATAAGTACATGGATTTTGGTATACTCTAACACATTATCTATTCGTAACGTTTCAATGGTGTAGCCGAACTGGTTTTTAATAAGGCAAGGTATGTCATAAAAGTTTGTCCAACTTCACTTTTACTTTTTAACAGATAGACTAAGTTACTCTAGTATGATCATTTACAAAGGTTATGAACCATTTTGCACCATTGATATTAGCTACTCTCGACGAACCCCAGAGGTCAGAATGAACAAGGTTAAATAGTGTAGAAGACTTGTATGTTTTAGTTGGGAAACTTTGTTTTGTATGTTTAGCTAATTGACAAGTTTCACATGTGATATTTGTAAGATCAGTTGAGCAAAATAATGTCGGCATTAATCGTTTAAGATATACAAAATTGTGATAACCCAGTCTATTATGTCAAAGCAAAATGTCCAATATACAAGAAGTTCTAGGATGCATGGTATTCTGGCCCCTTGGAAGCTCAGCTGTGCTAATTAGGGCTCTGTTGTCCGACTCTAGTAGGTACAAACCAGCTATGTTCTTAGCATTGCTAATCATCCCCTTCTTTTTGTTTTCCTATAAACGACATTATGTGGGTGAGAAGCACGCTATGCAATCATCATCTTTAGCAAGTTTTCCTGCTGACAAAAGATTAAAACTTAAATTGGGAACGTGCAAGGCCTCTTTTAGGATTATTTTATCTTTGATCACAGTTGAGACTGTACCTATAACTTCTAATGAAGTTCTATTCGCAATTTTTACTTTCTTTGGTGTTGTAAAGAGAGTATATGAGTTCAAAAGGTTACCATTGTTTGTCATATGGTCAGTTGCCCCGGAGTCAATAATTCATAAACTGCTGGAGCTCAGCTGGACGTAGCCTGCAATGGTAGCTTGGAGTGAATCATATCTGTCACTCTATCCGCACAACGGATTGATCAAAGAAATAATCTGGTCCTTTTTAGGGACCTTAGTCTGACCTGCACAACAACGAGGTGTACTATTGACCTGATGTGCAACACTTTGTCCAACAGCAAATGGTTTTGGTTGAGGCCTCCAGGGAACATTGATGGACTTTAGAGGTGGTTTTTCTTCTTGAACCAGCTTTTCCTGCAACTTCCAGCAGTCATCTACAGTAGGATCTTCTTTCTTGCAGTATTTGTACATTTTACCTTCAGTAGAGGTAAAATGTCGTTTAACAGCCAGCACAGATGCTTCTTATGGTTCTTCGGTGTGTAGAGCTGAGGACTCCAAATTTGAAGTACCTCCCATCATAACTTTTTTCTGGCTTTCTTCGTGTTTGATTTCTATGAAGGCAGCCTTCAAGGTCGGCGGTAGTTTTGTACTAAAAATCTGACTTCGGACACTGTCGAATTTTGGGTTAAGTCCAGTTAGGAAGCAAAAAACTTGGTTCCTTTCTGTTATTTTTATATTATCCAGCATCATTGTTGCATGACCACTGATGCATTTCGAAATAATCAATATGCTGCCACACTTTTGTCCATAGTGTATAGAATTTGTGAACAACCAAATTTGCTTGTTTAAACTCATGAAGATGTGCTTCAGTCTCATATAAATTTTAAGATGTTATCTTGTTTGGAATACATCTCTTTGACTGCAGCCTATATTTCTGATGCAGTGTTGTACATCATGAAATCGTCAAAGATGTCATGTTGCATAGAACTCACCAACCAAGACATAATCATGTTGTTTTTCGACTTCTACAGCCAGACGTTTGCATTAAATCTATATGGAACAAAGACTGTCCCATATAGGTATTCCTCCTTTCCCTTGCCTGTTATGAACATCTCTACCCCTGAGACCATGAAAGGTAGTTATCTCCGTTGAGCTCCGTAAATTCAACTGCTGAAGGGAGTAGTCATTTTGAATGGATTTTAAAATTTACAGAAAATGGAGTAGGTAGTATGCAATAGTAGAGAATCATATTAACTCTGATATCGTGTCGAGATTGAAAGAATTTGCATTCATTCAAGTTAAGTTTTGGATTTACATGGTTGCTTCCCTTATATGGGGGTGATTTTACTTCTAACAGCTTTATTTTTCCACTTGGGCAGTGGTTACTGCACAGCTACAGTAATTTCTAACGTCTAAGACAACGGCTAATTACTTGGTCTGCTCGGCATTATGCAAAGTAAAAAAATTCTAAGTTACAATATTTACAAAGTATGGTAGTTCAGCCTTAGTGTTGCTTCCTGACTTGTGCTTCACCTCATCATCTCGGTTAAACACCTTTTCACTTCAGGTTCTTTGTTGTCTTCAGCTCAGTTTGGCTGATAGACATTGTTCACTTAGTTTTATTCTCCAGCACGGTTGTTATTTAGACCAGATCGGCGTACTTTGGTTAAACTCGCTACACCTCGTCTAGACTTGTTTCCATAAAAGGACCCTATCATGTCCCCAGAAGAATCGAATTATTTTTTGATACATGATATAATACAGGTTGGTGTATGGTGGAGATTGTTGGTATACGAGTGCACGAATTTCTCAGTTATACAAGGTACACAATATAGGCTAATTAAACAGAATAAGCAAACAACCCACTATAAATGAAAAATAGAAGTAACATGTGCAATAATTGAGTAATTTCCCATAGTGCTTTTTATCAAAGAAATGGAAATTCCTGCACTATTCTTACTATTATCCTTAAGTTGCAAGTTTTTCTAATTCTAACAACTTTAAGCCTAAACAAGACGTCTGAACAATGCACGCAGCGAAATATTGAACGTGCTCATGCTTTCCTGTTTTGTTTTTGGTCATTATTATTATTTTTTTTGGTAAACCTCCCAAAGGTTTCCAACCTCCCAAAGGTTTTCTTTTCTCCTGACAAAGAAAAGATTTCTGGAGCAAGGGGAATTAACTTTAGTAGCTTATAACCAATCTTGAATCCTCAAGAGTCTATCCCACGATTTATCCTATTGAAGGAAGTCAATACTATTATTGTATAATGCCGTTTTTATTTTCGATTCGAAAGAAAATTTTAAAAAAATAATTTTGTTGGGTGATGAGCCACAAAATAGTCCTCTGTTAGTCAAACAGTTTTATTTTTCCACTTGGGCAGTGGTTACTGCACAGCTACAGTAATTTCTAACGTCTAAGACAACAGCTAATTACCTGGTCTGCTCGGCATTATGCAAAGTAAAAAAAACTCTAAGTTACAATATTTACAAAGTATGGTAGTTCAGCCTTAGTGCTGCTTCCTGACTTGTGCTTCACTTCATCATCTCGGTTCAACATCTTTTCACTTCAGGTTCTTTGTTGTCTTCAGCTCAGTTCGGCTGACTTACATTGTTCACTTAGTTTTATTCTCCAGCACGGTCGTTATTTATACCAGGTCTGCGTACTTTGGTTAAACTCGCTATACCTCGTCTAGACTTGTTTCCATAAAAGGACCCTATCACGTCCCCAAAAGAATCGAATTATTTTTTGATACATGATATAATACAGGTTGGTGTACGGTGGAGATTGTTGGTATACGAGTGCACGAATTTCTCAGTTATACAAGGTACACAATATAGGCTAATTAAACAGAATAAGCAAACAACCCACTATAAATGAAAAATAGAAGTAACATGTGCAATAATAGAGTAATTTCCCATAGTGCTTTTTATCAAAGAAATGGAAATTCCTGCACTATTCTTACTATTATCCTTAAGTTGCAAGTTTTTCTAATTCTAACAACTTTAAGCCTAAACAAGACGTCTGAACAATGCACGCAGCGAAATATTGAACGTGCTCATGCTTTCCTGTTTTGTTTTTGGTCATTATTATTATTTTTTTTGGTAAACCTCCCAAAGGTTTCCAACCTCCCAAAGGTTTCCTTTTCTCCTGACAAAGAAAAGATTTCTGGAGCAAGGGGAATTAACTTTAGTAGCTTATAACCAATCTTGAATCCTCAAGAGTCTATCCCACGATTTATCCTTTTGAAGGAAGTCAATACTATTATTGTATAATGCCGTTTTTATTTTCGATTCGAAAGAAAATTTTAAAAAAATAATTTTGTTGGATGACGAGCCACAAAATAGTCATCTGTTAGTCAACAACAGTCAACGGTAAATTCGGGGTATGAGGTGTTAACCCCTGCAGCTCGGCTACTACTGCTCGGCTATGTTATACCTCGGCCGTAGTCAAAGGCCGCTAGCCTCGGTAGCCTCAACGTATCTCGGCCATGACACGTTTCAGCCATAATGCATCTCGGCCTCAACCCATTTTCGGCCGGTGCTTCCAGACTACGTTCAAGGTGTCAAACATCGACTGGGCTGAAGCAATACCATTATGACAAGCCGGTCTACACTCCATAGAGTCGGCCGCTGACACCACATTGGCTAGGCCACCTAGGGCACTTTAGCCATTAATAATTCTAAGGAATCAAGTTCAGTTCTGCCTCTTGGAGTTTACCCTAGGTAATCCTACCAGGTAAAACTCCTCTCCAAGTGTCTGTAGCAAGCTTGCCCAACCAAGCACAACGCCACATGGCAAGCATGCAGAAGCAAGAGTCATCTCTATTGCCTCCTTGCGTGTCTCGTTCTCTGCATCCAGCGCATGCATTGGCTTAGACATCAATATAAAAAGCAGAAAACAAGAAAGAGAAAGCGAAGGGAAAAACCCAGAGAATGACCATCAGTGAATCATCTTCCTCACAGTGAAATAACAAGGTTTATTAGAAAAACTCCATAAATTCCCTGATCCTGTATTTACATTCCCTATATAAATGGCACTAACTGACTTGAGCGTCGGAGGGTTTTACCTGGGGCCTTGAGGTGCATACGAATTCTTAGAGCGGATTGGAAATGCTTATTCGTAGGACTGTGCATATATTGTGACACAAAACTAACTACATAACAAATATCTGACCTAGTATATGATAGATATGTTAACTTTCCAGCTGGTATTTGATAGCTAAGCTTATTGGTTAGGGTAGTATCACGTTAATCTCTTGGCTTATGTCCAGGTTCTATTGGGGTGCGTGTTAGTCTGCATCCGAGCAGACCAGTTTCTTTTAGGAGGTTGAGTATGTACTTACTTTATGAAATAAACATTCTCTCTTTGTTCCCAGCAATCTCCATTGCGAAGAAGTATCTCAGCTTACCTAGATCTTTTATTTCAAATTGCTTAGATAGATGTGTTTTAATGTTATTTATGCCATGGTCATTATTCCCAGTTATTATAATGTCATCTACATATGTTATTAGTATAGTCAGCTCCCCCTCAGATGAAACTTTGGCAAACAGTGTATGCTCACTATGTCTTTGATTAAATTTCAGGTATGTCACTACTTTACTGAAGGTTTTAGACCATGCCCGGGGTGATTGCTTCAGCCCATATAGGGACTATTTTAACTTGTAGACTTTATCTTTATTGTTTCATTATTGAATCTTGGTGGTGTACTTAATGGTGTCTTTCAAAGGGCTTTCCTCTATTTTAGTCGGAGGTGATTGTTCCGGTATATGTCGAAGTTGGAGCAATTTGATGGCAAATTCTACAAGAGGTGGGTGGCCAAGGTGCTGTTCTTCCTCAAAATGTTGTTAGTTTCATATGTACTCAAGATGGACAAACCCGATGATGAAATTGAAGCATGAAAGTATGATGCAGACAACACTACTTGCAGAGGCCACATACTACATTTTCTGTCCAATTCTCTATTTGACATTTATGTCATATTCACGTCTACAAAAAAGATTTGGTCAGCACTGGAGAACAAATATGGTGCTGAAGATGTGGGAAAACACAAGTAGGTGGTCAGTGAGTTCTTGAAGTTCCAGATGGTTGATCATTCTCCAATAAATGATCAAATCCATCAATTCCAACAACTGGTGGATAATCTAGAACATGAAAGTATCAAGATCAATGAGACATTCCAGGCGGCTGCGCTGTTGGAGAAACTCCCTCCTTCTTGGAGCAAATACAAGAAGAGGAGAAAGCACGACGATGCAAAGTTGTCTCTAGATGCCGTAATCAAACATATACACATCGAAGAGAACAACCGGTTGGAAGATGAGTCTCACCGTGAAGAGGGAGTCAAAGCCAACGTTGTGGAGCATGCTGCGAAGAAGCCCAAGTTTCACAACAACAATGGCGGCTACAACAGTGCAGGCAAAGGTAAGAAAGTTGCTGTGCAGGGCCAGAACAAGATGAAAGGAGTGTATTGGGTGTGCGGCAAACCGGGACACCGAGCCTTCAACTGCAGGAAACGGAAGGGCCAACCGAGCAACCAGACGAACCTTGTGGAGGCCAAAGGAGCAGTGGACGACGTCATCGCAGCGGTCGTCTTAACGGAGGTAAACTTTGTTGGTGGCACTACGGAATAGGTGGTAGACACGGGTGCTACCAGGCATATTGCTTCCAGTAAAGACCTATTTTCCGAATATAATGAAATAGGCAGTGATGAACAAGTTTTCTTAGGAGATGCACATAGTACCCAAGTCCTCGAAAAGGGTAAGGTGCTTCTCAAGTTAACCTCTAGAAAGAGACTGGAGCTTAGCAATATGTTGCATGTTCCTGCTATGCGTAGGAACTTGATCTCCGGAGTGCTGCTGAACAAGGCCAACATTAAACTTTTTTTCGAGTCTGATAAACTTGTTTTGTCTAGAAGTGGAGAGTTTATCGGTAAAGGTTTTTGTAATGGAGGTCTACTTGTACTCGATGCTATTTGCTGCAGTATTAAAGATGCATCTACTTCTGTTTATTTCACTGAGTCTCTTGATATATAGCATGCTAGATTAGGACATGCAAATATAGGAGTGATAAAGAAACTCAAGAACATGAATGTGATTTCTTATGATGATGATAACTTCAACAAATGTGAACATTGCGTTGAAGCAAAACATCATAAGAGACCTTTTAAGAAAGTTGATAGAGTTTCACAAAAACTTGGCTTGATTCATAGTGACTTATGTGATTTTAAGAGTCACATGAGTAAAGGTGGTAAAAGGTATTATATTACCTTTATCGAAGATTACTCTAGATATACAAAAGTATATTTGTTGAGTCACAAAGATGAGGCCGAGTCTAAGTTCATAAGTTATAAGAATGAGGTTGAAAACCAACTAGACTTGAAGGCTTAGAACTGATAGAGGTGGTGAATATTGTACAGACTCTTTACAAAAGTTTTGTGAAGAGAATGGCATTATTCATGAAGTTACACCTCCATATTCACCTCAGTTCAACAGAGTAGCCGAAAAAAAGAATAGAACATTGAAAAATATGATGAATGTTATGTTGGTTAGATCAGGATTGCTGGACAACTTGTGGGGGGAGGCAATCTTGACTGCTTGTCATATTTTGAATAGGATACCTCATAAGAAGTTAGATAAGACTCCTTATGAGTTATGGAAAGGCTATGCTCTCAACTTAAATTACTTGAAAGTGTGGGGTGTCTAGCCAAAGTTGGCATTCCTGATTTTAAGAAAAGTAAAATCGGGTCTAAGACAAGAGATTGTTTATTCATCGATTATGCTCAAAATAGTGCAGCATATAGATTCAATGCTATAGATAATCGTTCTATATTGGAATCTAAAGATTCTGAATTCTTTGAGTATATATTTCCCATGAATAGACAATCCGTTGGTCTTTTCAAACTTGAGATAGGCGAGTCTAGTAAATCCTTAGTTGAACAAGAGGTTGACGAACCTAGAAGAAGTAAGAGACAAAGAACAGAGAAGTCATTTGGAAGTGACTTTATTACAGCTTTCATTTTATAGGATGATCCCAAAACTTACGGAGAAGCGATTAGATCAGTAGATTCTAAGTTTTGGAAGGAAGCCATAGATAGTGAGCTTGAGTCTATACTAAGTAACAACACTTGGGAGTTGATAGATTTGCCTAGAGGGAACAAACCTATCAGTTGTAAGTAGGTCTTTAGGAAGAAACTAAAGGCGGATGGAACGATTGATAAGTTTAAGGTTAGGCTTGTCGCGAAAGGGTTTACTCAACAAGAAGGTATAGACTTCTTTGTCACCTACTCACCAGTTGCTAGAATCACAACTATTAGAGTCTTAGTAGCTCTTGCCTCCATTCACACGCTTGTTATTCACCAAATGGATGTGAAAACAGCATTTTTAAATGGAGACTTAGAAGATGAGATTTACATGAAGCAACCGGAGGATATGATAGTTAAAGGTCAATAACACAAAGTGTATAGGCTTAAGAAATCCTTTTATGGTCTTAAGCAAGCACCTAAACAATGGCACGAGAAGTTTGATAACACATTAGTATCTAATGGTTATATAGTAAATGAAAGTGACCGTTGTGTGTATAGTAAGTTCTATGAGTGTGATGGTGTCATTATCTGCATGTATGTTGATGATATGTTAATATTTGGAACCAACATAGATGTAGCTAATGATACAAAATCATTGTTGTCTTCTTTGTTTGATATGAAAGACATGGGGATGGCTGACTTAATACTTGGTCTTAAGTTAGTAGAGAAATGTGGGGGTTACTTAATTTCTCAAGAACATTATGTGGAGAAAATGTTGAGAAAGTTTAATCACTACGATGTAAAACCAGTAAGTACCCTTATGACTCGCATGTTACTTTGACTAAAAACAAATTCGAGAGTGTGTCATAATGTGAATATGCTAGAATAATTTGTAGTGTAATGTATTTGATGAATTGCACTAGGACTGACATTGCATATTATGTGAATAGGCTTGCACGATACACTCATAACCTGAATGAGAGTCATTGGTGTGCATTAAGACGTTTATTGAAGTATCTTAGAGGAACAATGAATTTAGGACTCATGTTTACGGGGTCACTTGCTGTTTTAGAAGGCTATTGTGATGCTAATTGGGTGACTGATAATGATGAAATAAACTCCACTAGTGGATATGTTTTCACTTTGGGTGGTGGAGCTATTTGTTGGAAGTCATGAAAACAAACTTGTAGTGCTAAATCTACAATGGAGTCTGTATTTATTGCCTTAGAACTTGCTAGTACAAAAGCCGAGTGGTTAAGGAATTTACTTGTTGATATTCCTTTATGGTCTAAACCTATGCCTTCTGTATCTATTCATTGTGATTCTCAGGCTGCTATCGCACGTGCAAAGAACAAAATATACAATGAGAAAAGCCGGCACATACGTTTGAGGCACAACATTGTGCGTGAATTGATTAGTTCAGGGGTGGTAAACTTGGAGTTTGTAAGAATCAAGTTTAACCTTGCAGACCCCTTAACTAAAGGACTAAACAAGAAGTTAGTCTATGAAACATCGAGGGGGATGGGACTTATTCCATCTGTAGAGAATTCTTCATGACAGGAACCCAACCCACTATTAGTAGAGATCCTACAAACGGGGTCCAATGTTGTAAGAACAAGTCATGAAAGAATTCTATGTTACACTATCTAAGTGTCCCTCCCTATGGTAGTGTTGTTGATAGTGCTCACTGTAATGACTTAAGGGTGAGATTTTAAGAATCTCTTAATGAAAATTTTATACCCATAATGTTTGGTGGTGTGAACAGTGCACACTTGATGAATTTCACCTATATAAACTTAGAAGTGGTGCCGCTTCCTGTGAGAGCCTGGAAAACTCTCTAGAGAGCTTATGAATCCTGAGATAGGTGCATGGCCGATATCGCACCAAACCGAGAACTTGAAGAAGTAGATAATGATATGTCTTCTTGTTGTTCATATAAACAATAGTGGAGTAAGATTCAAGACGAAGTTCATCTTACTTCCGTTTATATAACTCAAGTTGTACTACCAGTGATTCAAGACCACAAGTCATCGTATCCGTTATGTGTCATTATCTTTGATTGATAATGGAGAGGTTAGTTGTTTAACGTTCTGAAGTTGTTTCATATATAGTTTGGATCATGTGGGGGATTGTTGGAAAAGTACATCAAAGTACCTTACCGTGTGCTCCAAACTTATATAGAATTTATATCAGGTTGTTTGGGAGATTGATGTAAAGTGTTGCAATGCTGGAAACTTTCAGTCGGACGTGGATCTCTCACGTCGATCGATCGACGTATCGATCGACGTCAGAGATCCATGTTGATCTAAGGTTGACTGAGGCTGTCTGTCCGACGTCGATCGATCACATCGATCGATTGACGTGACGTCGATCGATCCACGTGAGAGATCGACGTGCCAACGGACAGAACTTTTCATTTTGTGTTGCATCTTTGATCCAAGGATCATCTCCCTTCACCTATAAACGGTAATCAACTGGTATAACTGATAGAAAAACTGCTGAAATTAGTTTAAAACATGGTTTTTAACACAATCCAAGGTCTATATATATGAGATCTTGCTATCTTCAAAATATACAACACTCTTGCAAAACTTAGAGAATTTCAGCGATCTTTTCTGTCTCTCGCCATTATCTTTCTCTTCAATATCAAGTTCGTTCTTCTTCTCCTAAAGCAAAGGAAAAGAAGACAGCCGCTATATCTTGTTAAGAATTAGTCTCGTTGTCTACCTTGCTCATTTGGTAGATGCTAAATTGCTTTAAGGGCAAAGTCATCTTGAGACTTGTCTCGGCTTTTGTTTGATCACTTCCTTGCTTGTGTGCTTCACTTCCCTGACAAAGTTCATACCCCATCTTAGCTAGACTTGTTATTTTAACGTAATTACATTGATTTACAGCAAAGAAGCATACATCCGTCATTCATATCTACAGGTAAGTTTTCAAAAAAAAAAAAAAATGCACTACCTAGACAACTCCGACACACAACCAATTCCGTTTTTGTCTAATCAGCAAGTCTTGTTTAGCTGACATTTCCATTTTTGTTCTTCTAGTGTCAAGAGACTCAAGACAGCTTGTTTTCATTAAATGACTTCAACAAGCTCGTCACCCCTATCAGACACACTGCCAAGATTTGGTTCTATGGATTTACATAGTAAATCCGTTACCCGAAGATCACTTAAGAGAACACAAAAGCAAAGTAAATAAATGCAGAAGTGTACCTTGCTCCATTGATAATACTGAGTTAGTTCTGACACGCGTGGCAACTGTGTCTTCCAATGGATAGCACAAACACACCAGTTGTTGAATCCACTAATGAAATATTTACAACTATCACTACTATTCCGAAGAAGAGAATAGATAGTGTGTTTTCCTCTCGAAAGTGTTATATATATATATATATACACGTTCTGTGTGCACTTTGCAAATATGCAAAGCAATAGAAAACTTTTGCAAACTTAATCAAGTGATATAATCAATTTTTATACATATTATTTATACACTCTACCATTTATATCGAGCAATATTTGGCTAAAAACGATGCTAAAAATTGATAATAATAATCAAATTGAAGAATAGAAGCGTTCATGTGATTAAATAGAAAATATTAATTTTGTTAGCTAAATTAACTTTATTTTCTGAGCTTAACCGAGTTACCACTTAAATGATGTTAAAGTTTATGTAATTTAGCTAAATTTAATATTTATTTATTTTTGGACACTACACATTTCTTTTAACATTGCAGGAAAAAGTAGAAAAAAGGGGGAGGCAGTAGCCTTTCCGTTAGAATTTCCACAAGCACGCACGGTTATCGAGGCAAGATAAGATAAACTTCAGCTGATTGGCATCAAATCCTATCACATATGTTGGTTGAGATTGACTGCAGTTGAGAAGAAAAAGGAGTCACTCTATGCATTTGTTGCGATAAATATTGCACCAGAGAGCATGAGGCAAGATCCAAGCCTGGGGATTTTTTCCCACAAGCAACAACACGCTTTCCAAGGCATCTTTGCCGGCCATACTATCATTTCTATCACTATCCATCACTTTAAACAAAGAAGAGAAAAATCAAATAAGGAGCGAGCGTCCAAGAGGCAGGAGAGAGAAACTGCAATTTCCTTGGGCATCTGCATCGCGTCAGCATCACCAAGAGTCAGCTCTCTTCCAGTCCAATCGGTGGGCGCCAGCTGTCGCGGTCAAACCAGTCTCAGCTATACACCAGTAGCGCGTCAGAGGTAGTTTGGGCAGGCGTGGTCTCCGAGGCTGCTGTGCAGTGTAATTTTACACGGTTGTTTTTTTTTCTACTGTTCTGTTATGCAATTATATATGAATATGATGGATAGTATGGATTTGATTTGTGGCTAAACTTTTATTTTCTTGACTAGTTTTTGTGAAAGTTGAATTGTTTTGATGTTTTAATGTATTAGTTTTCCCTCTTTGATTTATTTAGTTTACTAGTTTATTATCTCAATCGTTAATTGTTGTTGGTGTGTTTATTGCGTCAATAGATTAGCTACCTATTGATAGAACATATAATTAATTTCGAAGGACCGGGAGGTGAAGATTTTAATTACGACCGTGTCAACAAAGGACCTGTAGTAAAATTGATTTGGGATAGATTCGGCTTCTACGGGTGGATAATTAGAAAATTCTAAGGAAATTAAATGCGACTCGATGGATTAAAATTTGCATAGGGATACGCAGTTTGTCACACCGAGTTAGGTTTCTACGCCAAGGGATTGGGTAAAAATCAAAATAGGGAATTTCTTCCTTAACGGTTCGGAATAGAGACTAGTTAATTATTTTGGGTTAAAGAGTGGATTACACTTTTGAAAATAATTCAACTGGAGCATAAACTAGTCAAGGAAATCTTTAAAGGGAAAAGTTAAGCTTTGATATTTAATTAGTAGCTTGTTTTTGATTTTATTAAATTTTATTAATTAGGTTTAAATTAAGGCGAAAAATAATTTTGGTACTTAAAACTAGTCCTCGTGGGATTGACAACCCTCTTGCCTGCTACTCTATAATTGTATCTAGTGCACTTGCTAGATAGTAGTTAATAAATTACACATCATCAAGCAAAGAAACAAAAGTAGCTTCTGCAAACTTTTCCAAATGAACTTTGCTAATGTAAAGGGACGAAATCAGAAGTTCTCCAAAATCTCTTGATCTTTTTTGTCCCACACCATCTGTTACCTTTTATATAATGAAATGTCAAAGCAACGCAACTGCTGAAACGTTTGCAGTTGTAGTTGCTCAAGCGTTTCTTTAATTTAATGCAACCATCAACGAATATTTGCGTTACATATTTTAATTCCTTAATAAATATGTAATAGAAATGTTTAATATATATAATAAATATCTTAATTAAAACACTTCGAGAAAAATACATGTAGGCTTTTGTCACTCGGGGACCATATGTCCTTAATAATACGGTCTCGACTTTACAAGTCCTACCATCAAAGACTGTAACCGTATGACTGTCTACACATTTAGTGGTCCATTCAGATTACATTGTGTATCCACTAATATACCGAAGTGATCACTTAACGTGTGGATACGTACAAATATTACGTAACATTAGTAACATATAAGATATAACATACATAAGTCCACACATGTTTGATATGTAACTTAAGTCACACGTGTCGTGCACTACACGTATGAGCATGTCAAATCCAACATGTTCACCCACTGGCTCCCTTTGATCACTGTTAGAATCCACAGCGTCTTCGTCACCCGGGTCTCCCAGATCACTCTGTTGACCACCATTAGCATCTGAAGTTTGCTTATCTCGTTTTTCACCCCATATGTACATGTACAATCCGATGATGATACCTAAAGCTCCAAATACTCTGGATGGAAAACATAAAAATTGTTCTTAGGCTTTTAATTGCATTTCAATATTATGAACTTGTTATAAAAAAATCCAAAATATACAGGATAATATATTGCATATTACATTATTCGTCAGGTGAAATTACCTTCCGTAGTTAAACTTCTCGGCCAAGACG
>AP025042.1:1141166-1174544 GCA_036186865.1 Eustoma russellianum | reverse complement strand
TGCCACTCTGTCTGCTCAGCGGATTGATCAAAGAAATAATCTGGTCCTTTGTAGGGACCTTAGTCTGACTTGCACCAACACGAGGTGTACTACTGACCTGATGTGCAACACTTTGTCCAACAGCAAATGGTTTTGGTTGAGGCCTCCAGGGTACATTGATGGACTTTAGAGGTGGTTTTTCTTCTTGAACCAGCTTTGCCTTTAACTTCGAGCAGTCATCTACAGTAGGATCTTCTTTCTTGCAGTATTTGTACATTTTACCTCCAGTAGAGGTAAAGTGTCGTTTAACAGCCAGCACAGATGCTTCTTATGGTTCTTCGGTGTGTAGTGCTGAGGACTCCAAATTTGAAGTACCTCCCATCATAAATTTTTTTCGGCTTTCTTCGTGTTTGATTTCTACGAAGCAACCTTCAAGGTCGGCAGTAGTTTTGTACTAAAAATCTGACTTTAGACACTGTCGAATTTTGGGTTCATTCTAGTTAGAAAGCAAAAAACTTGGTTCCTTTCTGTTATTTTTATATTATCCAGCATCATTGACGCATGACCACTGATGCATTTCGAAAGAATCAATATGTTGCCACACTTTTGTCAGTAGTGTACAGAATTTGTGAACAGCCAGATTGCCTTGTTTAAACTCATGAAGATGTGCTTCAGTCTCTTATAGTTCTGAGATGTTATCCTGTTTGGAATACATCTCTTTGACTGCAACCTATATTTCTGATGCAGTATTGTACATCATGAAATCGTCAAAGATGTCATGTTGCATAGAACACACCAACCATGACATAAACATGTTGTTTTTCGACTTCTACAACCAGACGTTTGCATTAAATTTAGATGGAACAGAGACTGTCCCATATAGGTATTCCTCCTTGCCCTTGCCTGTTATGAACATCTCTACCCCTGAGACCACGAAAGGTAGTTATCTCCGTTGAGCTCCGTAAATTCAACTGCTGAAGGGAGTAGTCATTTTGAATGAATTTTAAAATTTACAGAAAACGGAGTAGGTAGTATGCAGTAATAGAAAATCATATTAACTCTGATATCATGTCGAGATTGAAAGATTTGCATTCATTCAAGTTAAGTTTTAGATTTACATGGTTGCTTCCCTTATATGGGGTGATTCTACTTCTAACAGCTTTATTTTTCCACTTGGGCAGTGGTTACTGCGAAGCTACAGTAATTTCTAACGTCTAAGACAACGGCTAATTACCTGGTCTGCTCGGCATTATGCAAAGTAAAGAAATTTCTAAGTTACAATATTTACAAAGTATGGTAGTTCAGCCTTAGTGCTGCTTCCTGACTTGTGATTCACCTCATCGCCTCAATTCAACACATTTTCACTTCAGCTTCTTTTTTGTCTTCAGCTCAGTTCGGCTGACTTACATTGTTCACTTAGTTTTATTCTCCAGCACAGTCGTTATTTAGACCAGGTCTGCGTACTTTGGTTAAACTCGCTACACCTCGTCTAGACTTGTTTCCATAAAAGGACCCTATCACGTCCCCAAAAGAATCGAATTATTTTTTTATACATGATATAATACAGGTTAGTGGACGGTGGAGATTGTTTGTATACGAGTGCACGAATTGCCCAGTTATACAAGGTACACAATATAGGCTAATTAAACAGAATAAGCAAACAACCCACTATAAATGAAAAATAGAAGTAACATGTGCAATAATAGAGTAATTTCTTTCCCATAGTGCTTTTTATCAAAGAAATGGAAATTCCTGCACTATTCCTACTATTATCCTGAAGTTGCAAGTTTTTCTAATTCTAACAACTTTAAGCCTAAATAAGACGTCTGAACAATGCACGCAGCGAAATATTGAATGTGCCCATGCTTTCCTGTTTTGTTTTTGTTTTGTTTTTTAGTCAGGCCATAACTACAAGTCACTTTCCTTTCTCTACTTGGTCATTATTATTATTTTTTTTGGTAAACCACTCAAAGGTTTCCTTTTCTCCTGACAAAGAAAAGATTTGTGGAGCTAGGGTAATTAACTTTAGCAGCTTATAACCAATCTTGAATCCTCAAGAGTCTATCCCACGATTTATCCTATTGAAGGAAGTCAATACTATTATTGTATAATGCCGTTTTTATTTTCGATTCGAAAGAAAATTTTAAAAAAAATAATTTTGTTGGGTGATGAGCCACAAAATAGTCTTCTGTTAGTCAACAACGGTCAACGGCAGATTCGGGGTATGAGGTGTTAACCCCTGCAGCTCGGCTACTGCCGCTCGGCTATGTTATACCTCGGCCGTAGTCAAAGGACGCTAGCCTCGGTATATCTCGGCCTCAACGTATCTCGGCCATGACATGTTTCGGCCATAACGCATCTCGGCCTCAATCCATTTTTGGCCGGTGCTTCCAGACTACGTTCAAGGTGTCAAACATCGACTGGGCTGAAGCAATACCATTATGACAAGCCGGTCTACACTCCATAGAGTCGGCCGGTGACACCACATTGGCTAGGCCACCTCGGGCACTTTGGCCATTAATAATTCTAAGGAATCAAGTTCAGTTCTGCCTCCTGGAGTTTACCCTTGGTAATTTTGGTAATTTTGAATATACTCATACTTGTTGTGCCTTAATTCTTCTATTTCTTTATGCATCTGTAAAATGTATGTTTTTCATCAAATGTACTATCTAGTGTTACAAACATTCGTTTGATACCTGACGGTAACCCTTGTATCTTTTTGTGAGTTAGAGTATCCCAAGAAAATGCACTTGATAGATGTAGGATCTAATTTACTCATAAGGCAGAGCTGAATTGGTACATAAGCTACACATCCAAAAATTTTTAGTGGTAGTTCTGAAAGTAGCTTAGAGTGTGGGAAGTTTCTGAGGAGTATTTCTCTAGGAGCTTTGAAAGATAAGATCTTGGACGGCATCTGATTTATTAGGTATATGGCAGTCAGCAGAGCTTCACTCCAGTATTGTTTAGGTATACTTAAGGCAAACATAATGGCTTGTGTGACTTCAAGGAGGTGTATGTTTTTTCTTTCTGCTACACTATTTTGTTGAGGGGTATAAGTACATGGATTTTGGTATACTCTGACACATTATCTATTCGTAACGTTTCAATGGGGTAGCCGAACTGGTTTTTAATAAGGCAAAGTATGTTATAAAAGTTGTCCAACTTCACTTTTACTTTTTAACAGATAGACCAAGTTACTCTAGTATGATCATTTACAAAAGTTATGAACCATTTTGCACCATTGATATTAGCTACTCTCGACTGACCTCAGATGTTAGAATGAACAAGGTTAAATAGTGTAGAAGACTTGTACGTTTTAGTTGGAAAACTTTGTTTTGTATGTTTAGCTAATTGACAAGTTTCACATATGATATTTGTAAGATCAGTTGAGCAAAATAATGTCGGCATTAATCGTTTAAGATATACAAAATCGTGATAACCCAGTCTATTATGTCAAAGCAAAATGTCCAATATACAAGAAGTTCTAGGATGCATGATATTCTGGCCCCTTGGAAGCTCAGCTGTGCTAATTAGGGCTATGTTGTCTGACTCTAATAGGTACAAACCAGCTATGTTCTTAGCATTGCCAATCATCCCCTTCTTTTTGCTTTCCTATAAACAACAATATGTGGATGAGAAGCACGCTATGCAATCATCATCTTTAGCAAGTTTTCCCACTGACAACAGATTAAAACTTAAGCTGGGAACATGCAAGACCTCTTTTAGGATTATTTTATCTTTGATCACAGTTGAGACTGTACCTATAACTTCTAATGAAGTTCTATTCGCAATTTTACTTTCTTTGGTATTGTAAAGAGTGTATATGAGTTCAGAAGATTACCATTGTTTGTCATGTGGTCAGTTGTCCCGGAGTCAATAATTCATAAACTGTTGGAGCTCAGTTGGATGTAGCCTGCAATGGTAGCTTGGTGTGAATCATATCTGCCACTCTGTCTGCTCAACGGATTGATCAAAGAAATAATCTGGTCCTTTGTAGGGACCTTAGTCTGACCTGCACCAACACGAGGTGTACTACTGACCTGATGTGCAACACTTTGTCCAACAGCAAATGGTTTTGGTTGAGGCCTCGAGGGTACATTGATGGACTTTAGAGGTGGTTTTTCTTCTTGAACCAGCTTTGCCTTTAACTTCGAGCAGTCATCTACAGTAGGATCTTCTTTCTTGCAGTATTTGTACATTTTACCTCCAGTAGAGGTAAAGTGTCGTTTAACAGCCAGCACAGATGCTTCTTATGGTTCTTCGGTGTGTAGTGCTGAGGACTCCAAATTTGAAGTACCTCCCATCATAAATTTTTTTCGGCTTTCTTCGTGTTTGATTTCTACGAAGCAACCTTCAAGGTCGGCAGTAGTTTTGTACTAAAAATCTGACTTTAGACACTGTCGAATTTTGGGTTCATTCTAGTTAGAAAGCAAAAAACTTGGTTCCTTTCTGTTATTTTTATATTATCCAGCATCATTGACGCATGACCACTGATGCATTTCGAAAGAATCAATATGTTGCCACACTTTTGTCAGTAGTGTACAGAATTTGTGAACAGCCAGATTGCCTTGTTTAAACTCATGAAGATGTGCTTCAGTCTCTTATAGTTCTGAGATGTTATCCTGTTTGGAATACATCTCTTTGACTGCAGCCTATATTTCTGATGCAGTATTGTACATCATGAAATCGTCAAAGATGTCATGTTGCATAGAACACACCAACCATGACATAATCATGTTGTTTTTCGACTTCTACAACCAGACTTTTGCATTAAATTTAGATGGAACAGAGACTGTCCCATGTAGGTATTCCTCCTTGCCCTTGCCTGTTATGAACATCTCTACCCCTGAGACCACGAAAGGTAGTTATCTCCGTTGAGCTCCGTAAATTCAACTGCTGAAGGGAGTAGTCATTTTGAATGAATTTTAAAATTTACAGAAAACGGAGTAGGTAGTATGCAGTAATAGGGAATCATATTAACTCTGATATCATGTCGAGATTGAAAGATTTGCATTCATTCAAGTTAAGTTTTAGATTTACATGGTTGCTTCCCTTATATGCGTAGATTCTACTTCTAACAGCTTTATTTTTCCACTTGGGCAGTGGTTACTACGAAGCTACAGTAATTTCTAACGTCTAAGACAACGGCTAATTACCTGGTCTGCTCGGCATTATGCAAAGTAAAGAAATTTCTAAGTTACAATATTTACAAAGTATGGTAGTTCAGCCTTAGTGCTGCTTCGTGACTTGTGATTCATCTCAACACCTCAATTCAACACATTTTCACTTCAGCTTCTTTTTTGTCTTCAGCTCAGTTCGGCTGACTTACATTGTTCACTTAGTTTTATTCTCCAGCACGGTCGTTATTTAGACCAGGTCTGCGTACTTTGGTTAAACTCGCTACACCTCGTCTAGACTTGTTTCCATAAAAGGACCCTATCACGTCCCCAAAAGAATCGAATTATTTTTTTATACATGATATAATACAGGTTAGTGGACGGTGGAGATTGTTTGTATACGAGTGCACGAATTGCCCAGTTATACAAGGTACACAATATAGGCTAATTAAACAGAATAAGCAAACAACCCACTATAAATGAAAAATAGAAGTAACATGTGAAATAATAGAGTAATTTCTTTCCCATAGTGCTTTTTATCAAAGAAATGGAAATTCCTGCACTATTCTTACTATTATCCTGAAGTTGCAAGTTTTTCTAATTCTAACAACTTTAAGCCTAAATAAGACGTCTGAACAATGCACGCAGCGAAATATTGAATGTGCCCATGCTTTCCTGTTTTGTTTTTGTTTTGTTTTTTAGTCAGGCCATAACTACAAGTCACTTTCCTTTCTCTACTTGGTCATTATTATTATTTTTTTGGTAAACCACCCAAAGGTTTCCTTTTCTCCTGACAAAGAAAAGATTTGTGGAGCTAGGGTAATTAACTTTAGCAGCTTATAACCAATCTTGAATCCTCAAGAGTCTATCCCACGATTTATCCTATTGAAGGAAGTCAATACTATTATTGTATAATGCCGTTTTTATTTTCGATTCGAAAGAAAATTTTAAAAAAAAATAATTTTGTTGGGTGATGAGCCACAAAATAGTCTTCTGTTAGTCAACAATGGTCAACGGCAGATTCGGGGTATGAGGTGTTAACCCCTGCAGCTCGGCTACTGCCGCTCG
This sequence comes from Eustoma russellianum, assembly GCA_036186865.1. NCBI lineage: Eukaryota > Viridiplantae > Streptophyta > Magnoliopsida > Gentianales > Gentianaceae > Eustoma > Eustoma russellianum. The sequence continues at coordinate 1,168,380 of AP025042.1, read as the reverse complement.
GCTATGTTATACCTCGGCCGTAGTCAAATGACGCTAGCCTCGGTATATCTCGGCCTCAACGTATCTCGGCCATGACATGTTTTGGCCATAACGCATCTCGGCCTCAATCCATTTTTGGCCGGTGCTTCCAGACTACGTTCAAGGTGTCAAACATCGACTGGGCTGAAGCAATACCATTATGACAAGCCGGTCTACACTCCATAGAGTCGGCCGGTGACACCACATTGGCTAGGCCACCTCGGGCACTTTGGTCATTAATAATTCTAAGGAATCAAGTTCAGTTCTGCCTCCTGGAGTTTACCCTTGGTAATTTTGGTAATTTTGAATATACTCATACTTGTTGTGCCTTAATTCTTCTATTTCTTTATGCATCTGTAAAATGTATGTTTTTCATCAAATGTACTATCTAGTGTTACAAACATTCGTTTGTTACCCGACGGTAACCCTTGTATCTTTTTTGTGAGTTAGAGTATCCCAAGAAAATGCACTTGATAGATATAGGATCTAATTTACTCATAAGGCAGAGCTGAATTGGTACATAAGCTACACATCCAAAAATTTTTAGTGGTAGTTCTGAAAGTAGCTTAGAGTGTGGGAAGTTTCTGAGGAGTATTTCTCTAGGAGCTTTGAAAGATAAGATCTTTGACGGCATCTGATTTATTAGGTATATGGCAGTCAGCAGAGCTTCACTCCAGTATTGTTTAGGTATACTTAAGGCAAACATAATGGCTTGTGTGACTTCAAGGAGGTGTATGTTTTTTCTTTCTACTACACTATTTTGTTGAGGGGTATAAGTACATGGATTTTGGTATACTCTGACACATTATCTATTCGTAACGTTTCAATGGGGTAGCCGAACTGGTTTTTAATAAGGCAAAGTATGTTATAAAAGTTGTCCAACTTCACTTTTACTTTTTAACAGATAGACCAAGTTACTCTAGTATGATCATTTACAAAAGTTATGAACCATTTTGCACCATTGATATTAGCTACTCTCGACTGACCTCAGATGTTAGAATGAACAAGGTTAAATAGTGTAGAAAACTTGTACGTTTTAGTTGGAAAACTTTGTTTTGTATGTTTAGCTAATTGACAAGTTTCACATATGATATTTGTAAGATCAGTTGAGCAAAATAATGTCGGCATTAATCGTTTAAGATATACAAAATCGTGATAACCCAGTCTATTATGTCAAAGCAAAATGTCCAATATACAAGAAGTTCTAGGATGCATGATATTCTGGCCCCTTGGAAGCTCAGCTGTGCTAATTAGGGCTATGTTGTCTGACTCTAGTAGGTACAAACCAGCTATGTTCTTAGCATTGCCAATCATCCCCTTCTTTTTGCTTTCCTATAAACAACAATATGTGGATGAGAAGCACGCTATGCAATCATCATCTTTAGCAAGTTTTCCCACTGACAACAGATTAAAACTTAAGCTGGGAACATGCAAGACCTCTTTTAGGATTATTTTATCTTTGATCACAGTTGAGACTGTACCTATAACTTCTAATGAAGTTCTATTCGCAATTTTACTTTCTTTGGTATTGTAAAGAGTGTATATGAGTTCAGAAGATTACCATTGTTTGTCATGTGGTCAGTTGTCCCGGAGTCAATAATTCATAAACTGTTGGAGCTCAGTTGGATGTAGCCTGCAATGGTAGCTTGGTGTGAATCATATCTGCCACTTTGTCTGCTCAGCGGATTGATCAAAGAAATAATCTGGTCCTTTGTAGGGACCTTAGTCTGACCTGCACCAACACGAGGTGTACTACTGACCTGATGTGCAACACTTTGTCCAACAGCAAATGGTTTTGGTTGAGGCCTCCAGGGTACATTGATGGACTTTAGAGGTGGTTTTTCTTCTTGAACCAGCTTTGCCTTTAACTTCGAGCAGTCATCTACAGTAGGATCTTCTTTCTTGCAGTATTTGTACATTTTACCTCCAGTAGAGGTAAAGTGTCGTTTAACAGCCAGCACAGATGCTTCTTATGGTTCTTCGGTGTGTAGTGCTGAGGACTCCAAATTTGAAGTACCTCCCATCATAAATTTTTTTCGGCTTTCTTCGTGTTTGATTTCTACGAAGCAACCTTCAAGGTCGGCAGTAGTTTTGTACTAAAAATCTGACTTTAGACACTGTCGAATTTTGGGTTCATTCTAGTTAGAAAGCAAAAAACTTGGTTCCTTTCTGTTATTTTTATATTATCCAGCATCATTGACGCATGACCACTGATGCATTTTGAAAGAATCAATATGTTGCCACACTTTTGTCAGTAGTGTACAGAATTTGTGAACAGCCAGATTGCCTTGTTTAAACTCATGAAGATGTGCTTCAGTCTCTTATAGTTTTGAGATGTTATCCTGTTTGGAATACATCTCTTTGACTGCAGCCTATATTTCTGATGCAGTATTGTACATCATGAAATCGTCAAAGATGTCACGTTGCATAGAACACACCAACCATGACATAATCATGTTGTTTTTCGACTTCTACAACCAGACGTTTGCATTAAATTTAGATGGAACAGAGACTGTCCCATATAGGTATTCCTCCTTGCCCTTGCCTGTTATGAACATCTCTACCCCTGAGACCACGAAAGGTAGTTATCTCCGTTGAGCTCCGTAAATTCAACTGCTGAAGGGAGTAGTCATTTTGAATGAATTTTAAAATTTACAAAAAACGGAGTAGGTAGTATGCAGTAATAGAGAATCATATTAACTCTGATATCATGTCGAGATTGAAAGATTTGCATTCATTCAAGTTAAGTTTTAGATTTACATGGTTGCTTCCCTTATATGCGGTGATTCTACTTCTAACAGCTTTATTTTTCCACTTGGGCAGTGGTTACTGCGAAGCTACAGTAATTTCTAATGTCTAAGACAACGGCTAATTACCTGGTCTGCTCGGCATTATGCAAAGTAAAGAAATTTCTAAGTTACAATATTTACAAAGTATGGTAGTTCAGCCTTAGTGCTGCTTCGTGACTTGTGATTCATCTCATCACCTCAATTCAACACATTTTCACTTCAGCTTCTTTTTTGTCTTCAGCTCAGTTCGGCTGACTTACATTGTTCACTTAGTTTTATTCTCCAGCACAGTCGTTATTTAGACCAGGTCTGCGTACTTTGGTTAAACTCGCTACACCTCGTCTAGACTTGTTTCCATAAAAGGACCCTATCACGTCCCCAAAAGAATCGAATTATTTTTTTATACATGATATAATACAGGTTAGTGGACGGTGGAGATTGTTTGTATACGAGTGCACGAATTGCCCAGTTATACAAGGTACACAATATAGGCTAATTAAACAGAATAAGCAAACAACCCACTATAAATGAAAAATAGAAGTAACATGTGCAATAATAGAGTAATTTCTTTCCCATAGTGCTTTTTATCAAAGAAATGGAAATTCCTGCACTATTCTTACTATTATCCTGAAGTTGCAAGTTTTTCTAATTCTAACAACTTTAAGCCTAAATAAGACGTCTGAACAATGCACGCAGCGAAATATTGAATGTGCCCATGCTTTCCTGTTTTGTTTTTGTTTTGTTTTTTAGTCAGGCCATAACTACAAGTCACTTTCCTTTCTCTACTTGGTCATTATTATTATTTTTTTTGGTAAACCACCCAAAGGTTTCCTTTTCTCCTGACAAAGAAAAGATTTGTGGAGCTAGGGTAATTAACTTTAGCAGCTTATAACCAATCTTGAATCCTCAAGAGTCTATCCCACGATTTATCCTATTGAAGGAAGTCAATACTATTATTGTATAATGCCGTTTTTATTTTCGATTCGAAAGAAAATTTTAAAAAAAATAATTTTGTTGGGTGATGAGCCACAAAATAGTCTTCTGTTAGTCAACAACGGTCAACGGCAGATTCGGGGTATGAGGTGTTAACCCCTGCAGCTCGGCTACTGCCGCTCGGCTATGTTATACCTCGGCCGTAGTCAAATGACGCTAGCTTCGGTATATCTCGGCCTCAACGTATCTCGGCCATGACATGTTTTGGCCATAACGCATCTCGGCCTCAATCCATTTTTGGCCGGTGCTTCCAGACTACGTTCAAGGTGTCAAACATCGACTGGGCTGAAGCAATACCATTATGACAAGCCGGTCTACACTCCATAGAGTCGGCCGGTGACACCACATTGGCTAGGCCACCTCGGGCACTTTGGCCATTAATAATTCTAAGGAATCAAGTTCAGTTCTGCCTCCTGGAGTTTACCCTTGGTAATTTTGGTAATTTTGAATATACTCATACTTGTTGTGCCTTAATTCTTCTATTTCTTTATGCATCTGTAAAATGTATGTTTTTCATCAAATGTACTATCTAGTGTTACAAACATTCGTTTATTACCCGACGGTAACCCTTGTATCTTTTTTGTGAGTTAGAGTATCCCAAGAAAATGCACTTGATAGATATAGGATCTAATTTACTCATAAGGCAGAGCTGAATTGGTACATAAGCTACACATCCAAAAATTTTTAGTGGTAGTTCTGAAAGTAGCTTAGAGTGTGGGAAGTTTCTGAGGAGTATTTCTCTAGGAGCTTTGAAAGATAAGATCTTGGACGGCATCTGATTTATTAGGTATATGGCAGTCAGCAGAGCTTCACTCCAGTATTGTTTAGGTATACTTAAGGCAAACATAATGGCTTGTGTGACTTCAAGGAGGTGTATGTTTTTTCTTTCTGCTACACTATTTTGTTGAGGGGTATAAGTACATGGATTTTGGTATACTCTGACACATTATCTATTCGTAACGTTTCAATGGGGTAGCCGAACTGGTTTTTAATAAGGCAAAGTATGTTATAAAAGTTGTCCAACTTCACTTTTACTTTTAACAGATAGACCAAGTTACTCTAGTATGATCATTTACAAAAGTTATGAACCATTTTGCACCATTGATATTAGCTACTCTCGACTGACCTCAGATGTTAGAATGAACAAGGTTAAATAGTGTAGAAGACTTGTACGTTTTAGTTGGAAAACTTTGTTTTGTATGTTTAGCTAATTGACAAGTTTCACATATGATATTTGTAAGATCAGTTGAGCAAAATAATGTCGGCATTAATCGTTTAAGATATACAAATCGTGATGACCCAGTCTATTATGTCAAAGCAAAATGTCCAATATACAAGAAGTTCTAGGATGCATGATATTCTGGCCCCTTGGAAGCTCAGCTGTGCTAATTAGGGCTATGTTGTCTGACTCTAGTAGGTACAAACCAGCTATGTTCTTAGCATTGCCAATCATCCCCTTCTTTTTGCTTTCCTATAAACAACAATATGTGGATGAGAAGCACGCTATGCAATCATCATCTTTAGCAAGTTTTCCCACTGACAACAGATTAAAACTTAAGCTGGGAACATGCAAGACCTCTTTTAGGATTATTTTATCTTTGATCACAGTTGAGACTGTACCTATAACTTCTAATGAAGTTCTATTCGCAATTTTACTTTCTTTGGTATTGTAAAGAGTGTATATGAGTTCAGAAGATTACCATTGTTTGTCATGTGGTCAGTTGTCCCGGAGTCAATAATTCATAAACTGTTGGAGCTCAGTTGGATGTAGCCTGCAATGGTAGCTTGGTGTGAATCATATCTGCCACTCTGTCTGCTCAGCGGATTGATCAAAGAAATAATCTGGTCCTTTGTAGGGACCTTAGTCTGACCTGCACCAACACGAGGTGTACTACTGACCTGATGTGCAACACTTTGTCCAACAGCAAATGGTTTTGGTTGAGGCCTCCAGGGTACATTGATGGACTTTAGAGATGGTTTTTCTTCTTGAACCAGCTTTGCCTTTAACTTCGAGCAGTCATCTACAGTAGGATCTTCTTTCTTGCAGTATTTGTACATTTTACCTCCAGTAGAGGTAAAGTGTCGTTTAACAGCCAGCACAGATGCTTCTTATGGTTCTTCGGTGTGTAGTGCTGAGGACTCCAAATTTGAAGTACCTCCCATCATAAATTTTTTTCGGCTTTCTTCGTGTTTGATTTCTACGAAGCAACCTTCAAGGTCGGCAGTAGTTTTGTACTAAAAATCTGACTTTAGACACTGTCGAATTTTGGGTTCATTCTAGTTAGAAAGCAAAAAACTTGGTTCCTTTCTGTTATTTTTATATTATCCAGCATCATTGACGCATGACCACTGATGCATTTCGAAAGAATCAATATGTTGCCACACTTTTGTCAGTAGTGTACAGAATTTGTGAACAGCCAGATTGCCTTGTTTAAACTCATGAAGATGTGCTTCAGTCTCTTATAGTTTTGAGATGTTATCCTGTTTGGAATACATCTCTTTGACTGCAGCCTATATTTCTGATGCAGTATTGTACATCATGAAATCGTCAAAGATGTCACGTTGCATAGAACACACCAACCATGACATAATCATGTTGTTTTTCGACTTCTACAACCAGACGTTTGCATTAAATTTAGATGGAACAGAGACTGTCCCATATAGGTATTCCTCCTTGCCCTTGCCTGTTATGAACATCTCTACCCCTGAGACCACGAAAGGTAGTTATCTCCGTTGAGCTCCGTAAATTCAACTGCTGAAGGGAGTAGTCATTTTGAATGAATTTTAAAATTTACAAAAAACGGAGTAGGTAGTATGCAGTAATAGAGAATCATATTAACTCTGATATCATGTCGAGATTGAAAGATTTGCATTCATTCAAGTTAAGTTTTAGATTTACATGGTTGCTTCCCTTATATGCGGTGATTCTACTTCTAACAGCTTTATTTTTCCACTTGGGCAGTGGTTACTGCGAAGCTACAGTAATTTCTAACGTCTAAGACAACGGCTAATTACCTGGTCTGCTCGGCATTATGCAAAGTAAAGAAATTTCTAAGTTACAATATTTACAAAGTATGGTAGTTCAGCCTTAGTGCTGCTTCGTGACTTGTGATTCATCTCATCACCTCAATTCAACACATTTTCACTTCAGCTTCTTTTTTGTCTTCAGCTCAGTTCGGCTGACTTACATTGTTCACTTAGTTTTATTCTCCAGCACAGTCGTTATTTAGACCAGGTCTGCGTACTTTGGTTAAACTCGCTACACCTCGTCTAGACTTGTTTCCATAAAAGGACCCTATCACGTCCCCAAAAGAATCGAATTATTTTTTTATACATGATATAATACAGGTTAGTGGACGGTGGAGATTGTTTGTATACGAGTGCACGAATTGCCCAGTTATACAAGGTACACAATATAGGCTAATTAAACAGAATAAGCAAACAACCCACTATAAATGAAAAATAGAAGTAACATGTGCAATAATAGAGTAATTTCTTTCCCATAGTGCTTTTTATCAAAGAAATGGAAATTCCTGCACTATTCTTACTATTATCCTGAAGTTGCAAGTTTTTCTAATTCTAACAACTTTAAGCCTAAATAAGACGTCTGAACAATGCACGCAGCGAAATATTGAATGTGCCCATGCTTTCCTGTTTTGTTTTTGTTTTGTTTTTTAGTCAGGCCATAACTACAAGTCACTTTCCTTTCTCTACTTGGTCATTATTATTATTTTTTTTGGTAAACCACCCAAAGGGTTTCCTTTTCTCCTGACAAAGAAAAGATTTGTGGAGCTAGGGTAATTAACTTTAGCAGCTTATAACCAATCTTGAATCCTCAAGAGTCTATCCCACGATTTATCCTATTGAAGGAAGTCAATACTATTATTGTATAATGCCGTTTTTATTTTCGATTCGAGAGAAAATTTTAAAAAAAATAATTTTGTTGGGTGATGAGCCACAAAATAGTCTTCTGTTAGTCAACAACGGTCAACGGCAGATTCGGGGTATGAGGTGTTAACCCCTGCAGCTCGGCTACTGCCGCTCGGCTATGTTATACCTCGGCCGTAGTCAAATGACGCTAGCCTCGGTATATCTCGGCCTCAACGTATCTCGGCCATGACATGTTTTGGCCATAACGCATCTCGGCCTCAATCCATTTTTGGCCGGTGCTTCCAGACTACGTTCAAGGTGTCAAACATCGACTGGGCTGAAGCAATACCATTATGACAAGCCGGTCTACACTCCATAGAGTCGGCCGGTGACACCACATTGGCTAGGCCACCTCGGGCACTTTGGCCATTAATAATTCTAAGGAATCAAGTTCAGTTCTGCCTCCTGGAGTTTACCCTTGGTAATTTTGGTAATTTTGAATATACTCATACTTGTTGTGCCTTAATTCTTCTATTTCTTTATGCATCTGTAAAATGTATGTTTTTCATCAAATGTACTATCTAGTGTTACAAACATTCGTTTATTACCCGACGGTAACCCTTGTATCTTTTTGTGAGTTAGAGTATCCCAAGAAAATGCACTTGATAGATATAGGATCTAATTTACTCATAAGGCAGAGCTGAATTGGTACATAAGCTACACATCCAAAAATTTTTAGTGGTAGTTCTGAAAGTAGCTTAGAGTGTGGGAAGTTTCTGAGGAGTATTTCTCTAGGAGCTTTGAAAGATAAGATCTTGGACGGCATCTGATTTATTAGGTATATGGCAGTCAGCAGAGCTTCACTCCAGTATTGTTTAGGTATACTTAAGGCAAACATAATGGCTTGTGTGACTTCAAGGAGGTGTATGTTTTTTCTTTCTGCTACACTATTTTGTTGAGGGGTATAAGTACATGGATTTTGGTATACTCTGACACATTATCTATTCGTAACGTTTCAATGGGGTAGCCGAACTGGTTTTTAATAAGGCAAAGTATGTTATAAAAGTTGTCCAACTTCACTTTTACTTTTTAACAGATAGACCAAGTTACTCTAGTATGATCATTTACAAAAGTTATGAACCATTTTGCACCATTGATATTAGCTACTCTCGACTGACCTCAGATGTTAGAATGAACAAGGTTAAATAGTGTAGAAGACTTGTACGTTTTAGTTGGAAAACTTTGTTTTGTATGTTTAGCTAATTGACAAGTTTCACATATGATATTTGTAAGATCAGTTGAGCAAAATAATGTCGGCATTAATCGTTTAAGATATACAAAATCGTGATAACCCAGTCTATTATGTCAAAGCAAAATGTCCAATATACAAGAAGTTCTAGGATGCATGATATTCTGGCCCCTTGGAAGCTCAGCTGTGCTAATTAGGGCTATGTTGTCTGACTCTAGTAGGTACAAACCAGCTATGTTCTTAGCATTGCCAATCATCCCTTTCTTTTTGCTTTCCTATAAACAACAATATGTGGATGAGAAGCACGCTATGCAATCATCATCTTTAGCAAGTTTTCCCACTGACAACAGATTAAAACTTAAGCTGGGAACATGCAAGACCTCTTTTAGGATTATTTTATCTTTGATCACAGTTGAGACTGTACCTATAACTTCTAATGAAGTTCTATTCGCAATTTTACTTTCTTTGGTATTGTAAAGAGTGTATATGAGTTCAGAAGATTACCATTGTTTGTCATGTGGTCAGTTGTCCCGGAGTCAATAATTCATAAACTGTTGGAGCTCAGTTGGATGTAGCCTGCAATGGTAGCTTGGTGTGAATCATATCTGCCACTTTGTCTACTCAGCGGATTGATGAAAGAAATAATCTGGTCCTTTGTAGGGACCTTAGTCTGACCTGCACCAACACGAGGTGTACTACTGACCTGATGTGCAACACTTTGTCCAACAGCAAATGGTTTTGGTTGAGGCCTCCAGGGTACATTGATGGACTTTAGAGGTGGTTTTTCTTCTTGAACCAGCTTTGCCTTTAACTTCGAGCAGTCATCTACAGTAGGATCTTCTTTCTTGCAGTATTTGTACATTTTACCTCCAGTAGAGGTAAAGTGTCGTTTAACAGCCAGCACAGATGCTTCTTATGGTTCTTCGGTGTGTAGTGCTGAGGACTCCAAATTTGAAGTACCTCCCATCATAAATTTTTTTTCGGCTTTCTTCGTGTTTGATTTCTACGAAGCAACCTTCAAGGTCGGCAGTAGTTTTGTACTAAAAATCTGACTTTAGACACTGTCGAATTTTGGGTTCATTCTAGTTAGAAAGCAAAAAACTTGGTTCCTTTCTGTTATTTTTATATTATCCAGCATCATTGACGCATGACCACTGATGCATTTCGAAAGAATCAATATGTTGCCACACTTTTGTCAGTAGTGTACAGAATTTGTGAACAGCCAGATTGCCTTGTTTAAACTCATGAAGATGTGCTTCAGTCTCTTATAGTTTTGAGATGTTATCCTGTTTGGAATACATCTCTTTGACTGCAGCCTATATTTCTGATGCAGTATTGTACATCATGAAATCGTCAAAGATGTCACGTTGCATAGAACACACCAACCATGACATAATCATGTTGTTTTTCGACTTCTACAACCAGACGTTTGCATTAAATTTAGATGGAACAGAGACTGTCCCATATAGGTATTCCTCCTTGCCCTTGCCTGTTATGAACATCTCTACCCCTGAGACCACGAAAGGTAGTTATCTCCGTTGAGCTCCGTAAATTCAACTGCTGAAGGGAGTAGTCATTTTGAATGAATTTTAAAATTTACAGAAAACAGAGTAGGTAGTATGCAGTAATAGAGAATCATATTAACTCTGATATCATGTCGAGATTGAAAGATTTGCATTCATTCAAGTTAAGTTTTAGATTTACATGGTTGCTTCCCTTATATGCGGTGATTCTACTTCTAACAGCTTTATTTTTCCACTTGGGCAGTGGTTACTGCGAAGCTACAGTAATTTCTAACGTCTAAGACAACGGCTAATTACCTGGTCTGCTCGGCATTATGCAAAGTAAAGAAATTTCTAAGTTACAATATTTACAAAGTATGGTAGTTCAGCCTTAGTGCTGCTTCGTGACTTGTGATTCATCTCATCACCTCAATTCAACACATTTTCACTTCAGCTTCTTTTTTGTCTTCAGCTCAGTTCGGCTGACTTACATTGTTCACTTAGTTTTATTCTCCAGCACAGTCGTTATTTAGACCAGGTCTGCGTACTTTGGTTAAACTCGCTACACCTCGTCTAGACTTGTTTCCATAAAAGGACCCTATCACGTCCCCAAAAGAATCGAATTATTTTTTTATACATGATATAATACAGGTTAGTGGACGGTGGAGATTGTTTGTATACGAGTGCACGAATTGCCCAGTTATACAAGGTACACAATATAGGCTAATTAAACAGAATAAGCAAACAACCCACTATAAATGAAAAATAGAAGTAACATGTGCAATAATAGAGTAATTTCTTTCCCATAGTGCTTTTTATCAAAGAAATGGAAATTCCTGCACTATTCTTACTATTATCCTGAAGTTGCAAGTTTTTCTAATTCTAACAACTTTAAGCCTAAATAAGACGTCTGAACAATGCACGCAGCGAAATATTGAATGTGCCCATGCTTTCCTGTTTTGTTTTTGTTTTGTTTTTTAGTCAGGCCATAACTACAAGTCACTTTCCTTTCTCTACTTGGTCATTATTATTATTTTTTTTGGTAAACCACCCAAAGGGTTTCCTTTTCTCCTGACAAAGAAAAGATTTGTGGAGCTAGGGTAATTAACTTTAGCAGCTTATAACCAATCTTGAATCCTCAAGAGTCTATCCCACGATTTATCCTATTGAAGGAAGTCAATACTATTATTGTATAATGCCGTTTTTATTTTCGATTCGAGAGAAAATTTTAAAAAAAATAATTTTGTTGGGTGATGAGCCACAAAATAGTCTTCTGTTAGTCAACAACGGTCAACGGCAGATTCGGGGTATGAGGTGTTAACCCCTGCAGCTCGGCTACTGCCGCTCAGCTATGTTATACCTCGGCCGTAGACAAAGGACGCTAGCCTCGGTATATCTCGGCCTCAACGTATCTCGGCCATGACATGTTTCGGCCATAACGCATCTCGGCCTCAATCCATTTTTGGCCGGTGCTTCCAGACTACGTTCAAGGTGTCAAACATCGACTGGGCTGAAGCAATACCATTATGACAAGCCGGTCTACACTCCATAGAGTCGGCCGGTGACACCACATTGGCTAGGCCACCTCGGGCACTTTGGCCATTAATAATTCTAAGGAATCAAGTTCAGTTCTGCCTCCTGGAGTTTACCCTTGGTAATTTTGGTAATTTTGAATATACTCATACTTGTTGTGCCTTAATTCTTCTATTTCTTTATGCATCTGTAAAATGTATGTTTTTATCAAATGTACTATCTAGTGTTACAAACATTCGTTTGTTACCCGACGGTAACCCTTGTATCTTTTTTGTGAGTTAGAGTATACCAAGAAAATGCACTTGATAGATGTAGGATCTAATTTACTCATAAGGCAGAGCTGAATTGGTACATAAGCTACACATCCAAAAATTTTTAGTGGTAGTTCTGAAAGTAGCTTAGAGTGTGGGAAGTTTCGGAGGAGTATTTCTCTAGGAGCTTTGAAAGATAAGATCTTGGACGGCATCCGATTTATTAGGCATATGGCAGTCATCAGAGCTTCACCTCAGTATTGTTTAGGTATACTTAAGGCAAACATAATGGCTTGTGTGACTTCAAGGAGGTGTATGTTTTTTCTTTCTGCTACACTATTTTGTTGAGGGGTATAAGTACATGGATTTTGGTATACTCTGACACATTATCTATTCGTAACGTTTCAATGGGGTAGCCGAACTGGTTTTTAATAAGGCAAAGTATGTTATAAAAGTTGTCCAACTTCACTTTTACTTTTTAACAGATAGACCAAGTTACTCTAGTATGATCATTTACAAAAGTTATGAACCATTTTGCACCATTGATATTAGCTACTCTCGACTGACCTCAGATGTTAGAATGAACAAGGTTAAATAGTGTAGAAGACTTGTACGTTTTAGTTGGAAAACTTTGTTTTGTATGTTTAGCTAATTGACAAGTTTCACATATGATATTTGTAAGATCAGTTGAGCAAAATAATGTCGGCATTAATCGTTTAAGATATACAAAATCGTGATAACCCAGTCTATTATGTCAAAGCAAAATGTCCAATATACAAGAAGTTCTAGGATGCATGATATTCTGGCCCCTTGGAAGCTCAGCTGTGCTAATTAGGGCTATGTTGTCTGACTCTAGTAGGTACAAACCAGCTATGTTCTTAGCATTGCCAATCATCCCCTTCTTTTTGCTTTCCTATAAACAACAATATGTGGATGAGAAGCACGCTATGCAATCATCATCTTTAGCAAGTTTTCCCACTGACAACAGATTAAAACTTAAGCTGGGAACATGCAAGACCTCTTTTAGGATTATTTTATCTTTGATCACAATTGAGACTGTACCTATAACTTCTAATGAAGTTCTATTCGCAATTTTACTTTCTTTGGTATTGTAAAGAGTGTATATGAGTTCAGAAGATTACCATTGTTTGTCATGTGGTCAGTTGTCCCGGAGTCAATAATTCATAAACTGTTGGAGCTCGGCTGGACGTAGCCTGCAATGGTAGCTTGGTGTGAATCATATCTGCCACTTTGTCTGCTCAGCGGATTGATCAAAGAAATAATCTGGTCCTTTGTAGGGACCTTAGTCTGACCTGCACCAACACGAGGTGTACTACTGACCTGATGTGCAACACTTTGTCCAACAGCAAATGGTTTTGGTTGAGGCCTCCAGGGTACATTGATGGACTTTAGAGGTGGTTTTTCTTCTTGAACCAGCTTTGCCTTTAACTTCGAGCAGTCATCTACAGTAGGATCTTCTTTCTTGCAGTATTTGTACATTTTAGCTTCAGTAGAGGTAAAATGTCGTTTAACAGCCAGCACAGATGCTTCTTATGGTTCTTCGGTGTGTAGAGCTGAGGACTCCAAATTTGAAGTACCTCGCATCATATTTTTTCCCGGCTTTCTTCGTGTTTGATTCCTATGAAGGCAGCCTTCAAGGTCGGCAGTAGTTTTGTACTAAAAATCTGACCTCGGACACTGTCGAATTTTGGGTTAAGTCCAGTTAGGAAGAAAAAAACTTGGTTCCTTTCTGTTATTTTTATATCATCCAGCATCATTGACGCATGACCACTGGTGCATTTCGAAATAATCAATATGCTGCCACACTTTTGTCAGTAGTGTATAGGATTTGTGAACAACCAAATTTGCTTGTTTAAACTCATGAAGATGTGTTTAAGTCTCATATAGTTTTGAGATGTTATCCTGCTTGGAATACATCTCTTTGACTGCATCCTATATTTCTGATGGCGTGTTGTACATCATGAAATCGTCAAAGATGTCATGTTGCATAGAACGCACCAACCAAGACATAATCATGTTGTTTTTCGACTTCTACAGCCAGACGTTTGCATTAAATCTATATGGAACAGAGACTGTCCCATTTAGGTATTCCTCTTTTCCCTTGCCTGTTATGAACATCTCTACCCCTGAGACCACGAAAGGTAGTTATCTCCGTTGAGCTCCGTAAATTCAACTGCTGAAGGGGGTAGTCATTTTGAATGGATTTTAAAATTTACAAAAAACGGAGTAGGTAGTATGCAGTAGTAGAGAATCATATTAACTCTGATATCGTGTCGAGATTGAAAAAATTTGCAATCATTCAAGTTAAGTTTTTGGATATACATGGTTACTTCCCTTATATGGGGGTGATTCTACTTCTAACAGCTTTATTTTTCCACTTGGGCAGTGATTACTACACAGCTACAGTAATTTCTAACGTTTAAGACGACGGCTAATTATCTGGTCTGCTCGGCATTATGCAAAGTAAAAAAAATTCTAAGTTACAATATTTACAAAGTATGGTAGTTCAGCCTTAGTGCTGCTTCCTCACTTGTGATTCACCTCATCATCTCGGTTCAACACCTTTTCACTTCAGCTTCTTTGTGGTCTTCAGCTCAGTTCGGCTGAGAGACATTGTTCACTTAGTTTTATTCTCCAGCACGGTCGTTATTTTGACCAGGTCTGCGTACTTTGGTTAAACTCGCTACACCTCGTCTAGACTTGTTTCCATAAAAGGACCCTATCACGTCCCCAAAAGAATCGAATTATTTGTTTATACATGATATAATACAGGTTAGTGGACGGTGGAGATTGTTGGTATACGAGTGCACGAATTGCCCAGTTATACAAGGTACACAATATAGGCTAATAACACAGAATAAGCAAACAATCCACTATAAATGAAAAGTAGAAGTAACATGTGCAATAATAGAGTAATTTCCCATAGTGCTTTTTTATCAAAGAAATGGAAATTCCTGCACTATTCTTACTATTATCCTTAAGTTGCAAGTTTTTCTAATTCTAACAACTTTAAGCCTAAATAAGACGTCTGAACGATGCACGCAGCGAAATATTGAACGTGCTCATGCTTTCCTGTTTTGTTTTTGGTCATTATTATTATTTTTTGTTGGTAAACCTCCCAAAGGAAATATGAACTTATCATTCAGTGGTTGCGTGAAGAGATGATTAATGCGTTACAAAGGAAAACAATAAGATCCATCGAATGGCAAGTGTCAACTTATAGTTTATCAGGAGTTACATGGACTTTATATGGAAGAAGCGTTGAAGAAGATATTCTTTTCACCATAGCTTGCTCAAGTTGTTAAGAATATTGTCTCACATCGAACTCTTTGGGATAAATACATGGGTTATATGAGGATAAGGTACTATCGCTTATTGTCTTAAGGTTTTGATTGAATATGAGCCTCATATCATGTAAGCTAAGTTTCAACATGGTATCAAAGCAGGTTTAAAATGTGAACTCACACCTTGTTTGGCCTATGGTTGGTCATTTGTTATCTTCTCTTACCTAAGTCCAGATGTTTATGTCTGCCTTGTGGTTTGTGATTGAGGGCGTGTTCTGAGGTGCGTACGTATGTCAAGCCATGTTGCCACATAAGGTTGGATATTAGAATATTGTCCCACATCAGACGCTTTTGATATAAAATACATGAGTTATATGAGGATGAGGTACCACCACCCATTGGCTTAAGGTTTTGAGTGGATATGAGTCTTATCTCATGTAAGTCCAAGTTTCAACACAGGTGGAACAAAGCTCAAAGGATCATAAGAGTATTGAAGTTTCTAAAAGGCAAAGAGGGACGTGTTTTAGTCAAATAACAAGACATCGAGAGACAAGAGCAAACATACTTTCACAATCTTCTTAACAACATAAGGGTCGATCACGAATAAAGAGAAAGCATCACTACAAAAAAACGACAAAATAATACCTACGATTGTCACAACACCACTACTAGGAGAGGTGAAAATAGCACTTAAGGAGATGAAAAGAGCTAAGGCAGTAAGTCTGGATAACATACCCATTGAGGCGTGAAAATGTTTGGGAGAGGAAGATGTTCAATGGCTAACTAATCTGTTCAACCCTATTTTCAAAACAAGAAAAATGTCAGGTGAGTGGAGAAGGAGTGTAGTGGTCCATCTATATAAGAAAAAAGGAGACGCACAGTATTGTGGGAATTACATGGGATTAAATTGCTAAGTCATACTACGAAGATATGAGAGAGAGTAATCGATACTAGAAAAAGAGGAGAAACTCAAGTTATGGTAAACCAATTTGGTTTTATGACAGGATGGTCAACTACGTAAGCAATAGACATTTTAAGGAGATTGTTGGAGAAGTATAGGGAGAAGAAGCGCGATCTACTTATGGTTTTCATCGATCTGGAAAAAGCGTATGATAGTGTACAACGTAGACTGATATGAGATAGTCTAGATGCAAGAGGGGTTCCTATAAAGTATATATACATAATTAGGTATATGTGAGATAGGACGAAAACGACCGTCCATACGTCTGTAAGGAATACAGGCTTCTTCCTGGTAGAGGTAGGCCTCCATCAAGGGCCCGCTTTGAGTCTATTTCTTTTTGTTGTTGCCTAGACAAGTTGCCAAAGCCGATCCAAGAGACAGTCCCATGATGTATGCTTTTTGTTGACGATATTGTATTAGTTGCATAAAGTAGAAATAACCTGTGTATGAGACTAGAAGAGTGGCGAGGTGGTTTAGAGGGAAAAGGCTTAAGGACTAGTTGTTCTAACACTGAGTATCTTCACTGCGACTTTAGCGGCGTTGCCGATGATGAAAATAGCCAACTCACCATCGAGGGTCAAGTGATCCCAAAGGTAAGTAAGTTCAAGTATCTAGGATCATTTGTACAGGAAGATGGGGACATAGAGAGTGACGTAGCACACCGATTTCAGGCAGGTTGGTGTAGGTGGATGGCGGGCCTCAGGGGTGCTGTATGACAAGAATTATAGGGTGGCAGTACGGCCGGCAATGTTATATGGAACAGACTGCTGGGCCTTCAAGAGGACACAGTTGCCGAAGATGGAAGTGGTAGATATGAAGATATTGAGGCGGATGTGTGGGCATACAAGTCTGGACAGAATAAAAAATGAAGTACACAGAGAAAGGTTAGGAGTGGCTAATATAGCCGATAAGATAATAGAGGAACAATTGAGATAGCTTGGGCATGTCAAGAGGAGACAGACAACGGCGTCTGTGAGTGTAATTGAAAGTCTTACCGCGGAAGGAAAGAGGAGTAAAGGCAGCTACAAACTGACGTGACATGAGCAGATTAGGCATGCCTTACTAGAGTTGCACCTTTCTTAGAACATGGTCCAGGATAGGAGTTCATAGAGGCAGAAGATGAAGGTTAAGGAGGAGTAGACAGGATATAGGGACACCTTAGAGTATACATAGAGGATTAAATATTCTCTATACTTTAGGTTGAGTTACACTATTTTGTTTTGGTCATTGTCTTTCAACTATTTGTGCATATCCACTGTTGACTGTTTTAATATCGGAAGCTTTTGATTTATATTTAATATAATCCATTCACTAGTACATACTACTATTATTCTACTATTTGTGCAGGTACATATAGATCCGGGGGTCTCACTGGAAGCAAACTCTCTATCCCTTGGGATGGAGGTATTGTTTGCTTGCCTCTTATCCTCTCCAGACCCTAGCCATGGCTTTCGCTGTCGTTGGAATATATTGAGTATAACTGTTGTTGTATTTTGTTAGGGTAGGGATCAATCCATGAATTTTTGGTGCCTACAAAACTCTAACAATTTGAATTAGTCGCGCTTTCTCCTAATAAGACTTGTCGTGGCAATTCTATTTGTCAAGGGGATCGAGCACTCATCCACTGGGCTGTACCATCGCATATATTGTTATTTTAATGTACCACTTCTGATAGTCCAGTCATGCCCTAAGCCATTTGGATAGTCTTCATTATTTCATCAACTAACCGGTAGTCTGAATTCTACAAGAACTTATGGTCGGTTATTAACTGACTGGTCTTGGTTCAAATCTTACTTGGGAAGAATAATATCTTTATCTCAATAGGTTACCTGATAAATTTTTGGAACTTTCTCTACCATAAGTGAGAGATATCAATAAAATTTCAAAAGTACCGCATTCCTTTTGCAAAATTCTGCTTGACATCCAAGAACGCAATTCTTCATTTATCAAAAACATGTATCCTATAAATATTGAAAATGTTATTTATATGGTCATATATTATCTGTGAGGGAAACTTATTTGGTTGCCAAATGTTTCGCTCATTATTAGTTAACAGCAAAACGTTGATGACACTCACTTAACAATCATTCTTTTTTTGGATAATGGCTCAATTACAGCCATTCAACCGGCACCAGCCTGTCATCAAAATAGATATTAAAAAATTGCAAAGAAATAGACACCAGCTAGACATAAACCGGTTGAATGGCTTCAAATGAGTCATTATCCAAACAGAATGTATGTTAAATGGGTTCAATCAATGTTTGACTATTAACTAAGTAATAGACCAAACATTTAGTAGTTAGCTACTAAATGAGATTCCCTACCTTATCTGTTTCTAAAAGTCACCAGTTTGCTTCCCAATATAAAACCTATTTGCAGTAGCTTCGTTTAACTCAATGGTTATGAGATTCCTTCCCTTATTTGTTTCTAAAAGTCACCACTTTGCTTCCCAATATAAAACCTATTTGCAGTAGCTTCGTTTAACTCAATGGTCACCCAACCATTTTGGCTAGTGAGAACCAATCAGATTTCTCAAATAAGTGAATAGGAAAATTAGACAATGAAATCCATTCCGGGAAAACAGAAATGTCTTTATCCAGATAAAAATCCACAGACCATTAAAGAACTTCCATTCAAAATCCTGCTAAAATACAAAAACATTTTTGACCCCAAGGCGCAAATAGTCCTCCTTCAGAGCAACTTCAGTGAAAACATGACGTTGATCAAGATGACCAATTGAAACCCATCAATTCATACACACACACAAAATTTACACTAATAACCAAATATGACATAATGAGAAGCGGGTTATTCACTATATTAAAATTCGGTAATGCTATTGTCATCATATTAGCCTACATTTTCACCACTTTGACATTATAAAATAAATGTGGTTGACAGGACAGGTAGAAAAGAGTGGTCCAATGGCTCCTCTCACAAAAATTTTGAAAAAATATCACATATTACCCAAACGTTGGTCAAATTTTCCATTTAACATTTAAACGTTATCAAACCTCACTTAACACCCAAAGGTAGCCTAACGTGATTCAACTAACACCAGAAACCAGTTGTTTACCTACTGCAGCTGGTTTCCAGACATTTTACTGCCAAAACCACAATTAACACCAAAATAGCTTCTTTCCTTCCATCCCCTCCATCTGCAACAGTTTCCCCCCAAGTGGGCCAGGAGTTTGATTCACCAGAAGAGGCACAAGACTTTTACAATTCATATACAGGCTCTACTATCTTTAACCAATGATGGCATCATATATGAGTTAATTGTACATGGTATCCATACTTTTCCACAAAGTTTTAAGTAGCATCTATATTTTCATATAATTTCTTAGCAGCCATACTTATTGGTGAAATGAACACCTGACATCCGTATGACCTGCTGGTTTACCGTTGACTGCTCAAATCGACCATTGACCGGACTTAACCCCATTTTTAACCCGACTTTAACTACAGTTTAGGATCAATAAAATAATAAAGTCAAAAAAAATAAAAGTTTAAGAAAAAATAATTCACAAAAAAAACCCCACTCCCCCACCCCATCCCCACTCCCCTTTCCTCTTCTTCTTCTGCCAAAATATTATCCATTCAGCCATTATTAAAAACACTACCTCCAAACCCATCCCCACCCCCTCTTTTGCAGCGCCACCCTCTCCTCCCTGAAAGAAACCGCCCATCGCAGGCTTAGAAAGCAACAAGAAAGTGACAAGTCCAACAAAGACTGGAACAGTATCCAGACCAACCCACTATAAATGAAAAATAGAAGTAACATGTGCAATAATAGAGTAATTTCCCATAGTGCTTTCTATCAAAGAAATGGAAATTCCTGCACTATTCTTACTATTATCCTTAAGTAGCAAGTTTTTCTAATTCTAACAACTTTAAGCCTAAATAAGACGCCTGAACAATGCACGCAGCGAAATATTGAACGTGCTCATGCTTTCCTGTTTTGTTTTTGTTTTGTTTTTTAGTCATACCATACCTACAAGTCACTTTCCTTTCTCTACTTGGTCATTATTATTATTTTATTGGTAAACCACCCAAAGGTTTCCTTTTCTCCTGATAAAGAAAAGATTTGTGGAGCAAGGGTAATTAACTTTACTAGCTTATAACCAATATTGAATCCTCAAGAGTCTATCCCACGATTTATCCAATTGAAGGAAGTCAATATTATTATTGTATAATGCCGTTTTAATTTTCGATTCGAAAGAAAACTTTAAAAACAAAACAATTTTGTTGGGTGTGATTAAATTACAATCATTGTACAATTTCAATCAGCAAAATCCAAAAGAAAGGACTGCATGAAGAGATGATTAATGCATAACGGAAAGGAAACAATAATAGCTTGAATGGTAAGTATGAACTTATCAATTCAGTGGTTGCGTGAAGAGATGATTAATGCGTTACGAAGGAAAAACAATAAGATCCATCGAATGGCAAGTGTCAACTTATAGTTTATCAGGAGTTACATGACTTTATATTGAAGAAGCGTTGAAGAAGATATTCTTTTCACCATAGCTTGCTCAAGTAATTGAGAATATTGTCTCACATCGAACTCTTTGAGATAAATACATGGGTTATATGAGGATAAGGTACCACCGCCTATTGTCTTAAGGTTTTGAGTGGATATGAGCCTCATGTTATGTAAGCTAAGTTTCAAAATGGTATCAAAGCAGGTTTAAAATGTGAACTCACACCTTGTTTGGCCTATGGTTGGTCATTTGTTGTCTTCCCTTACCTAAGTCCAGATATTTATTTCTGTCTTGTGGTTTGTGATTGAGGGCGTGTCCTGAGGTGCGTATGTATGTCAAGCCATGTTGCCACGTGAGGTTGGGTGTTGAGAATATTGTCCCACATCAGACGCTTTTGATATAAAATACATGGGTTATATGAGGATGAGGTACCACCACCCATTGGCTTAAGGTTTTGAGTGGATATGAGTCTTATCTCATGTAAGTCCAAGTTTCAACACAGGTGGAACAAAGCTCAAAGGATCATAAGAGTATTGAAGTTTCTAAAAGGCGAAGAGGGACGTGTTTTAGTCAAATAACAAGACATCAAGAGACAAGAGCAAACATACTTTCACAATCTTCTTAACAGCATAAGGGTCGATCACGAAGAAAGAGAAAGCATCACTACAAAAAAACGACAAAATAATACCTACGATTGTCACAACACCACACTAGGAGAGGTGAAAATAGCACTTAAGGAGATGGGAAGAGCTAAGGCAGTAAGTCTGGATAACATACCCATTGAGGCGTGAAAATGTTTGGGAGAGGAAGATGTTCAATGGCTAACTAATCTGTTCAACCCTATTTTCAAAACAAGAAAAATGTCAGGTGAGTGGAGAAGGAGTGTAGTAGTCCTTCTATACAAGAAAAAAGGAGACGCACAGTATTGTGGGAATTACAGGGGATTAAATTGCTAAGTCATACTACGAAGATATGAGAGAGTAATCGATACTAGAAATAGGGGAGAAACTCAAGTTATGGTAAACCAATTTGGTTTTATGACAGGATGGTCAACTACGTAAGCAATAGACATTTTAAGGAGATTGTTGGAGAAGTATACGGAGAAGAAGCGCGATCTACTTATGGTTTTCATCGATCTGGAAAAAGCGTATGATAGTGTACAACGTAGACTGATATGAGATAGTCTAGATGCGAGAGGGGTTCCTATAAAGTATATATATATATAATTAGGGATATGTGAGATAGGACGAAAACGACCGTCCATACGTTTGTAAGGAATACATGCTTCTTCCTGGTGAAGGTAGGCTTCCATCAAGGGCCCGCTTTGAGTCTATTTCTTTTTGTTGTTGCCTAGACAAGTTGCCAAAGCCGATCCAAGAGACAGTCCCATGATGTATGCTTTTTGTTGACGATATTGTATTAGTTGCGTAAAGTAGAAATAACCTGTGTATGAGACTAGAAGAGTGGCGAGGTGGTTTAGAGGGAAAAGGCTTAAGGACTAGTTGTTCTAACACTGAGTATCTGCACTGCGACTTTAGCGGCGTTGCCGATGATGAAAATAGCCAACTCACCATCGAGGGTCAAGTGGTCCCAAAGGTAAGTAAGTTCAAGTATCTAGGATCATTTGTACAGCAAGATGGGGACATAGAGAGTGACGTAGCACACCGATTTCAGGCAGGTTGGTGTAGGTGGAGGGCGGGCCTCAGGGGTGCTGTGTGACAAGAATTATAGGGTGGAAGTACGGCCGGCAATGTTATATGGAACAGACTGCTGGGCCATCAAGAGGACACAGTAGCCGAAGATGGAAGTGGTAGAGATGAAGATGTTGAGGCAGATGTGTGGGCATACAAGTCTGGACAGAATAAAAAATGAAGCACACAGAGAAAAGTTAGGGGTGGCTAATATAGCAGATAAGATAAGAGAGGAACAATTGAGATAGCTTGGGCATGTCAAGAGGAGACAGACAACGGCGTCTGTCAGTGTAATTGAAAGTCTTACCGTGGAAGGAAAGAGGAGTAAAGGCAGGTACAAACTGACGTGACATGAGCAGATGAGGCATGACTTACTAGAGTTGCACCTCTCTGAGAACATGGTCTATAATAGGAGTTCATGGAGGCAGAAGATGAAGGTTAAGGAGGAGTAGACAGGATATAGGGGCACCTTAGAGCATATGTAGAGGATTAGATAGTCTCTACACTTTAGGTTGATTTGCACTTTTTTGTTTTGGTCATTGTCTTTCAACTATTTGTGCATATCCAATGTTAACTATTTTAATATCGGAAGCTTTTGATTTATATTTAATATAATCCATTCACTAGTACATATTCCTATTATTGTACTATCTGTGTAGGTACATATAGAGCCGGGGGTTTCACTGGAAGCAAACTGTCTATCCCTTGGGATGAAGGTATTGTTTGTCTGCCTCTTATCCTTTCCAGACCCTAGCGATAGTTTTTGATGTCGTTGGAATATACTGTGTATGATTGTTGTTGTTGTATTTTGTTAAGGTAGGGATCAATCCATGAATTTTTGTTGTCTACAAAACTCTAACAATTAGAATTAGTTGCGCTAACTTTCTCCTAATAAGACTTGTCGTGCCAGTTCTATTTGTCAGGGGGGATCGAGCACTCATCCACTGGGTTGTACCATCGCATATATGGTTATTTTACAGTATCACTTCTGATAGTCCAGTCATGGCCTAAGCCAGTTGGATAGTCTTCATTATTTCATCAACTAACCGGTAGTCTGAATTCTACAAGAACTTATGGTCGGTTATTAACTGACTGGTCTTGGTTCAAATCTTACTTGGGAAGAAAAGTATCTTTATCTCAATAGGTTACATGATAAATCTTTGGAACTTTCTCTACCATAAGTGAGAGATATCAATAAAATCTCAAAAGTACCGCACTCCTTTTGCAAAATTCTGTCTTGACTTCCAAGAACGCAATTCTTCATTTATCAAAAACACGTATCCTATAAATATTGAAAATGTTGTTTAGATGGTTATATATTATTTGCGAGGGAATCTCATTTAGTAGCCAAACGTTTCTCTCATTATTCAGTTAACAACCAAACGTTGATGACACTTACTTAACAATCATTCTTTTTTTGGATAATGGCTCATTTACAGCCATTCAACCGGCACCAGCCTGTCATCAAAATATATATTAAAAAATTGCAAAAAAAAACAGGCACCAGCCGGACATAAACCGGTTGAATGGCTGTAAATGAATTATTATCCAAAAAGAATTTCTGCTAAATGAGTTCCATCAATGTTTCACTATTAACTAAGTAATAGACCAAACATTTAGCTACTAAGTGAGATTCCCTCCATTATCTGTTTCTAAAAGTCACCACTTTGCTTCCCAATATAAAACCTATTTGCAGTAGCTTCGTTTAACTCAATGGTCACCCAACCATTTTGGCTAGTGAGAACCAATCAGATTTATCAAATAAGTGAATAGGAAAATTAGGCAATGAAATCCATTCCGGGAAAACAGAAGAGTCTTTATCCAGATAAAAATCCACAGACCATTAAAGAACTTCCATTCAAAATCCTGCTAAAATACAAAAACATTTGACCCAAAGGCGCAGATGGTCCTCCTTCAGAGCAACCTCAGTGAAAACATGACGTTGATCAAGATGACCAATTGAAACCCATCACTTCATACACACACACAAAATATACACTAATAACCAAATATGACATAATGAGAAGCGGGTTATTCACTATATTAAAATTCGGTAATGCTATTGTCATCATATTAGCCTACATTTTCACCACTTCTACATTATAAAATAAATGTAAGCTTCAAAGCAAAAGTGTTGGAAAGGTAGAAAAGAGTGGTCCAATGGCTCCTCTCACTAAAATTTTGAAAAATATCATATATTACCCAAACGTTGGTCAAATTTTCCATTTAACATTTAAACGTTATCAAACCTTACTTAACACCCAAAGGTAACCCAACGTGACTCAACTAACACCAGAAACCAGCTGCTTCCAGACATTTTACTGCCAAAATCACAATTAACACCAAAATAGCTTCTTTCCTTCCATCCCCTCCATCTGCAACAGTTTCCCCCCAAGTGGGCCAGGAGTTTGATTCAGCAGAAGAGGCACAAGACTTTTACAATTCATATACAGGCTCTACTATCTTTAACCAATGATGGCATCATATATGAGTTAATTGTACATGGTATCCATACTTTTCCACAAAGTTTTAAGTAGCATCCATACTTTCGTCTAATTTGCTTGCCAGCCATACTTATTGGTGAAATGAACACCTGACATCCGTATGACCTGCTGGTTTACCGTTGACTGCTCAAATCGATCATTGACCGGACTTAACCCCATTTTTAACCCGACTTTAACCACAGTTTATGATCAATAAAATAATAAAGTCAAAAAAAACTAAAAGTTTAAGAAAAAATAATTCAAAAAAAATACCCCACTCCCGCACCCCATCCCCACTCCCCTTTCATCTTCTTCTTCTGCCAAAATATTCTCCATTCAGCCATTATTAAAAACACTACCTCCAAACCCCATCCCCACCCCCTCTTTTGCAGCGCCACCCTCTCCTCCCTGAAAGAAACCGCCCATCGCAGGCTTAGAAAGCAACAAGAAAGTGACAAGTCCAACAAAGACTGGAACAGTATCCAGACCAACCCACTATAAATGAAAAATAGAAGTAACATGTGCAATAATAGAGTAATTTCCCATAGTGCTTTCTATCAAAGAAATGGAAATTCCTGCACTATTCTTACTATTATCCTTAAGTAGCAAGTTTTTCTAATTCTAACAACTTTAAGCCTAAATAAGACGCCTGAACAATGCACGCAGCGAAATATTGAACGTGCTCATGCTTTCCTGTTTTGTTTTTGTTTTGTTTTTAGTCATACCATACCTACAAGTCACTTTCCTTTCTCTACTTGGTCATTATTATTATTTTATTGGTAAACCACCCAAAGGTTTCCTTTTCTCCTGATAAAGAAAAGATTTGTGGAGCAAGGGTAATTAACTTTACTAGCTTATAACCAATCTTGAATCCTCAAGAGTCTATCCCACGATTTATCCAATTGAAGGAAGTCAATATTATTATTGTATAATGCCGTTTTAATTTTCGATTCGAAAGAAAACTTTAAAAACAAAACAATTTTGTTGGGTGTGATTAAATTACAATCATTGTACAATTTCAATCAGCAAAATCCAAAAGAAAGGACTGCATGAAGAGATGATTAATGCATAACGGGAAGGAAACAATAATAGCTTGAATGGTAAGTATGAACTTATCTATTCAGTGGTTGCGTGAAGAGATGATTAATGCGTTACGAAGGAAAAACAATAAGATCCATCGAATGGCAAGTGTCAACTTATAGTTTATCAGGAGTTACATGACTTTAAATTGAAGAAGCGTTGAAGAAGATATTCTTTTCACCATAGCTTGCTCAAGTTGTTGAGAATATTGTCTCACATCGAACTCTTTGAGATAAATACATGGGTTATATGAGGATAAGGTACCACCGCCTATTGTCTTAAGGTTTTGAGTGGATATGAGCCTCATGTTATGTAAGCTAAGTTTCAAAATGGTATCAAAGCAGGTTTAAAATGTGAACTCACACCTTGTTTGGCCTATGGTTGGTCATTTGTTGTCTTCCCTTACCTAAGTCCAGATATTTATGTCTGTCTTGTGGTTTGTGATTGAGGGCGTGTCCTGAGGTGCGTATGTATGTCAAGCCATATTGCCACGTGAGGTTGGGTGTTGAGAATATTGTCACACATCAGACGCTTTTGATATAAAATACATGGGTTATATGAGGATGAGGTACCACCACCCATTGGCTTAAGGTTTTGAGTGGATATGAGTCTTATCTCATGTAAGTCCAAGTTTCAACACAGGTGGAACAAAGCTCAAAGGATCATAAGAGTATTGAAGTTTCTAAAAGGCGAAGAGGGACGTGTTTTAGTCAAATAACAAGACATCAAAAGACAAGAGCAAACATACTTTCACAATCTTCTTAACAGCATAAGGGTCGATCACGAAGAAAGAGAAAGCATCACTACAAAAAAACGACAAAATAATACCTACGATTGTCACAACACCACACTAGGAGAGGTGAAAATAGCACTTAAGGAGATGGGAAGAGCTAAGGCAGTAAGTATGAATAACATACCCATTGAGGCGTGAAAATGTTTGGGAGAGGAAGATGTTCAATGGCTAACTAATCTGTTCAACCCTATTTTCGAAACACGAAAAAATGT
>AP025042.1:1091933-1141156 GCA_036186865.1 Eustoma russellianum | reverse complement strand
GTGGAGAAGGAGTGTAGTGGTCCTTCTATATAAGAAAAAAGGAGACGCACAGTGTTGTGGGAATTACAGGGGATTAAATTGCTAAGTCATATTACGAAGATCATACCTTGTCATAGTCAGAAGCCTCTAAGACAATGTGATGATGTTTTTGTTGTTGTTGTAAGTGGTTATACATATAATATTTTGGCAAGACAAACATATATTTTGCGTTCATTGGACGAAATAATATTTGTGTGACAATTTGAGTTAATAAGTTAGAAGATATCCATTAATTTTCAATGCAAGTAAACTGTTCAATAAAAATTGTGCACCAGTTTTAAGTACAAGGGTGCTATGCTAGTTTCCACCAAGTCTATAAGTGTACATGTACTTGACAAGTCGATAATCTCTTCCTTAACATTGTCACCCGTGATTGCGCGACTTCTAAGTTATACCAACAACAAGTAGTAATGCCGGTCATTCAGCACCCAAAATGCCGGGTTTAGATATGAGAAGATTAAAGGTGAAGCAAAATACGAGGATCCTAATCATGTGTCACTACGTGTAAAAAAAAACAGTTCTTTTTTTTATTAAAAAAAGAGCAGCATCACTTCTTTACTAGCCTAATGCTCAGCTAATCCAACAGTGAGACTTTTGCAGGCCCATTGAGTAATCCAACAGAGAGACTTTTGCAGGCCCATTGAGCGAGTATGAATATCCAGCGAGAATAATCATGCTGTCAAACCAGAAATGCAGCACAATCGTATTTTCTTACAAATGCGACCCGAAGCATTTGGACAATTTTTTGAGAAAAGTCAACAACTTTTATTTAAAAGAAAAAGTTCGTGCATGCATGAATCTACACTTATATATATATATATATATATATATATATATATATATATATATATATATATATATATATATATATATATGCATATGTATGTATGTATGTATGTATATGTATGTATGTATGTATATATATATATATATGCATAAACGGAAGGATGTCTTACGGTCTTTATTTATGCATCAAATATGCCGGTTAAATGGCGGAGGTAGCCGTTACTACAAACTAAAATAAAAGAAAACGAAATCAAATGATCAGTCGTGGGACTGCGAATCTATCTATAGTTCAAAAGAACGATGACTTTCCCATCTAGTAACCATTGAGGACAGTGGAGGTGGTGGAAGATCCTTCCGAGCTCTGCGCTTTTTCTGAGATAGTCCGTCAAGAAGAGTCCCGCCACCAGTCGATGTCATGCGACAATCCATATCATCCGTTGCAATGAGCAAACTCTCGCTGATATCATCATAGTCATTCCCTTTACGCCGAATATATGAGCGAGAAGCTTCATTGTCCGAACCTACTGCAAGATCAACTTTCTCTTCCTCTTCCCGAAATTTGTCTTGATAGAATTGTTCAATTAAGGGATCATAATCAGTCTGGCCACTGGTTGGCATTATCGCTAGTGGAACTAGCAATTCAATTTGAACGGATTGAATTTGGACTTCCGGAGCCACTTCAGACGTTGGGTTCACCTCGTGAGCATGCTGTACATTCGTGTCTGAAATCTCCATGGGCGGAGGAGATATGTAGACTACGCTCTCTTCTATGTTAGATTCATCGGCCTGGATAGATAGTGTTGCAGAGGAAGATGTATCCATCTGCTGCTGATCCTAACGCTCTTGAGCTTCCAATGTTGGCGGCATTAATAGTACATGACATAAATCTGCAGTCAACCGAGAGAAAATCTGCAATATATATGGATCCACAGTAGTCACAAGGTCCTGTGATTCCTTAGCATGAGTGGATTGAGCTGTTGCCTCCTGTAGTCCTTGAAAGAAAGAATGTTCTCCACAGTCTATAAATATCTTGGACGGTAAATCCATGGTGCCATCCACTTCAACACAAAACCTCGCCACAAAGGGACGATGAAAACTTAAGGTAGCCGAATCCATCTTTAACGGTGTACCAATCAACTTTGCAATCTCATATAACGTACGATAATCGTGGAGATGAATTGAAAGACCCTCAAGTTCCACCCACACTGGGACAATTGGGGTATCGAGACATGGATCAAAAGATGGAGTCCATTTTGTAACCTTCATATCGTATCCCTGAAAACGCCAGTGACGACGATAAAAGAATCGCGTATAATCATCTTCGTTAACAAAGTTTAGCAGCACATGTCCCTCATCAAGAAGACCAATGTTAACTGAATCTTGGAACCCAATTCTGTCAATCGAGGCACGTAAGCCTGCCATAGACGGCCGGCCACGCTAAAAGGCTCCAACCAAGGCGTACTTGAAGCGATTTGCAACAATGTCAATTTCATCTTGCGTGAATGAAACAGCTGGATATCCTTTATAGTATCCCGATTCACGCGATGGGAATCTGCCTGCAACTGTAGATGATACCATAGCCGCAAATGATTTAGAGAGTGGCGGCAGTCCCATCTCAGACCAAGTATGAATTCAAGATCAGTAGTAAATAATGTTGCAGCATTACAATTAAAAGGTTGAAGCTTTTACAATAATTGGGGCTTCCGAACAACCCGTAAAACAATCGCAGAAGCAAAATGAAAGATACGAAACAAAAGAAACTTACCGGTGGGACTCGAGTTTGTCGCGAAAAAAGATTAAAGATTGAGTCTTCGAAGTCACAGATGGAGCGCAAAGGATGATTGAAACGGAATTCAGTAAAATCCAAAATCGATGAAGATTCAAGTGGAATCATGCTACAATTGCAAAATCTCCTGCGCCGCCAGAGCTCTTCACACACACACACACACACACACACACACACACACACACATATATATATATATATATATATCTTTTTTAACAAAAGAACAAGAAAAAATGTTAGATATATTAAAATTATATATATATACGCATATATATATAGACACACGCGCGCGCACACACACACATATATATACATACATATATGTATACATGTATATAAACACACACACACACACACACACACACACACACACATATATATATATATAAAAGTATGGTATTAACAAACCGAGTCGATCTGAATACCAGGTTTTCGAATTTGAATTCGTTAAGCTAAATGAAATGTTCGACTCAGTTCGTGTTGTGTAACGAGCTTTAAAATTGGTTCAAGTTTGGCTCGATAACACTATAACTGTTTAAACGAGCCGAACAGTTTGGCTCGTTTTAGTAAAGAAACCAAACATGTGTTTGAATTCGGCTCGTTTAAGTAAAATTAACGAATGAACTAGAATCAAATACGAATCCAACTAGAACAGTTCACAAATTGTTCGGTTCGCTGAACAACCCTATAAGAGACAATGAGCATAACTATGTATTGTGGTTCGTATCTTATTGATTCTACCATACTGTTGGTGTATCGAAGGTTTATTTTTAATAACTTATTTTGCAAATCAGCCTCGACAAAATTCAAAAGCACATATTACAAGTACCGTAAATATATTTAGACACATTTATGTACAAAGACGTAACACCTCTGATTCGCACATTATATTATACACTTACCCATTAATTAAAGAGAGAATCTCGCTCAGCAGTAGACAAACGTTTGGTCCATTACTCAATTAACAGCCAAACGTCGATAAAACTCACTTAGCAGACAATTCTTTTTTGATAATGGTTCATTTAAAGCCATTCAATCGGTTGATGACTGGCAGATTCCTGTTACTTTGTAATTTTTTTAATATATGTTTTGATGACCGGCTGGTGCCGATTGAATGGTTATAAATGAGTCATTATCCAAAAAGAATGGCTATTAAGTGAGTTTCATCAACGTTTGGCTATTAACTGAGTAATGGGTCAAACGTTTGACTACTAAGTGATATTTCCTCAATAATTACATAAAATGAGTCTTTTGGTTTTGAAATGAGGGTGTGTAGAAATGAAGTCTAAGCAGATCAATGGTGAATATGTCACCTATTAAGTGCTTAATATGCGGAAGAAAAAGTGGAACAATAGATTATTATTAAAAATAAAGTTAAGAAAAAGATAAAGTAATAAGTTTTGTAGCTGAATTGGAAGGAGGGAAGAAGCCTGCCAACTATGTAACATAATGACTAACAGAACTGTTCGTCTGTTACTCCCCATAGCTTCAAAGATGAGTTGGTTGAGGAACTCTTGAACGGTTTACAGAATTTTTACTGCCCATTGAATTGAAAGATGAGTTTGTTGAGGAACTCGAACCGGCAATTAAATGGATGCATTACTACATATAAAACAAAAACAAAATACACTGTCAAAATCCGTATTAGATTCAAAAGCTAATGATCAATTTGATCAAAGTATAACGATCTAAGAACAATTGGAAAAGAGAAATTCAAATATGGCAGAAGAACGCTATGGCGCCAAAAATAGCGTCCTCAACTTGAGGAAGAAGAAAAGAATTAAGGAATTTTATTCAGCGTTGTGCTTTGTTGTACAATCATTACATGTATTTATACTAATCCAAAAAACTATCTAGAAACAAGAATTAACACGTGAGAAATGAGTTGGCTTGATGTTGCAGCAGCATGTTCCGCAGCA
Source organism: Eustoma russellianum (assembly GCA_036186865.1). Lineage (NCBI taxonomy): Eukaryota > Viridiplantae > Streptophyta > Magnoliopsida > Gentianales > Gentianaceae > Eustoma > Eustoma russellianum. Next base: position 1,136,626 of record AP025042.1, on the reverse strand, counting down.
GAGCCCCTAGGCAAGCTCCCGTATGTCACCCGTGCCAACTTCATAAGGTCCTGCATACCAAGCGTGCCACCGTGCCAACTACATAAGGTCCTACGTACCAAGCGTGCCAGGCATGCCATCCGTGTCATACGTGTCAAGACTTAAGCTTCGTCTCCCTAGCCAAGCATCCCATCCGTGCCATACGTGCCAAGACTTGAACACCGTGCCAACCATACGTGCCAAACACAGAACATGACTAGCCATCAATCACAAACTGCTTCTTCTCGTTATCTCCTTTACCTTGCAACACTACATCTATACCTTTAACATACACACGCCTATATGAGCTTGTCTATCATTTCAAATACAAAATACCGAAATGTCTATATATACACGGAGAATACCAAGCCATTGAATTAAAGATAAGTTTGTTGAGGAACTCGAACTGAAATTAAATGGGTGCGTTATTTTCGTGATCGAGAAATACGAAATCTTTGCTATAAAGATGCAATACAAATTAGATCTCCAACAGAAAAAGCAAACCGAGAAGAAAAGACATGGGCTATAATGCTATGAAGCCTATCTGCTTGTTGACAATGCTGATTCTTTCAACTTATCTTGCTCAAGCCAAAGGTTGTGAAATTTCTCAGACCGCAACAAGTAGTTCACCCGGAGCAAGGTGAACTCAAATCGATTAACAAAAGCAAGATTCAACAGAGAAAGCAGTTGAAAAATTAAACCGAACGAGAATTGAAACCAGAGAGAAAGAAAGAAAACTATAAACTGCAACTGGAGAATTCTAGATGGGCAAAATCGGTTAACTGTTTCTCTTCTCATTCTGATACCGGTTACATTGCTTAAAAGAGATGAAGAAGAAGAAATGCAGTAAAAAGACTAAAAAGACCTTTTGCTAATGCTATTTACTGTTGTTTAACCAGGGACAAATATGTCATTTCAACCTCTTCAAACATCTCCCGCGCTTCGCTTTCTTCCCCTTTCCTTTGCTACGTTCACTTCCTCAACCGTCCCACCAACAGTGCCTCCAACTGACCCCCGTTCGCAACACGGCTTCCTCTCAGCTTCAATCAATAACTAACCACTTTAATCTTGCTCTGCAGCTGCCATTCAACTTACCACCTTCAGTTTGCGTTTTGGATCACCTCCTTCGGCATTACCATCATCTTTGTCAAAGGTGTCCAAGATCAAAGAAAGAACTGTTTTCTGCGTAAATATGATCTTCATATTGTTAGTAGGCTGCCTTCCTATAACCCCCCCTTGAAACACCACTGCTGGTCGGAAGATGATGATTTAGGATGGCATGATTTGCATCCAGGTGCTGATTATAATTTTCAATTGTCGCTCAATTTTTTCGGGACGACTTGGTTCGACTGTCACTTTCAGTGGAAAACCAAAGACAAAAAGGTGGAAGTGTTTAATAATATTATAGCTAGGGATTACTGCGGATTTAGCTATGATAAAGTTAATATTTGCTTCTATGTTGTTAAAGAGGATGGGATTTATTTAGCCAACTATATCAATCCAAAGCCGGGTGACTTAGTGAAAGCGTACTCATGGTGAATGTTAGCATTATGAATATATAGCGCCCCGTTCCCGAGCCCTAGCATCGGGAACAGTGCACCCGCCGTATTTCGCTTAGGAGAATACAAGGCGTCGAATCAATCTCTTACATGTCAGAAGTGACGTAGAAATTTTTCTCGCGGAAACGTAGATCATAACTTAAATTAAACTTCAATAATCGTCATTACCTTACTGAATAAAAATTCTGATAATAACAGTAACAAAGTCTATGAAAATCCCAAAGTATAAGTAAACACAAACAGCTGCAGAGCCCTCTCATAACCTAGCTGCAGCTATCAACCAGCCCACTCTGCTATGTCCGTCCCGTCCTCAACGAAGATGTACTCGTAGTCCTCATCCGGCTCACCTGGGAAGTAGGGGTGAGTGACAGAAATCACCCAGTAGATGCCCGCCTCAAACCAATACAAAACGTGCATACCAATATGATATAGCCACATAGCACATAGATATAAGATAACATGCATAAGATAAAGTAAATGCGGTAAGTAAAGCACTCCATGTAAAATGCGCAAGTACGTGATGCATGCTCAATCAACGTGTCACACGCAACAAATTTATGTCACACAGAATGCCGATATCTATACCGTGCAATGCATGAACCCGGGTCCTACTGAGTGGCTGCAGGTCGTACACCCCACATTCACCATACTGAGTGTGCGTGGCCGCGCCACTGCACACCATCCTGAGTGTCGTGGCCCCGCCACCGTACACCATCCTGAGCGCCCGTGACCTGTACGTCACAACCCGCCATCATGCAATGCACGTGCCATGAATGCAAAAACACAATCGCCTGAGGCCCCTGGCCCATCCTCACCATCCTCCGGCACTCAATATTTGGCTTTGTGAAATTTTTAAATATTGGAAAGTTGTTATTTATCGTCACCCTTATTTTTCCTTAGCTTGTATTACTTTACTAGAATTTTCTACTAATTTCTCCTATGTTTCCCTTACTTAATTCTATTTATTACTATTAATTTTTAATTACTTCAATTTTACCAAACTTCAGAATTTAAGTGAAAATAATTTAATTTTAACCTTTTATATTTTCTGGAATTTATTTGAATTCTTATCGGTATCTAATTATATTTTCCTGGCCTGATTCGCCACGTTTTTTGAGATGTTAATGGGCCGCCTTGGGTCCGACCCACTGGCCAGTCGACCCGGTCCGTTGGCTGGCCTATTCTCCGTCTTACTTTAATTATCTATTTATTTGTTTAATGGTTGTTCCACCAGTGGCAATCCGCGCTGTGATTCGTTTTTCGTTCCCAACCCTCATTTTCTCCTATTTCAAGTCTATAGAACCTATTCTAAGGACAAAACATAACTTTTTAAAGGCTCCTAATGTAAAAGTTCCCGCTTTTCCCCATTTTTAAGGATATTTTGTTTTCGATTCAATCATACCACAAATTTCACACACATACACGCACATAGCAGCCACAAACAATATATCTCATGCTTTCCAACATATACAAAATTAACAACTTAAACAAATAAAACAACGAAACAAAATTTACAACTTAAACAAATAAAACAACGAAGCACATTAGTATATCATCAAAGCATGCATGAATCATATCCATTTGAGGGGTAAGAGGCACCTACCTTTTTGACGAATTTACTTTCTACGCGGAATCGTTTCCTCCCAACCCTGCTGACCTCTATGCTTGGTGTTAGGCAAATCCTTCCTTTCTTCCTAAAGGCCTCGGATGGTTTCTTTGGAAAAAGGATAAAAACTTTAACTTCCACACTTAATCCAGAAAGTTGACAAGTACAACTTTAAACACCTTTTTCATTTACCGTTACACTTTCCCGTGTATCATTTTTTTTATATTTCCGTTTCAACTCCATTTCATCAACCACGTGTAAGTACACCCACGTATATGCCCGCGTCCATACAAGTGGATATATTTATATATTTATTTGCGGCAAACATAAGTATATACTAAGTATTAAATTTGCAATTCTTGCACTTCAGTTAAAAGCATAAGACGTCACTTTCCTATTATGAAAGGCAATGGACTACCCTGTGATATTAACATAAATAATACCCTGAAGCTCCCCTCTCCCCAAGAACCAAAAGAAAGAAACAAGAAACATGCTCACAATGAGTTTAATATCTTGCTCTATACAAACACACTCTCCTCTATTACTTTGTTGGTCATTCTGGCGTCAGAGCAACCTGACACATGCCTAAATTCATGTGAATTCATCAAGGAAACAGGTCAAATCCTTAATGTCTGTCTTTACAAGTTCAAAGTATATATCATCTTCATTAAGATTTAACTTGTTCCAACCCCGATGCACAACCAAAATTATCTGCTTGAACTAAGCCATACACGACATGACTTCTAAAATAAAATTTTACACTTCCCCTAGACATAACACTCAAGCTTACGGTATAAAGGTCCTAGGCTCAGGCTAACTTTAACACCAGACGCACACCAAGTAAAACACAAAGATAACATACAAAAATAGTATCGGATGAACTGAACAAAACAAAATAAACAATCTGTTAAAAACTGTTTCCTTTATGATGCAAATACCCTGCCTTCATAGTTGCGCCTAAAGTTTTCAATTTCTATTTTAATTAGACACATGCAAGTGGGTTTGTTTGCTTTAATATGGATAAGGATCTTTTTACAAGTATTGTAGCCCATTAATGTAGAAAAATACCCAGCTGGCCGAGATGTACAAATAGCATGGATTCATATATCTTCTGGCTTAAATCATATAACATTCCAAGGCTTTATATCCATATATATTTATTCATATATATATATATATCATATCCTATGTACAATAATACATATGACTTATACCCTAACATGTATCAAAAGTCTATAATCTGGCCGTTCACAAATGGTTTGAAATACATCTCAACTCCTTTTCCATACTTGCAAAATTTTCGGCCACCAAATATGAAAGTACTAATTTCCACGTCCATATGTACACACTTATATATATTCAAATACTTTAGGTTTTAGACATTACAATATGAGATAAATACATTTCAGAATGTAGCTTTGGCCAAATTTGAAGATTCTGTAATTGGCATTATTCACGTGCAAGCACCAGTGACAATCTTGCATATTTACCACAACTCACAAATACATATGATTATACTTATAATCAAATACTTTACATTGAATATATGAAATCATATACAATAAAATATATACTTTCTTTTATACATAATATACCATTAATGCAACATACCTATATTCGGCTCCCTCTACAATTTCCAAAAAAAAAAACAATTTTCGGCCCTTACAAATCCATACACAATTCAAATTTTTTTTTTTGAAAATTAATCTATTCCCATCATCAGTGGGTACGCCTGAACCCTTTAATATATTCAAAATGTTTCGGCCATTTACAACCTTACATCTTATATACATATATTGCAACGATCATACATATATATACATCAACTTATGCAATCACATCTACTTATATATGATCTATGATTTGATATGAAAATATAAATACGGATTTTACAAATTCATAATAAGCATAGAAAGGATACTTACCTATCTTGAGTTGGATTGAAGCAAAAAGGACCCTTCTTCTTCCTCCTATGACTCTCGGCTGCTTGCTGGAGGTTGGAGTGTATAATTTTTTTTCTCCCTTGCTATGGGCGGCAGACTTGTGGGGGAAAATAGGGTTTGTGGTTTCTTTTTTGTTTTATTATGTAACCATAGGTAGGTATAAATAGATAATTAAAAGGTAGGTTAGGAAACTTCCTTGTAGGTTAAAATTTGATTTCCTAAATCATATCCTAACTCAAATCCTTATCTTCTATCTTTCCTATTTCAATTAATCAAATTTCGGATAATCACTATATTTTGTTATTATCTTTTTTTCCTATCACAAAAGCTTCTGGTCATAACACTCTTCCCCCTTTACAAAAAGTTTCGTCCTCGAAACTTGCGGATTAGGTAATTGACAACTTAGTATAGTTCTACTTAAGAATTTACCTAGTATACCTCACGAATATCATGATATCAACCTCACTTTTAGTTTGTTAAGCTCTCCACACCACCTATACCACTTGACGGGTATTATTCACCTTATATAATTGTGACCTACAATTCTGAATTCTTGAACTAAACACATATGATTCATATACTTGTTACATGATCGTTCGAAATATCCATCAAGTCCTCCTATATACTAATCCTTGCTCTCTCTCCATGTAAGACTAAGTCTTCAAAAGCAGTTCTTATACTTACGAACTATCTCTATGATCATGTTCTTACTTTTTTTTCGGAGATATCATCAACAACCTAATATACGAAGTACGTGTATGGACGTATCTTTCTTTAAAAGAAAAGTAGCTTACGTAGCTTTAATTTGGAATATAGCTTTAACTGTTTAGAATAATATACATTCTAATTTTGTAAACATAAAACTCAAAAGTATTTTCTTTCGTAATACGTCGTCTTAAAGGACTATTTATAAAACAACCGTATAACTTGTTCGCAAAAGTATTACGGTTAAAACCACTTCCAAAACAATTGAGTCACAACGATTGTAAAACTTCTTTTTTTTAAATGATTTGAACGCGGAGTCTTTTTTTTCTTTTCAATGAAATATATAGTTTTAAAGCCCTTTTTTTTGTTTCGCAATCTACAACGATCAAAAATTCAGCAAATATAAAGTTTCATCAAACAACTTGAATAAGGTACACCTCATTTTTCAAAAAGATATATATATATATATTGAAACTATTTCTGCTTCACAAAAATAAATAAGTTCATCGCAAGCAGATAAACACGTTAAGGGCATTTAATGGATAAAAGACTTGTGATATCGATAGTCGACAAACAAAATTATTTTAGCAATATAACTATGCTAAACGAAAGTTTGAGAAATATAAAAGATATATAAATATGTCGTTGTTCGAAAACATCAGTATTTTGAAATATATCGGTGTTGTCAGGGATAGTCAAAATCCTATTTGATTGATATACGAATTCAGAAAAAAAAATATAGCCTTGTAATGTAATATACTAAAAAAAAAAATTGGAACTAGTTGAGATGTTTAATATCAAAAGTCATTGAAATACCTTTGGAGTATAAAATATGTATTAGTGTACGTGCTTACACAAAAAAACGTTTAACTACTTGAAAAAAAATAGTACAATACTTCATACAATTTTTCTAGTCACCCTTTAATGTTGGTGAAAATCCACCTACGTACCATTTGTTTTATAAATCCTTAACTTAGCTTGTCTAATCCTAGCATGGCACACTAAAGATTAATCGACTTAGCGTATTCTAATTCATCATGCTTCCGCGCGCCACACTGATCCACGATACTTCTTCACTTGGTTATTTCAACCGCTAATTTTAATCTAATTAGCACTCACTTGAAGGTAACAACTACTTGTTCATACCTACTCTATTCTAGTTCAAGCCTACTTGATGCATCAATACTTACGTGTTCCTATGAATCAACACTTAACTCAGGGTTGAAGCAATTTGTCATTCCATTGTACTTATTTTACTAGTGCTCGATTTATCACTATCAATCGATATCTCTAGTGAACTAATATCTTCGGCTTAGTTGATACTCTAAATTTCAACATCTTAATCATAAATATAAACCTCTTTGTATGGTAATATTTGCTAAACTCTACTGATCATAACGCTAACAAAATATTTTCTTAGAGATTCACTTTACTGCAAATCATCTCTCAAAAACTACGATCTCAACTTAGGCCTAGTCGCGTTCTGGCACTATTGTCGAGGTAGAGGCGTGAACCCGTTTCATTTATCATAATGGTATCGGGTTTGCAGGGATTGGATCTGAGGGATTATGCAAAATATTATAATTAACACTTAAGTAAGGCAAATAATTCAAAATCATACCGGGTGCCCTAGGCATACGTGGGTGTTTCCCTTATCCGATCATCACATAAGTCTAATGTCATCACTTATTTCTAGAATTGATACCCAATATCATCATTTCTTACGTCTACAATCATTATTTATTTCTAAGTTCAGTGCTTAGACTATAATCACAGCTTATGACTAAGATCAGTGCTTATGTTCAAATCATCATTTGACGTTCAGATCACCACTTAATTTCTAAGATCATAGCATAAATCTATGTTTTCGCTGTGGATCTAGACCCATGCTCTGAAAGATCGCACTGTCAAATACGTAGTACTTCTTAAACTCATTCCGAAGCTAGATCCAAGTGATTGGCGGTGTCAGTTGGATGCGCCATCACTCCTCCGCATCTCTTTGTCGAAGAATCTCATGTCCGAGTGTGATGGTGGTGGAGGCAGTGCATGCTAGTTCAGCAGCTGGCGCTACTGTGCTAAGGTGTTGGTCATGGTGACTATGACATCTTCAAGTGCTTGGGGATGATCCCCTGACTCTGGTGGTTCTCACCACCATTTCCAGCTGGCTCACGTCATGGATGCATTTCTGTAATTCCAGTTCATGAAAATAAATCAGATTAGTCAATAACGAGTTAAAAGGGTTGGACCCGGGGTAAAATGGTAATTAGACAGGGAAAGCTCACCATCGGCACACACCTCCCATAACCCGATCGTAGCCTAAGTCTAAGATCATGTCTTAAGTCTACTTTGTTTATTAGGGGTAAAATCAAAATTTTATAAAAGATCATAACTTATGTCCAAGTGATCTAATTAAACCTGCGTTTCCGAAGCGGATCTGAAGCCTCGGCTCTGATACCACCTGTAGCGCCCCGTTCCCAAGCCCTAGCATCGGGAACAGTGCACCCGCCGTATTTCGCTTAGGAGAATACAAGGCGTCGAATCAATCTCTTACATGTCAGAAGTGACGTAGAAATTTTTCTCGCGGAAACGTAAATCATAACTTAAATTAAACTTCAATAATCGTCATTACCTTACTGAATAAAAATTCTGATAATAACAGTAACAAAGTCTATGAAAATCCCAAAGTATAAGTAAACACAAACAGCTGCAGAGCCCTCTCATAACCTAGCTGCAGCTATCAACCAGCCCACTCTGCTATGTCCGTCCCGTCCTCAACGAAGATGTACTCGTAGTCCTCATCCGGCTCACCTGGGAAGTAGGGGTGAGTGACAGAAATCACCTAGTAGATGCCTGCCTCAAACCAATACAAAATGTGCATACCGAAATGATATAGCCACATAGCACATAGATATAAGATAACATGCATAAGATAAAGTAAATGCGGTAAGTAAAGCACTCCATGTAAAATGCGCAAGTACGTGATGCATGCTCAATCAACGTGTCACACGCAACAAATTAATGTCACACAGAATGCCGATATCTATACTGTGCAATGCATGAACCCGGGTCCTACTGAGTGGCTGCAGGTCGTACATCCCACAGTCACCATACTGAGTGTGCGTGGCCGCGCCACTGCACACCATCCTGAGTGTCGTGGCCCCACCACCGTACACCATCCTGAGCGCCCGTGACCTGTACGTCACGACCCGCCATCATGCAATGCACGTGCCATGAATGCAAAAACACAATCGCCTGAGGCCCCTGGCCCATCCTCACCATCCTCCGGCACTCAATATTTGGCTTTGTGAAATTTTTAAATATTGGAAAGTTGTTATTTATCGTCACCCTTATTTTTCCTTAGCTTGTATTACTTTACTATAATTTTCTACTAATTTCTCCTATGTTTTCCTTACTTAATTCTATTTATTACTATTAATTTTTAATTACTTCAATTTTACCAAACTTCAGAATTTAAGTGAAAATAATTTAATTTTAACCTTTTATATTTTCTGGAATTTATTTGAATTCTTATTGGTATCTAATTATATTTTCCTGGTCTGATTCGCCACGCCCGATACTTTTTTTTTGAGAGGTTAATGGGCCGCCTTGGGTCCGACCCGCTGGCCAGTCGACCCGGTCCGTTGGCTGGTCTATTCTCCGTCTTACTTTAATTATCTATTTATTTGTTTAATGGTTGTTCCACCAGTGGCAATCCGCGCTGTGATTCGTTTTTCGTTCCCAACCTCCATTTTCTCCTATTTCCAGTCTATAGGAACCTATTCTAAGGACAAAACATAACTTTTTAAAGGCTCCTAATGTAAAAGTTCCCCCTTTTTCCCATTTTTAAGGATATTTTGTTTTCGATTCAATCATACCACCAATTTCACACACATACACGCACATAGCAGCCACAAACAATATATCTCATGCTTTCCAACATATACAAAATTAACAACTTAAACAAATAAAACAACGAAACAAAATTTACAACTTAAACAAATAAAACAACGAAGCACATTAGTATACCATCAAAGCATGCATGAATCATATCCGTTTGAGGGGGAAGAGGCACCTACCTTTTTGACGAATTAACTTTCTACGCGGAATCGTTTCTTCCCAACCCTGTTGACCTCTATGCTTGGTGTTGGACAAATCCTTCCTTTCTTCCTAAAGGCCTCGGATGGTTGCTTTGGAAAAAGGATAAAAACTTTAACTTCCACACTTAATCCAGAAAGTTGACAAGTACAACTTTAAACACCTTTTTCATTTACCATTACACTTTCCCGTGTATCATTTTTTTTATATTTCCGTTTCAACTCTATTTTATCAACCACGTGTAAGTACACCCACGTATATGCCCGCGTCCATACAAGTGGATATATTCGTATATTTATTTGCGGTAAACATAAGTATATACTAAGTATTAAATTTGCAATTCTTGCACTTCAGTTAAAAGCATAAGACGCCACTTTCCTATTATGAAAGGTAATGGACTACCCTGTGATATTAACATAAATAATATCCTGAAGCTCCCCTCTCCCCAAGAACCAAAAGAAAGAAACAAGAAACATGCTCACAATGAGTTTAATATCTTGCTCTATACAAACACACTCTCCTCTATTACTTTGTTGGTCATTCTGGCGTCAGAGCAACCTGACACATGCCTAAATTCATGTGAATTCATCAAGGGAACAGGTCAAATCCTTAATGTCTGTCTTTACAAGTTCAAAGTATATATCATCTTCATTAAGATTTAACTTGTTCCAACCCCGATGCACAACCAAAATTATCTGCTTGAACTAAGCCATACACGACATGACTTCTAAAATAAAATTTTACACTTCCCCTAGACATAACACTCAAGCTTACGGTATAGAGGTCCTAGGCTCAGGCTAACTTTAACACCAGACGCACACCAAGTAAAACACAAAGATAACATACAAAAATAGTATCGGATGAACTGAACAAAACAAAATAAACAATCTGTTAAAAACTGTTTCCTTTATGATGCAAATACCCTGCCTTCATAGTTGCGCCTAAAGTTTTCAATTTTTATTTTAATTAGACACATGCAAGTGGGTTTGTTTGCTTTAATATGGATAAGGATCTTTTTACAAGTATTGTAGCCCATTAATATACAAAAATACCCAGCTGGCCGAGATGTACAAATAGCATAGATTCATATATCTTTTGGCTTAAATCATATAACATTCCAAGGCTTTATATCCATATATATTTATTCATATATATATATATCATATCCTATGTACAATAATACATATGACTTATACCCTAACATGTATCAAAAGTCTATAATCTGGCCGTTCACAAATGGTTTGAAATACATCTCAACTCCTTTTCCATACTTGCAAAATTTTCGGCCACCAAATATGAAAGTACTAATTTCCACGTCCATATGTACACACTTATATATATTCAAATACTTTAGGTTTTAGACATTACAATATGAGATAAATACATTTCAGAATGTAGCTTTGGCCAAATTTGAAGATTCTGTAATTGGCATTATTCACGTGCAAGCACCAGTGACAATCTTGCATATTTACCACAACTCACAAATACATATGATTATACTTATAATCAAATACTTTACATTGAATATATGAAATCATATACAATAAAATATATACTTTCTTTTATACATAATATACCATTAATGTAACATACCTATATTCGGCTCCCCCCACAATTTCCAAAAAAAAAAATTTTCGGCCCTTACAAATCCATACACAATTCAATTTTTTTTTTTGAAAATTAACATATTCCCACCATCAGTGGGTACGCCTGAACCCTTTAATATATTCAAAATGTTTCGGCCATTTACAACCTTACATCTTATATACATATATTGCAACGATCATACATATATATACATCAACTTATGCAATCACATCTACTTATATATGATCTATGATTTGATATGAAAATATAAATACGGATTTTACAAATTCATAATAAGCATAGAAAGGATACTTACCTATCTTGAGTTGGATTGAAGCAAAAAGGACCCTTCTTCTTCCTCCTATGACTCTCGGCTGCTTTCTGGAGGTTGGAGTGTATAATTGTTTTTTCTCCCTTGATATGGGCGGCAGACTTGTGGGGGAAAATAGGGTTTGTGGTTTCTTTTTTTGTTTTATTATGTAACCATAGGTAGGTATAAATAGATAATTAAAAGGTAGGTTAGGAAACTTCCTTGTAGGTTAAAATTTGATTTCCTAAATCATATCCTAACTCAAATCCTTATCTTCTACCTTTCCTATTTCAATTAATCAAATTTGGGATAATCACTATATTTTGTTATTATCTTTTTTTCCTATCACAAAAGCTTCTGATCATAACAGAATATCAATTAAATTTTCAATTCCAGCTCGATTTTCTCTGGTCCACATATTTCGACTGTGAGTTTCAGTGGAAAACCAAAACCACCAAGGTCCAAGTTTTTAATAGAGATATACCTAGTCATCTCTGCGGATTTAGCTTTAAAAGACTTAACATTTGCTTTTATGTTGTTAAAGATGATGTGATTTATTTAGCCAACTATGTTAATCCAAAGCCAGGTGACTTAGTGAAAATGTTCGCATGGTGAATGTTAGAATTATGAATATCAATTAAACTTTTATGGTTATGTTTCGGCTTCAATCCTTGAACGTCGTTTGATCGATTTTTCTTACCTCGCTTAGTTATCTCTCTGGGCCTGCAAACATGGTTAAGAAACAAAATCAAGCAATAGCGGAACAAAAGTTGTGCGAGCAATATACGAAGCAACTGGAAATACACAGCAATAGAGAAGATATTTTGCAGAGAAATGCATAACCATCACTTTGGGTATTGGTTGAACCCGTTTATATACTGCGGGTTCAACAGAATTTGAATGGAAAATTACAGTAAGGTCCTTACTAACACAAACGACGCAACTTACAGTTGAGGGAAAAAAGGTAATTTCACCCTATTAAAAACTCCCGCTACGCAACCTTCTTCCCTCTCCCTTTCTGCATTCCTCAGCCACGCATACACTGCCCTGCCTGGATCTCCAATCAACCAATTTCACTCATGCCAATACAACTTCCAAGACTACGAACGTAATGCTAATCCCTTGTCTAATGGATTTCCTGAACTTCCTTTCATCAGCTGAGCTTAACTGCCACTATGATCACCACTGCTCTTAGCACAGTTGTGCCAGGAGCTGCCTCCTCTAACACCCCCTCAGTCCTGGCTAAAGCAAAAAAATCACACACTCCCAAAGCCTCAGTCAGGATGCCTAATCTCTGTGAATCCATTGCTTTTGTAAACGTAACAGCCAACTGCAATTGAGTGTTAATGGGTACTGATCTAACAATACCTTGCTGAAATTTCTCTCTTACAACATGACAGTCAATCTCTATGTGTTTTGTTCTCTCGTGGAACACTGGATTTTCCATAATATATATAGTACTTCTGTTGTCACAGAACATATCTACTAGTTCATCAAATGTAACCCTCATATCTTTAATTAAGTAGAGTATCCATTGTACCTCACAAGTTGTTGAGGCAACAACTCTATATTCAGCCTCTGATGAAGATTTGGAAACCGTGGTTTGTTTCTTGGCTTTCCAGGATATCAAAGACTCTCCCAACAACACGCAATAGCCAGTTACTGACCTCCTGCTTTCAGAACATCCAGCCCAATGCGAATCTGAATAGCTTGTGAGTTTCATATCAGCCTGACTAGGATAAAACAATCCTTGTCCTGGTGTACCCTTCAGATATCTTAAAACTCTCTGAGCTGCCTTAAGATGTAAATTTGTAGGAACGTCAATAAATGGACTAAGTTGTTGAACTGCGTATGTAATATCTAGCCTGGAAATGGTTAAGTATAACAACTTCCCTATCATCCTTCTGTAGCTGGACACATCCTCAATTAGTTCTGAATCATTATGTGCCAATTTAAGATTTTGCTCCATTGGACTTTTAGCGGGATTAGAGGTCAGGACTCCAGCCTCCTGAAGCAGCTCTAAAGTGTACTTCCTTTGGCACAAATATATCTCCCCTGAGACCTGGCTATTTCTAAGCCCAAGATATACTTAAGAGGACCAAGGTCTTTAATTTGAAATTCCTGATGCAAACTGGCTTTCAAAGTCTGTATACTAGAAAGGGAATCACTAGCTGCAAGAATATCATCTGCATAGACAAGAATGACAAGAAAAATAGTGGGTGTCTCTCTTATAAACATGGTGTAATCATGCTTGGACTGTCTATAACCATTGGACAATAAAAACTGGGTGGGTCTCTCATTCCATTATCTACTGGCCTACTTAAGGCCATACAATGGTTTGAGAAGCTTACAAAAAGTACCAAGACCAGTAGATGAAATACCTTCAGGAAGTGCCATATAGATTTCTTGATGTAAATCTCCATGAAAGAAGGAATTGTTAACATCAAATTGATGAATATGTCATTGCTTAATAGAAGCTAATGCCAGTAAGAGCCTAACCGTAGTCATCTTAGCCACAGAGGAAAAAGTATCCTCATAGTCAATACTAGCCTTCTGAGTATAGCCCTTAGCAACTAACCTTGCTTTATAGCGTTCAATGCTACCTCTGCCTTCCTTTTTATTTTGTATACCCACTTGCAACCAATTGGTTTGTTGCCTGGGGGTAGCTGAACTATACTCCAAGTGTTATTAGCTTCTAGAGCTGCCAGTTCCAGCTGCATTGCCTGTTGCCAATGTGCTGACTGTGATGCCTAGAGATATGATGTAGGTTCTTGCTGTAAACTAATGTTAAGCACATAATTTTTGTATTTTGGTGTCAACTGATGTAGAGAATAATGAGATGCTAAAGGGTACTTAGGAGTTGTTTCAGGGAATTTAGCAGATGATGTGAATTGATTGTAGTGATAATCGTGGATATAGGTTGGAGGTTGTCTTTGTCTGGTTGGTCGCAAAGAGGGTTCAGGATCCAAAATATGAGGTATATTAGGATCAAAAAATAGCTGTTGGTCTTCCTGATTAATGGCCAAAGGAATCTGTAGATCATAATCAGGGAGGTTTATAGGACAAGCAGATGTATCAGCTGAAGGTGAAACGTTTGGTGTGGATGATGACATGGGAGAATGAATAGGATTAGTAAGACATGGTGTAGGGAAGACAGATGCAGGACATGTAGGAGATGGAGGAGAATGAACAGAAGGTGTTAGGTTTGGGAAATCAGACAAAAAGAGAGTATGAACATGGTTCTGTTTGGCTGGAATATCATGAGTAGGAGTATGTGAATCTGGGCAAAAGGAAAACAGTGCTATTCAAACTTCACATCTCTAGAGATGAAGATTTGCTTGGTATCAATGTTTTGTAGTATGTAGCCTTGGTATTGGAAGGGATGCCTAGAAACAAGCATTTGATGGCTCTGGGAGTAAATTTATGTCTGATAGGTTGCTGATTATAGGCATATGCCAAGCAACCAAATACCTTGAGGTGCTGATAGGTTGGTTGGGTTTTGTATAGAAGTTCAAAAGGGGTTTTGTGATGCAGAATAGGAGTAGGAAGAATATTAATGATATAAACAGCATGTAAGACAATGAAACCCCACTATGACATAGGAAGGAAAGCTTGAAATTTCAAAGACCTTGCCACAATGAGTATATGATGATGCTTTCTTTCCACCAGACTAGTTTGTTGAGGTGTGTACACACAGCTGGTCTGGTGAATCATGCCATGCTTCAAATAAAATTCAGGCATGTTAAACTCCTGGCCATTATATGTTCTTAGGACTTTAATGGATCTTTCAAAATGAGTAGAAATATATTGACAAAAGTTTTGTAGCAAAGGCCTGACTTCAGACTTGGACTTCAACAAATAGATCCAAGTATACCTACTATAGTCATCCACAATGGTAAGAAAATATCTCTGAGCGTACAATGTAGGGTACTTATTTGGTCTCCAAATATCAACATTTACAAGATCAAATAAATTCTGAGACACTGAAGAAGAAATGGGAAAAGGTAACTTCCTAAGTTTGGCTAGAGGACAAACAGAACAAGGTATAGAGAAATCTTGTACTGAGACTGAATCATCACACTTCTGTATTTCTTTTAATTTTGGCATTGAGGCAATGCCCCAACCTGCAATGCCATAGGAAGCTATCCGTGTGAGATGTTTTTGAAACAAGACAGACTGGCAGGGTGTTTGGAATAGTTGTACCTTGTAGATAGTACAGGCCATGAAAAAGCTTAGCTGAACCAATCATCCTCTTGGACAATTGATCCTGAATTAGATAAGCATCAGATTAGAATTGAATAAGCAAATTCGTATTAGAAGTGAACTTACTAAGAGAGATAAGGTTGAAAGCAAAAACTGGAACATACAAGACATCCTTAAGTACCAAGGAAGAATTATCAGCTACTGTGCCAATATGTGTAGCTGCTACTGTCAATTTTGTGGGAAGTCTGATAGATATGTGATCAATAGGTTTGTGAGATGAAAAGAGAGACAAGTGAGATAAAATGTGATCAGACCGGAATCCAAAATCCATGTATTTAAACCATTAGTAGAAGTGTTACCTAACATCTTACCAGCCTGGGCAGACAGAACAACACCTTGAGCATCCTAGCATGTATTTCCTTCTGAGCGATTTTCACATCTGCTCAATAGCTTCAATAACTTTTGATTCTGCTGTGGTGTTAGGACCAAGGATTGAACATTCTTTTCTACTTGTGATGACTCAGGTTCAACTTCAACCACTTCAATCATATTTACTTTGGATCTTGTACCATTGAATCCGTCTATGTTTCTTGAAACATTTGTCTACAGTGTGTCCCAGCATTCCACAATGAGTACACTGGAACCTTCTATTTTTCCCAGAAGACTGTCATCCACCCCCTCGTCTGTATCCATCAAACTGATGTTTCTTCACAAACGCATTAGCAGCCATACTTTGTATGTTTTCTACCTCATTCATCGATGTTGTACTACTATCCACAGAGACAACAGACAAGTCTCCCATAACCTTTCTCTCCAATTTTAATGCCATAGAGAAGGCAGTGTTTATATCAGGTAAAGGTGTCATTACAAACACCTGAGATTTAATCGGATCAAAAATAACATTAAGTCCTTTGATGACCTTAATTATATAATCACTTTCAACAAATTTCCTCATCTCCACTGTCACATTACATCTACATCCTCTGCAGTTACAGACAGGTATTGGCCTTAAAGCCATAAGTTCTTCCCAAACAACTTTCAATTTTGTGAAATAATCCGTTACAGATAACATATCCTACTTAACACAATAGAAATTCTCAAGTAATTCTGACAACCTAAAAGGATCAGTGCTTCCATATCTCATTACCAAATCATTCCACATATCCATAGCACTACCATACCACATAATACTTTGTGTAATAGGTTGAGAAATAGAATCCACAACTGAACCATAGAGTTAACTTGTCTCCAAATAGAGTATTGAGGATCAATATCAAGTGGTTTAGTAATTGTACCATCTATGAAGCCTATCTTGTTTTTCACCAATAACGCCATTCTGAATGTGTGGCTCCAAGTATGAAAGTTGTGAGCATTCAAAGACAGTTGCGCAAGCACAGTTGAAGGACTATCACCGGGGTGAAGATAGTATGGATTCTGCAACTGGTTTTCAAGAATTGGATTCTGATTTCCTCTCGTTCAACACCATGTTCTGCGACTGATTATCCGTTGCTGGACTTCAGTTATTGCTCGTTGAAGCCATCACGATCAATATTCAAAAACAACAAGATCGAAGCAAAATGGTCCAACAAAAACAGTATTAAAAAACAAATCAACTGTAAGCACTCAGGCTCTGATACCATGTTAAGAAACAAAATCAAGCAATAGCGGAACAAAATTTGTGCGAGGAATATATGAAGCAACTGGAAATACACAGAAATGGAGAAGATATTTTGTAGAGAAATGCATAACCGTCACTTCGTGTATTGGTTGAACATATTTATATACTACGGCTTCAACAGAATTTGGATGGAAAATTACAGTAAGGTCCTTACTAACACAAACGATGCAACTTACAGTTGAGGGACAAAAAAGTAATTTCATCCTATTTAAAACTCCCATTACGCTACCTTCTTCAACCTTTTTCCCTCTCCGTTTCTGCATTCCTGAGCCACGCATACACTGCCCTGCCTGGATCTCCAATCAACCAATTTCACTCCTGCCAATACACCTTCCAAGACTACAAACGTAATGATAATCCCTTGTCTAGTGGATATCCTGAACTTCCTTTCATCAGCTGAGCGTAACTGCCACTATGATCACCACTGCTCTTAGCACAGTTGTGTCGGAAGCTGCCTCCTCCAACAAACATTGACATAAAGTATAAATGGATTACATAAAAGCTAAGAACATATACAGACATGGTCACTAGAGATGAATTATTATCGATTCGCCACATCTATAATAGGGCAAAGTATAATATGTTTAAAATTATGAATAAGCTTTACCACACATTTTAGACATAGTCGCTACTTCTCATATTGTTTAAGATTGCTCTACATTATTGAGATATGCATGTAGGTCGGCTTGTTGGCATATAAGTAGGGTTATTGTATGGGTTGCATCCCTTTGATGTTTTGATTTCTCATGTTAATATATTAGCATTTTAACCAAAAAATATGCGCTAATTATTTGATTATTGGGAGTGACGATGACAAACAAGGTTGACAAACAATGGCTTGCAAGCAAAGACGAAGAGGTAGGAGTTCTCGCCGAAATTATAAACTCCACGAAGGACGAAACTTTTCCACCACCTTAGATTGATGAAAGCAGATGTTGGAAAGTATTTAGCCAACATTATTTTGTCAATAGTCCCAGACCCTAGCGATAGCTTTTGCTGTTGTTAGGATATACTGAGTATGATTGTTGTATTTCGCCAATAGCGCCTGATCAAAATAATTGTAAGTGTCTAAATCCGACTCCAACTTTGGAGACAAGATATGAACACTCTTTTCACATAAGGTGATGTTTAAGGTGTTGCTTTAGAGGCTCAAATAGTTCTGAAGGTTTCATAAAATCAGAAAAACTAAAAACAAAAAGAAAGGCATGAAATCTTGGGGCTTGTGTTCAGGGTTATATCGTAAGCTTAGAACGCTGCACTATAGAAATCAAATATAGATGATTTAAGGCTGAAAATGAAGATAAGATGTTGAGAAAAAGCTTGAAGATCAAGCTCTGTCAGTTTATTCACAAGCGTTACATATATATACAAGGTAATGGGAGCCTAAAGGCTCTAACCAGATGTCAAGTCCAACGGCTAGTTTGTGATCTACTGGTCTATCATTTAATCAATCTAATCAGCAACTAAACAATGTAATTGACTAATTAATCTACGTATTCAGCAATATAAACAACATTAATATATACATATATGTGGATTAATTGTCAAAGGTGGTGATCAACCTGCAGCTGCAGAATAATGTAAAAGTGAGGAAGTTGGTGCAGCTGCGGTTAAGCTTGCTGGCAAGGGAGCTAAGGTGTATGAGAGTAGCAATCCGTGATAACAAGGGAACTGACATTTGATTGGAGGATTAATGTGTGAAATCTCCTCATTGGTTGGATAAATTCAACGGGGATCATGGCATTTGAGCTAAAGGCTGGCGCAATTGTGTGAGCTAGGCGGAAGCAGTTAAGTGGAGGAGAAGTTGCAGAGGAAGGAGAAGTTTAAACATGTGAATTTACAAATATGCCCTTTGCAAAGTGTTGTGATTAGTTTAGAATGAGGGTATTCTTGTAATTTTGCAGTGGGCGGTTATTTTCTTCTTCTTCTTCTTCCCGCTAGCCTTTATATGGTCCGTTCTACCTTATTCGCTGTATTGATAATTCTCCTAATTGATATAAGGGCTCAATCAATCTTCGTTTTCCTTGGCATTCTTCTTGTTGTTACTTGTTCTCTTGTTTGTATCGTTTGGTTTGGTTGATCAAATTTTTGTTCTCTCCGTTATTTCTTCTTCGTTGATTGATCACGGCGACTTTGTTCATTGTTGCTGCGCATTCTGTTGGTGTGTTTGATTTTTCACATGGTATCAGAGCCAAATTACCACGTCTGATGAATTTTGGCACCTTCATGGCGAATATCCAGAATTATCTAAGCTCTTCGAATAGCGCTGCAAATTTTACATCTGCAGATCCTACAGATGATTCCTTATACATACATCCAAGTGACAGTCCTTTGCTTGTGCTTTTTCAGCCCTTGCTCGATGGAAACAATTTTCATAGTTGGAGTAGAGCCTTCAGAAGAGCGTTGGAGTCAAACAACAAAGTAGGCTTCGTTACAGGTATGATTCCCAAACCTGCTGAATTAGATCGCAAGTATGTGGCATGGACCAGGGCAAATAACGTGGTTGCTTCGCGGATAGTTAATTCAATAATACCTTCTATTGATCAAAGTATTGTGTGGTTTGATAATGCTTATGATATATGGAATGATTTGAAACATAGATATGGTAACGCGGATGTCTTTAGAATGTCTGATCTGCAAGAGCAGTTCTATGCTACTAGGCAGGATAGCAACTCAGTTACAGAGTACTATACTCGGCTGAAGGTAATATGGGAAGAACTGATAGTGTTGCGTTCTAACCCCAATTGTGTTTGTAACAGATGCACTTGTAATGTTTATGCACAAATTAACAAGTTTATTTAGGATGATCATGTGATCAGGTTCATTAAGGGATTAAACGATGAGTTTGAGCCTGTAAAATCACAAGTGTTACTAATGAGTCCATTGCCTGATTTGAAGTCCACCTTTGCAATGGCAGCAAAATTAGAAAGGAAATTGAACTATTCTTCGGTGCAAGGTACGTTTACTAACAATCCTTCAATGGTCATGACTGCTGATGATAGTTATAAGGCTGCTTCATATGGGCAGAAGCTTGCCAGTTTAGGATCTGGTGCAGGTTGGCACAGATCATATGGCAGAGGTTTGAGAAGGATTTTCAGAAATCATCCTTATATAATCCTAAGGCCCCAATGTGTACTTTTTGTAATATGATAGGCCACATAGTGGACCGGTGCTATAAGAAGCATGGCTTTCCTCCTGGCTTCAAACCCAGGGGTGTGGTGAATTGTGTTGAAAATGAGAACTATAATGGGAGAGAAGGAGATATGTGTAGCCAAGATCCATATGATCAATGTCAGAATAGCGATAGTATGCATGATGAACTGATGAATGTGCCTTCTCAGGTGGGTCCAGCACTCACACTTGAACAGTATGATCAGCTTGTTAGGCTGTTATAGGACCAGAAGGATAGGAGGCATGAAGATGGCTGTGGATACAGTGATGAGGCCAAGGGGCACTATGTCGTAATGTCAGCTCAGCAGACTGGTGTCACTGCCAAGCAGCCATGTAATGCATCCTACACTGAGTCATGTATATGGATATTGGATTCTGGTACTACAGATCATATATGACATTCCTTGTCCCTCTTTAAATCATACCACCAGTGCATTCTGTGTCAGTTAAGCTACCAAACAATAACTTAACTTAGTCACTCATGTTGGTACAGTCAACATCAGCCCCTACTTAACACTCAATAATGTCCTTCATGTTCCTTCTTTTTCCTTCAATCTGCTCTCACTCAGCCAGCTCACAAAGAATGGTAATATAGACCTGACATTTCATTCTAATATGTGTCTGCTTCAGGACCATTCCAGCAAGAGGATGATTGGTTTAGCTAAAGTTAGACAGGGACTATATCACATGAGTAGCCAGAACAATATCCCAGGTTCATTCTGTCACCTCAGACTCACTCCTTTGGCACTCAAGACATGGACATCCCTCTTATCCCAGACTTTTAGAAATCAGCAAATCTGATTCTCAAATAACAGTACCTTTACATTCTTCAACATGTACCGTATGTCCCTTAGCTAAACAGAAAAGAATTCCATTTGGAATTTCTCATTCAGTTTCTGATTCTCCTTTTTTCCTTGTACACATAGACATATGGGGTCCATACAAATACCCCACAATGTATAAACAGCATTACTTCTTCACTATTATTGATGACTTTTCTAGATATTGTTGGGTATATTTAATGAAATCCAAATCAGAAACTAGAGGCACCATTGAAAGTTTCTGTGCATATGTTGATGTCCAATTTGAGAAACACATAAAAGTCATAAGGACTGATAATGAGGTTGAATTCAAGATGAACCCATTTTATGCATCAAAAGGCATAGTCCATCAAACCAGTTGTGTATATACCCTACAACAGAACGGACTGGTTGAACGAAAACACCAACACATCCTCAATGTTGCTAGAGCATTAAAATTTCAGGCCCAAATCCCAGCAAGCTATTGGGGATTTTGTGTGCAGCACGCAGTATATCTTATCAATTTGATTCCATCTCCTCTTCTCATCTATAAAACCCCTTACCAAATACTCTACAATAAAGCCCCTTTCATATAGTCACCTTAAAGTCGTTGGTTGCCTATGTTTTGTGAGAACTGTCAATCCATCCAAGGAGAAGTTTACTCCTAGGGCCAGAAGAAGCATCTTTCTGGGAGTGTCACATACCACGAAAGGCTATATACTGCAAGACCTGACCACTAAAGATGTCTTTATATCTAGAGATGTAATCTTCTATGAAGATATATTTCCCTTTGAAGATAAAGCTACAACTGGCTTAACTCAAGATCTGAAATTCCCAAGCAACACAAATTGCCCACCAGTGTTCACCTACCTTCCTCATACCAGCCAATTTCATTCCTATGACTTTTCTGAACCACATGTCCATATGCCATCTCCTGCTCCCAGCCATAACATCACCCACTTAACTGACAATGGAACTTCAGCCAATGATTCATCTAAGACATCACCATAGCCACATCCCTCATCACAAGAACTCATAGAACATGATCCCATACCCACATCACAGAACTTGATACATTCTAGCCCAAGAACAGATAATAATGTGTTGTCTCCAGAAATAGCCATCAAGTCCATTCAAATTGATGTACCAATTACCAGACCAAACGTGCAAGGCAAGCCCCCAAATATCTTGAACAATACTGTTGTAACCTTGGTGATGCATGCCAAACTCATTCAAAATCCTTCTCAGCAGCGTCACCAAAACTTACCACTCCTCATTTATTGCACAAATACATCTCCTTTGATTCTTTAGCACCAAAGTACAAAGCGTATGCATTGAACATTAGTAGGCACATAGAACCTGACTCCTTTCCAGAGGCATCTGAATCTCCTGAATGGCAGAAGGCTATGGATTATGAGATAGCAGCACTTGAGAGCAACAACACTTGGACGTTAACAAAAATTCCCCCAGGAAGGAAAGCCATTGGGTGCAAATGGGTGTATAAGCTCAAGTATAAGCCTGATGGTTCTGTGGATAGACACAAGGCTAGGTTGGTTGCCAAGGGATACACCTAGCAACTTGGGATGGATTACTAGGATACATTTTCTCTAGTGGCCAAATGACCACAGTTAGGATGGTTCTGGCCTTGACATCTAGGCTTGGTTGGTATGTACACCAACTAGATGTGAACAATGCATTTTTACATGGAGACTTACATGAGAAGATATATACGTCTGCACCCCCTGGCTTGTTAATTGGACAAAGTGATAATGTATGTAAATTACAAAAATCTTTGTATGGCTTGAAGCAAGCAAGCAGCAAATAGAATGCCAAGTTAACTAGCTTTCTAATTTCATTGGGTTTCAGTCAATCCAAGAATGATTACACTTTGTTCACTAGATTATCAGGTGATTCACTGTTGATATTGCTCATTTACGTTGATGATGTAATTGTGGCCAGCAAGAATTTGAATGGGATTGAAGAAATCAAGAGGACATGAGATTTGGAATTTCGTATCAAGAATCTGGGGGAGTTGAAATACTTTCTTGGAATTGAAGTGGCCAGATCTCAAATGGGAACAGTTATAAACCATAGAAAGTCTACGGTGCAACTTTTGGAACATGCAGGATTTCTAGGTTGTAAGCCAACGTTCACTCCTATGGAGAGTCATATCAAATTGTTTCGTGGTGATTCAGGATTCATGGACAATGTCACTGAATACTGAAAGCTTGTGGGCAAATTAATATATCTTACCATAACGAGGCCAGACATATCATTCAATGTACAACAGCTGAGCCAGTTCTT
The DNA here is from genome assembly GCA_036186865.1 of Eustoma russellianum. Taxonomy (NCBI): domain Eukaryota; kingdom Viridiplantae; phylum Streptophyta; class Magnoliopsida; order Gentianales; family Gentianaceae; genus Eustoma; species Eustoma russellianum. Next base: position 1,112,647 of record AP025042.1, on the reverse strand, counting down.
GGACTGTCCCACTGTCAACCATTAGAGGGGAGTCCACATAGTGCTAAGGTATCTTAAGGGCTCCATTGGACAAGGTATCTTGCTAGCTAGCAGTGGGGAGCTTAGACTAAAGGGTTTTGTGGATTCGGATTGGGCAGGATGCCAGTAGACAAGGATGTCGATTATAGGCTACTGTATGTTCTTAGTCGTCAGTTTGATATCTTGGAAGGCAAAGAAGCAGACCACGATTTCAAGGTCTTCAGCAGAAGCTGAATATAGAGCTATGGCAATGGCGGTATGTGAAGTGCAGCGGTTGATTTTCTTGGCTGAAGACCTTATGATCACAAGGCAGGAGCCGGTTGAACTGTTTTGTGATAGTAAAGTGCATTGTACATAGCGGATAACCCAGTATTCCACGAGAGAACAAAACATATAGAGATTAATTGTCACGTTGTAAGGGAGAAGGTGCAGCAGGGAACGGTCAAAATAATGCCAATCAAAATAGAGTTTCAACTTGCAGATATTTTCACCAAAGCTTTAGACCATAGGAGGATGACGCAATTGCTTAAAATGATGGGAGTGCATAACATTTATAGCAAGCTGAGCTTGAGGGGGTGTCAAAGGTGGTGATCAACCTGCAGCTGCAGAACAATGTAAAAGTGAGGAAGTTGGTGCAGCTGCAGCTAAGCTTGCTGGCAAGGGAGCTAAGGTGTATGAGAGTAGCAATCCGTGATAACAAAGGAGCTGACATTTGATTGGAGGATTAGTGTGTGGAATCTCCTCATTGGTTGGATAAATTCGACGGGGATCATAGCATTTGAGCTGAAGGCTGGCGAAGTTGTGTGAGCTAGGCGGAAGCAGTTGAGTGGAGGAGAAGTTGCAGACGCGGGAGAAGTTTAAACATGTGAATTTACAAATATGCCCTTTTGTAAAGTGTTGTGATTAGTTTAGAATGAGGGTATTCTTGTCATTTTGCCGTGCACGGTTATTTGCTTCTTCTTTTTTCCGTTAGCCTTTGTATGGTCCATTCGACCTTATTCGCTGTATTGAGAATTCTCCTAATTGATATTGGAGCTCAATCAATCTTCGTTTTCCTTGGCATTCTTCTTGTTGTTACTTGTTCTCTTGTTTGTATCGTTTGGTTTGGTTGATCAAATTTTTGTTCTCTCCGTTATTTCTTCTTCGTTGATTGATCACAGCGACTTTGTTCATTGTTGCTGCGCATTCTGCTGGTGTGTTAGATTTTTCACATTAATCATGAGAGAAAAATGGTGTTTGACATTTTGCAAAGTGTTTGACAATGTTCCTCATGCCACCCAGTTCTCTGTTTTAGTAGCAAAGCTGGTGTCTTTTTAACTCTTGATCATCATCAACATAGCAGCAATAATTCTAATACCATCTTCATAGATGATCATCAGCTTGTATTTCTACATGCACAACGGAGCCAAAAAAAATCGATGTCAAACAAAGCTCATAACAAACATTCCTGAAATCAGTAAAATGACCAACCTTTATTCACCCACACCAAAATCAGTAAAATGATCAACCTTTATCAACCTTACTCGCTCTGATACCATGTTGAAACTTGGGCTTATATGAGGTGAGGTCCGTAGCAACTAAAAACCTCAAGGCAATAGGTGGGGGTACCTCATTCTCATATAACTCATGTATGGTTTCTCAAATTAGCCAATGTGAGACAATATTCTCAAACAGACAAACAAGGTTGACAAACAATGGCTTGCAAGCAAAGACGAAGAGGTAGGAGTTCTCGTCGAAATTATAAACTCAGCCAAAGAATGAAACTTTTCCTCCGCCTTAGATTGATGAAAGCGGATGTTGGAAAGTATTTAGCGAAATTATTTTGCCAATATCGCCTGATAAAAATAATTGTAAGTGTCCAAATCCGACTCCAAATTTGGATACAAGATATGAACACTCTTTTCACGTAAGGTGATGTTTAAGGTGTTGCTTTAGAGGCTCAAATAGTTATGAAGGTTTCACAAAATCATAAAAACTAAAAACAGGAAGAAAGGCATGAAATCTTGAGGCTTATGTTCAGGGTTATATCATAAGCTTAAAACGCTGCACTATAGAAATCGAATATATATGATTTTAAGGCTGAGATTGAAGATGCGATGTTGAGAAAAGGCTTGAAGATCAAGCTCTATCAGTTTATTCAAAAGAGTTGCACATATATATAAGGTAGTGGGAGTTTAAAGGCTCTAACCGGTCTCAAGCATAAAAGCTAGTTTGTGATCTGCTTGCCTATGATTTAATCTATCTAATCAGCAACTAAAAAATGTAATTGACTAAATAATCTACGTATCTAACAGTACAAACAAGATTAATATATACATATATGTGGATTTCATGAGACAGAAATGTGTGTGACATTTTGCAAAGTGTTCGACAATGTTCCTCATGCCACCCAGTTCTATATTTTAGTAGCAAGGCTACTGTCTTTTTAACTCATGATCATCATCAGCATAGCAGCAATAATTCTAACACCATCTTCATAGATGATCATCAGCTTGTATTTCTACATGCACAACGAAGCCAAAAAAATCGATGTCAAACGTAGCTCATACCAAACATTTCCGAAATCAGTAAAATGATCAACCTTTATTCACCACACCAAAATAAGTCGAAATATTTTTCAAGAAACCATTGCAAGGTTCCATCAACCTTAACAGCCATAACTCCGTTGATCAAACTCCAGTAGAATTTCCCCTCAAACTAATTTTAGGAACTTATTAGCATCAGTTATTGATTCTAATCTATTTGGTTCTTAAATTAATCTCAGATTAGAACACTCATCCTATGAAGGGAATATCGGATTTACGGGCAATTATTCCAACGGCTATGACAGCCCCCAATTGAGCTCTTAAAGTACATTAACCACGCATACAACAGTCCATCATCACTCAAAGCATCAAACTACGATTTTGATTCAATTTTGTGTGTAAGAACAAATTTGCGCAAAGACTTTTGGCAACTCAAATGACTAAGTTTTTTATTCATTTGCCCATCAATTTATAGGAAGTACAAGGGAGCAATTTGTGCTAATCTACAGCTAAAAAGATCAATACAAGATCCTATCATATCTCTATATTTATGTACATGATAAATTCAGTGAATAGGATATATTTGATTAGACTGGATATCAAAAATCATATCTAGTCAGCCGTAATCAGCGCCTCAGATCTTCCGAGCTAAGCTCGACAGTGAGGTCAAGTAGGCCAGCAGCTAGGTTTAGATCATCGACAATCAGGTCAGTGGACTGCGGAGCTGAGCTCGATAGTGAGGTCAGGTCGGCAGGTCAGATTGACATCTTTATCAACCGTATCAATTAAACTTAGCTCAGCTCTTACAATATGTGACCCCTTGATTAGACAGATTTCAAGAAATAAACTCCAAAAACTTAGGTTTGCAGCAGAATCAAAAAGGGATAACTAGCATAATTGTATGTGTCGCGGTATGTATGTGTGTGGTAGTATGTTATTTTAATTTTAAGCCTAACTTTCTGTGTTATTTAAAGTTCACACCCCAATCTTTACTAGACTATTCATTTTAATGTAATTTGATTTAAAACAAAGAAGCATACGTCCGTTATTCCTATTTGTATCTAAGTTTATTTTACTAATTTTACCAGTGCACGACTTCATTTCTATGATAAAATTAATCGATCAATGAAATATTTTAAGTTAAGATATAAAATTTTCACTTAACTATTCCTGAAATATGAAACTGTTACATCACAAGTATTTACCAGTGATGACGACACCAGAAAAATGATTATCAAATCTGTTGAAGTGGCTGGTCAGTTAGATGACAAAGAGTGCGTGGCCAATGAAGGGTGATCACACATATGGAGAGTGTGTAGATACATTCTGTGAGTTGCAATCAAAGATTAAGTGGTTTAGGTGTTGCATAGTGGGACCCAAAAGTAGAAATAACCGTCCTGGCACGGTGGAAGAGCTGAGCTGCACAGGAGGTGTCGTGCAGAATTTGGAAGTGCTGGGTGGAGAAGAAGAAGTTTGGCGGCAAAGTGTTTAAACGGAGGAATTTACTATTTTGCCCTTACTAATAGCTTCGCTAAGGGGTTGCTTCTGAGGATACTTTGGTCATTTCATGTTTTCTGTTATTTTGTTTAAATACCTGGCAGTTACCTTTTTCTTCTTTGAGATGAATAGCAGATTTTCATTTTTGCTCCAATTCTATTTCTTTTGTGCTCTCTTCGCAGCACTTTCTCTTGTTAATTGAGTTTGGTTGTTGAATCAATAAAGCTTTCTTCGATTTACTGTTTGTTTCTTATTGTTTGATTGATCGCGTAGCATTGCTGATTTCTTCACATGGTATCAGAGCGTTGTAAATGAACTTTGGATCGTTCATGGCGTCTACCAGCAATGCTTCTCCCTCTGGAGGCAATTCGCACTCCACTGTTTCTGATCCTTCTGAGGATCATTTCTTTATTCATCCTAGTGACAATCCTTCGATGATTCTCGTTCAACTGTTGTTGGACGGAAATAATTACCATGGATGGTGTAGGTCCGTAAAGAGAGCACTTGAATCGAAGAATAAGATTGGCTTCGTGGATGGTTCGATTGAGAAACCTGTTGATGGAGCAAGAAGGTTCAATGCCTGGATCAAGGCAAACAACATGGTTGCTTCCTGGTTAGTCAATTCCTTAATTCCTAGTATTGCGCAGAGTGTTATTTGGCTGGATAATGCATCTGATATTTGGAGTGATTTGAAGTTTAGATATGGTAATGTTGATTCGTTTCGTTTGTCTGACCTGCAAGAAGAGTTTTATAGTATTAAGCAAAACAAAATGACAGTTACGGAGTATTACACAAAGTTGAAAGGAATTTGGGAAGAACTATCAATCTTGAAGTCAGTACCGATATGCACTTGTAGGAGGTGCACATGTAATGTCACTGGTTCAATTAGCAAGTTTATACAAGATGGTTGTGTTATAAAATTTTTGAAAGGGTTAAACGATGATTTTGAAGCCGTCAAGTCACAAGTGCTGCTAACTAGTCCCCTACCTGATTTGAAGAATGCTTTTGCCATGGCTATCAAACTTGAGAGAAAATTGTTGTATTCTGGTGTTAATTCTCAGACGCAGTTTGTTAATAATTCAACTGCTGTTATGAATGTGAGCTATGGTTTCAAGGGAAATTCAAACAGCTATAGATCTTCAAGCATTGAGGGGCCAAGTGCCAATGCGTCAGGGGGTGCAGGAAGAGGTTTTAGGAGAGAAAACCCGAAGTATGGGAAGAGTAATTCCAAGGTTCTCTTCTGTAAGTTTTGTAATATGACTGGACACACAGTAGATAGGTGTTACAAAAAACACGGATATCCACCAGGATTTAAGCCAAGAGGGCAAGTGAACATGGTGAGTGCCGAAGGAGCAGATCAGCAGTTCTTAGATATGTCTGGGCAGGAAGAGTTGAATTCTCAAGAAGCTTAAAGTTCCTATGATCAGGAATCAGGGTCTGGTGTGTCCCAGTCTGTGTTCACCCCTGAGCAGTATGCACAAATCATGGCCATGTTGCAGGAGCATGGCAACAAAGGTGGCAGAAACTTGAATGATGCAGCCATCATGCCTAGCAACTCTCCCCATACTGTCATGTCAGCTCAGATGGCTGCTGACTCTGGTAAGTCTTCAGGTAATACTGTTGTGCAAAACTTAAACATTTGGATTTTGGACTCTAGAGCTAGTGATCATATATGTTCTTGTATTCGTTTGTTTGATTCCTACTCTCCCGTCCTTAATGTCTCTGTTAAATTGCCTGATAAATCAATTGTCTCAGTCACTCACATTGGTACCATAAAAGTGAATGATAACCTTACCCTCCATGATGTCCTATACGTTCCAACGTTCAAATTTAATCTCATGTCCTTAAGCAAATTGACTCAGTCTCACACCATCCGCATTTATTTCTACTCAAATAAATGTGTGATTCAGGATGTAAAGACCATGAAGATGATTGGTTCAGCTGAAGTTTCTCAAGGGCTGTACCATTTTGAGGGGGCACTGAAACATCCAGCCAATACCTTCTGCACCATGTTTCCCACATCTTTTCAAACTCAGTATATTAGGCCTTCTGGTTTCGAATTATGGCACGCAAGACTTGGCCATATATCAACACCCAGAATCAAAGAAATACACAAAACACATCCTGATGTGATGATTCCAGATCAAGGCTATGAATGTGCCATATGCCCTTTAGCTAAACAGAAGAGGTCCCCCTTTCCTACTTCCCATTCTGTATCTCATTCACCCTTTCAACTTGTACACATTGACATATGGGGACCTTACAGATTTCATACCATGTATAAACAACAGTTTTTCCTTACAATTGTTGATGATTACAGCAGATATTGTTGGATTTATCTTATGAAGTCAAAATCTGAAGCTAGAACTATTGTTCAAAGTTTTTGTCACTATGCCTCTGTCCAGTTTAACACCAATGTCAAAACCATAAGGACAGATAATGGGCAAGAGTTCAATATGCCCTCCTTTTATTCATCTCTTGGCATTCTGCATCAAACCAGTTGCCCCCACACTCCTCAACAGAATGGGATTGTAGAGAGAAAACATCAGCACATACTCTCAGTAGCAAGAGCCTTACGTTTTCAATCTGGTTTGTCCTCACCTTATTGGGGCTTTTGCGTCCAACACTCAGTCTATCTTATAAACATTACTCCTTCACCTATTCTCCATCAGAAAACACCTCATGAGCTCCTGTACAAAACACCTCCCACCTATTCTAATCTCAGAGTCTTTGGCTGTTTAGCCTTTGGAACGGACAACCTACCTCACAAAGACAAGTTTGCACCCCGTGCCAAGAGGAGTGTTTTTTTGGGTCTTTCCCATACTACAAAAGGCTATGTGCGCAGGACCTCCAAACAAAGTCAGTTTACGTTTCCAGGGATGTTACCTTCTTTGAGAACATATTTCCTCTCTCTTTTTCCCAAGGCCACACAGAACCTGATGTCTCTCATCCCTCACCTTCTCTTGCATCTGCACCTCTCAATATCCACAATGATACACTCTTCTCTCTAATTGCATTCAATGATTCTGGCTCTTTGTATCATAATTTCTCAAATGCCCAGCCATCAGTCCAAACAAGCCCACATCATGACCAAACCACCACTATACCTGATGATCCTGCTTGTACTTCACCTCTTCCAGATCCTTCACCTGCTCAAGTATCTAGTCAACCCCGTCAGCTTTATAATTCAGCTCATGTTCCAGATGACTCTGCTAATACCTTGTCTATTCCCAGTACGTCCCAAACTCTTCCTGGTAACATTGTGATTGATTTACCCATTTCTCTTCAAGACATGAACCAGTACACAGAACTTCCCTGTCCATCATCTACCAGACCACAGAGGACCAGACAACCACCCGTCTACCTACAAGACTACCATTGTAATCAAGCCTCTTCCTCTGAATCCACTCATACACTTCAATCTTCACATCCGCATGCTTTGCATAATTATATTTCGTATGACTTACTAGCTCCAAAGTACAAAGCATTTGCATTAAGTATTGGACAACATGTAGAGCCTAATTCTTATGCAGAAGCAGTCAGTTCACCTGAATGGCAGGCAGCTATGAGCAGAGAGCTAGGAGCATTAGAGCGTAACCACACCTGGGATCTCATGTCACTTCCCAAAGGCAAGAAGCCCATTGGGTGCAGGTGGGTATATAAAATTAAGCACACGCAGGATGGAAGCATTGAAAAATACAAGGCTAGGCTTGTTGCAAAAGGTTACACTCAAGAATATGGAATTGACTACCAGGACACTTTCTCTCCCATTGCTAAAATGACCACGGTCCGGACAGTGCTGACCCTTGCAGCTAGGAAACGTTGGTGTATTCATCAGATGGAAGTTAATAATGCTTTCCTCCTTGGAGATCTCCATGAGGAAATCTATATGTCTCCACCTCCTGGTCTGGATCTCCCTGAAGCAGGTATGGTATGCAAGCTAAGAAAGTCCCTATATAGACTGAAGCAGGCTAGCCGGGAATGGAATGTTAGACTGACCTCCTTTTTAGTCAGTCAGGGATTTCTTCAGTCTAAGTGTGACTACACGTTGTTTACCAAGACTGTTGGTCATTCTCTTCTTGTTTTACTTGTTTATGTCGATGACATCATTGTTTCCTGTGACAATATGGCATCCATTGAGTAGATCAAATTTGCACTGCATCACGAATTCCAAATCAAGGATCTTGGGGAGCTGAAGTTTTTCCTTGGCATTGAGGTTGCCAAGGCTGAAGGGGGCATATACATTAATCAGAGAAGGTACACTATTGAGCTTCTGGATCAGGCAGGATTTATCAATTCTAAGCCTGCCAAGAGCCCCATGGGTGCACATGCAGCCTTGGCACATAATGATTCTGACTTGCTACATGGTGTTACTGCGTATAGAAGGTTGATTGAGAAGTTGATATATTTAACCATAACGAGACCAGACATTGCATTTGTGGTTCAACAATTGTGCCAGTTCTTGGATTGTCCAACGACTAACCACCTTAAGGTAGCATAGAGAGTTCTCAGATATTTGAAGGGCACTGTTGGACAAGGGATAATTTTTCCAAGAACGGGAGACTTGAGGCTAAAAGGATTTGTAGATGCAGACTGGGGTGGTTGTAGTGAAACACGTAGATCAGTCACTGGATACTGTGTTTTTCTAGGGGATGCCTTGATTTCCTGGAAGGCAAAGAAACAGTCTACGGTGTCAAGGTCCTCAGCTGAGGCTGAGTACAGGGCAATGACTTTGGTGACTTGTGAGCTGCAGTGGCTGCTGTATTTGTTGAGGGACTTGAGAGTTGAGGATCAAAGGCCAGTAGAGTTGTTCTGTGATTGTAAAAGTGCAATATACATTGCGGAGAATCCTGTGTTCCACGAAAGGACGAAACACTTTGAGATCGACTGTCACGTGGTAAGAGACAAAGTACAAGAAGGAATGTTGAAATTGATGCCCATTAGAACCAACCTTCAGCTGGCGGATGTTTTCACCAAGGGATTGGATAACAAGAGGTTAGGAGAGATTTTGAAGCTTTTGGGGATTCAGAATCTGTATGGCAAGCGTAGCTTTAGGGGGTGTTGAAGTGGCTGGTCAGTTAGATGACAAGGAGTGCATGGCCAATGAAGGGTGATCACACATATGGAGAGTGTGTAGATACATTCTGTGAGTTGCAATCAAAGATTAAGTGGTTTAGGTGTTGCATAGTGGAACCCAGAAGCAGAAATAACCGTCCTGGCACGGTGGAAGAGCTGAGCTGCACAGGAGGTGTCATGCAGAATTGGGAAGTGCTGGGTGGAGAAGAAGAAGTTTGGCGGCAAAGTGTTTAAACGGGGGGAATTTACTATTTTGCCCTTACTAATAGCTTCGCTAAGGGGTTGCTTCTGAGGATACTTTGGTCATTTCGTGTTTTCTGTTATTTTGTTTAAATACCTGGCAGTTACCTTCTTCTACTTTGAGATGAATAGCAGATTTTCATTTTTGCTCCAATTCTATTTCTTTCGTGCTATCTTCGCAGCTCTTTCTCTTGTTAATTGAGTTTGGTTGTTGAATCAATAAAGCTTTCTTCGATTTACTGTTTGTTTCTTGTTGTTTGATTGATCGCGTAGCTTTGCTGATTTCTTCACAAAATCCTCTGGAAAACGTCAACAGTGTAAAATCAAGGCCATGAAATCAACTGCAAAATAGGTCATCCCTGGCGTTTGACATCACCATTACTTGTTATATACTCTACCTTGTTTTCAAAACAACATACTCAACCTAGACAACTCCATACATGTTGATGTAACCGCTTCGAGGCACACTTAAACATTTCCATTTTTGTCCAATTAACAAGTTTTATTTAGCTGACATTTACATTTTTGTTCTTCTAGTGTCAAGCCAGCTTGGTTTCATTCAATGACTTCAACAATCTCGTCCTGTTGCTATCAAGCACATTGCCAAGATTCGCTTCTATAGATTTTGCACCCACCGGGTCCCTTCAATTGGTGTTAGCATCGATAGCTTCTTCATCATATAGGTCTCCCTGATCAATCTGTTGATCACCATTAGCATCTTAAGTTCGCTTATATCTTTTTTCACCCCATATGTATAGGTACAATCCAATAATGGTACCTAGAGCTCCAAATGCTCCGCATGTGTCAAAGAGAAGCAGGAAGATGGCATGGAGCATAATCAATTGTGTGATGATGGTGAGTGGAACCAGTAGCAGCGTACATCGAAGGGAAGTGATGGTAATCAAACATTGGGATGATTAGTTGTTGATAGCTGCTGAGGGAAGATTAAACGGAGGTGATTGGTGTGGTGATTGTGCTGATTACAGAGGAGGCTTGATGGAGCGCGAAGAAAGGAAGAAGAAGTATGAAAGCGGGAAGGTGTTTAAATAAGACGAAATGACGAAGATGTCCCTGGTAGTTATGCAGTTGTAGTTATATTTGTAAGGGCTTTCTTGTAAATTTAGTGGTTAGTTTTCTTCTTTAAAAGGACGGGTTGAGCTACTGCGATACACTTGAAGCATGCAATTTTGTAACCGTCTCCATTTTCTCTCCAATCGATTGATTCAATCTTCTCCTGAAAGTTTCCTTCTCTTGCATCAAGATCATCAATTGTTCTTGTCTTGTTGTTTCTTTGTTGATTAATTCTCAGTTTGTATGCAAAATTTACATGGTATCAGAGCGTGTATAGATGAACTTTGGTACTTTTATGGCGAACAACAATCTCCCTCCGAACAATTCACCTTCTTCATCCAGTAGTCATCAGCCTGCAAATGTGCCAGTTGATCCAACGGAAGATCCATTTTATGTTCATCCTAGTGATAGTCCTTTGTTAATTCTCGTACAACCACTTCTTGATGGAAATAACTATCACAGTTGGAATAGATCCATGAGGCGTGCCTTGGAGTCGAAGAACAAGTTAGGCTTCGTTAATGGAGTGCATCAAAGGCCAGCAGAAGGAGCACGCAGGTACAATGCTTGGATAAAGGCAAACAATATGGTAGCCTCATGGTTGGTAAATTCCTTAACTCCTGCAATTGCTCAAAGTGTTATGTGGTTGGACAGTGCAGTTGAAATTTGGAATGATTTGCTATTTAGATACGGTAATGTGGATTCATTTAGGCTTTCTGATTTGCAAGAAACGTTTTACGCCGTAAAACAAGAAACTAGTACAGTAACAGAATACTATACGAAGTTAAAAGGAATATGGGAAGAACTATCTGTGTTAAGGTCAATTCCTAGTTGTGAATGTGGAAGATGCAACTGCAATTTGAACTCTAAGATCAACAAGTTTATTGAAGATGATTGTGTAATTAAATTCTTGAAAGGACTCAATGATGACTTTGAAGCGGTTAAATCGCAAATTTTACTGTCAACGCCGTTGCCTGATCTTAAAACGGCCTTTGCGATGGCAATTAAGTTGGAGAGAAAAATGACCTATACATCTACTCAGAATCAGTTTTTGAATAATCCGTCTGAGGTTATGAATGTAAACTTTGGTAACCAGGGAAGGTCCAATGCATATAACCCCAAATTTTATAGCAATATGCCCGTCTCAAATGGAATGATTCCAAAGCCTGGTGGAAGAGGCTATGGAAGAGGAAATCCAAGGTTTAATCAGAATTTTTCTAAAACACCTTACTGTACACACTGCAATATGGCTGGACATACTGTTGATAGGTGTTACAAGAAGCACGGTTATCCCCCAGGGTTCAAGCCAAAGGGCCAAGTGAATTTGATGTATGGAGATGGCAGGTCACAATCAGGGAGTGACATGATGAACCAAGGGGAGTATGAGGGACCTGAAGCTTTTGAAGAGAACCAACAAGGAGCTGTGATGCCACCACCTTTGACTGTGGAACAATACTCACAATTACTTCATATGTTGCATGAGCACCAGGATAAAGGAGGCAGAGACGTTGCTGAGTCCAATGGTAGTGCAACCAACCATCATTCAGTCCTGTCAGCACAGCAGACTAATGACTCTGGTAAGAATGCAGGTAATGTGTTGTGTAACAATTTAAATATATGGATATTGGACTCTGGAGCAACTGATCACGTGTGTTATGACTTGAAACTCTTTGATTCATATCATGCTGTTAATTCTCTTTCTGTGAAGTTACCAGATAAGTCTCTTGTGAAAGTGCTTCATGTTGGTACAGTACAAGTCAGTCCAAGCCTTACTCTAACGGGTGTCTTTCACATTCCATCATTTGCATTCAACCTCCTGTCCTTGAGTAAACTAACCAAACATAACTCCATCAATGTCTCATTTCACCATAATGTATGCTGCATTCAGGACTTAAAGACCAAGAAGATGATTGGTTTAGCTGAAGAGAACCATGGACTCTATCATCTTCATGGAACTGCTAAGATCATCTCACATTCATCCACACTTTCAGTTAATTCTTCTGTGTCTTGGTTATGGCATGCTAGACTGGGGCACACATCATCTGCCAGACTAAAGGAGCTTCATAAAATGGATTCAGCCATCATTACAGAGCCTGATGAAATAAGTAAATGCACAGTATGCCCATTGGCCAAGCAAAAGAGAGAACCATTCCCTGTATCCCATTCTATTTCTTCAGCCCCTTTTTCCCTCATACATATAGACATTTGGGGACCATACAAGTTTCCCACGATGTATAGGCAACGATATTTTCTTACCATAGTTGATGACTACAGTAGGTTTTGCTGGGTGTATTTGATGAAATGTAAGTCTGAGACAAGATCCATTGTGCAAAGTTTTTGTGAGTATGCAGCAGTTCAGTTTGATCTTCGTGTTAAAGTCATTAGAACTGATAATGGACAGGAATTCAATATGACTCAGTTCTATGCCTCTAAAGGAATTATACACCAAACAAGTTGTGTGTACACACCACAGCAAAATGGCATTGTTGAACGAAAGCATCAACATATTCTTTCCATGGCCAGGGCACTTAGATTTCAGTCACAAGTTCCTTCTATGTACTGGGGATTTTGCATCCAACACTCAGTGTACCTTATCAACTTGCTCCCTACACCCTTACTCAAAAACCAGACTCCTTACCAATTACTTTACAATAAGCCACCTTCATATTCGAGCCTCAGAGTCTTTGGTTGTCTAGCTTTTGGAGTCAATACACATCCAGCTAAGGATAAATTTGCCTCAAGATCCAGAAGGAGCATCTTTTTGGGATTGTCATATACAACCAAGGGATATGTATTGCAGGACCTTGATACAAAAGACGTATATGTTTGCAGAGATGTTGTATTTCATGAAACTGTTTTTCCATATGCTGTTAAGTCCCTTCATAATGAAGTCTCTTTGCCCGTATCACCTCCAGCAGGACCATATTGCCCACCATATGATGACTTCCCAAGTTGTCCTCAGATTTCACCTCCAACACCTACCCATGACACATCTCCTGTACCACACTTATCCACACATGAGTCTAGTCCCAGTCCTGCTCATTCCACATCCCACACTGACAACACTCTTCCCATGTCACCCTCAACAACACCACCTCCACCATCTGGTCAGATCATCATTGAGTTGCCTCCTCTTCCACCGGATACAAATACTACTCATAGGCCTGAGCGTCTGAGACGTGTTCCCAAATATTTGGAAGACTACCATTGCAGTCAATTGTCAAAAACCTATTCATCATCTGTGCATACATCTCCTTATCCTTTACATAAGTATTTCACACTTGCATCTTTAGCTCCAGCGTACAAAGCATATATATTAAATTTGAGCACACATACAGAGCCTCAGTCTTATCTAGAGGCATCTAGTTCTTCTGTTTGGCAGGAGGCAATGACAGCAGAGCTAGCAGCATTGGAAGCCAACCAGACGTGGTCTATAGTGCCATTACCACCAGGCAAGGTTCCCATTGGATGCAGGTGGGTCTATAAGACTAAGCTGAAGCCAGATGGCACGATAGAGAGACACAAGGCTAGATTGGTAGCCAAGGGGTATAACCAGCAGTATGGAATTGACTATCAAGATACGTTTTCCCCCGTTGCTAAAATGACTACAGTACGAGTGGTCCTTGCCCTTGCAGCACAACATCAGTGGCACATACATCAAATGGACGTGAACAACGCCTTCTTGCATGGTGACTTACATGAGGACATATACATGACACCTCCTCCAGGCATGGTACTCTCAGATTCAAGGATGGTGTGCAAGCTAGAAAAATCTTTGTACGGGCTAAAGCAGGCTAGTAGAGAATGGAATGCTACATTGACCCAGTTTTTGCTTTCACAGGGGTTCTCACAATCCAAGGCAGACTACACCCTCTTTACCAAATACATTGGAACTGTTCTGATCGTTTTGTTGGTTTATGTTGATGACATAATCGTCACATGCTCGTCAGATGTCTACATTTCTCAGATAAAGCAGGCTCTCAATACTAAGTTCCAGATCAAGGATCTGGGACTGGAGTGTAAACCAGCCAAGAGTCCAATGGAAAGTGGCTTGAGACTCATGCATAATGATTCGCCTCTTATAAAGGACACATCACAATATAGAAGATTAATAGGGAAGTTGCTCTATCTTACCATTTCCAGACCTGACATAGCGTTCCCAGTACAACAACTTAGTCAGTTTCTGGACTGCCCGACTGAAAACCATCTTAAAGCCACACACAGAGTTCTAAGGTATATCAAGGGCACTATAGGACAGGGATTGTTGTTCCCTAGAACTGGAGGTTTAGAGCTGAAGGCATTTGTAGACGCAGACTGGGGAGGCTGCAATGAGACGAGAAGATCTATTACGGGGTATTGTGTATTTCTTGGAGAGGCTTTGGTTTCTTGGAGATCAAAGAAGCAGACCACAGTGTCTAGATCTTCAGCAGAGGCGGAGTATAGGGCAATGGCAATGGTTACATGTGAAGTGCAGTGGCTCACTTATCTGTTGAGAGATTTGGGGGTTCATACTAACAAACCAATTGAGGTGTTTTGTGATTGTAAAAGTGCTATATATATAGCTGAGAACCCAGTGTTCCACGAGAGAACCAAGCACATAGAAATTGACTGTCATGTTGTGAGAGATAAGCTGCAAGAGGGCGTGATCAAATTGATGCCAGTGAGGTCTGAGTTACAATTGGCTGACATGTTTACTAAATCCCTTGATTCCAGGAGGCTGAGTATATTGTGTGGTGCATTGGGAACTTACAACATTTATTCCAAGCTCAGCTTGAGGGGGGGTGTCAAAGAGAAGCAGGAAGATGGCATGGAGCATAATCAATTGTGTGATGATGGTGAGTGGAACCAGTAGCAGCGTACATCGAAGGGAAGTGATGGTAATCAAACATTGGGATGATTAGTTGTTGATAGCTGCTGAGGGAAGATTAAACGGAGGTGATTGGTGTGGTGATTGTGCTGATTACAGAGGAGGCTTGATGGAGCGCGAAGAAAGGAAGAAGAAGTATGAAAGCGGGAAGGTGTTTAAATAAGACGAAATGACGAAGATGTCCCTGGTAGTTATGCAGTTGTAGTTATATTTGTAAGGGCTTTCTTGTAAATTTAGTGGTTAGTTTTCTTCTTTAAAAGGACGGGTTGAGCTACTGCGATACACTTGAAGCATGCAATTTTGTAACCGTCTCCATTTTCTCTCCAATCGATTGATTCAATCTTCTCCTGAAAGTTTCCTTCTCTTGCATCAAGATCATCAATTGTTCTTGTCTTGTTGTTTCTTTGTTGATTAATTCTCAGTTTGTATGCAAAATTTACAGCATGGGAGAACATAAGCATCCTGCGCATATCAGGAGTGGCCCTTTGATGGAATGCTCAGCCGATGAATAATTATTGCAAACGCTACCAGGGCCATTGTCATTCCCGGTCCATGGTAACCTGATTTTTGGCCTGGTTATCAAAATTCAACTAGCGAATCAAATAATCGATGAAGGAAAAAGAAAACTGAGAAATTAAGCAACTGAGAGCAATGAGAGGCAGAGAGAAAATTTCTGCAGATTTTTCATAACCGTTTTTTTCTACCGGGTTACAACTGTAACCAGGTTTATATACAGAGCGGGAAGAAGGAAAAAGACCCGAAATTACCAAGTCACCCTTACTTATCTAACTAAACGAATTACAAACAAAAGGGCAAAACTGTAACTTCACACTTTTTAAACGTTCCCGCTACAACCACCTTCTTCTACCTTTGCTTCCTGCGAATGCCAACCAACCTTTAACTCCATACCTTCAAACCATGTACAGCTCTACTCAATCCTCAAGGCTGAACCTCTTATCTTGATGTTAAACCTTCATAACAGTAGCCTGCTTCATCAATTTGCTTGTATATTGTCAACACTAACGCAATGACTCTTACTGCCATGATCTTCCTCACCTTGTTCACTTGCACCTTCAACACCTCCCCTCAATCCTGACTGAGAAAATATGTTACAGACTCCTAATGCCTCAGTCAGGATGCACAATCTACGCGAATCAACTGCTTTTGTGAAGATATCAGCAACTTGCAAATGAGTATTGATGGGCACCGGCCTAATAATGCCCTCTTGATATTTGTCTCTTATAATGTGACAATCAATTTCAATATGCTTGGTTCTCTAGTGAAACACTGGGTTCTCAACAATATAAATGGCACTTCTATTATCACAAAAGATATCAACTGGTTCAGCATATTCAACCTTCAACTCTTTCAGCATATACAGAATCGATTGTACCTCACATGTAGTAGAGGCAAGAGCTCTATATTCAGCTTCTGAAGATGACCTGGAAACTGTTGTTTGCTTCTTTGCTTTCCAAGAAATTAAAGAATTCTCAAGCAACACATAATAACCAGTTACAGACCTTCTTCTCTCAGAACAACCTGCCCAATCTGAGTCTGAAAAACCTGTGAGCTTCAACTCCCCTGTGCTAGGATACAACAACCCTTGACCAGGTGTGCCTTTCAAATACCTTAAAACTCTCTGAGCTACCCTAAAATGCACAGTAGTGGGAACATCAAGAAACTGACTAAGCTGTTGTACGATATAAGTGATGTCTAGTCTAGTGATAGTCAGATACAACAATTTTCCGATCATCCTTCTATAACCTGATACATCATGTATGAGATCTGAATCATTATGAGCCAACTTTAGATTTTGCTCCATAGGACTCTTGGCAGGCTTAGAGGCCAGGGTTCCAGTCTCCTGAAGTAACTCTAATGTGTACTTCCTTTGACAAAGTATAATCCCCCCTGAGACCTGGAAATCTCTAAGCCAAGAAAGTATTTAAGAGGCCCTAAATCTTTAATCTTAAAGGCCTGATGCAAGGCAGTTTTGAGATCTTGAATTGCAGAAAGAGAATTACTAGCCACAAGAATGTCATCAACATACACCAAAAGAACCAGAAACAAACCTGTGGCCTCCTTGATGAACATGGTATAATCATTTTTGGACTGATTGTACCCATGTGACAGCAGAAAACGAGTGAGCTTCTCATTCCATTGTCTGCTAGCTTGTTTCAAACCATAAAAGGATTTATTGAGCTTACAAACACTGGCAGAAGCCGGAGATGACAAGACTTCAGGAAGTGTCATATAGATCTTTTGATGCAAGTCTCCATGTAAGAAGGCATTGTTTACATCAAATTGGTGGACATGCTAGTGTTTCAGAGATGCTAGAGCCAATACTAGACGCACAGTTGTCATTTTAGCAACAGGGGAAAAAGTTTCGCCGTAATCCACACCAGGTTGCTGCGTATACCCCTTTGCAATGGGCCTTGCTTTGTACCTCTCAATGCTTCCATCAGCATTCCTTTTAATCTTATAGACCCATTTGCAGCCAATTGGTTTCTTCCCTCTAGGCAATTGCACCAAGCACCAGGTATTGTTTGCCTCTAGTGCTGCCAACTCCACATGCATTGCCTGCTGCTAATGAGCTGATTGCGCTGCTTGATTATAAGATGTAGGTTCTTGCTGCACACTACTGTTAAGCACATAGGTTTTATATCCAGGTGTCAACTGATGCAAGGAGTAATGATTTTGCAAGGGGTACTTAGGAAGACTACTAACAGAGGAAGACAGCTGATTATGATGGTAGTCATGAAGGTAAGCTGGGGATGCCTTTGTCTGGTAGGTCTTGAAGGAATATCAGATAAAGGAAGATGTGGATTATTAGAATCACTAAGTAATTGCTGATCTTCTGGTGTAATGGATAGAGGAATATCAATGCCAAAGATAGGAATAGAATTATCAGACAAAACTTCTTGTGATGAACTGCTCGATTGAGAGGTTGAAGATGGGGAAGATGACTCAGTAGAAGACTGGGATGGTATAGAAGACGATGGTGTATCTGAATGATGTGAGGGAACTAGAGGAACTTGAGTGGCATGGACACTATGTCCAGGTTCTGAACGTAGTGGAACAATGATAGGAAAGTTGGAGCAAGGTGGGACATTAGGCTGAGAGAGGTTTGCATTTGAATGAGAACCAGTGGAGTCAAATGGGAAATGATGTTCATCAAACTGAACAACCCTTGATATGAGCATGTCTTTAGTCTCAAGATTTTGCAAAAGAAATCCTTTGGTGGACGGTGGAATTCCTAAGAAAACACACTTGATGGCCCTTGGAGTGAACTTTGTTTTGCTGAGTGAATGGTTGTAGGCATATGCCAAACAGCCAAACACCTTGAGCTGCTGATAAACAGGCTTCTGTTGATATAA
Source organism: Eustoma russellianum (assembly GCA_036186865.1). Taxonomy (NCBI): domain Eukaryota; kingdom Viridiplantae; phylum Streptophyta; class Magnoliopsida; order Gentianales; family Gentianaceae; genus Eustoma; species Eustoma russellianum. The sequence goes on along the minus strand of AP025042.1, from coordinate 1,093,982 downwards.
TATTTCAAAGGGAGTTTTGTGAAGTAGAACAGGTGTTGGAATACGGTTGATAAGATAAACAGCATGTGTAACAGCGAAGCCCCAGTAAGGTATTGGCAAACTTGCCTGAAACTTTAAGGAACGTGCCACAATGAGTATATGTTGATGTTTTCTTTCAACTAAGCCATTTTGTTGTGGTGTATACACACAACTTGTCTGATGGATCATGCCATGCTTCAAATAAAAATCAAGCATGTTAAACTCCTGGCCATTGTCCGTCTTAAGAATTTTAATGTTTTTCTCAAACTGAGTGACAACAAGTTGACAAAAATTTTGCAGCAAAGGCCTGACTTCAGCCTTGGACTTTAACAAATAAACCCAAGTGTATCTGCCGTAATCATCCACAATGGTGAGGAAAAATTTCTGAGCAAATAAAGTGGGGTTGTTTATTTGGTCCCTAAATATCAACATGAATCAAGTCAAATGTATTCTGGGTTACAGAAGAAGAAACAGGAAAAGGCAACTTTCTAAGCTTAGCCAAAGGACAAATGGAATAAGGAACATCAGAATCTAAAACTTTTATTGAACTGTCATACTTCTGCAGCTCTTTTACTCTAGAGACAGATGCATGCCCTAGCCTGTAGTGCCATATGTAGCTGCTGGAATCAGATGACTCTGTTGCAAGACAAACTGGAATAGGATTGATCACAGAAGTACCTTGAAGGCAGTATAGACCACTGGACAGCTTAGCTAAACAAATCATCCTCTTGGACAATTGATCCTGAATAAAACAGTTATCACAATGGAATTGAATAAGCAGATTGGGATCAGAAGTGAGTTTGCTGAGAGAAATAAGATTAAAGGCAAAAGTTGGGACATATAGAACATCTTTGAGAGTCAGAGTAGGACTGACTGCAACTGTGCCAACATGTGTTGCAGAAACTGTGGACTTCGTAGGGAGCTTAATTGTAATGCGGTTAACAGGCTTATATAAAGAAAACAACGAGAAGAGAGAAGCAATATGATCAGTTGCACCAGAATCTAAAATCCATGTATTTAAGGCAGTAGTATCAGTGTTACCTGCCATTTTATTAACCTATGCAGACAATACAACTCCTTGTGCCTCAGGTTTTGCATCTTCCTCTGTTTCATCATCTTGCTTACTCAACAACCTAATCAACTTCTGATTCTGCTGAGGTGTTAACACAAGTGACTGGATATTCTTCTCAGTCCCCATATCACTTATCTCAACCATATTAACTCTTGGCCTAGAGCCACTAAAACCAGGAGGATAACCTTGCTTCTTAAAGCACCTGTCAATGGTGTGTCCTGCCAAACCACAGTAGGTACATTGAAACTTCCTACTTTCACCAGAATTAAACTTGCCACCTCCTTTCTTAAAACCACCAGATTGCTGCCTCTTTACGTAAACATTAGAAGCCACTACTTCTGAACTCTCTACTTCATTCATCAGTGCAACACTACCATCCACAGAGGTCAATGGTGCATCAGACATTACTTTCCTTTCAAACTTTAATGCCATTGAAAAAGCTGTATTGATGTCAGGCAAAGGTGTCATCACAAAAACCTGAGACTTAACTCGATCAAAATTATCGTTAAGTCCTTTTACAAACTTGATGACATAATCACTCTCCACATATCTTTTCATCTCAATCGTCACATTACACCTGCAACCTCTACAATTACATACAAGAATAGGTCTCAAATCCATGAGCTCTTCCCATACCACCTTCATCTTAGTGAAGTAATCAGTTACAGTCATAACATCTTGCTTAACACAATAAAAATTCTCAAGTAACTCAGACAATCTGAAAGGATCAGTACTACCGTACCTTAACAACGATTCATTCCACATATCAACAGCACTATCATACCACATGATACTTTGTGCTATAAAAGGAGAAACTGAATTCATTATCCAAGATTGAACCAAAGAATTTATCTGTCTCCACACAGGATATTGAGGATCAATGTCCAGAGGTTTTGGAATCGTACCGTCCACAAAGCCAATTTTATTCTTCACCAATAGCACCATTCTGAAGGTCCGGA
>AP025042.1:1060360-1091923 GCA_036186865.1 Eustoma russellianum | reverse complement strand
CTAACACCGTTGCAGGATTATCACTAGGATGCAAGTAATAAGGATTTTGCATCAAATTTTCAACGTTTGGATTTTGATTCACTCTCGATCCAAACACTCTATTCTATGATTGATTATCCGCATGTGTATTCCGACTAGTGCTAGGAGAAGCCATTTCAATCGTATTTTAAGAAATCAACAAAGCATACAGAATTCCTGATCACAAGGCTTGTTGATCAAACACAATGACCATAATCTTTTTGTCTCCGATACCATATCAAAATTCAACTAGCGAAACAAATAATCGATGAAGGGAGAAGAAAACTGAGGAATTAAGCAACGGAGAGCAATGAGAGGCAGAGAGAAAATTTCTGCAGATTTTTCATAACCGTTTTTTTCTACCGGGTTACAACTGTAACCCGGTTTATATACAGAGCGGGAAGAAGGAAAAAGATCCGAAATTACCAAATCACCCTTACTTATCTAACTAAACAAATTTCAAACAAAAGGACAAAACCGTAACTTCACACGTTTTAAACGTTCCCGCTACAACCACCTTCTTCTACCTCTGCTTCCTGTGAAAGCCAACCAACCTCTAACTCCATACCTTCAAACCATGCACAGGTATACTCAATCCTCAAGGCTGAACCTTTTATCTTGATGTTAAACCTTCATAACAGCAGCCTGTTTCATCAATTTGCTTGTATATTGTCAACACTAACGCAATGACTCTTACTGCCATGATCTTCCTCACCTTGTTCACTTGCACCTTCAACACTGGTAATGAATTATTCATTGATTGTACGTATGTTGCGGTTACGTACTGCATCCCTGCGTAGTATGAATTCCGATGATCAATAGACCTTTAGAGGAGATATATAACAAAAAAAAAAAAGCAATCAGTAGCCTAATTTTACTACGGTTAATCATGCATATCCCGAAATTAAAAATATGAATGTTTTGAACTTGAGAAATAAGTATATATGATATAATACACCAAAACAGCATAATCTCCAATATTAGCAAACGTCTTAGATGCGGTCGTCTTTTCTTGAAAATTTTATCGACTTCGTTTAGAAAGGTAATGACGAGAAAGAGATAAGATGAAAAAAAAGCATAGAATCGGGACCTTCTAAGACAAATGGTTAAAGGTGCCAAGACAATTGCTTCTAAGAGACTTGAGAGAGAAGAATAAGTAAAATTTCTCATTCCATTGTTATGAGCAGATTTGACAAGTATCTCAGAGCCTGCTGATGCAAACTGCAACATGATTACCAAAATAAAGGGCTTTGCTCTATGAAGAAATTCCATGGTAGATTCTTGCAGCATTTTTGCATTCATATTTTCTTCTATTAAAGGAGAAGATACGAGACGAGCTATTAGTTTGAATTCAAGTAAGGTGTTGCAAAAGATAAAATAGTGTTGTTTCTTTAATTCAGGATTCATTTTCAAATCAAGTTCATGCATATACTATGGTCGATAGCCATTTCTTTCAATTTAAAGTGTGAAACTGAATTGGGTTTTGCCATTCATTAAGATAGAGTATTTGAATGGCTTATGACTTCTTAGTTAGTGATTGAATTTCATATGCATGTCCTAATACCTCTACCTTACTTTAATTTGACTGCAGAAGAGCAAATCTTTGTTCACATCTTTTGCACATCATTTTCATGTTCTAAGCTATCGGCGTGCGCATCTTGTGCACATGCCAGTCTGGAGGCATGCACATCACGTGCACATGTTAAGCTATATGCGTGGTGGTGCCGTATATTTCATTTATTGATATTGTAGGTTCTGACAAGGAAAGCCGTGTGCATGGGATAGAGAATGAAAATAAGATTTGGCTACCCTTGTCAAAATTGCTCAAAACGATCATCTCAAAATTGCTCAAAACGATCAAGAACAAACTACACAAAAATAACTGCTAAAATTGAGAGAAAACTGAGCCAATTGAATAGACAAACTTCCTGATCTAACGAATATGTGGTGCAACAAATGCAGCACTTTATACAAGCGGGTGAAGGCAAAAACGAAGAAGAAAACAAACCCAAAATCACTAAACTACCTTTCTATTTATACTAAGTACTACTACATCATTAAGGGCATATCCGTCATTTTACACCATTTAAAATTTGCCGCCTTCAGTCTTCTTCCCCAAAATCTTCTTCTCAGATGCTGCTGCGCACTCAATCAGGCCCAATTCCTTGCATCCATAACCGCTTCTTAACCGTTTTTGCCAGCTCATCAACGAATCATCTTGACCCTTGATTCTCACTCTTGATCCAACGGGTTAATCTTGCTCTGCCTTGCTTGATCAAGCTCCAACTTATCACCATCTTCAACACCCCCCTCAAACCTGACTTACTATATATATTACACACTCCTATTGCAGAAGTCACGTGTTGTAGTTTTCTTGAGTCAAGAGGCTTGGTAAACACATTCGCCAACTTCAGTTCAGTCCTGATGGGCATAGGACGGATGATCCCTTGCACAAATTTGTCCCTAACTATGTGGCAGTCAATCTCTATGTGCTTAGTTCTTCAGTGAAACACTGGATTTTCAACAATGTATATAGCACTCTTATTATCACAAAATAGCTCTACTGGTCTCACTTGTTCTACCCCCAAATCCTTCATCAAGTACAATATCCATTGTATTTCGCAAGCAGCAGACGCTAATGCCCTGTATTCATCTTCTGAAGATGACTTAGATACAGTGGTGTGCTCTTTAGCTTTTCAGGATATCAAGGATTCACCCAAAAACATACGATAACCTGTTATTGATCTTCTCGACTCAATGAATCCGCCCCAGTCTGAGTCAGCAAACCCCTTCAGCTCTACATTGCCAGTCCTTGGATAGAGCAACCCCTGTCCTGCTATGCCCTTTATATATCTCAATATCCTATGTGATGTCTTGAGGTGAAGCTCAGTGGGATGATCAAGAAATTGGCTAAGCTGTTGTACTGTAAATGCAATGTCTGCCCTTGTTATGGTCAAGTATAACAGCTTTCCAATTAGCCTTCTATATCCTGAAACATAAGATATCGGTTGAGAATCTTTATGTGCTAGTTTAACATTTTGTTCCATAGGTGTCTTGGCTGGCTTGGACCCAATAAAACCAGCCTGTTCTACTAGCTCCAGTGCTTACTTCCTCTGACATAACAATACTCCCCTTTGGGACCAAGCCACCTCTATGCCTAAAAAATATTTGAGGATGCCAAGATCTTTAATCTTAAAGGCCTAATGAAGAGAGCACTTGAAAGACATGATCTGAGGTAGGGAGTTATTGGTCACAAGAATGTCATCAACATAGGCAAGTAAAGACAAAAAAGAGTCAGAAGTAGATTTGGTAAACATAGTATAATCTATTTTGGACTGAACATAACCTTGAGAAATCAAAAAGGATGTAAGCGTAGTGTTCCACTCTCTGCTAGATTGTTTAAGGCCGTATAGGGACTTATGCAATTTACAAACGACATGAGGTTTGTCTGAGGATAGGCCTTCTGGTAATTGCATACAGATCTCTTGGCTAAGATCACCGTGAAGAAATGCGTTATTTACATCAAGCTGATGTACATGCCAGTGTTTGATAGAAGACAAAGCCAGTAAGAGTCTAACCGTAGTAAGCTTAGCTACAGGGGAGAAAGTATCAGTGTAATCCATTCCCAATTGCTGAGTATAGCCCTTGGCAACTAGCCTAGCTTTGTATCTTTATATACTGCCATCTAGGTTGTACTTTATCTTGTAAACCCACTTACAACCAATAGCTTGTTTGCTTGGGGGTAAAGAGACCACTGTCCATGTGTGATTAGTTGCTAAAGCAGTTAACTCCATATGCATTGCCTTTTGCCATGAGGAGATCTGGCTGCTTTCTAATATGAATTAGGCTCCTGCTGAAGACTAATATTGAGAACATATGCCCTATACTCAATAGATGATGCATCAAATGACATGTAATGCTCAAGAGGATGAGAAGTGGAGCAAGGAGTTTGACATGACGGGGTATGTTGCAGAATGTTGCAATAGTAGTCTTGAAGGTACTTGGGTGGTTAACTCTAGAAGAGAAATTAGGAATATCAGGATTTAAAGGCAAGAAAATTTCAATACCAGTGCAGGGGTGAACTTCTCTCTGAGGCTGGGAGGATCCAGGTGAGAATTGATCTACACATGGGGTAATGTTGTTTGATGGAGTACTTGAAGCACTGATATCCTCAAAGAGCATGTTAGGAGCATCATGTGTGTTTGAAGCAGGTAATGGTAATGTTTCTGAGGATATAGCAGGTTGTTGACATGGAGAATGCTCAGCTGATGAGGAAGGTTTAGGGAATGTATCAGTGGAAAGGCCAGTGTTAGAAGATGGATCTGTGGTGGTTGAGTTCTCAAACGGGAAGGTGTGTTCAAAAAATTGAACATCCCTGGAAATGAAGATAGCTTTGGTATGTAGGTTTAACATAATATAACCTTTGACATTATAAGGGAGACTAAGATAAACAGAAGGTATGGACCTTGGCGCAAACTTAGACTTGTGAGGTGTAGTATCTGCAACAAACGCAAAACAGCCAAATGTTTTCTGTAAGATTATAAAATGTTTTGATGATATAAAAAGATGTTTTAAAAGAGCTAAGATGGATTTTCACACTTTAAGTTCGAAGCAAATTAAGAAAAACATGTGCGAGACGTAACTCTCTCATAGACCGGTTGAAGAACACATCAGCCCCTCAGGAGTCACATGGCAAGATCCATGAAAAGCTTGGTAAACGCTTTGAGATCTTAGATCCACGTCAAGAGACATGGATCGATCGACGTATAACTGAGAGACGTAGATCTCTCAGCTTGAGGTATATCGATCGTTCGACATACATCTGAGAGACGTCGATCTCTCAGCTAAGTGTACGTCGATCGATCGACGTACATCTGAGAGACGTCGATCTCTCAGCCTGAAGACGTCGATCGATCGACGTCATTCTGAGAGACGTCGATCTCTCAGCCAGGCAGACGTCGATCGATCGACGTCTGACTGAGAGACGTCGATCTCTCAGCTCTGGCACGTAGATCGATCGACGTCTCCAGAATTCAAAATTTTTCAAGCGTTGGAACAAAATCCAAGGGAGATCTATGATGTTTTCTCTCTCCAATCTTGCTCAAATTTCGTGTGGACTTTAACCCAACATACTACATGCTTCCTTGACTATTTTAACCATGTCTAAGATTCTCTAGGGTGGCTATCCAAGATCAAATCACTCCATAGGTTGGCTAAAGACTATTTGGGCACTATCTTGACATTTTTGAAGATGAAGACTTGGTGGAGAGCCTCAAAAACGTGGTCAACTTTACTTATAAATAGAAGATGCTTGGATGAAGCAATTACACATTTTCAACATCATCTAGCTTCATTTTTCATTGTGGTAAATTTCTCTCATACTTGTAAATTTGTTTAAAGCTTGTCTAGCTTTCTTTGATCTTCATTGTTGTATATTGAGAGAAAGAGAGTCAAGCACAAGAGGAACCATAATTATTTGATCTCTAGCTTGTGCTTAGACTTGTGAGAAAGTGTGAACCTTACTATATCTCTTCAACCCACTGTGAGAAGTTCTTGAGAGAACTTTTGTTGAAGTTGTGAGGAAGCAAGAAGTTGTTCTTGTTAAGAGCTGTAGTTGTTGTAGTTGCACAAGTGTTTTATGCAAGAAGTTGCTGTTGTTGTTGCTTACACTAAAGTGTTAGTGTAAGTGTTGCTGTGGTTGTTCTTATTGTTGATAATAAGAAGAGTAGTTGTTGAAAATCCACTTTGGAAACAAAGTGGTAGTGGAGTAGAATCATTTACGATTCGAACCACTCTATATCTGGTGTACTCATTCATTATCTCTCATCTCCAATTCTTGCTCTGATTTTGAATATCTTTTTTTTGAGTTGAGAAAAACAAGAAAATTCCGCAAAAGAGCCAAACACTCTATTCACCCCCCCTCTAGAGTGAATTTCGGACCTAACAATTGGTATCAGAGCCTAACCTTGATTGCTTGGCCAATCTTTGCAAGTAGCAAGGTTAAAGATCATGGCAATGACAACCTCAACCTCAACCTCTTCATCTCCTAAGCCTATTGCACTATTTTCCAGATCAAACACTAAAGCTCCTATGTTTGATGCTCAAAACTATTCTTTATGGAAATTTCGAATGATCAATCATTTGAAAGGATGTGGATTTGATATATGGAGAGCTGTTGTCAAAGGAATTGAAGTTCCTATGATTACCAACTCAAAAGGAGAATCAATGTTTAAAGATGAGGATGACTACACCGACGAAGAGAAGATAAAGTTCGCCATCAATTGCAAAGCTTTTGACATTCTCTCAAGTGCTCTTACCACCACTGAGCTCATTAGACTCCAAGGTCATGAAACGGCCCATGAGGCATGGAAAAGGCTTGAAATGATACATGAAGGAACTGAGCAAGTAAGAATGGCCAAAAGTCTCATGCTCATGAAGGAGTATGAGATGTTCGGAATGAAGAGCGGTGAGAAGATTGAGGAGACAATCGATCGATTCACACGAATAGTGAATCAACTCTCCATGGTTGACAAGAAAATCTCAAATGAAAATCTTGTCTCAAAACTCCTCAACTCCTTGCCAAGAGAATGGACACTTAAAGTCACCGCCATCACCGAATCAAAGAATCTCAAGACTCTTACTCTTGATGAGCTATCCGGTAATCTTCTTACTCATGAAATTCTTATTGATGAACAAAATAGGATGAATCCCATCAAGCCTACACAAACATCACACAAAGGATTGGTGGTAGAGTCCGATGAATCGGATGAGGAAGTTGCCCTTCTAGTAAGAAAATTTAGAAGAATGGCAACTAGAAACAAAGCTCAAGCAAGAAAGTTTTTCAAGAAACCATCTAAAGAAAAGGAAGCAAGTGAAAATTGCTATAGATGTGGTCGACCCGGTCACTTCATTGCCGATTGCCACGTAAAAGAGCTGCAAAAGCAAGAGAAGAAGGTCTTTCCTCAAAATAAGAAAGCCCTCAATGCGGAGGTAACCACGTGGGACGATCTCCTTTCGGAATCGGAAGGAGAAGAGAGTGAAGATCAAGGTGTTGGACTTGTGGCAATGGTTGACAATCCAAAGTTTCAACATACTTGTCTTATGGCGATTGAAGATGACCTTGAGGTAAATTCTAACCCTTCAAATTTGCATGATGAAATAGGAGATTTGCAAGATGACTTTGAGAAATTAAATTTGAAATATAAGCATTTAAAGAAAGAATTCAAGAAATGCATTTTAGAAAATAAGAGCTTGCATGACAAAAATATTTTGATGTTTCAAGAGCATGATATCATACTTACCATGCATAAAACCGTAGCTCTTGAAAAAGAAGAAATTAGAAAAGAATGTGAGAAACTAAAGTTAGACTTACAAAGACTAACAAATGGCAAAAACAACTTAGACATACTACTTGGAAATCAAAGAATTGGAAATGATAAATCCGGTTTAGGATTTAACTCATCATCTTCCTCTATTAAACCTAAGTCCTTAAAGAAAAAGGCAAACAATAGAAAAACACAACAAAATTTATCATCTTCTAAACCAAAGCTTGTACCCACTTGTTTTTATTGCAACAAACTAGGACATGTAAAGAAAGCATGTAGAGCTCAATTTGAAAGCACATATGTTTGGAAGCCTAAGGGTCAAAAAACTAAACCTAAAGGACCCAACCATCAAAGGGTACCAATGCATACATCTTTTGGTTTTTTAGGCTCTCAAGATAAATAGAGTAGCCAAAGAAGAAGGAACCAAATGGCTTATGGACAGTGGATGTTCAACTCACATGACCGGGAGACAAGACGTTGTTCACCAAACTCAAGCTCCAAGATGGTGGAACGGTGCATTTTGGCAATGGGAGAGCCAAAATCCTTGGACATGGAGAAATTGGTAATTCTTCCTTTACTATTAATAATGTACTATATGTAGAAGGGCTTAAGTATAATTTGATAAGTGTTAGCCAACTATGTGATGCTAATTTTCAAATTGAGAAATGTGTTGTGAAAAAGAACGATAAGATTGTTTTTGAAGCTATTCGTAAAAATGATGTTTACAAATTTAGCACACATGATTTGATATCACAAAATGTTTCTTGCCTAGTTGCCAAAAATGATTTGACTCAACTATGGCATAGACGACTTGGACACATTAGCTTTAAGAATTTCAAAGAGATTTGCAAAAATGAAAAAGTCCAAGGTCTTCCAAAATTAAATTTCGAAAACCATGGCTTATGTAACACTTGTCAAAAGGCAAAGCTTGTTAAAACAAGTTTCAAGCCCAAAAGTGAAATCTCCACCACCAAACCCCTACAATTGCTTCACATGGATTTGTATGGGGATATTGGTGCGGCAAGTCTAAGTGGAAAACATTACACCTTTGTGGTGGTAGATGACTTCTCTAGGTACACTTGGGTAATGTTCTTAGCTAAAAAAAATGATGCATGTCAAGAATTTATAAAGCTTTGTAAGAGATTAGAAAATCAAAGAGAAGACACAATTAAGGAAATTAGAAGTGATAGAGGTGGTGAGTTTGATGGAGAATTTCAAGAATTTTGTGTATCCAAAGGGTATGGACACAATTTTTCAGCTCCAAGAACTCCTCAAAAAAATGGTGTTGCGGAAAGGAAAAATAGAACACTTCAAGAAATGAGTAGAGCCATGCTAAACGAATTTAAGCTACCCAAATATTTTTGGGCCGAAGCGGTAAATACCGCTTGTCATGTGATCAATAGAGTTTATTTGAGACCATTTCTCAAAAAGACTCCTTATGAGCTTTGGAAAGGTAGAGTACCAAATATTGGTTATTTCAAGGTGTTTGGTTGTAAGTGTTTTATACTTAACACCAAAGACAACTTGGATAAACTCGACTTCAAAGCGGATGAAGGAATTTTTATTGGTTATGCTCAAAATAGTAAGGCATTTAGAGTATACAATAAAAGAAGCATGAAAGTTGAAGAATCAATCCATGTCAAGTTTAGTGAACTCACTGAGGATATATCAAACATTAATGAAGATGATGATGAAGAAGAAATAATTGAAGTAAGTCATATAGAGAAATTTGAGAATCCAAAAGGTAATATCGTTATTGATCTTAGGATTGATCCTCTTGAACCTAAAGTGGAAGATGAAGAAGTAGGAGGGGATACCTCAAATTTACCGGATTCATATAAGTATAGGAAAGATCACCCTAAAGAGTTGATATTAGGAGAAACTAGCCAAGGCATAATGACTAGAAGAAAATTCAATGAAAATGCTTTCATTTCACAAGTTGAGCCTAAAAATATAAAGGAAGCAATAGACGATGAAGATTGGGTATTAGCTATGCAAGAAGAATTAAATCAATTTGAAAGAAGTGATGTTTGGGAATTAGTTGCTAAACCTAGCGATTATCCCGTAATTGGCACTAAATGGGTATTTAGAAACAAAATGGATGATAAAGGAAACATCACTAGAAACAAAGCTAGGTTAGTAGCCCAAGGCTATAGGCAAGAGGAAGGCATAGACTATGATGAGACTTTTGCCCCCGTAGCGAGGTTAGAAGCTATTAGGATGTTATTAGCATATGCATGCTACAAGGATTTCAAACTATATCAAATGGATGTGAAATCCGCATTCTTGAATGGAATAATTCAAGAAGAGGTCTATGTAGCTCAACCTCCGGGGTTTGAAAATCATGAATTATCCAAATCATGTTTTTAGACTCAAAAAGGCCCTTTATAGACTTAAACAAGCTCCTAGGGCTTGGTATGATAGATTAAGTAACTTCCTACTTGAAAATGAGTTTTCAAGAGGAAAAGTCGACACTAATCTTTTTATTAAAGAACAAGGAAACCATCAATTGCTTGTTCAAATTTATGTGGATGATATCATATTTGGTGCTACTAATGATTCTCTTTGTAAGCATTTTTGCTAAATTGATGGAAGGAGAATTTGAAATGAGCATGATGGGTGAACTCAACTACTTTCTTGGTCTACAAATCAAGCAAACTCAAGATGGAGTGTACATATCTCAAACAAAGTGTACGAAGGATTTGCTCAAGAAGTACAAATTCGAGGATGGAAGAAGTGTGAGCACTCCGATGAGCACAAGTACAAAGCTTGACAAAGACGAAAAAAAAAGCCGGTTGAGGTAACAAAATATAGGGGTATGATTGGTAGTTTACTTTATTTAACCGCTAGTAGACCGGATATTTTGCATGATGTGTGCTTATGTGCTAGATTTCAGAGTATGCCTAAGGAATCATATTTAGTTGCCATTAAACGTATATTTAGGTATTTAAAAGGAACTTTGAACTTTGTGTTGTTTTATCCAAAAATGGATGTTTTGATTTAAGAGGGTATAGTGACTCCGACTATGCCGGAAACCTTGTTGATAGGAAAAGCACCTCCGGGACATGTCAATTCCTTGGAGATTGCTTAGTTTCTTGGTTTTCCAAGAAACAAAATAGTGTGTCACTTTCAACAGCGGAATCTGAATATATATCGGCCGCTTCATGTTGTGCACAACTACTTTGGATGACAAACACATTGAATGATTACAATGTTAAGTTTGATAAAGTTTCCATCCTATGTGACAACACATCAGCCATAAGTATAGCACAAAACCCGGTTCATCATAGTAGAACAAAACACATCGAAGTAAGGCATCACTTCATAAGAGATTGCATCCAAAAAGGATTGGTATGCATTGAGTTTCTTCCAACAAATGACCAATTGGCTGATATCTTTACCAAATCTCTTCCCACCGAGACATTTGAATCAATTAGAACAAGACTAGGAATGATAAACATCAGTTAAGGGGATGAAAAGTGAAAATTTCAAAATAAGGGATACGTCGATCGATCGACGTATCAAAACAAGAGATCGACGTACGTCGATCTCTGACATCGATCGATCGGCGTCTGACTGAGAGATGTCGATCTCTCAGCCAGGCGCACGTCGATCGATCGACGTCGTCGAATTCTGCAACTATAAATTTCTGCAAAAACGCGAACCTCCCTCATTTTTTTCACAAAAGTTCGGCAAGAAACCCTACCAAAACAGGCGGCCCTCCTTCCCAAACCACTTCTCTCTCAAATTTCTTCTCCAAATCAAGATTTAACACATCTCTGATCTTGATTCTTGAATTCATTTCTTGAATTCATCCATCTCATCCAAGATTTCTCATCTTTCAAGCCCTAAAAACTATTCAACATGTCTTCAAGGAGCAAAAACATAACAAAGAGGCCAAGGTCCTCTAGGGGTGAAGGTTCAAGCTCTTCTCATGGTCAATCCTCTCAACCTAGAAGAAAGCAACCTATGGATGAGAGTAGGGCTCAAGTGCTTGCTGCCATTAGGAGTGATTTAACCCTCTCAAATTTTCCTTGGGTCAAAGCCAAAGATTCAAAGGATGCTTTGGAGGAACCCCTAATTCCCGGACACGTAAGTTACATCTCTAGACATGCTCAAGATTTATTTAATAAATGGGAAGATGATGATAGAGCCACTATCCCACTCAAATTGCTTAGAATAAATGATATTCTAAGCAATGATGAACTAAGAGACATCATTGAGTGGTTAGATGTTCAAGTGTGGAGAAACATTTGGAATGAAAAAGAGATGCTCAAAATGTCCACTAAGTATACTAGGCTCTTTTATGCCAATTTATGGATTGAATACATAAATGGTATTCCTCTAGCTCTACACTCGGTTATTGATGGACATCATTTGAAATTGAAAGTTGAAAAAATCTACAACTTGATTGGTGTGCCAAATGAAGGATACTATGAGTTTGATGCATGGAAATGGGATACGGCTAGGTGGAAGGTTTCTGAAGATGAGGTGAAAACTTTCTTAGGCTTTCATCCTAGTAAAAACACCAATGATATGCCTTTGGTTTACCGTACCCTTCTTGCCATTGTTACATTCTGTGTCAATGGTAAATCTGCAAAATTGCCTAGTAACCTCGACTTTTACATACCATATCGAATAGCTAACCGCGAGAGGGTTAACTTTGGAAATCTTTTTATGACAAACGTTGTGGAAGCCACAACCAAACAAAACAAAGCCCTTCCCTATAGTAACATTATCTATAGAATGCTTGTGAAGTCGGGTATTTATGTGGATGACATGGATGTTGACAATATAACGCACAAAGACTTCTATGATAAGGTCAACATCCAACAAATTATGAAATCTAGAAAAGAGGCAATGAGGAGAGAGCAAGAAGAGGAAGAAAGAGAAGATGAGGACCTTCCCGGTGAGGCACCCATTTCTGAACCGGAGACTCATGCAGAACCAAGTCGCTTGAGCTCAAATGTCCCGGAGCTCCAAGCTCAAGTTATCAGTCTTCAACATGAGGTTGGCGAGCTAAAGGGCAAAGTATCTATGCATGAATCAAGATTTGCCAAGTTCAAGGCCAAAATGAAAGCGTGTATTCCTGGAGTCACGTTCTCTTCAGATGAAGACTAGACTATTTTTTTGCTTCTTGTTCTAGCTTAGTTTGTGTTGAACTTTGTTGTGCTTTAAACTTTGCTATTGTTTGATGCTTTCAAAAAGGGGGAGAAAATGACTTAAATTTTTTTGGCTTATTGGCATGATTGATTTGTTGGCTTATTGGCATTGTTGGCTTGTTGGTTATTGGCATTGTTGGCTTGTTGGTTATTGGCATTTTGCTTAAAGTGGCTTATTTGTTAAAATGGTGAAATGCATGATAAGGATGTTTGATAAAGTAATTCTTTTTGGCAAAAAGTTTTTGTAAATTGTTGATTGGTTAAGGGGGAGCAAACGTAAGGAAAAGTATTTTGATTGGGTTTGAAATTGATTTTTGTTGAAGGTAAAGAGTGCATATACTTAGGGGGAGATTGATGTTTTTCAATTTAGAAACATTCAGACAGTTAAAACGAAGCAAAAACATTTTTTAGAATCTTGGTTTTGAAATCATCAAAAAGGGAGAGATTGTAAGATTATAAAATGTTTTGATGATATAAAAAGATGTTTTAAAAGAGCTAAGATGGATTTTCACACTTTAAGTTCGAAGCAAATTAAGAAAAACATGTGCGAGACGTAAATCTCTCATAGACCGGTTGAAGAACACATCAGCCCCTCAGGAGTCACATGGCAAGATCCATGAAAAGCTTGGTAAACGCTTTGAGATCTTAGATCCACGTCAAGAGACATGGATCGATCGACGTATAACTGAGAGACGTAGATCTCTCAGCTTGAGGTATATCGATCGTTCGACATACATCTGAGAGACGTCGATCTCTCAGCTAAGTGTACGTCGATCGATCGACGTACATCTGAGAGACGTCGATCTCTCAGCTCTGGCACGTAGATTGATCGACGTCTCCAGAATTCAAAATTTTTCAAGCGTTGGAACAAAATCCAAGGGAGATCTATGATGTTCTCTCTCTCCAATCTTGCTCAAATTTCTTGTGGACTTTAACCCAACATACTACATGCTTCCTTGACTATTTTAACCATGTCTAAGATTCTCTAGGGTGGCTATCCAAGATCAAATCACTCCATAGGTTGGCTAAAGACTATTTGGGCACTATCTTGACATTTTTGAAGATGAAGACTTGGTGGAGAGCCTCAAAAACCTGGTCAACTTTACTTATAAATAGAAGAGGCTTGGATGAAGCAATTACACATTTTAGACATCATCTAGCTTCATTTTTCATTGTTGTAAATTTCTCTCATACTTGTAAATTTGTTTAAAGCTTGTCTAGCTTTCTTTGATCTTCATTGTTGTATATTGAGAGAAAGAGAGTCAAGCACAAGAGGAACCATAATTATTTGATCTCTAGCTTGTGCTTAGACTTGTGAGAAAGTGTGAACCTTACTATATCTCTTCAACCCACTGTGAGAAGTTCTTGAGAGAACTTTTGTTGAAGTTGTGAGGAAGCAAGAAGTTGTTCTTGCTAAGAGATGTAGTTGTTGTAGTTGCACAAGTGTTTTGTGCAAGAAGTTGCTGTTGTTGTTGCTTACACTAAAGTGTTAGTGTAAGTGTTGCTGTGGTTGTTCTTATTGTTGATAATAAGAAGAGTAGTTGTTGAAAATCCACTTTGGAAACAAAGTGGTAGTGGAGTAGAGTCATTTACGATTCGAACCACTCTATATCCGGTGTACTCATTCATTATCTCCCATCTCCAATTCTTTCTCTGATTTTGAATATCTTTTTTTTGAGTTGAGAAAAACAAGAAAATTCCGCAAAAGAGCCAAACACTCTATTCACCCCCCCCTCTAGAGTGAATTTCGGACCTAACATTTTCAACTGATGATTTGAAGAGTGATCTGAAACAATAACTAATGGGGACTTTTATGACTGAGTAATGGAGTAGGTAGAATATTTATGAGTTGGACAGCATACTGGGAGCAGAATCCCCAGTAGCCAATGGGTACATTGGACTGGAATTTCTATGTTCTGGCCGTATTTAGAATGTGATGATGCTTTCTTTCAATAATCCCATTTTGCTGGAGAGTGTTGACACATGTGGTTTGATGGATTATGCCCTTATTCGTATAAAACTTAGGCATATTGAATTCCTAGCCATTGTCTGACCTTAATACCTGATATGTTTACCGAACTGATTCTGAACAAACTGGCAGAAACCCTCAATCACATTTCTAGTTTCTGATTTTTGTTTGAGAATATATAGCCATGTATATCTTGTGAAGTCATCTATTATGGTAAGAAAGTATTTTTGACCATAAACAGTAGAGTGTTTGTGAGGTCGGCATATGTCAACATGTATGAGATCAAAAGATGAATTTGAAATAGAAGCAGATACTGGGAATGGATGTCTTTTCATTTTTTCTAATGGGCATATAGCACAAGAATACAATTGTTCAGGCAAGGTAATAGAAGGATCAATCTTTTGTACATCCTTTATTCTAGGCATGGAAGCATGACCTAATCTATAGTGCCATAACAAGGCAGGAGAGTCAGAAAGTTTAGCAGCAGCTGACAAACATTTTGAATATGATGAAGAAGGAACTTGCTTGGCATGGCTAGAACCTTGCAAGTAATACAAGCCTTTAATCAATTCAGCTAAATCAATCGTCTTCAGTGAGACTTGGTCCTGAATTACACAAGAGGATCCCATGAACTAGATTAATACAGATGATGCAGCAAGTAATTTACTGAGAGACAAAAGATTATAACAAAAGATGGGAACAAACAACACATTGTGTATGACTAGTGAAGGATTAATGATGACTGAACCAACATGTGTGGCTGCAACTGAAGTTTTATTGGGAAGTTTAATGGATATGTTATGAGCAGGCTGATAAGAATGAAACATGCTGATACTACATGTAATATGATCAGTAGCTCCTGAGTCTAAAATCCATATGTTCAAATTATTAGCATAGCCATTACCTATTTCATTACCAGATAAGGCAGACATCACTGCTCTCTGGCTTCCATCAAATTGCACTGGAGCCATAGCAGACTGACTAGGATCCTTAACATTCAACAATGACATCAGTCTTTGAGTCTGTTCCTGTGTCAACAGAGGCAGTTGGCATGATTGTCCATTCTGATCATGTTGCTGTGAATCACAGTCAACGTCATGAACTTCAGTTATATTTTCCTTTGGCTTGTATCCCGGGAGAAAGCCATGCTTCTTATAGCACCTCTGTTCAACGTGCCCAATCATGCCACAGTGAGTACACTGCAACCTCTTTGATCCCTCAAGGAAGAATCTGCCACTTCCTCTTCTGTATGCGTTACCTCCTCCTCTACCATTAAACGCATTCATACTAACATTCACACCTTCATTATTCTCAGACATCATAGCAGTAGGATTATTCATAAATTGCACAGAGGTAGCACTATTGCTCAGTTTCCTTTCATATTTCAATGCCATTGCAAATACATTATCTAGGTTAGGCATGGGTGACATAACAAACATTTGAGATTTTACCGCGTCATAATCATCATTCAGACCTTTCACAAACTTAATAACACAATCACTTTCCACATTTGCTTTCATATTAGCCGTAACATTACAAATGCAACCACGGCACGTACACTTAGGAATTGGCCTTACGGCCATCATTTCTTCCCATACTCCCTTCAACTTAGTGAAGTAATCACTAACAGAGTCTGTCTCCTGCCTTATATTATAAAATTTTTCAATTAAATCAGAAAGCCTAAAAGGATCACAACTTCCGTACCTTCGCTTTAGATCATTCCATACCTCTGTAGCAGTTTCATACCACATCACACTTTGAGCAATTGCAGGAGATACACTATTCATGATCCAAGAGTGAATCATCGAGTTAACTTGCCTCCAGGAACTGTACTGAGCATCATTTGGATTGGGAGGTGCAATGGTACCATCCATGAATCCAATTTTGTTCTTCACGATCAAGGCCATCGAAAACATTCTACTCCAAGTATGATAATTGTGAGAGGTTAGAGGAGGCTAAGCAAGAATTATCGCCGGACTATCATTTGGATGGAGATACTAAGGATTAGCAGCCGGAACATCCACAGGTTGATTACCGTTTCGCGCATTATTCGCCATTTTACAGAAAAACAACAGAAATCAAAATCAATGCTTATCACAGATCAGAGGTAGCAAATTGATCTCTCTGATACCATGTCAAAATTGATCAAAACAATCAAGAACAAACTACATGAAAGATAACTGCTAAAATTGAGAGAAGACTGAGCCAATTGAATAGAGAAACTTCCTGATCTAACAAATATGTGGTGCAGCAAATGCAGCACTTTATACAAGAGGGTGAAGGCAAAAACGAAGAAGAAAACAAACCCAAAATCACTAAACTACCCTTCTATTTACACTAAGTACTACTACATCATTAAGGGCATATCCGTCATTTTACACCATTTAAAATTTTCCACCTTCATCCTTCTTCCCCAAATCTTTTTCTGAGGTGCTGCTGCGCACTCAATCAGACCCAATTCCTTGCATCCATAACCGCTTCTTAACCGTTTTTGCCAACTCATCAACGAATCATCTTGACCCTTGATTCTCACTCTTGATCCAACAGGTTAAACTTGCTTTGCCTTGCTTGATCAAGCTCCAATTTATCACCATCTTCAACAACCCTAGACGTGTATATGTTCTCTTTTATGTGCTATTTGTTAGCAAACAAATATATTAATGGAGAAGTCTGAACTATTTTTCAGCAGTCTCGCTAGAAAAAGACAAAATGAGAAGAATGATGAAACTACAGATTAAAATATGAATGCGAGACAGTTGAGATAGCGAAAGGAAGAAGAAATTGCAAAGGCGTCTGTGAAGGAAAAATGGTATTGCGCTAGAAAGAAGAAACATGAAAACATTGATAGAGGTAGTTGAAGAAATATTTAATGTTGAAAGAATGCTATTAGCTAGTTGGAGCGTTATTTGGCGGTACTGAATGAGTTTTCTATGTTGTTGTATCGTAGTATATATTGCATTTGTTTAAATCTGCAGGTGCAGATGTTTTAACAGACGTTGAAAATCTCATACCTCTTTTATTTCCCGCATTTGTTTATTTTGTTTATATTCTCATACCATGGTACATTGAAAATATCAAGAATTACATACAAGAAAGGATAAAATAATAAATGAACATATAAAGAGAAAGGCTGGGTGGCATCGATAAATGACAAGAAGAGGTAATCAAGGTTAGAATGGTATGAGTACATGCAAAGGAGTCTTATAGAAGCATCTATCAGATGTGCAAGAAAATAAATAAGGTGCATGTTAAACGAAAGAGAAAGAGACCAAAGAAGACATAGAGAGAGTCAATAAAAAAATAAATGACGTATATGATAATTGTGAAGCATATCGTGAGTGATAGAACAAATGGAGACACTTGATTAATTTAGCCGATGTTATATAGCGGGTGTAAGATTTAAATGAGAATTCTAGGGATTACTGTTAAGGAACAAGGAACCGTAGACTCCTACATTCGGCAAACTCCTACACGGCAGACTCCTACACTCGGCCACTGTTATGGTTTTTCGGTTGGATACATTTGGATATTATCCTCCAGCAACATTCAAGTAATTTGTTGATATCACAACAACCTATTCTAACAAAATTTGTTGTAAACTTTATCCTTGTATTGTAATCTCAAACTTGTACCAAAACCCTAGTTGAAGAGGAGTCTTTAAATCTAAGTGTAAATGCCACAGTATACACATGAATGAAATATCATTTGTCTGATAAATCTTTCATGGTATCAGAGACTTAACGACTCCTACGAGTTTTCACTAAAACCATCGATACTTTCTCCTCATGACCGAAGCTCCCACTCACAAGTATGGCTCCCTTGATGGAGTCATAACCATTAACATTGCAGCCCAGCTACCTATTAAACTGACCAAGAATAATTTTCCCTCCTGGAAGGCTCAGTTTGATGCATTACTCTATGGATATGACCTCATGGGTTTTCTTGATTTTCTTGATGACACCTAAACATGCCCTCCTAAACACGTCATTGATAAGGACGGCATTTTAAAGCCAAATCCCGATTATGCTATCTGGGTTCGGCAAGATAAACTGCTACTCCATGCAATTCTTGCATCAGCCTCTGAAACCATGGTACCTCTCATTGCCATGGCTTCTTCTTCGTGTGATGCTTGGACAAAGCTTCATAAGTTGTATGCAAATAAGTCGCGCTCTCGCATCATGAATCTCAAGGAGAAACTTACCAATATTACTTGTGACACTCAATCCGTTGCAGACTATCTCCAAACTATTAAAGGTATTGCCGATGAGTTGACCCTCGTTGACACTCATCTAAGTGATGACGACCTCACTATCTTTGCGCTAAATGGGCTTGGTAGCAATTTTAGGGAGATTGCAGCAGCTATTCGAGCGCGTGATACACCTATCTCATTTGAGGAGCTTCATGACAAGTTGGTGGAGCAGGAAGCCTTTCTTAAACGAGAAGAAAGTCGCAGTGGAACTACAATTACTATTCATGCTACCCAAATGAAAGGAGGACGAATTGGGTCTCTAGGTGGTATGCCATGCAACGGCAACGGGGGAGACCTTTTTCTGGACGGTCATCGCCTAACCAAGGCTCACAGCAGCCATCTTTCACAAATGGCAGCCAGCAGCAGTCTTCTAGCAGCTGATTCTCGCGCCATTCCTTGCAGTCAGGCGTGACTTGTCAGTATTGGCAGAAGTGTGGGCACACAGCTCGCCAATGCTATTCTCTGAAACGGTCTTTACAGCAGCAGCCCGAAGTCCATCACATCACCTCTGGGACTATGAAGCATAACTGAGTCTTAGATTCTGGTGCATCCCACCATGTTACTAATGACCTAAACTTCTTTGTCTCACCACCAGTCATACGAGGGACCTGATGATGTCTTCTTGGGCGATGGTTCTGGGCTACCCATCACCAATACTGGTTCTTCTATCCTCTCTTCGTCCTTTAAGTCTTTTGTTTTATTCAATGTGTTGCATGTGCCTCTGCTTACTAGAAACTTAATCTATGTTTCTAAATTTTGTCAACATAACAACACTTCTATTGAATTCTTCTCTTTTTCGTTTGTTGTTAAGGATCTCACAACGGGGGCACAGCTTGCTCACGGACGGACCAAGGGTGATGTGTACGAATGGGATATGCAGTCCATGCATGCTGCACCTTCTACCACAGTCTGGGTGTCTCCTTTTGGCCAAACATGCTTTCGTTACCACCAAGTCAAATAAAGCGATCTGGCATCGTTGTCTTGGCCATCCATCGTGGCGTGTTTTCCAGCTTCTCAGTCACAACAATACTATATCTGTTTCATCTGAAACTTCCGTTGATAAGTTCTTTTGTGAGTCTTGTCTTAGTAGTAAAAGTCATAAACTTCCTTTTCATAACACTTCAGTAGAAAGTCGCAGCCCCCTTGACTTAGTGTATTCTGATGTGTGGGGCCTTCTCCTGTTGAGTCTATTGATGGGTTTCGATATTACATTCTGTTCGTTGACTATTTTACTAAATATGTATGGATGTTTCCCATGTCTCGCAAAGCTGATGTTTCTATTATTGTTCCCAAATTCAACCGGATGGTTGAAAATTTTTTTTGCATTCCGCTTGTTACGCTATATACTGATGGGGACACTGAATATAAGGGTCTTAAAGCTTTCTTTGAGTCCGAAGGTATTCAACATCGTGTATCTCCATCCTATACACCTGAACATGTTGGCTCAACTGAACGGAAACATCGTCACATCGTTGAAACTAGGTTAGCGCTTCTCCACCATTCCGCGTTACCCTCTAAATTTTGGTCCTACGCTTTTCTCACTGCCGTATATCTTATCAATCGACTTTCTACGTATGTTCTCCATAATAAATCACCTTATGAATCATTATTTACAAAATCACCTAACTATCATATGTTGCGTGCGTTTGGTTGTCTATGTTATCCGTGGCTTAGACCCTACTCCGAACACAAAATTGCACCTCGTTCCAAACCTTGTGTGTTTGTGGGGTACTCTAACACGCATCATGTCTACAAGTGTCTTGATATCTCTACCAATCGTCTTTACATTTCGGGTCAAGTACAGTTTGTCAAGCATCAATATCTGTTTGCTACTCGTTCTGCGTCGGATGCCGCACCTTCCGCTTCCCCCTCTTGGTTCGCATGTTCCTCTCCCTTGGCTGCTCTTGAACCACCCGCAGCCTCAGTTCCTGTTGTACCCCCAGCTGCACCTGCCGTCTCGCCCGGAGCACCTGCTGCATCTCCCAGGTTTGCTTCTTTACCTTCTTTTTTACCTTCGGCATCTCCAGTCCCTTCCCCTCCCCCTTCGTGTTCTATCCATCCCACTCCCTCACCCCCTGAACCTTCCTCCGCTGAGTTGTCTAGTGCGTCACCCACCCCACCGCCTCCATCCCAGCCTGGTCATTCCATGATTACTCGTGCCTGAAACCAAGTTCGCTGCCCTCAAACAGTTTTCTGACTATGTCACCTTATTCAATACCACGAAGCATCCTCTTCCTCCACCCTTTGAACCAACCAATGTCAAGCAAGCCCTTCGTGATCCCAAATGGTGTGTTGCGATGGATGACGAGCTTGCTGCTCTAAACCGTAATGGTACATGGGTACTCGTCCCTCCTTCCCCGGTCATAATGTTGTTGGGTGTAAATGGGTTTTTTGCATCAAACGTAATCCTGATGGCTCCATTGCTCGTTACAAGGCTCGTCTTGTTGCGAAAGGTTTTTATCAACGTCCTGGTATTGACTATCGTGACACTTTTAGCCCGTTTGTCTAACCTGTTACCGTTCGTGTGGTTTTGTCTATCGCACTTAGTCATGGTTGGCCTATTTCTCACCTAGATGTTAACAATGTGTTTCTTAATGGTCATTTAACTGAAGATGTTTATATGACTCAACCTCCTGGCTTCATTAATTCGGCTCTGCCTACTCATGTTTGTCATCTCAAGCGTGCACTCTATGGTCTTAAGCAGGCCCCTCGGGCTTGGTATAATGAGTTGAAGATTTTTCTGTTACATTATGGTTTCTGTAATTCTAAGTCTGATACCTCACTGTTCATCTATCGGTGTGACACTGTTGTTATCTACTTTTTTGTGTATGTTGATGATTTACTTGTCACAGGCAACTGCAATGTTTCCATTCGCAAGTTTGTTGATTCTTTAGGTTTGCGGTTCTCTCTCAAAGATCTCGGGCCACTCAATTATTTTTTGGGGATTGAGGCAGTGTACACGACTGATGGCTTATATCTTTCCCAAGATAAGTATATCCGAGATCTTTTTGATAAATTTCATTTAGCAGGAATTAAGGATGCAGCAACACCTATGTGCTCTTATGTGCTCTAGTAGCCGCTTAATTCTTAATGACGGCACCCCCTCCACTAATGCTTCTCAATACCGCAGCCTCATTGGTGCTCTTCAGTATCTACAACTTACGCATCCTGATATAGCCTTTGCAGTTAACAAACTTACGCAATTCATGCATGCTCCCACTCAGACACATTGGACCGCAGCTAAATGCCTGCTCCGCTACCTTAAGCACACTATTCATCATGGACTTCTGCTTCGTCGTCACCAACCGTTCTCTCTACGTGCTTTTTCATATGCAGACTGGGCAGGCGATCACGACACTTATCGCTCTACAACTGCTTTTATTCTCTTTCTTAGTGGCAATCCCATCTCATGGCTCTAAAAAACAACGGACTATTGCTTGCTCCTCCACTGAGGCCGAATATTGGGCAGTTGCATCTGCTGCAACCGAAATCACATGGGTCTCCCATCTTCTTACCGAACTTGGTGTTGTGCTCTCTCAGTCTCCTACTATTTACTGTGATAATTTAAGTGCTACGTATCTTTCTGTTAATCCAGTTTTTCATAGTCACATGAGGCACATTGCACTTGATTATCACTATGTTCATGCGAAAGTCACTGCGGGTGAGCTCAATGTGTCACATGTCTCTACTACAAATCAACTTGCGGATGTTTTGACAAAGCCCCTACCTAAGGACCGATTCATTTCTCTTAGATCCAAGATTGGCCTTTCCGACGGAACCGCCATCTTGCGGGCGCGTGTTAAGGAATAAGGAATCATAGACTCCTACATTCAGCAAACTCCTACACGGCAGACTCCTACACTTGGCCACTGCTATGGTTTTTCGGTTGGATACATTTGGCTATAATCCTCCAGCAACATTCAAGTAATTTGTTGATATCACAACAACCTATTCTAACAATATTTGTTGTAATCTTTATCCTTGTATTGTAATCTCAAACTTGTACCAAAACCCTAGTTGTAGAGGAGTCTTTATATCTAAGTGTAAATGCCACAGTATACACATCAATGAAATTTCATTTGTTTGATAAATCTTTCAATTATGGTTGAGATGATATGATATTTTCAAAGAGACGTATTCTAAAGGCACGTATCCTAACTCGCTCTGATACCATCTGTAAACTTGCGCTTACATGAGGTGAGGCTCATATCCACCCAAAACCTTAACGCAATAGGTGGTGGTAACTCATTCTCGTATAACTCAATTATTGTTTCTCAAATTAGCCAATGTGAGACAATATTCTCAACCGATAAACAAGGTTGACAAACAATGGCTTGCAAGCAAAGACGAAGAGGTAGGAGTTCTCGCTGAGATTATAAACTCAGCCAAAGAAATGAATCTTTTCCTCCGCCTTAGATTGATGAAAGCAACTGTTGGAAATTATTTAGACAACATTATTTTGCCAATATCGCCTGATAAAAATAATTGTAAGTGTCCAAATGCGACTCCAAATTTGGATACAGGATATGAACACTCTTTTCACATAAGGTGATGTTTATGGTGTTTCTTTAGAGGCTCAAATAGTTCTGAAGGTTTCACAAAATCAGAAAAACTAAAAACAGGAAGAAATGCATGAAATCTTGAGGCTTATGTTCACAGTTATATCGTAAGCTTAGAACGCTGCACTATAGAAATCGAATATATATGATTTAAGGCTGAGAATGAAGATACGATGTTGAGAAAAAGCTTGAAGATCAAGCTCTATCAGTTTATTCACAAGAGTTACATATATATATGTATAAGATAATGGGAGCCTAAAGGCTCTAACCGGATGTCAAGTCCAACGGCGACTTTGTGATCTACTCGTCTATGATTTAATCAATCTAATCAGAAACTAAACAATGTAATTGACTAATTAATCTACGTATCTAGCAATATAAACAACATTAATATATACATATATGTGGATTAATCATGAGAGAAAAATGGTGTTTGACATTTTGCAAAGTGTTTGACAATGTTCCTCATGCCACCCAGTTCTCTATTTTAGTAGCAAGGCTACTGTCTTTTTAACTCATGATCATCATCAGCATAGCGGCAATAATTCTAACACCATCTTCATAGATGATCGTCAGATTGTATTTTTACATACACAACCGAGCCAAAAAAAATCGATGTCAAACATAGCTCATACCAAACATTTCTGAGATCAGTAAAATGATCAACCTTTATGTTGAAGAAAGAGAGGTGATTGGCTCAGCTGAGAATGACGGGGATTGTGATGAGGCAGTTGATGATCCAAGTGGAAATGAGTGACAGCCGTGAGATAAAAGGTCTAATCAATGGCTGATAGTGAAGAGGACGGTTATGGGAACGTAGATTGGGAGAATCTGGAGCTGTGGAAGGAGGCTGGTGTGCAAGGATGCAGAAGGTGCGGGAGGAAGACGAGAGCCAGAGCGCCAAAGTTTTAAATAGGGTGAAATGACGGTTTTGACCTTATAATTTGTACACCAACAAATTTAACCGTAGGGGCATATTAGTGATTTTGCATAAAAACGGTTATTTCATCTTCTTCGTTTCCTTTTTGTTAAAATAGCCCGGTGTAGTTGAAGCTTGGTATTCGGAGAGTTTTAATCAATACAATTCTCTCATTTTTCTCTCTAGTTTTTTCCTCTCTCCGCGGTAAATTTTCTCTTGCAACTTTCATCTTGTAATTCCTCGTTCGTGGATCATCTCTTGATTCTGTTAGTTGACTGCAACATCAATTGCAGAATTGATTTGCATTTGTAATTTTCACATGGTATCAGAGCCTATTCGGTGATTGTGATTGATGAATTTTGGTTCATTTATGGCCTCGAACATGAGTTCCCCTAGCTCCTCATCAAATTTGCATGCTTCTGGAGTAGATCCTGCAGAGGACCCCTTGTATATACATCCGAGTGACAGTCCGTCACTCGTCTTGGTGCAGCCTTTGCTTGATGGCAATAACTACCATGGCTGGAGTAGGACGTTCAGAAGAGCGTTGGAGTCGAAGAACAAAACTGGATTTTTAACTGGTGCTGTGATTAGACCAGATGAAGGAAATCGAAGGTATGCTGCTTGGAGCAAAGCTAACAACATGGTGGCGTCTTGGATTGTGAATTCGGTGATACCGTCCATAGGTCAAAGCGTTATGTGGTTTGATAACGCAATTGACATTTGGAATGATCTAAAGCACCGCTACGGGAACGCTGATGCGTTCAGATTATCAGATTTACAGGAGCAATTTTACGCAACTAAGCAAGGTGAGTGCTCTGTGACTGACTATTACACGAAATTGAAGGTGTTGTGGGAGGAGTTAATGGTGCTAAGATCTATTCCAAGTTGTGTATGCAATAGATGTACTTGCAATGTATCTAATCAGATTAACAAGTTTGTTCAAGAGGATTACGTGATTAAATTCATTAAAGGACTTAATGAAGAGTTTGAACCTGTGAAGTCACAGGTTCTGCTGTCTATTCCGTTACTTGATCTTAAAACTACATTTGCAATGGCTGTTAAACTAGAGAGGAAACTGAACTACTCAGGAATGCAGAATCAAATTAGTAATAATCCAACTATGGTTATGAATACTAGTGGAGTCAGTAGAACTGGAAATTTTCTGCCTAGGCCTGGGGGATTTGCAAGTTCAGGCCAAGGATGGCAGAGGCCTGCAGGTAGAGGTTTTAAGAAGGACTTCTCAAGGTCTGCTCAAGGAAATTCAAAGGCACCAGTGTGTACTCATTGCAATATGATTGGGCACACTGCAGATAGATGCTACAAGAAATATGGTTACCCCCGGGCTATAAACCAAGAAGCCAGGCCAATTGCGTTGATGTTGACATGATGGCTGAACAGGAGTTTGGTGGGTATGACAGTGCTGAGTATGATGGAGGTCAGGCCATTGATAATGGCCATGAGCAGGGAGTTAACTCAGTCTCACAGGCTATTCCTATGTTTACACACGAGCAATATACGCAACTGATGAGTTTGTTGCAGGACCATAAGGATAAGATGAGGAGCAATCAAGGGGAAAGAGACATTGGTGGGGGACAGCACGCTGTGATGTCTGCTCAGTGCTCTGAGGTTTCTGACAAAGGGAAAGGTAATGTATTACATGAACCCTTAAACGTATGGATTCTGGATTCTGGTGCCACTGACCATATCAGTTGTTCTTTGTCTGTCTTTGATTCATACCACTCTGTTAATTCCATGACTGTAAAGTTACCAAATAAACACTCTGCATTAGTCACACATGTTGGGACAGTTAAAATCAGCTCCGTCCTTGTTCTGAAAAATGTGCTATATGTTCCTTCCTTTGCTTTTAACTTGATGTCATTAAGTAGATTGACTGAATCTGGTACAATTGATGTATCATTCCACTCCAATACATGTGTGATCCAGGAACATATAACAGGGAAGACGATTGGTTCAGCTAGAGTCACACGTGGTCTTTACTATTTCTCTGGGTCTCAAGCCTCAAATCCTCACGCTCTTGCTATCCAAAACTTCACAGCTTCTGTCACAAGCTCAAAATTGTGGCATTCAAGACTTGGCCATCCATCCAATTCCAGATTACAAGATATACACAAAATAGATCCTCAAGTTGCAGTGCATGATGATCCCGATGCGTGTGACATCTGCCCGTTGGCTAAACAAAAAAGACTGCCATTTCCTACTTCTACTTCTATGTCTCACTCTTCTTTTGATCTAGTTCATATGGACATCTGGGGGCCGTATAGGCACCCCACCTTGTATCAACAGAAATACTTTCTTACTGTAGTAGATGACCATTCCAGATATTGTTGGGTATATTTGCTAAAAACGAAATCTGAAGTTAGAGCAGTCATTCAAAGTTTTTGCAACTATGTGTGTGTACATTTCAATACCTTAGTTAAAACCATCAGAACTGACAACGGACTTGAGTTCAAAATGACTTCCTACTATGCTGATAAAGGCATACAGCACCAAACCAGCTGTGTATATACCCCACAGCAGAATGACATTGTTGAAAGAAAACACCAGCATCTCTTAACCATAGCCCGAGCTCTCAGATTCCAAGCCAACTTACCCATCAAATACTGGGGTTTCTGTATAGAGCATGCCTCATACCTGATAAATCTTCTTCCTTCTCCATTACTGCACCATCACACTCCTTATGAACTCCTTTATAAAAAACTTCCAAACTACTCAAATCTTAAAGTGCTTGGATGCCTAGTGTATGCTGTTGATACATCCCCATCGAAAGACAAGTTTAGTTCCAGATCAAGGAGATGTGTTTTCTTAGGCATCTCTCACACAAGCAAGGGTTACATTATTCAGGATCTAAAAACATCAGAAATCTTCATCTCTAGGGATGTTCAATTTTTTGAACATACCTTTCCTTTCAGCCAAGACACTGCCATATCATCCAGTTGTCCGTCTGGGGGGGGCAATGGTCTACTCAGTTATCCAACACCACTCTCAATCCAGACAGACCAACCACGTTTATTCAATCAATCACCACCACATCAAGTTCAAACGGACCAATCACACTCACCACATCCAATTCAAACAGACCAACCATACCTGTCTTCTCTGCCTTCATCAGATCATTCACCAATCACTCAACCAACACCCTTCTACACCAAAGAACACTCAACTCAGACACATGGAAAGCAAGGCCAAGTTACTCTGCCAATGATCCCAATCCAACCACATTCGTCTGAGTCTAATTCTGAAACTTCACCAAGTCAAAATCCCATACCAGTCCCTATAGCTGGCATTGAAATTCCCATACACATTCCAAAGCTAGTTGAGTCAAATGAGTCTTATCATCCTAAGCGTATCAGAAGACCACCATCATATCTACAACAATATCACTGTAATCATGTTTCCACTCCTCATGATCAAATTTCCTCTCCTCATCTGCTAAACAAATACTTCACCATGGATCATCTGGCACCAAAACACAGAACATATGTTTTAAGTGTTGATGCACATACAGAGCCTAACTCGTTTGCAGAAGCGTCTAGAGTTCCTGAGTGGCAGGAGGCCATGAGAACAGAACTAGAGGCACTTGAAGCGAATGATACATGGTGCCTTGTGCCATTGCCTGATGGAAAGAAACCCATTGGTTGTAAATGGGTTTACAAAGTAAAGCATAAGGCTGATGGATCCATTGAGAGGTATAAGGCTAGACTGGTGGCAAAGGGGTATACGCAACAGTACGGTGTGGATTATCAAGATACCTTCTCACCAGTAGCGAAGATGGCTACTGTAAGAATGGTTTTAGCCATGGTGGCAAGGCTTGGTTGGCACCTCCACCAGCTTGATGTAAACAATGCTTTTTTGCACGGGGATCTTCACGAGGAAATCTGTATGTCACCCCCGCAAGGAATAAAACTACACCAACCAAACCTTGTATGCAAGCTACAGAAGTCCCTTTACGGGCTGAAGCAGGCGAGTAGAGAGTGAAACGCAAAGCTAACTGATTTCTTGTTGAGTCAGGGGTTTGATCAGTCCAAAAATGACTACACGTTGTTCACAAAAGCAAATGGAGGGTCATTGCTAGTAGTATTGGTTTATGTGGACGACGTAATTGTTGCCAGTGAGGACATAGATGCTGTTCAGAAGGTCAAGCAGGCTTTGCATCATAAATTTCAAATTAAGGACTTAGGAGAATTGAAATTCTTCCTGGGAATTGAGGTAGCTAGATCTCAGAAGGGAATTTACATTAACCAGAGGAAATATACCATAGAGTTGCTGAAGGAGATGAAGTTTCTTGAGTCTAAGCCAGCTATTTCTCCCATGGAGAGCCATGTGAAGTTGGTACATAATGACTCTGAATTACTGGAGGATGTGACACGTTACAGGCACTTGATTAGGAAACTGATATATCTCACGATCACCAGACCAGATATCTCGTTTACAGTACAACAATTAAGCCAATTTCTGGATTGCCCGACAGTGAATCATTTGAAGGCGGGACACAGGCTTCTCAGGTATCTCAAAGGCACAATTGGACAGGGGCTCTTATTTCCTAGCTCAGGAGACTTAGTGTTGAAAGGTTTTGTTGACTCTGATTGGGCAGGGTGTCAGG
This sequence comes from Eustoma russellianum, assembly GCA_036186865.1. Taxonomy (NCBI): domain Eukaryota; kingdom Viridiplantae; phylum Streptophyta; class Magnoliopsida; order Gentianales; family Gentianaceae; genus Eustoma; species Eustoma russellianum. Next base: position 1,063,101 of record AP025042.1, on the reverse strand, counting down.
AGACCAGACGATCAGTTACTGGCTACTGTGTTTTCTTAGGAGGAGCGCTGATTTCTTGGAAAGCAAAGAAACAGTCGACTGTATCCAGATCTTCTGCGGAGGCTGAATATAGAGCAATGGCGTTGGCGGTATGTGAGTTACAGTGGTTGATATATTTGATTAGAGATCTGAGGTTAGAAGAGAGGAGACCAGTAGAGTTATTTTGTGATAGCAAAAGTGCTATGTATATAGCAGAGAATCCCGTATTCCACGAGAGAACGAAACACATTGAAATTGATTGTCATGTGGTAAGGGACAAGGTGACTAATGGGGTAATCAAGTTAATGCCTGTGCATACTGAGTTACAATTAGCAGACATGTTTACCAAGCCTTTGGATAGAAAGAGACTGGAGAAATTGTTGAAGTTGTGTGGATCATTCAATGTTTACACCAAGCCGTGCTTGAGGGGGGGTGTTGAAGAAAGAGAGGTGATTGGCTCAGCTGAGAATGACGGGGATTGTGATGAGGCAGTTGATGATCCAAGTGGAAATGAGTGACAGCCGTGAGATAAAAGGTCTAATCAATGGCTGATAGTGAAGAGGACGGTTATGGGAACGTAGATTGGGAGAATCTGGAGCTGTGGAAGGAGGCTGGTGTGCAAGGATGCAGAAGGTGCGGGAGGAAGACGAGAGCCAGAGCGCCAAAGTTTTAAATAGGGTGAAATGACGGTTTTGACCTTATAATTTGTACACCAACAAATTTAACCGTAGGGGCATATTAGTGATTTTGCATAAAAACGGTTATTTCATCTTCTTCGTTTCCTTTTCGTTAAAATAGCCCGGTGTAGTTGAAGCTTGATATTCGGAGAGTTTTAATCAATACAATTCTCTCATTTTTCTCTCTAGTTTTTTCCTCTCTCCGCGGTAAATTTTCTCTTGCAACTTTCATCTTGTAATTCCTCGTTCGTGGATCATCTCTTGATTCTGTTAGTTGACTGCAACATCAATTGCAGAATTGATTTGCATTTGTAATTTTCACACTTTATTCACCCACACCAGAATAATTCGAACTATTTTTCAAGAAATCCTTGCAAGATTCCATCAACCAAAACAACCATAACTCTATTGATCAAAGTTCAGTAGAATTTCCCCTCAAAATAATTTTAGGAACTTATTAGCATCAATTATTGATTCTAATCGATTTGGTTCTTAAATTAATTTCAGATTACAACACTCGCCATATGAAGGGAATATCGGATTTAAGGGCCATTATTCGAACGGCTATGACAGCCCCATATTGTGCTCCTAAAGAACATTAACCACGCATATAGCAGTCCATCATCACTCAAAGCATCACACTACAATTTTGATTCAATTTTGGATATGTGTGACCCCTTGATTAGACAGATTTCGAGAAATAAAATCCAAAAACTTAGGTTTGCAGGAGAATCAAAAAGGGATAACTAGTGTCATTGCATGTGTCTACCGTATGCATGTGTGTGGTAGAATGTTATATTAATTTCAAGCACAGCTCTCTGTGTTATTTAAAGTTCACACTCCAGTCTTAACTAGACTTATCATTTTAATGTAATTTGATTTACAACAAAGAAGCATACATCCGTTATTCATATTTGTATCTAAGTTTATTTTACTAATTTTATCAGTACACAACTTCATTTCTATGATAAAATTAATGTTCAATGAAATATTTTAAGTTATGATATAAATTTTTCACTTAACTATTCCTGAAATATGAAACTGTTACCTCACAAGTATTTACTAGTGATGACGACACCAGAAAAATGATTATCAAATCCTCTGGAAAACGTCAACAGGACAAGATCTGGGCCATGAAATCAACTTCAGAATAGGTCATCCCTAGCGTTTTACATCAGCATTAATCGTTTATATACTCGATCTTGTTTTAAAAACAACATACTCTACCTACACAACTCCCTACATGTTGATCACATTGTAACCGCTTCCATTTTTGTCTAATCAGCAAGTTTTATTTAGTTGACATGTACATTTTTGTTCTTCTATTGTCAAGCCAGCTTGGTTTCATTCAATGACTTCAACAATCTCGTCCTTGCTATCAAGCACACTGCCAAGATTTGCTTCTATAGATTGTTCACCCACCGGGTCCCTCCAATTGGTGTTAGCATCGATAGCTTCTTCATCATACAGGTATCCCTGATCAATCTGTTGATCACCATTAGCATCTTAAGTTTGCTTATATCTTTTCTCACCCCTTATGTATAGGTACAATCCAATAATGATACCTAAAGCTCCGAATGCTCCACATGGGAAAACATAAGCATCCTGCGCATGTCAAGAGTGGCCCTTTTGATGGAATGCTCAGTCGATGAATAATTATTGGAAACACTATGTGAAATTTCAAACAACCGAAGGTTTGGATCAAGAACAAGATCCAGCAATTACTCAAGAAAATCAATTAAGATCAAAGATCATCAGCAATACATCCAGAGCATTAAAAATTCTGGAAATCCAGAAAACCAGATAGAGAGAACGAGAGGAAGAATTTGAGAATTCAATCAACTGATTTGATGATTCAATCGAATGAATACAGAAGCGGTTATGCAATCGTTTAAAAGGAAGAAGAAAACAACACATGAAATGACAAAAGAACCCCTCACTAACGTCTCCCTAGTATAATAAACATAAGGGCAAAATGGACATTTCATCTATTTAAAACTATGCGCGCGTCTTTCTTCTTCTTCCTGCTGGCGTCCTTCCTCACAG
>AP025042.1:1009999-1060350 GCA_036186865.1 Eustoma russellianum | reverse complement strand
TGAAACTGTTACCTCACAAGTATTTACTAGTGATGACGACACCAGAAAAATGATTATCAAATCCTCTGGAAAACGTCAACAGGACAAGATCTGGGCCATGAAATCAACTTCAGAATAGGTCATCCCTAGCGTTTTACATCAGCATTAATCGTTTATATACTCGATCTTGTTTTAAAAACAACATACTCTACCTACACAACTCCCTACATGTTGATCACATTGTAACCGCTTCCATTTTTGTCTAATCAGCAAGTTTTATTTAGTTGACATGTACATTTTTGTTCTTCTATTGTCAAGCCAGCTTGGTTTCATTCAATGACTTCAACAATCTCGTCCTTGCTATCAAGCACACTGCCAAGATTTGCTTCTATAGATTGTTCACCCACCGGGTCCCTCCAATTGGTGTTAGCATCGATAGCTTCTTCATCATACAGGTATCCCTGATCAATCTGTTGATCACCATTAGCATCTTAAGTTTGCTTATATCTTTTCTCACCCCTTATGTATAGGTACAATCCAATAATGATACCTAAAGCTCCGAATGCTCCACATGGGAAAACATAAGCATCCTGCGCATGTCAAGAGTGGCCCTTTTGATGGAATGCTCAGTCGATGAATAATTATTGGAAACACTATGTGAAATTTCAAACAACCGAAGGTTTGGATCAAGAACAAGATCCAGCAATTACTCAAGAAAATCAATTAAGATCAAAGATCATCAGCAATACATCCAGAGCATTAAAAATTCTGGAAATCCAGAAAACCAGATAGAGAGAACGAGAGGAAGAATTTGAGAATTCAATCAACTGATTTGATGATTCAATCGAATGAATACAGAAGCGGTTATGCAATCGTTTAAAAGGAAGAAGAAAACAACACATGAAATGACAAAAGAACCCCTCACTAACGTCTCCCTAGTATAATAAACATAAGGGCAAAATGGACATTTCATCTATTTAAAACTACGCGCGCATCTTTCTTCTTCTTCCTGCTGGCGTCCTTCCTCACAGCTGAGCTACCTACGTTGCCAATTGTTGGCCCACCTATTAACTGCTCTCCCTGCTCCATTCCAACTGCCTCACGTGACACCTAAACTCCTTAATCTTCGATTGACTCTTCTTGTTTAGTCAATTGCATCCAGCCATGCTCTTGATCACTGCAGTGCCTCACACACACCTCAGCATACACGCTTCAACACCCCCCTCAAGCTCAGGCCGTTGAGCTTGCTGTGACATATAGATTTTGAACCCCAAGTGCACCAATCAACTGTGCTGATCTTCTGAGATCCAATGCCTTAGTAAACAGGTTTGCCAGCTGCATCTCAGTACGTATGGGCATAAGTTTCAACATTCCATCCTGCACCTTATCTCTAACCACATGACAGTCTATCTCTATGTGTTTGGTCCATTCATGAAATACGGGATTCTTTGCAATGTGGATTGCACTCTTACAGTCACAAAAGACTTCTACAGGTCTTTGATCCTTCAGCTGCAAATCCTTCATCAGATACAAAAGCCATTGCACCTGACATGCTACCATGGCCATGGCCGTGTACTCTGCCTCCGCAGATGATCTAGACACTGTGGACTGTTTCTTGGCTTTCCAAGACACCAATGCACCTCCAAGAAAGATGCAATACCCAGTGATGGACCTTCTTGTCTCATGGCATCCTCCCCAATCCGCGTCTACAAATGATTTTACTTTCATCTCACCACTTCTAGGGAACAGAATTCCTTGCCCAATTGTTCCTTTCAAGTATCTAAGCACCCTATGCACTGCTCTTAGGTGATTACTAGTAGGGAAATCTATAAACTGACTAAGTTGATGCACAGCAAAAGCAATATCAGGTTTGGTGATAGTCAAGTATATCAATTTTCCTACCAATCTTCTGTACTGAGTGATGTCTTCCAATGGGGATGAGTCCTGGTGTGTAAGGCTGAGATGTGTCTCCATTGGAGTCTTAGCGGGCTTAGCATCTATGAATCCCGCTTGATCCAACAGCTCTGACGTATACTTCCTCTGATTAATATGAATTCTTCCTTTTGCTTGTGCAACTTCTATCCCCAGGAAGAATTTTAGTCGTCCCAGATCTTTAATCTTGAACTTACTATGCAAAGCCTGCTTAACTTCTGTGATGGCCCCCTCATTGTCACAAGTGACAATGATGTCATTCACATACACAAGAAGGATCAACATTGATTGCCCAACTGATTTAGTGAAAAGGGTGTAGTCACATTTAGACTGCTGAAATCCGACTGAAATCAGGAATTTTGTTAGAGTTGCATTCCATTCTCGACTTGCTTGTTTGAGTCCATAAAGCGACTTATGAAGATTGCAAACCAACTTGGATCCTGTGGTACTTAGCCCTGGAGGAGGTACCATGTATATATCTTCATGAAGATCACCGTAGAGAAACGCATTGTTGACATCTAGTTGGTGAACTGGCCATTGTAACCTTGCTACCATGGCCAGAATTACCCTCACCGTAGTCATTTTGGCAACTGGGGAAAACGTGTCTTGATAGTCTATCCCATATTGTCACGTATATCCCTTTGCCACAAGCCTTGCTTTATATCTCTTCACTATCCCATCAGATTTTAGCTTCACCTTATACGCCCACCTGCAGCCAATAGAGTGTTTACCTTCAGGGAGAGGTACCAAGCTCCAGGTATGATTGGCTTCCAAGGCTGCCAACTCAGTTGCCATGGCTGCTTGCCAGACAGCAGAGCCAGCAGCTTCTGCATAAGTGTTAGGTTCTGTATGTACATTTAAACTCATGATGTATGCCTTATACTGAGGAGCTAATGATGCATATGACATATATTTCTAAATGGAGTGTGGTGAGGTGTGGGCAGAAGACTGAGCATTTTGTGTGGAGGCCAAGGAATCGCAATGATAGTCTTGGAGATACGCAGGAGGTTGTCTGGCATGTTGTGGTCTCACATTGGGTATATCATCTATGGCAATAGGCAAGTCAATAACAATGTTCCCATATTGAGGAACCAGAACTGGAGGGTCATGGTGAGGAGTGATGTCAGTTGGCACGGGAGATACGGGCTGATTGTGATGAACACTTGAGACAGGCTCATGTGGCAACTCTGTGTGTGGTGTAAGGACTGGTGAATGAGACTGGTCAGAGACACATTGGGGAAGGTCAAAAGATGGTATATCATGATTTTGTTGCAGAGGAGACTGTGTGTCATGATGAAAGAAAGACGGTTGGCTGGAGTTGTTAAGTTCTGAGACAAGAGAGGATGGCTGGGCAGGGAGTTCAGAAGCAGAATAGGATGGAATGTTTTGACTGTCAGAAGAGAATGGAAATATAGACTCAAAGAATGACACATCTCTTGAAATGTATATAGCTTTAGTATTGAGATCCTGCAATATGTATCCCTTTGTGGTATATGAAAGCCCCAAGAATACACTTCTGTGGGCTCTAGCTGCAAATTTCTCTTTATGATTGTGGGTATTACTGCCAAAGGCCAGACAACCAAATACTTTAAGAATAGAGTAATCAGGTAATGACTTGTACAGAAGTTCATGAGGTGTCTTGTGATGAAGGAGAGGTGAAGGAGTGATATTGATAAGATATACTGAGTGTTGCACGCAAAAACCCTAGTAGGAAGAAGGTAGAGATGATTGGAATCTGAGTGCCCTTGCTACATTTAAAATATGTTGGTGTTTTCTCTCAACAACACCATTCTGTTGGGGAGTGTTTATACAACTAGTCTGATACACAATCCCATGGGAAGCAAAGAAGGCATTCATTTTAAATTCTGGTCCATTATCAGACCTCATAACTTTGATTTTGGCATCAAACTGAACTGAAGCAAAATGACAGAAACTTTCAACAATAGATCTTGTTTCTGCTTTGGTTTTCATAAGATACACCCGACAATACCTACTATAGTCATCAATCACAGTAAGAAAGTAATATTGTCTGTACAATGTTGGGTACTTATATGGACCCCAAATATCTATGTGTACAAGAGAAAACAAGCTGGAAGAAACTGAACTAGAAATTGGAAAAGGTGATCTCCTCTGTTTGGCTAGAGCACAGACTGTACAGACATGAGTTGATTCAAGGACAATCACAAGAGGTTCAACTTTTTGGATCTCTCTCAATCTTGGGTTAGATGGTTGCCCAAGTCTTGAATGCCATAACAAGCTATCTGACATACTGATGGCACATGCCAAGGGAGTGGAAGAGGAAGAAGGGAATCTTGGTGTGCCATGCAGATAATAAAGGCCTTGATCTACCTCAGCTGAACCAATCATCCTCTTGGTTCTGAGGTCCTGAATCAGCCAAACGTTTGAGCAAAAAACGAAAGTAAACAAGTCTGACTTGGTAAGTTTGCTAAGTGATAACAGATTGAAGGCAAAAGACGGCACATAGAAAACGTCAGTAAGGATGAGATTAAGATTGACATGGATTGTTCCAATATGCGTAACTCTGGCTAAAGATTGATCAGGTAATTTTACTGAGATAGTACTGACAGGCTAATATGAATCAAAGAGATGAATGTTAAAACATATATGATCACTTGCCCCAGAGTCTAATATCCATACATTTAAGTTTTGATGCATTAAATTATCTAACAACTTACCAGAAGGTGTGACTTGCTGTGCTGACATAGCAGCATGACGAGTGCCTGCACCACTTGCACCATCAGACACTCCTTTCCTTCCTGCATCATGACGCTCCTGCAACAAGTTCATCAACTGAGCATACTGCTCATGTGTCAACGTAGGAACCATCTGTGACATCTGATGCTGTGAGCTATTCACTTCTGAACTCACTGTTTCATACGCTTCATACCCGTCAAACTCCTCTTGGTTCACACTACCTTCAAACGATGTATTGTTTCCATCACTACTCACCATATTAATCTGACTTCTACGTTTGTAACCTAGAGGGTAACCATGCTTTTTGTAGCATTTTTCAACCGTATGGCCAGTCATATTACAATGACTACGGACTGGCACTCTGGAGCCACTTGACTGGGACCTTGGCACATCCCGTCTAAAACCTCTACCACGTTGCTTTTGCCAAGAAGCATTAGAATTCCCTTAACTATAAGATTTCTGAGGATACATGTTACCTCTACCCGCACTACTCACATTCATTACTGACGAGGGACTATTGTTAAATTGTCCATTGCCTCCTGTGTAATTCATTGTCCTCTCTAACTTTACCGCCATGGCAAAAGCGGTTTTAAAATCTGGTAATGGGGTGGACAACAACACCTGAGATTTTACTGCCTCAAAGTCATCATTTAAACCTTTCAAGAACTTAATCACACAGTCATTTTCAACAAATTTGTTGACCTCTACAGTAAGGTTGCACGTACATCTATGACACGTACATGTAGGAACAGACCTCAACACCAATAACTCCTCCCAAACACTTTTCAACTTCGTGTAATACTCTGTTACACTGCTAGCATTCTGTTTAATCGAATAAAATTCCTCTTGCAGGTCTGATAATCTAAAAGAATCAGCATTACCGTACCTGAATTTTAGATCACTCCAGATCTCAGCAGCAGAATCCAACCATATCACACTCTGACCAATGCTTGGACTCAGGGAATTAACCAACCAAGAAGCAACCATATTGTTGGCCTTAATCCAAGAATTATAACGCCTTGTCTTCTCCACAGGCTTCTCAATCGATCCATCAACGAAGCCTATCTTATTCTTGGACTCTAACGCTCTCCTCACTGACCTGCTCCATCCATGATAATTGTTTTCATCCATCAACGACTGCACCAGTATCATGGCCGGGTTGTCACTAGGATGAATGTAGAATGGATCATCCGAAGGATCAAGTGGAGCAGAAATAGATGCACCTGATGAAGATGCAGATGTGTTGTTGTTCGACGCCATGAATAAACCAAAATGCATTAACTTCGCTCTCATACCATGTGAAATTTCAAACAACCGAAGGTTTTGATCAAGAACAAGATCCAGCAATTACTCAAGAAAATCAATTAAGATCAAAGATCATCAGCAATACATCCAGAGCATTAAAAATTCTGGAAATCCAGAAAACCAGATAGTGAGAACGAGAGGAAGAATTTGGGAATTCAATCAACTGATTTGATGATTCAATCGAATGAATACAGAAGCGGTTATGCAATCGTTTAAAAGGAAGAAGAAAACAACACATGAAATGACAAAAGCACCCCTCATTAACGTCTCCCTAATATAATAAACATAAGGGCAAAACGGACATTTCATCTATTTAAAACTACGCGCGCGTCTTTCTTCTTCTTCCTGCTGGCCTCATTCCTCACAGCTAAGCTACCTACGTTGCCAATTGTTGGCCCACCTATTAACTGCTCTCCCTGCTCCATTCCAACTGCCTCACGTGACACCTAAGCTCCTTAATCTTCGATTGACTCTTCTTGTTCAGTCAATTGCATCCAGCCATGTTCTTGATCACTGCAGTGCCTCACACACACCTCAGCATACACGCTTCAACACACTACCAGGGCCATTGTCATTCCTGGTCCATGGTAACCTGATTTTTGGCCAGGTAATGAATTATTCATTGTTTGTTCGTTGGTCGCGGTTACGTACTGCATCCCTGCGTAGTATAAATTCCGAAGATCAATAGATTTTTAGAGGAGATATATAACAAAAAAAAACAGCAATCAGTAGCCTAATTTTACTACGACTCGTGCATATCACAAAATTAAAAATAGGAATGTCTTGAACTTGAGAAAGAAGTATATATGGTCTAATACACTAAAACAGCATAATCTCCAATATTAGCAAACATCTTAGTTGCGATCGTCTTTTCTTGAAAATTTTATCGACTTTGTTTAGAAAGGTTATGTTAGAATATTATTTGGTTTTGATGATTTGCACAAGGTTGGAACTTGAAAATATAGATTAGGCGCTTCAAGTTGATGGTTTGAAGTCAGTACACTTCGAACGCTCACTTCAGGCGCTTACTGTGTCTTGGTGGTGTCCAGAACACTTCGAACGCCTTGATCAGACGCTTCATGTGAAGTGTTGAAAGTCAGGACACTTCGAACGCTTACATCAAGCGCTTCATGTGTCCTGATGAAATGTCCGAACACTTTGAACGCTACTTTAAGCGCTTCAAGTGTCTCACCAAGTCAAAAGTACTTTTCTCTGAATAAACACGCTTTCCTAAGGCCTGGTTCTGAGAAAATGTCAGTTTTAGTTCGAACTAGCATGAAGTTCCACATGAGGCGCTTCATGTCACTTCGAACGCACTCAGTTGCCAACATTAGGCGCTTAATGTGACTTCGAACGCATGTTCTTTTTCACATTAAGCGCTTCATGCTACTTTGAACGCCTATTCTTTAGACAGTTTAGGCGCTTCATGTGCTCAACGGTACAAATGTCTTTGTGCTTCATTTTCTAACCAGTTGACTCTTTGTTCCCTCTTCGTTTAGTGTTGTTTCAGCAGGTCTTCTCTCACACCCAGAGTTGCCAGGTTTCCATTCTTGGCCAAGGTTCTGAATCTTCTTCAAAATGGTTGCTACATGCCAAGAAAAGTTTTCCAAGAATGCTGAAGTACCTTCACAAGCTGCCAAATCCCATTATTGGCTGGGCAGAAGGTTTCAAACGGGAAGATTTTTGAAGATTGATAAAAGAAGGGTTTTCTTCATTCTCTTCCCCAACTTTCTACATTGCAAGCTCTCAAGTTCTCTCAAGCTCAAGCTCTCAAAATATTTGTAATCTTTGTTCATCTTTACTTTATTGTTGAGAGTGATTATTGTAAGAAGAAGAGTCTTCTTCTTGGTGAGATTATTCTGTGAGAGATTGGGTAGATTGTTGGTCAAGGAGCAAGGGTGCTCTTTGTTTAAGTTTTCTAAACTTTGAAGGGTTAGTTGATAGTGTGTGGTGCACTATTCTCCCTACAAGATTTCTTTGAGGGCAAAGAAGATCTTTGGAGGCTAAACTTCAAAGGGTTAGAACTCTTGGTTGTTGTCTAGGCAAGGTGCCTAGTTTTGTATTTTCTTGATTCTGTTTTGATTGTTGTTTCCCCCAAAAGAAATAACAATCCCCATTTCAAAATCCTTCTTGTGAAACATCGAGAAGGTAGAGGAGTAGAGTCTCTTGACTTGAACCTCTATACATACTTGTGTTCTTTACTGTCTTTCAAGTTTTATTCCTTTTAAAGAACACATCCAAGTATTGGTTGCACTCAAAAATGAAAAATAGCCACAAAATATCCATACTTGGTGAACACACTATTCAACCCCCCTTCTAGTGTGTTCTAAGGGACCTAACAATTGGTATCAGAGACTCATCTTGCTTATTTGAGTCCAAATACAAGATTTGATCATTTCTAGTATCCCTTTGTTTTTGATGACTTGGGTTCTCCTAGTGCTGAAACCTCCAGAAGAAGGAGGCAGGAAATCCTATTCCCTTCTATCTCAAATGTTCATGTGAAAGTTCCCATGTTTGACCCGTTAAACTACCCACTATGGAAGTCAAACATGGAAACCTACTTGCGTTCTTGTTCTCACAGAATATGGGTTGAGGTCTCAAGAGGATCTATGATTCCCATTGATATCGATGATCCTACTCCTGAGGAGGAGTTCCAGTTGGCTATAAATAGCAAAGCTCTTGCTATTTTAAATAGCTCTCTTTCCACAAATGAGAGAGCTCAGATTCAAGGTGTCCAATCCGCACACGAGGCTTGGACAAAGCTTGAGATGATCCACGAAGGAACATCTCAAGTAAGAAAGGCCAAAAGGAGACAGTTGATAAAACAATTTTACAACTTCACTGTCCCCAAAGGTGAAAAGATTGAAGAGTCCATCCAAAGATTCACCAAGCTTGTCAACCTTCTCAAAGCGGTTGGCAAGAAGATAGAACAAGAGGATTTAAACCATTGCTTCCTAAACAGTTTAGGAAGAGAATGGAACGCAAAAGTGACGGCCATTGAGGAGTCCAAGGATCTTGAAACAATCACCTTGGATGAGCTATATGGAAATCTCATCACTTATGAGATTCATTTGGATGCACAAGAAAAGAATGATCCTATTCGTCAATCTTCAAAGGCGTTGGTAGTAGAGTCGGAGGACTCGGATGATGAAGTCGGACTTCTTGTCAAAAGATTCCGACGTATTGCGAGAAAGAATGGTGACGAAGCAAGGAGATTCGTCAAGGAAAGATACCCCAAGGACAAGGTGAAGGACCAAGAGAATAAATGTTACAAATGTGGGAAGCTTGGTCACTTCATGAAGGATTGTCGGGTGAAGGAGCCGCAACTCAAAGACAAGAAGGCCATCTACCAAAGGAAGAAGGCTTTGCAAGCGGAGGTAGCCCATTGGGAGAGCTTTCTTTCCGGATCGGAAAGCGACAATGGCGATCGAGATGATCTTGCAATCACGGGGGTGGTGGAAGATGATCTTGACAAGGAATTCTTTGCATTAATGGCCATCAACGATGACAAGGAGGTATGCAATATTTCATCTCATTATAAAATTATTGATGAGCGAGATGATTTAATACAAGAAAATGATCTCCTTGATTTAAAATATCAACGTGTCAAGAAAGAGTTTAGAGCATGCATAAATGAGTATAATGACACGTTAGAAAATCACATTGCATTGCAACTTGAGCATGATATATTTTTAACCATGCATGTGATTGCACTTGAAGAGAAACATGATTTGATGAAGTCATGTGCTCAAGCCCTTGAAGATAAGAAAAATGACTCAAGGGTAAGTGCTAAAGAGATAAAGATCAAAGATGCATCTAGGTCAAAAGCTAAAATCAAACCTAGTGCCATGTATGCATCTAAAAAGGGAAATAAAAATGAACAAGCACAAGAGGTCAAGGAGTCCAAAACCTCCTTGAAGAAGCAAAGGCACATGCCTAAACAAAAGGCTAATGCACCAAAGGCATCACAACCTTTGGTTCATGTTGTGAAACAAAAACCTTCTACTATTCCAAAGAAGGTGGTTCCTAAGAAGGAAACACGACATGTGCCAATGCACAAACATTCGCACAAGCATGCACCTTCACACAAGCATACTCCTACATGTTTTTATTGCAATAGGAAAGGTCATGTAGAAAGAGTATGTAGAGCTAAAAATAACAAGAATCTTGTGTGGGTGCCCAAAGGCGAGATGAAGGTAACTAACCTTCAAGGACCCAAAACAAAAAGGGTACCAACTTCATATGGTTCTTTTGTAGGCCCTAGCACTCAATGGAGAAAGCGAAGACAAGAAGGTCAAATGGGTCGTGGACAGTGGGTGTTCCAACCATATGACGGGAGACAAACGTCTCTTCCATAGACTCACTATGCAAGACGGAGGAGTTGTCCACTTTGGCGGTAGCAAAGGCCAAATCAAAGGACATGGTATTGTGGGTAACGATTCCTTCTCTCTTAGTGATGTCTTATATGTTGTAGGTCTTAAGTTTAACTTGATAAGTGTCAGTCAACTTTGTGATGCTAACTATGAGGTTACGTTTTTGAAAACAAAGTGTGTTGTGAAAAAGGAAGAAAAGATTTTATTTGAGGCTTTGCGTTTCAAAAATATTTACAAGGTTAGCATCAATGATTTGGTTTCTCAAAATGTGTCTTGTTTAGTTGCTAAGAATGATTTGACGCAACTATGGCATAGACGTCTCGGACATGTATGTTTCAAAACATTTAAATTTATTTGCGAAAATGATAAAGTCCGAGGGCTTCCAAAAATGAGTTTTGAAAACAATGACTTATGTGACACTTGTCAAAAGGCGAAACTTGTGAAAACAAGTTTCAAACCCAAGACAAATATTTCCACCTCCAAGCCCCTACAATTGCTTCATATGGACTTGTATGGGGATGTTGGAACAAGAAGCTTGGGTGGCAAACATTACACCTTCGTGGTAGTAGATGACTATACTCGTTATACGTGAGTGATGTTTCTAGCTAAGAAAAGTGAGGCATTTAGTGAGTTCATAAGTCTAAGTAAACGATTGGAAAATCACGTGGGTGACACCATCAAAACCATCCGTAGTGATCGTGGAGGTGAGTTCGATGGTGATTTCGAAAGGTTTTGTGTATCCAAAGGATACTCTCATGACCTTTCGGCACCTAGAACTCCTCAACAAAATGGTGTGGCCGAACGAAAGAATAGAACTCTACAAGAAATGTGTAGAGCAATGTTAAATGAGTTCGGTTTGCCCAAGTATTTTTGGGCCGAAGCGGTTAATGCCGCTTGCCATGTGATCAATCGTGTCTATTTGAGACCATACCTAAATGTGACACCCTATGAGCTTTGGAATGGAAAAGTTCCCAACATTGGGTATTTCAAAGTCTTTGGTTGCAAGTGTTTTATACTTAATACCAAAGATACTTTGGACAAACTTGACCTCAAAGCGGATGAAGGTATCTTTTTAGGTTATGCCTCAAATAGCAAAGCATTTCGTGTTTTCAACAAAAGGAGTCAAAAGGTGGAAGAATCAATCCATGTTAAATCTAATGAGTCACTTAGTGATGAACCTAAACTTAATGAGGATTGTGAAGAGGATGAAGATGTGACTCCTCAAGAAGAAATTCTTGAGGATGTTCCTACGGTTGTTCCTCAACGAGAGATCGTTGATGATCCTCCAAATGGAAACATCTTCGTTGACTTGAGGGTTGAACCTCTTGAAGGCACTCCTCCACCTTGTGTAAATGAACTTAGTGAGTCAAGTAAAAATGTCTCTTCTACTCATATTGATTCACAAAATGTAGAAAATGCATCACTTATTCCGGAACGTGAGGTTCATGATAATGATGAAGGTTCATCTCTTCCGGAACATGATCAAGAGGAAGTTGGAGGTGATGTATCCAATCTTCCTAGATCATTTAAGCACAAAAGTTCTCACCCTCAAGAGTTAGTCATAGGTGATTTAAATAGAGGTATCACCACACGAAGGCAATATAGAGAGAATGCATTTGTCTCTCTTATAGAGTCTAAAAATATTAAAGACGCACTTCTTGATGAAAATTGGATCTTGGCTATGCAAGAAGAATTAAACCAATTTGAAAGAAGTGATGTTTGGGAGTTAGTTCCCAAACCACACGATCATCCTATTATTGGTACGAAATGGGTTTTTCGTAACAAGATGGATGATCAAGGTAATGTCACTAGAAACAAGGCTAGGTTAGTTGCTCAAAGATACCGTCAAGAAGAAGGTATTGATTTTGATGAGACATTTGCACCCGTAGCACGGCTTGAAGCTATTGGAATGTTATTAGCATATGCTTGTTATAGAGATTTTACACTTTACCAAATGGATGTTAAATCCGCGTTCTTGAATGGTGTTATTCAAGAGGAAGTGTATGTTGCACAACCTCCCGGGTTTGAATGTCATAATTCACCACATCATGTCTTCAAACTTAAAAAGGCTCTTTATGGCCTCAAACAAGCTCCAAGAGCTTGGTACGACAGGTTAAGTACTTTTCTTCTTAATAATGGTTTTTCAAGAGGTAAAGTTGACACTACTTTGTTCATAAAAGAACAAGGTAGGAATCATTTAATTGTCCAAGTATATGTTGATGATATTATTTTTGGTGCTACTAACAATTGTCTTTGTGAGCAATTTGGTAGTCTTATGCAAGGTGAGTTCGAGATGAGCATGATGGGCGAGCTCAATTATTTCCTTGGATTGCAAATCAAGCAAACCGAAGATGGGGTGTATATTTCCCAAACCAAATACACAAGAGACTTGCTCAAAAAGTACAATTTTGGTGAAGGAAGAGAGGTGAACACTCCAATGAGCACAAGTGCAAAGCTTGACAAGGATGAAAAGGGAAAGCATGTCGAGGTAACCTTGTATCGTGGCATTATAGGTAGTCTACTTTATTTAACGGCTAGTAGACCCGATATTTTACATGCTGTATGCTTATGTGCTAGATTTCAAAGTGATCCTAGGGAGATGCATTTTATTGCGGTAAAACGCATCCTTAGATACCTTAGAAGTACTTTGAAATTTGGTTTATTTTATCCTATGAATGCATGTTTTGATTTAAGAGGTTATTGTGACTCCGATTATGCGGGGAGTCTAGTTGATAGAAAGAGCACCTCTAGAACTTGTCAGTTTCTTGGAGACTGTCTCGTTTCTTGGTTCTCCAAGAAACAAAACAGTGTGTCTCTCTCTATGGCGGAATCCGAATATGTGTCGGCCGCCTCATGTTGTGCACAATTGTTATGGATGACTAACACGTTAAATGATTATAACATTCACTTCTCAAAGGTGTCAATTTTGTGTGATAACACGTCCGCCATAAATATTGCACAAAATCCCGTCCAACATAGTCGGACCAAGCACATTGAAGTGAGGTATCATTTCATCCGTGATTGTGTACAAAAGAACTTGGTAAGTGTAGAATTTGTTCCTACACATGACCAACTTGCGGACATTTTCACGAAACCCCTGCCTAGCGATGTATTTTTATCCATAAGAAGTAGGTTGGGGTTGCTCAACATGGGTTGACAAAACCATCTTGAGTTTTGAGCATGAAAATTTCAAAAATTTTCAAGATCAGTGGACATGAAGCGCTTCATCTCAAACTGTTAAGGCGTTCGATATCACATCAAGCGCTTGATGTTAAGGATGTCACTCGTTCAAAGTGACATCAAGCGCTCTATCCCAGAATGTTCACTCGTTCGATGTGACTTTAAGCGCTTTATCTGGATTTCCACACTCGTTCGATGTGGCTTTAAGCGCTTCATCCGTTTGTATGAAGTCGTTCGAAGTCACTTGAGGCGCTTCAACCCTATTTCTACACTGTTATTTCCGTCGTCTCTTCAGTTTTTGCGCCATTCAATGACCATAAACTCCTGCCGCCAGTTTCCTCTCTCCCTCTTTCCCACGATCTTCCTCTTCCACTCCCCATTTTCCTAAATTCATTTCATCTTCCTCTTTTCTCTCCTCCACTTCTCCCACTCTCTCACCCTCATTTACTTCCACAATCTATTCATCTTCTTCATCACCTTTATAAACTCTCTCAAGCCTTCATCTCCATTCAAGCATCCATTCAATCTCTCCTACATCCTCCCAGAATCCTTTCACTCCTCTTACTCAAAATGGCCTCTGCAGGACCTTCAAAACGCCCACGTACTCATAGGAAAAAGCAAACTGCTGGGCTCAGGACTGCGGAACCCAAAGAACTCAAAACCATCCGAGAAGGGCTTACCAAGGAAAACTTTCCTTGGTTGAAGAAATTCGACAATGATATCAAGAAATCTCCTCGCCCTCTGGACAAAGGAGTACACTTATCACTGTACTCAAATCTGCTCGTTGAAGAATGGCACACGAACAATCGCCCTGTTGTTCCCCTCAAACTCCTGAGTCTCAGTGATCTGTCTGAGACTCACATGGATCAAATAGTGTCTTTGCTCGAATTTCAAGGTTGGACCTCCCTCTGGTCCAGACTTGACATGCGAAGTTTCTCCCGGGAGCACACCCGGATGTTTTATGCAAATCTGTGGATTACTCCACAGTCTGAATCTCAATCCTTCTTGCTGAACACTGTTGTTGATGGTACGTCCCTCAGTTTTTCTATTCCCGAAATCTGTGAAATTCTCCGCATCAGAAACGAAGGACTAAGTGACTTTTCCGTATTTGGCTGGAGCAGTAAATACGGAATACCCGAACAAGATGTGAAGTTTGATCTGGGGTTCTTTCCTTCCCGAAAGACTCAGAACATGGCTCTCATGGATCGCATCTTGTTGGCCATTGTCACTTATTGTGTGAATGGTAAGTCGACAAGAAATCCAAGCAACATGGATTTCTACGTCACTTACCGCATCAAAAATCAAACCCAACTCAACTTTGCCTGGATTATGGTTGAGGTCATGTTTGCTGCTCTTCGGAAAGCTTCCAAGGCCTTACCATTTGCCAATCTCATCACCATTCTTCTCAAGTCAAAAGGTATTGTCATTCCTGATAATGAACTCACCCCGGTGGCGAACACAGACTATTACAGTAATTACAACATTGTCCAAGCCATCGACTCCCAAAAACGTAAAGCCACAAACATTCCCGGTCTTGATGATGAGGCTGAAGCTGAGCCTCAAGAAAATATTGAATCAAGTACCGTTGAACAGCTGCGTGCTCAAATTCAATCTTTGGAATAGTCTGTTCAGCACCTTCAGCTTAGAAATACGCGTCATGAATATCGCTTTGGCGTTCTTAAAGAAGCTATTCTCCAACAAATGCCGTGGGCATCCTTTCCCCCTGATTTTGATGATTTAGGGGGAGACACTGCTGCTGCTGCTGCTGGAGATACAGGAACTGGTGCTGGTGGTGCTGGTGGAGTCGAACATGCTGGTGGAAGTGGCCAACAAATGAGTGGTTTTGCAGAGTATGCATCAAGTCCTTTCAATTTTGGTGATTTGCAGCATCCTGGTGGAAGTGGTGCTGGCTCTGGTGGTGGATTGTAGTTGGTTTCTGCTTTTGTTTCCTTCTGATGTTTGCAAACTGTTTATCATGTGCTGTCTAAAAACTTTTTCTTCTTGGATGTCGTTTGAAAATTCTCTCTTTCTATGGTTAGATGTTAATAATAATGTTTCTATTGCGTAAATTTATTCTGAGTTATATGGTTCTTTTCTTGAAAAAGTATAATGCACTTTGTGAGGGGGAGCATATGCTAAGGGGGAGTAAATTAAAATGACGCATGTTGTGAAATCATCAAAAAGAGGGAGAATGTTAGAATATTATTTGGTTTTGATGATTTGCACAAGGTTGGCACTTGAAAATATAGATTAGGCGCTTCAAGTTGATGGTTTGAAGTCAGTACACACTTCGAACGCTCACTTCAGGCGCTTAATGTGTCTTGGTGGTGTCCAGAACACTTCGAACGCCTTGATCAGGCGCTTCATGTGAAGTGTTGAAAGTCAGGACACTTCGAACGCTTACATCAAGCGCTTCATGTGTCCTGATGAAATGTCCGAACACTTCGAACGCTACTTTAAGCGCTTCAAGTGTCTCACCAAGTCAAAAGTACTTTTCTCTGAATAAACACGCTTTCCTAAGGCCTGGTTCTGAGAAAATGTCAGTTAGTTCGAACTAGCATGAAGTGCCACATGAGGCGCTTCATGTCACTTCGAACGCACTCAGTTGCCAACATTAGGCGCTTAATGTGACTTCGAACGCATGTTCTTTTTCACATTAAGCGCTTCATGCTACTTTGAACGCCTATTCTTTAGACAGTTTAGGCGCTTCATGTGCTCAACGGTACAAATGTCTTTGTGCTTCATTTTCTAACCAGTTGACTCTTTGTTTCCTCTTCTTTTAGTGTTGTTTCAGCAGGTCTTCTCTCACACCCAGAGTTGCCAGGTTTCCATTCTTGGCCAAGGTTCTGAATCTTCTTCAAAATGGTTGCTACATGCCAAGAAAAGTTTTCCAAGAATGCTGAAGTACCTTCACAAGCTGCCAAATCCCATTATTGGCTGGGCAGAAGGTTTCAAACGGGAAGATTTTTGAAGATTGATAAAAGAAGGGTTTTCTTCATTCTCTTCCCCAACTTTCTACATTGCAAGCTCTCAAGTTCTCTCAAGCTCAAGCTCTCAAAATATTTGTAATCCTTGTTCATCTTTACTTTATTGTTGAGAGTGATTATTGTAAGAAGAAGAGTCTTCTTCTTGGCGAGATTATTCTGTGAGAGATTGGGTAGATTGTTGGTCAAGGAGCAAGGGTGCTCTTTGTTTAAGTTTTCTAAACTTTGAAGGGTTAGTTGATAGTGTGTGGTGCACTATTCTCCCTACAAGATTTCTTTGAGGGCAAAGAAGATCTTTGGAGGCTAAACTTCAAAGGGTTAGAACTCTTGGTTGTGGTCTAGGCAAGGTGCCTAGTTTTGTATTTTCTTGATTCTGTTTTGATTGTTGTTTCCCCCAAAAGAAATAACAATCCCCATTTCAAAATCCTTCTTGTGAAACATCAAGAAGGTAGAGGAGTAGAGTCTCTTGACTTGAACCTCTATACATACTTGTGTTCTTTACTGTCTCTCAAGTTTTATTCCTTCTAAAGAACACATCCAAGTATTGGTTGCACTCAAAAACGAAAAATAACCACAAAATATCCATACTTGGTGAACACTATTCAACCCCCCCTTCTACTGTGTTCTAAGGGACCTAACAGGTTAATGACGAGAAAGAGATAAGATGAAAAAACAGCATAGAATCCAGACCTTCTTAGAAAAATAGTTAAAGGTGTCAAGACAATTGCTCCCAAGGGACTTGAGTAAGAAGAATAAGTAAAATTTCTCATTCCATTGTTAAGAGGAGATTTGACAAGTATCTCAGAGCCTGCTGATGCAAACTGCAACATGATTACCAAAATAAAGGGCTTTGCCCTCTGAAGAAATTCCATGGTAGATTCTTGCAGCATTTTTGCATTCATATTTTCTTCTGTTAAAGGAGAAGATACGAGACAAGGGTTATTGGTTTGAATTCAAGTAAGGTGTTGCAAAAGATAAAATAGTGTTGCTGCTTCAGTTCATGACTTGGTGATTGAAATTCATATACACGTCCTAATAACTCTACCGTACATTGATTTGACTGCAGAAGAGCAAATCTTTGTTTGCATCTTTTGCACATCATCTGCGCATCATTTGCACATCATTTGCATGTTCTAAGCTATCGCCATGTGCATCTTGTGCACATGCCAGTTAGGAGGCATGCACATCGCGTGCACATTGTGAAAATTCGCACAAAGGTGCAAATAGTCGAATGCTGCAAGGATCACACGAACACTCTTGCAGCGAAGAGATTCAAGGATCTCAATTGATGATGAAAACAAACGGCAGAAAGAGATTCAATGAAGAAATTCAAAGGAGGAGGCAATACACTGCTCTCCTGCTTGAGGAAGAAAACATTTATTCAGAATGATTACAGATGGCTAAAAGCTTGATCAACATCCCCTTCTTCCCTTCGTTTATACCCAGCAAACGAGAGAGAAAAATAACTGCCACTGCGGAAATTACAAAAATGACCCTAAACTAACTCAGCTAGTTAACTAATCACAAGGGCACTATTGTCATTTTACAGATTTTAAAATGTTGCCGCCACACACACCGCCTTCTTCTTCATCAGCACAGCTACCTCTCTGCACCACTGCGTATCCCTCTTTCGTAACCAACAGTTTAGGGACTACACGCAACCCAACTGCTCCTTTCGATTTCTCAACCGTCGATTAAACTATTCATCATGCGGCTATGCACTGCCTTTACCCGGATCATCAACTGGATCGTGGTGATCCGCAGACTTCAGCTCTGAGCTTGATGCACCTATACTTTTGACACACATGTTAAGCTATATGCGTGGTAGTGTCGTATATTTCATTTATTGATAGTGTAGGTTCTGACAAGGAAAGCCGTGTGCATGGGATAGAGAATGAAAATAAGATTTGACTACCCTAGACGTGTATATGTTCTATTCTATGTGCTATTTGTTAGCAAACAAATATATTAATGGAGAAGTCTGAACTATTTTTCAGCAGTCTCACTAGAAAAAGACAAAATGAGATGAATAATGAAACTACAGATTAAAAAGATGAATGCGAGACAGTTGAGATAGCGAAAGGATGAAGAAATTGCAAAGGCAGCTGTGAAGGAACAAGGATATGGTTGGACAATATATAGATGGTATTGTGCTAGAAATAAGAAAAATGAAAACATTGATAGACGTAGTTGAAGAAATATAGAATGTTGAAAGAATGATATCAGTTAGTTGGAGAGTTATGTGGCGGTACTGAATAAGTTTTCTATGTTGTTGTATTGTAGCATATATTGAATTTGTTTAAATCTACAGGTGCAGATATTTATACTGACGTTGAAAATCTCATACCTCTTTATTTCCCGCATTTGTTATTTTGTTTCTATTCTCATACCATAGTACATTGCACATATCAAGAATGACATGCAAGAGTATAAAATAAGAAATGAACATATAAAAAGAAAAGTTGGGTGGCTTCGATAAATGACAAGAAGAGGTAGTGAAGGTAAAAATGGTATGAGAACATGCAAAGCAGTCTTGTAGAAGCATCTGTTAGAGGTGCGAGAAAATGAATGAGGTGCATGTTAAACGTGAGTAGAAGAGACCGAAGAAGACATAGAGAGAGACAATAAAGAAATATATAACATATCTGATAATTGTGAAGCACATCGTGAGTGATAGAACAAGTGGAGACACAATGAACGCGCTGCTTTGGTTTGAGATCATGGTACTAAATCATCATCTTCGGATACACAATGAGTCCTCAACGCCAGATTCTTCCAACTCAAAATTCCATTGAGAACATGAACTCGCTAGGGTTCGAGCAAGCACATAACATTGTAGATTTGGAGGAAATAAATTATTCAATCAATCATATCCAGTATATCTCAACAGCAGCAAAAGCTATCGTTAGGGTCTGGAGAGAGTGAGCGACAGGCAAATCTATCCCAAAGAATAGAAAGTTTGGTTCCAGTGAGACCCCCGACTCGGATGAAATAAATTATCGTAATTAGCAATGTCAAGAAATTCTCATATCTTGCCCCGTAATCAACCTTCTTAGATTGTTAATTAAAATCAACTTATGAACTCAATTCAAACAGCAAAACATTCTGTCTAGTAAACTGAATCAAAGAAATCAAATGCAGAATTTTGAATTTTAGAATGGCGAGTAACAGAGCTTGAAGGTAAAGATGCCAAAGTCTTGGAGGAGAAGAAACTGTTATTCAACGCACACACTACATAAAACCTGCTCTAAGTATATATACAAACGTCTGCATGAATTAAAAAACTAATTGGCATGTGCAACTAATGACTACTGATGCAAAATCGGTGCAGCCTTCTAGCTGCTTCCTTTCATATGATATGACGTGTCCTTTTTAGTTTAGCTCTAATACTGTCAAAATTCATGTGAGATTCAGAATTAACGATCAAATTGATCAATGTATAACGAACTAAGAACGAACGTGAAAGGAGAAAAACAAATGACGAGCAAAAGAATGCTCTGGCGCCAAAGTTGAATGTCTTCAACTTGAGAAAAACGAAAGAATCAGAAATTTTATTATGCTAACTCACTTAGTAGTACAATCATTACTTGTATTTATACTAGTCTAAGGAACTATCTAGAAACTAAAATTAACACGTGAGAAGTAAGCTGGTTTAATGTTGAAGCAGTAGCTTCTGCTGCAGAACACCAAGCGTGCCACCGTGCCAACCTTGCCATGCGTGCCAAGACTAATCGTGCCATGTACGCCAACCATGCCATGCGTGCCAAGACTAAGCGTGCCATGTACACCAGCCGTGCCACTCGTGCCAAGACTAATCGTGCCATGTACGCCAACCGTGCCATGCGTGCCAAGACTAAGCGTGCCATGCACACAACCGTGCCATGCGTGCCAATGTCATCTGATTACAGACTTCTTTTTCTTCTTATCTTCATCTGTATCTTTAACACCCCCCCTCAATTCTGACTTCTTGTAAATGTTGCAAACTCCTAAAGCAGAAGTCAGAAATTGCAGTCTCTGTGAACTCAATGGCTTAGTAAACAAATCAGCCACCTGAAGCTCAGTCTTGACTGGCATTGGCTTAATCACCCCTTCTTGAAACTTGTCTCTAACTACATGACAGTCCACTTCTATATGTTTTGTTCTTTCATGAAACACTGGATTTTCTACTATATATATGGCACTCTTATTATCACAAAACAGCTCTACAGGTTCTTTCTGTTCTACCCCCAAGTCCTTCAACAGATAAAGCAACCACTGTACTTCACAAGTAGCTGCAGCAAGTGACCTGTACTCAGCCTCTGAAGAGGATCTTGACACTGTAGATTGTTTCTTTGCTTTCCAAGATACCAGAGCATCACCAAAGAACATACAATACCCTGTAACAGATCTCCTGGTTTCAGTACATCCACCCCAGTCTGAATCTGAATAAGCT
The DNA here is from genome assembly GCA_036186865.1 of Eustoma russellianum. Taxonomy (NCBI): domain Eukaryota; kingdom Viridiplantae; phylum Streptophyta; class Magnoliopsida; order Gentianales; family Gentianaceae; genus Eustoma; species Eustoma russellianum. Next base: position 1,039,450 of record AP025042.1, on the reverse strand, counting down.
TTAAGCAATTTTGAACCTGTGCTAGGAAACAACAGTCCTTGACCAGGACTACCCTTCAGATACCTAAGCACCCTATGAACAGCCTTCATATGCATTTCTGTGGGACAATCTAAAAACTGGCTTAATTGTTGGACAGCATACGAAATATCAGGCCTTGTAATAGTAAGATACAATAACTTGCCAATAATCCTCCTGTAACAAGACACATCTGAAAATAAAGGTGAATCATTATGTTCCAGTTTTAGATTCTGCTCCATAGGTGTCAAAACAGGTTTAGCTGCCAAAAAACCTGTCTCTTCTAACAATTCCAGTGCATATTTTCTTTGACAAATCATAAACCCCCCCTGAGACCTTGCCACTTCAAGCCCCAGAAAATATCTAAGAACACCTAAATCTTTGATTTGAAATGTAGAATGCAAATGCTCTTTCAGATGTTGAATATGAGATAATGAATCACTAGCTACAATAATGTCATCAACATAAATGAGCAAAGCTATGAAAGAATCTGAAGCTCTTTTAGTGAACAAGGTGTAATCATTTTTAGACTGTGTATAACCCTGAGACAGTAAGTACAAAGTAAGCTTTTCATGCCACTGTCTACTGGCTTGTTTAAGTCCATAAATAGATTTCTGAAGCCTGCAAACTGCATTAGGGATGGATGACTGGACACCTTGAGGCAACTCCATATAAATCTCCTGATATAGATCACCATGAAGAAAGGCATTATTGATATCTAATTGATGCACATGCCAATGATTCACAGATGCCAAAGCCAAAAATAGACGCACAGAAGTCATTTTGGCCATAGGGGAAAAGGTATCAACATAATCTATACCTGGTTGCTGGGTGTACCCCTTAGCCACAAGCCTGGCTTTATACCTCTCAATAGAGCCATCTGCCTTGCGTTTGACCTTGTAAACCCATTTACAGCCAATAGGCTGCTTACCCAGTGGCAAGGGAACAATGTCCCAGGTATGTGTGGCCTCTAAGGCTGCCAACTCAAGCTGCATAGCTTGCTGCCAGGCTGCTGATGCAGCAGCCTGCTGATATGTCACAGGTTCTTGTTCAACACTGATGCTGAGGATGTAGGATCTGTATTCAGGAGCCAAAGCTTCAAGAGAGTGATATGCTTGTATAGGATATGGCACAGGGCCAGAAGAATCAAAATCGTCAGAAGAATGACTAAGATTACAATAGTAATCTTGTAAGTATGACGGGGCATGCCTAGATCTAGTATGTCTGTGATTAGAACCTGATACTGGAGGCAAATGGACTTCCAACTGAGTTACAGGTATCTGATCATTTGGAAGGAATCATGAAGCCTTGGAGGACGAATTAGGAGAAGATGACACTGAAGGCAATGGTGACTCTGAAGGAGACACAGTGTCACTTGAATGAAGAGTATCAGGAGAAGGTGGCAACTCATGTAAGGGATGTACTTGAGTAGGAGATGGACAAGAACTCAGAGGAACGTCAGCCACAGCATGAGGGACTGGGACTGACGCCGCTGGCAAAGAAGATCCATTGGAGAATGGAAATGAACTTTCATAAAACATAACGTCTCTAGACACAATAATAGATTTGTCTTCCAGTTTTTGAAGGATATACCCCTTTGTATTCATAGGAAAACCAAGAAAAACACAAGGCATAGACCTGGGCTCAAATTTTGCCTTATGAGGGGTGTTGTCACAAGCAAACGCCAAACACCCAAATACTCTCAAATGAATATAAACAGGTTGATTCTGATGTAAAACCTCATAAGGAGTCTTATTTTGAAGTACGGGTGATGGCATCAAATTTATTAAATAAGTGGCATGCTGAAGACAGAATCCCCAATACTCAATAGGCAATGAGGCATGAAACCTAAGTGCTCTAGCTACAACCAAAAGGTGTTGATGCTTCCTCTCAACCACCCCATTTTGTTGGGGAGTATAGTTACAGGTTGTCTGATGAACTACCCCATGTTGCATATAAAACTCAGACATTTTGAATTCAAGTCCATTATCACTCCTAACAACCTTGATACGAACACTAAATTGAGTAAACACATAGTGAAAGAAGCTCTGCAAAACTTGCCTAACCTCAGACTTTGCTTTAAGGAGATATATCCAAGTATACCTTGAACAGTCATCAACTATGGTCAGAAAATATTTTTGACTGTACATTGTAGGGTGCCTATAAGGGCCCCAAATATCAACATGAACAACATCAAAAGGAAGCTTAGAGTCTGTAACAGAAGTGGGAAATGGTGACCTCTTCAATTTTGCTAAGGGACACACTGTACAAACATTATTCTGATTAAAAGAAGGTATGTCTGGATGTAGCCTATGCAACTCTTGTATTCTAGTGGATGAGGCATGCCCAAGTCTGGCATGCCACAGATACGCATCAGACTCAAGACTGGTAGAAGACAAAGCAGAAGGCAAAGGACATGTACTGGATACTTCACATTGCAGAGCTACACTGGAATCATATATATAATAAAGCCCATGATGCTTCTTAGCTGAACCAATCATCCTCCTGGACAACTGATCCTGAATCAAACAACCAGAATCATGAAATGAAACAAGCAGATGTGGAGAGTCAGTAAGCTTGCTGAGAGAGACAAGGTTGAAAGAAAACGAAGGAACGTATAAAACATCCTTCAAGATCAGACCACTATGCAAAACAACGATTCCTTTGTGAGTGGATTCAACTGTGACATTGTTAGGAAGCTTAATAGAGACATGATCAATAGGATTATAAGACTGAAATAACGACAAGGAACATGAAATGTGATCAGTGGCTCCTGAATCCAAAATCCACACACAATCAGTGCTTACAGATTGCTTACCTGTGAACATACCAGTCTGTGCCGTCATGACAGCTCCTTGTACCTCCTTATTTCCATTGCTTCCTGAAACAACATCATCAACATCCAACAACTTCAGTAGTTTAGTAAACTGTTTTTGAGTAAGAGATTGCGTAGGTTGTGAAAACAAAACAGACGGAGGCAATTCAACATCACAATTCGAAGATCTCTCTTCAACTGTTTCAACAGCATTCACTTGACTTTTAAACTTGAATCCGGGGGGAAATCCGTGCTTTCTGTAGCATCTGTCACTCGTATGTCCAATCATACCACAGTGATTACATTGCAGGCGCTTATTTCCTTCTTGATAAAATCTTCCATTACCTCTTCTATATGATTGTCTTTGCCTTTTATTAGCATACGCATTTGCTACAAGTCCTTCCTGATCATCACAATTCGCAGCCAACGCAGTAGGTGCATTGCTAAAACCAGTTGACACAGCATTATTAGAGATTTTCCTTTCAAACTTTAATGCCATTGCAAAAACAGTCTTAATATCTGGTAGAGGAGTCATCACAAATACTTGTGATCTCACTGGATCAAATTCCTCATTCAGTCCTTTAACAAACTTTATGACGTAGTCACTTTCAATGAATTCATTCACCTTTTTAGTTATGTCACACACACATCGAAGGCAGTCACATTTTGGTATGGATCTTAGAGAAGCTAGTTCTTCCCATAGTACTTTCAATTTCGTAAAATAATCATTTACGCTAAGACTTTCCTGTTTTACAGCATAAAATTCACATAGTAAATCAGATAATCTGAATGGATCACCACTTCCATACCTCATAGCTAGATCATTCCATACATCCAGAGCACTATCGTACCACATTACACTTTGCGCAATTGAAGGAGAGACGCAGTTCATGATCCAGGACTGAATCATGGTGTTTACCTGCCTCCATTGCTGAAATTGAGGATCATTCTGTGCAGGTTTAGGTATAGATCCATCGATAAAACAGGTCTTATTCTTCACTAGCAACGCCATTTGAAATGTTCTGCTCCATGAGTGGAAATTATGCGGATTGAGAGGAGGTTGAACCAGAACGATAGCTGGACTGTCATTCGGATGCAAGTAGTACGGGCTACTTGCTGGATTCTCATTGTTCACATGATTAATTCGTGAGCTAGATGAAGCAGCACTTGCATTCGCCATGTTTACACTATAGTCAAAGTGATTTACGAAAGGAAACACCGATGTGACGTAGAGTTTGATCAAGATCTTTCAAGGAGTTAATAACGAATTGTCATGGCTCTGATACCATGTCAAAATTCATGTGAGATTCAGAATTAACGATCAAATTGATCAATGTATAACGAACTAAGAACGAACGTGAAAGGAGAAAAAAAAATGACGAGCAAAAGAATGCTCTGGCGCCAAAGTTGAATGTCTTCAACTTGAGAAAAACGAAAGAATCAGAAATTTTATTATGCTAACTCACTTAGTAGTACAATCATTACTTGTATTTATACTAGTCTAAGGAACTATCTAGAAACTAAAATTAACACGTGAGAAGTAAGCTGGTTTAATGTTGAAGCAGTAGCTTCTGCTGCAGAACACCAAGCGTGCCACCGTGCCAACCTTGCCATGCGTGCCAAGACTAATTGTGCCATGTACGCCAACCATGCCATGCGTGCCAAGACTAAGCGTGCCATGTACACCAGCCGTGCCACTCGTGCCAAGACTAATCGTGCCATGTACGCCAACCGTGCCATGCGTGCCAAGACTAAGCGTGCCATGCACACAACCGTGCCATGCGTGCCAATGTCATCTGATTACAGACTTCTTTTTCTTCTTATCTTCATCTGTATCTTTAACAAATACAGCTGACATAGCTCATTTACAGCACATGTTGATCACACTAGACTTCCTCCTTCAGCTCAGTTCAGCAACCTGAGGCCAGTTTGCACTTCGCTTCACTTGATTGAGGCTGCAGCTTCCATGCTGAACAATTGCTCTCCTTGCACCTTCCTTTTCCTCGAAGCTGTTTCAACATCTTCAACATCCCCTAAATTATGACTTCTTACAGATATTACACATCCACAATGTTGAAGTCAAGAATTGCATTCTCTGTGATCCTAATGCTTTTGCGAATATATCTGCGATCTGATAATCAGTTTGCACAAAACATCAATCTGATTATGCGTTCTTGATATTTATCTCTAACTATATGGCAGTCCACTTCTATGTGCTTAGTTCTTTCGTGGAAAACTAGATTTTCAACAATGTAAATAGCACACTTGTTATCACAAAATAGCTCAACAGGCCGACCATGATTCACACTCAGGTCCTTCAGCAAATAAAGTAACCATTGAATCTCACAAGTTGCTGCATCCAATGGCTTGTACTCTGCTGCTGAAGAAGAAGATCTTGAAACTGTGGTTTGTTTCTTGGATTTCCAAGAAACCAAAGCATCACCAAGGAATACATAATATCCTGTAACTGATCTCTTTATCTCTGTATATCCTCCCAATCTGAGTCTGCATAAGCTATAAGCATATTAGAACCTGTACTAGGAAACAATAATCCTTGACCAGGAGCCCCTTTAAGTACCTCATCAATTATTGAGGTTCTTTCATATGTAGTTCCGCTGGAGTATCCAAGAACTGACTTAGTCACTATATGCTATATCATGCCTAGTAATTGTAGGATATAGAAACTTCCCAATCAATCTCCTATAGCTTGAGACATCTACAATTAGTTTTGAATCATTGTGCTCCATCTTTAAATTTTGCTCCATAGGCTTCAGTGCTGGTTTAGCAACCAATTAGGAGAATGAATCAGATTGCAGTGATAATCATTTAAGTAGGAGGGTGCCACTCTGGATCTTGGGACTCTTGGATGATGAGACTGTGTTAATGGTTCAACGGCTGAAGGAATCAGTGAAGATAACTCAACATGAACCTTTGTAATGAGAATTTGTGCTGGAGATGAAAATATGGACTCATCAACCAAAGAAGGAGAAACAGTAGGCGAAGTAGGAGAAGATGGCTCAGTTGTACCAGGATTCGTGTGATTAGGACTATCAACCAATATATGTAAGGGATTAATCTCAGAATTCTGTTTAGTGGAATCAGATGGAGTATTATCTGTAATGCTTGGAGCCTTAGGTTAAGACGTAGATGGCACAGAAGTATCATTAGAAAAAGGAAAAGAATGTTCATGGAAAAGCACATCCCTAGAAAGTATGACTGCTTTTGTGTCCAAACGTTGGAGAATGTATCCTCTTGTATTCATAGGAATACCCAAAAAAACACAGGTTATAGACCTTGCATCAAACTTAGCTTTCGTTGGAACGGTACTATATGCGAATGCCAAACAACCAAACACCCTTAGGTTGTTATACATAGGCTGAACTTTGTGCATAACAGTATAAGGGGCTTTATGTTGAAGAACAGGAGATGGAATCAGATTAATAAGATATGTTGCATGTTAAAGGAAGAAACACCCAATAAGTAATAGGAATAGAAGCATGGAACTTAAGAGCCTTACCCATAGTGAGAAGATGTTGGTCCTTCCTCTCCACTATCCCGTTTTGTTGAGGTGTATATACACAAGTTGTTTGGTGGATAACACCATGAAGCATGTAAAATTCATGCATTTTAAACTCAAGTCCATTATCACTTCTTACAATTTTGATATGAACATTAAACTGAGTGACAACATAATTAAATAAACTTTGCAAAAAAATTTTGGTCTCAGATTTATCTTTGAGCAGATATAGCCATGCATATCTTGAGCAGTCATCAAGTATTGTCAAGAAATATTTCTTATTGTACATTGTCGGATGTTTGTAAGGACCCCATATATCAACATGTATAATGTCAAAAGGATGATTAGAAATAGAATGACACATTGGGAATGGAGCCCTTTTCAATTTAGCTAATGCACATATAGTACAACAATTTTTCAACTTGTTGGAGTGAATAGCTGAATCCAGCTTGTTTATTTCTTGCATTCTGGCTGAGGAAGCATGCCCAAGTCTAGCATGCCATAGATATGAAGTTGAATTGGAACTGATAGAATTGAAAACATTTTAAGTTGAGTCTGATGATTTTGAAGGTGTACTGGAATCACAAAGATAGTATAGACCTTGACACTTCCTAGATGAACCAATCATCCTCCTGGATAACTGATCCTGAATGAAGAAGCAAGAGTCATGAAATGAGACAAGTAAGTGGAGTGAATCAGTAAGTTTACTGAGAGAGAAAGAATTAAATGAGAAAGAGGGCACATATCACATATTCTCCAAAACCAGCCCACTGTTCAGTCTGACCACTCATTTGTGAATAGCATCAACTGAGAATATGTTTAGAAGCTTGATGGTGATATGATTAATGGGAAAGTAAGAATAAAACAGAGTCAAAGAACAGGCAACATGATCAGTAGCACCTGAATCCAGAATCCATATATTATTAACATGATCAAGACACTTACCTGATGGCACATTAACCTTGGCAGTCATCACAACACCCTGAGAGGCTTTTTCACAACTAAGCCGGAAACAACATCATCAGAATTCAACAAATTTAACAATTTAGTGTACTGATCAGGTTTAAGTAAGGGTGCTTGTTGAATGGGGAAAGATTGTGAAGAGTAGGCATGTAATCCTTGTTCAATGTAATTAAGTTCAGATTGTCCTTCTTGAGTCTCAACCGCATTCACTTGATTCTTAAATTTGAATCAAGGGGGAAATCTATGTTTTCTGTAACATTTATCCGCCATGTGGCCTATCATGGCACAGTGATTACACTGCATACGCTTGCCTCCTTCCTGATAGAACCTTCCATTACCTTTTCGGTACATAGGTCCAGAATATCTATTTGTATAAGCCACCACACTCTCATGTTCATCATTACTAAATATCAAGGCTGTAGGAGCATTACTGAAACTAGAAGACATAGCATTCCCCATGAACTTCTTTTCAAACTTCAATGCCATGGAAAAGGCCGTCTTAATGTCAGGTAAGGGAGTCATAACAAAAACTTGAGATCTAACAGGATCAAACTCTTCATTTAAGCATTTTACAAATTTGATAACATAATCATTCTCAACAAATTCAGTAATCTTCCTACTGATATCACATGCACATCTCATATAAGCACATCTAGGTATTAGCCTTAATGCTATCAATTCCTCCCGTAACACTTTCAATTTAGTGAATCAGTCATTCACAAACAAGTTTTCTTGTTTAACTCCATAAAAATCAGACAATCTGAACGGATCACCACTTCCATATCTCATGGTTAAGTCATTCCATACGTCTAAAGCATTGTCATACCACATAATACTTTGAGCAATAGAAGACGAAACACAGTTCATAATCTATGATTGAATCATCGTTTTTACCTTCCTCCAAGCTTGAAGCTGTGGATCATTATCAGCAGGTTTAAGAACAGACCTACCGATAAAACAGGTTTTATTCTTCACGAGCAACGCCATCTGAAATGTTCGACTTCAAGAATGAAAATTATGCGGATTAAGTGCTAGTTGCACCAACACTGTCGTTGGACTTTCATTTGGGTGCAAATAATACGGATTATTTACAGGATTATCAGCATGAACATGATTATTACAAGAACTAGAAACAACACCGGTAGAATTCGCCATGATCAAACAATGCGATCATAAATCAAAGAAAAAAATGATAGAATTCAATCGGAGAATCGATGATGAATCACCAGAGCTCTGATACTATGTTAAAATAAATTTTTGAACTCAATTCAAACAGCAAAACATTCAATCTAGTAAACTGAATCAAAGAAATCAAATGCAGAATTTGAATTTTAGAGAATGGCGCGTGACAGAGCTTGAAGGCAAAGATGCCAAAGTCTTGGAGGAGAAGAAACTGTTATTCAGCGCACACATTACATAAAACCTGCCCTAAGTATATATACAAACATCTACATAAATTAGAAAACGACTTAGACACGTGCAACTAATGACCACTGATGCAATGTCGGTACAGCTGCCTTCTAGCTGCTTCCTTTCATATGATCCAACGTTCCTTTTTAGTTCAGCTCCAATACAGTTCATTTACAGCACATGTTGATCACACTAGACTTCCTCCTTCAGCTTAACTCAGCAACCTGAGGCCAGTTTGCACTTCACTTCACTTGATTGAGGCTGCAGCTTTCATGCTGAACAACAGCTCTCTTTGCACCTTCCTTTTCCTTCAAGCTGTTTCAGCATCTTCAACATAGATGTTTGTCAAGTGGTGGTTTTGGATTTGCCTCTCAATTTTAATAATGCAAGTTTAAACTGGAATTAAGCCATTTGGTTTGGATAACAAGGTCTATATCTGTCCATAATCAACTATTTAAAATGTTAATAGCGAGTCATTGGCTAACAATATTATAAAAATAAATGAAATGAATGGGATATTAAGCCTAGTACTAATCACCCATGTGAATAATTAATCAATTGTTTGATGTTAATCAAGTTTCTTCGTATAATTCTCTACATTTTAATAGTAAGTTTTTAGCATGTAGTTATATACTTCATTCATAACATTTTGTTATACCTGAATAAAAGGGAATAAAAGATGGGGTTCCTCCCAGATATACACTCTTCAGTGTTCTCATGTCCAAAGAAAAGAAAATATTTTCAAAACCAAGTAACTGATTCGCTACATGTTGAAATTCAAACATAAAAAATATTTGGATTAATAAGATCGCCAACAAATTCCGTGTCAAAAAAAAAAAAAAGAATGTAATCAACTCAATCACATAACTTGTGGAGAGCTAATAACTACTTTCATCACAAATTTTAAAATGATGTTAGGGTAAGGATGATTAGTTGTTTCTTGAACAATTAAATGTATATGATATATGTAGTCTCTATTGGTCAATCATACTCTTGTTTGTATATTTATGGTGCTACTAATTGATCTATGACCAGTATAAAATTTACGTATTCCAGTAATTGTTTCATCCTAAAACGTCGGATTCATCTTAAAGAAAGATTTTTCATTGTTTATAGTATTTTAGGCAAGAAGAATCTCAACAACCAATAAACTATTTCTAAAGAATGTTTTAGTCATTTAACTTTTTTATGCAACACATAGGTATGGTTGCATACATCCGACCCTCCATACCTCGCCATATGCGGGAGCCTATGAGGCAAGCCATAAGCAGGAGACTACGAGGCAATGTAGTAATGTTGTTGTTGTTATATGTGACATTTTGTTAGGTCCCTTAGAACACACTAGAAGGGGGGTTGAATAGTTTGTTCACTAAGTATGTATATTTTCTTTGATATTTTTCGTTTTTGAGTGCAGCCAATACTTGGTGTTAAGTTGTAAAGTGTTTTGATGATGAAAAGATGTTTTGAATGAGTTAAAATTATGTTTGATATTTGATGCATGATGGGAAAATACGTTATGATCAAAGATGGATAAGATTGGAACTCAAAAGAAGACATCGATCTCTCAAGGAGGAGACATCGATCGATCGATGTCAGTGACATCGATCGATCGATGTATGATCTGAATACATCGATCTCTCCCTCCCTGGACATCGATCGATCGATGTAGGATCTGAGGACATCGATCTCTCTCACCCAGGACTTCGATCGATCGATGTAGGATCTGAGGACATCGATCTCTCCCACCCAGGACTTCGATCGATCGATGTATCATCTGAGGACATCGATCTCTCCCTTCCAGGGACTTCGATCGATCGATGTCCTCCAGAATTCAAATTTTCTGAACGTTTGAACAAAATCCAAGGCAGATTTTCAAGGTTTTCTCTTTCCAATCTTCTTCAAACCTCTTGTGGACTTTAACCCAACTTATTGCATGCTTCCTTGACTATTGTATACATGTCTAAGATTCTCTAGGGTGGCTATCCAAGATCAAATCACTCCATAGGTTGGCTAAAGACTATTTGGGCACTATCTTGATATTTTTGAAGATGAAGACTTGGTGGAGAGCCTCAAAAACGTGGTGAACTTCATCTATAAATAGAGGAGGCTTGGATGAAGCAAACACACACTTTCAACATCATCTAGCTTCACTTTACATTGTTGTACATTTCTCTCATACTTGTAAATTTGTTTAAAGCTTGTCTAGCTTTCTTTGATCTTCATTGTTTGTATATTGAGAGAAAGAGAGTCAAGCACAAGAGGAACCATAAATATTTGATCTCTAGCTTGTGCTTAGACTTGTGAGAAAGTGTGAACCTTACTATATATCTTCAACCCATTGTGAGAAGTTCTTGAGAGAACTTTTGTTGAAGCTGTGAGGAAGCAAGAAATTGTTCTTGCTAAGAGCTGTAGTTGTTGTAGTTGCACAAGTGTGTTGTGCAAGAAGTTGTTGTTGTTGTTGCTTACACTAAAGTGTTAGTGTAAGTGTTGCTGTGGTTGTTCTTATTGTTCATAATAAGAGTAGTTGTTGAAAATCCACTTTGGAAATAAAGTGGTAGTGGAGTAGAATCATTTACGATTCGAACCACTCTATATCCGGTGTATTCTCTCATTGTCTCTCATCTCCAATTCTTGCTCTGATTTTGAATATCTTTTTGAGTTGAGAAAAACAAGAAAATTCCGCAAAAGAGCCAAACACTCTATTCACCCCCCCTCTAGAGTGTATTTCGGACCTTACAATTGGTATCAGAGCCTAACCTTGATTGCTTGGCCAATCTTTGCAAGTAGCAAGGTTAAAAGATCATGGCAACCTCAACCTCAACCTCAACCTCAACCTCAACCTCAACCTCTTCATCTTCTAAGCCTACTGCACTATTTTCCGGATCAAACACTAAAGCTCCTATGTTTGATGCCCAAAACTATTCTTTGTGGAAATTTCGAATGATCAATCATTTGAAAGGCTGTGGGTTTGATATATGGAGAGCTGTTGTCAAAGGAATTGAAGTTCCAATGATTACCAACTCAAAAGGAGAATCAATGCTTAAAGATGAGGATGACTACACCGACAAAGAGAAGATAAAGTTCGCCATCAATGGCAAAGCTTTTGACATTCTCTCAAGTGCTCTAACCACCACTGAGCTCATTAGACTCCAAGGCCTTGAAACAGCCCACGAGGCATGGAAAAGGCTTGAAATGATACATGAAGGAACTGAGCAAGTAAGAATGGCCAAAAGACTCATGCTCATGAAGGAGTATGAGATGTTCGGAATGAAAAGCGGTGAGAAGATTGAGGAGACAATCGATCGATTCACACGAATAGTGAATCAACTCTCCATGGTTGACAAGAAAATCTCAAATGAAGATCTTGTCTCAAAACTCCTCAACTCTTTGCCAAGAGAATGGACACCCAAAGTCACCGCCATCACCGAATCAAAGAATCTCAAGACTCTTACTCTTGATGAGCTATCCGGTAACCTTCTTACTCATGAAATTCTTATTGATGAACAAAATAGGATGAATCCGATCAAGCCTACACAAACATCACACAAAGGATTGGTGGTAGAGTACGATGAATCGGATGAGGAAGTTGCTCTTCTAGTAAGAAAATTCAGAAGAATGGCAACTAGAAACAAAGCTCAAGCAAGAAAGTTTTTCAAGAAACCATCTAAAGAAAAGGAAGCAAGTGAAAATTGCTATAGATGTGGTCGACCCGGTCACTTCATTGCCGATTGCCACGTAAAAGAGCCGCAAAAGCAAGAGAAGAAGGTCTTTCCTCAAAAGAAGAAAGCCCTCATTGCGGAGGTAACCACGTGGGATGATCTCCTTTCGGAATCGGAAGGAGAAGAGAGTGAAGATCAAGGTGTTGGACTTGTGGCAATGGTTGAAAATCCAAGGGTTCAACATACTTGTCTTATGGCGATTGAAGATGACCTTGAGGTAAATTCTAACCCTTCAAATTTGCATGATGAAATAGGAGATTTGCAAGATGACTTTGAGAAATTAAATTTGAAATATAAGCATTTAAAGAAAGAATTCAAGAAATGCATTTTAGAAAATAAGAGCTTGCATGACAAAAATATTTTGATGTTTCAAGAGCATGATATCATACTTACCATGCACAAAACCGTAGCTCTTGAAAATGAAGAAATTAGAAAAGAATGTGAGAAACTAAAATTAGACTTACAAAGACTATTAAATGGCAAAAACAACTTAGATATACTACTTGGGAATCAAAGAATCGGAAATGATAAATCCGGTTTAGGATTTAACTCATCATCCTCTATTAAACCTAAGTCTTCAAAGAAAAAGTCAAACAATAGAAAAACACACCAAAGTTCATCATCTTCTAAACCAAAGCTTGTACCCACTTGTTTTTATTGCAACAAGCTAGGACATGTAAAGAGAGCATGTAGAGCTCGATTTGAGAGCACATATGTTTGGAAGCCTAAGGGTCGAAAAACTAACCCTAAAGGACCCAAGCATCAAAGGGTACCAATGCATACATCTTTTGGTTTTGTAGGCTCTCAAGATAAATGGAATAGCCAAAGAAGAAGGAACCAAATGGCTTATGGACAGCGGATGTTCAACTCACATGACCGGAGACAAGACGTTGTTCACCAAGCTCAAGCTCCAAGATGGTGGAACGGTGCATTTTGGCAATGGGAGAGCCAAAATCCTTGGACATGGAGAAATTGGTAATTCTTCCTTTACTATTAATAATGTACTATATGTAGAAGGGCTTAAGTATAATTTGATAAGTGTTAGCCAACTATGTGATGCTAATTTTCAAATTGAGTTTGTGAAAAGAAAATGTGTTGTGAAAAAGAACGATAAGATTGTTTTCGAAGCTATTCGTAAAAATGATGTTTACAAATTTAGCACACATGATTTGATATCACAAAATGTTTCTTGCCTAGTTGCCAAAAATGATTTTACTCAACTATGGCATAGACGACTTGGACATATCAGTTTTAAGAATTTCGAAGAGATTTGCAAAAATGAAAAAGTCCAAGGTCTTCCAAAATTAAATTTCGAAAACTATGGCTTATGCGACACTTGTCAAAAGGCAAAACTTGTTAAAACAAGTTTCAAGCCCAAAAGTGAAATCTCCACCACCAAACCTCTACAATTGCTTCATATGGATTTGTATGGGGATATTGGTACAGGAAGCCTAAGTGGAAAACATTACACCTTTGTGGTGGTAGATGACTACTCTAGGTACACTTGGGTAATGTTCTTAGCTAAAAAGAATGATGCATGTCAAGAATTTATAAAGCTTTGTAAGAGATTAGAAAATCAAAGAGAAGACACAATTAAGGAAATTAGAAGTGATAGAGGTGGTGAGTTTGATGGAGAGTTTCAAGAATTTTGTGTATCCAAAGGGTATGGACACAATTTTTCAGCTCCAAGAACTCCTCAACAAAATGGTGTTGCGGAAAGGAAAAATAGAACACTTCAAGAAATGAGTAGAGCCATGCTAAACGAATTTGAGCTACCCAAATATTTTTGGGCCGAAGCGGTAAATACCGCTTGTCATGTGATCAATAGAGTCTATTTGAGACCATTTCTCAAAAAGACTCCTTATGAGCTTTGGAAAGGTAGAGTACCAAATATTAGTTATTTCAAGGTTTTTGGTTGTAAGTGTTTTATACTTAACACCAAAGACAACTTGGATAAACTCGACTTCAAAACGGATGAAGGAATCTTTATGGGTTATGCTCAAAATAGCAAAGCATTTAGAGTATATAATAAGAGAAGTATGAAAGTTGAAGAATCAATTCATGTCAAGTTTAGTGAATTCATTGATGATAAGTCAAACGACAATAATGATGATGATGAAGATGAAATAATCGAAGTAAGTCATATAGAAAAATTTGAGAATCCAAAAGGTAATATTGTCATCGACCTTAGGATTGATCCACTTGAACCTAATGTTGAAGATAGAGAAGTAGGAGGGGATACCTAAAATTTGCCGGATTCATATAAATATAGGAAAGATCACCCTAAAGAGTTGATACTAGGTGAAACTAGCCAAGGTGTAATGACAAGGAGAAAATTAAATGAAAATGCCTTCATTTCACAAGTTGAGCCTAAAAATATAAAAGAAGCAATAAATGATGAAGATTGGATATTAGCTATGCAAGAAGAATTAAATCAATTTGAAAGAAGTGATGTTTGGGAATTAGTTGCTAAACCTAGTGATCATCCTGTAATTGGCACCAAATAGGTATTTAGGAACAAAATGGATGATAAAGGAAATATCACTAGAAATAAAGCTAGGTTAGTAGCCCAAGGCTATAGGCAAGAGGAAGGCATAGACTACGATGAGTCTTTTGCCCCCGTGGCTAGGTTAGAAGCTATTAGGATGTTATTAGCATATGCATGCTATAAGGATTTCAAACTATATCAAATGGATGTGAAATCCGCATTCTTGAATGGAATAATTCAAGAAGAGGTCTATGTAGCTCAGCCTCCGGGGTTTGAAAATCATGATTATCCAAATCATGTTTTTAGACTCAAAAAGGCCCTTTATGGACTTAAACAAGCTCCTAGGGCTTGGTATGATAGATTAAGTAACTTCCTACTTGAAAATGAGTTTTCAAGAGGAAAAGTCGACACTACTCTTTTTATTAAAGAACAAGGAAACCATCAATTGCTTGTTCAAATTTATGTGGATGATATCATATTTGGTGCTACTAATGACTCTCTTTGTAAGCATTTTGCTAAATTGATGGAAGGAGAATTTGAAATGAGCATGATGGGTGAACTCAACTACTTTCTTGGTCTACAAATCAAGCAAACTCAAGATGGAGTATACATATCTCAAACAAAGTACACAAAGGATTTGCTCAAGAAGTATAAATTCGAAGATGGAAGAAGTGTGAGTACTCCGATGAGCACAAGTACAAAGCTTGACAAAGACGAAAAAGGAAAGCCGGTCGAGGTAACAAAATATAGGGGTATGATTGGTAGTTTACTTTATTTGACCGCTAGTAGGCCGGATATTTTGCATGCTGTGTGCTTATGTGCTAGATTTCAAAGTATGCCTAAGGAATCGCATTTAGTTGCCATTAAACGTATCTTTAGGTATTTAAAAGGGACTTTGAACTTCGGATTGTTTTATCCCAAAAATGGCTGTTTTGATCTAAGAGGATATAGTGACTCCGACTATGCCGGAAATCTTGTTGATCGTAAAAGCACCTCCGGGACATGTCAATTCCTTGGAGATTGCTTAGTTTCTTGGTTTTCCAAGAAACAAAATAGTGTGTCACTTTCCACGGCGGAATCCGAATATGTATCGGCCGCTTCATGTTGTGCACAACTACTTTGGATGATCAACACCTTGAACGATTACAATGTTAAGTTTGAAAAAGTTCCCATCCTATGTGATAATACCTCAGCCATAAGTATAGTACAAAACCCGGTTCATCATAGTAGAACAAAACACATTGAAGTAAGGCATCACTTCATAAGAGATTGCATTCAAAAAGGATTGGTATGCGTTGAGTTCGTTTCAACAAATGACCAACTGGCGGATATCTTTACCAAATCCCTCCCCACCGAGACATTCGAATCAATTAGAACAAGACTAGGAATGATAAACAATGATTAAAAGGTTAGAAATGTCAAAATTGCAGAAATCAGCACACATAGATCGATCTATGTGAAAAACCTCAGAGACTGATGTTTCTTAAGACATCGATCGATCTATGTCTAGGACATCGATCGATCGATGTCTGCACGGACAGGGGTATTAAAAGCTGCATTTTTCTCTTTCCCCTTCACTTTCCCTCTTCCTCCACCGAAAATCCCTAATTTTTTCTCTCAACATTCGAAACTTTTCTCTCTAAATTCCAAACCCTTGGATAAACTTTCATTCTTTTCTTCAAATCAATCAATCCTTCCAACAATCACATCTATCCCATTGGTTTTAGCAAGAAAATCCGAAACCTAACTCAGAAATGGCACCAAGAATGAAACAAACTGCAAAAAGGCAACGAACCGCTGAAGAAGAAGATACTACGCCACCTCATTCTAATCCTCAAGTGCCAACAGGGTCTAGGACACAAGGACTGAGGAAGAAGGCCACTCCCTCTCACAATGCAATGCTGATTGAAACAAGGAGCAAGTTGACAGTCAACAATTTTCCCTGGCTTAAACCCTCAGACTACAAAGATGCTATGAAAGAGCCAACTGGTACAGGTAAATTTGCCTATATCACTCTTAGAGCTCAAATGGTTTTCATTGAATGGGAGCGCAAGAAGAGGGCAACCATTCCATTAAAATTGCTCAAAATTGAAGATATTTTGAGCAATGAAGAATTAAAACCAATCATTGATTGGTTTGATGTTCAAAAATGGAGACCTGTCTGGGAGGTCTCACAGATGACCAATATGTCTACCCGGTATACTAGAATATTTTATGCGAATATGTGGGTAGATTATAAACATGGGGAGCCTTATGCATTGAATACAATAGTAGAAGGAAATTTGTTGATGTTTACATCCAAAACATTCAACGAACTGCTTGAGGTGCCGGATGAAGGGTTGAATGATTTTGATCCATGGAAGTGGGATTCCTTTAAGTATCAAGTTTCTGAAAATGAGGTTAAACATTTTCTTGGCTTTCACCCCACCAAGAATACTAACGACATGCCTCTAGTATACAGAGTTTTACTTGCCATTGTCACTTTCTGTATCAATGGAAAATCGGCAAAACTCCCTAGCAATTTAGACTTTTACATTGCGTATCGTATTGCTATGAAGGAGCCCTTAAATTTTGGGGAGATTGTGTTTGCCAATATGTTGGAAGCCGCCACCAAGAAATCAAAAGCGCTTCCCTATAGCAATCTCATATATAGATTGCTCAAAAAGGCCAACGTGGAGTTGAATGATGATTTCACAGATCAGATCACAAACAAAGATTATTATACAAAGGCTAACATTCAAAAAATCCACAAATCACGGAAAGAGGCTCAAAAACGAAGTGGACAACAAGAAGAAGACGAAGAAGAAGAAGAACGTGAAGAGCCTATTCCTCCACCATCCCCTACCGAACCTCCCATGGAAACCTCTTCTCCTCCATCCCCACAACCACCTCCACAACAAACATCCACATCACAAAAGGCAAAAGGTAAAGCCCAATGACGGCGGAAAGTGATTCTGGGGACGAGTTTGATGCAGAAGCCGAAATTGCCGACGTTCGTCATACTCTCGGTCAATGGGGAGAAGACTTGGCTACAGAGGCATACCGAATTGATGACCTACAAAAGGAGTATAAAAACTTTCAGGCACGCATAAACTCCATCGAAACAAAGGTCTCCACTGAGGTTGCGGAACTAAAAACCGAGTTAGCCGTATAGAAGACGAAATATCAAAAGCTGAAAACAAAGCTCAAAGCCGCTCTCTCCGGACTATGTTTCTCCTTCGATGAGGAGTAGTACCTTATGCTTTTCCATTCCCCCCGTACTTATATTTTTTTTAAGTTTGAGTTTACATTTGTATCTCAAAACTTGATATTTTCTTCATGGTATCTATCTTTTCGTTTTGATATCTCTTGTTTTTTTGATGCTTTCAAAAAGGGGGAGATGAATGTTAGATTTTTAGCATGATGGCATATGAGATTTTTAGCATGATGGCATATGAGATTTTTAGCACTATATGGTTTTTGGCATGATATAGTTTTGGCAAGATTTTGGCATATGAGTTAATGATATATTGGGCATGCTAGTTGAAATTTTTTTTTGGTTTGATATTGTTGGCAAGCATGATTGGGCATCAACACGTGTATAACATGTTTCTTGCAAAAATGGTTGAAAACTTTGGTATGGTTTGGTTAAGCATGGGTATCCAAATGGCTAGACTTATATTGGTTGTTTTTCATCACATAGCTTAACTTGATAAGATGAATTTGGTATGGCATGACATGAAGTTCTTTGATACCTTTACATATGAAACATGATGCATAAGTTGAGGGGGAGCATGAACTAAGGGGGAGCTGAAAAATATCAAATTTAGTTGAAAAAGAATCATGTAAAAACATCTTTTGAATTGTTGTTTTGAAATCATCAAAAAGGGGGAGATTGTTAAGTTGTAAAGTGTTTTGATGATGAAAAGATGTTTTGAATGAGTTAAAATTATGTTTGATATTTGATGCATGATGGGAAAATACGTTATGATCAAAGATGGATAAGATTGGAACTCAAAAGAAGACATCGATCTCTCAAGGAGGAGACATCGATCGATCGATGTCAGTGACATCGATCGATCGATGTATGATCTGAATACATCGATCTCTCCCTCCCTGGACATCGATCGATCGATGTAGGATCTGAGGACATCGATCTCTCCCACCCAGGACTTCAATCGATCGATGTAGGATCTGAGGACATCGATCTCTCCCACCCAGGACTTCAATCGATCGATGTATCATCTGAGGACATCGATCTCTCCCTTCCAGGGACTTAGATCGATCTATGTCCTCCAGAATTCAAATTTTCTGAACGTTTGAACAAAATCCAAGGCAGATTTTCAAGGTTTTCTCTTTCCAATCTTCTTCAAACCTCTTGTGGACTTTAACCCAACTTATTGCATGCTTCCTTGACTATTGTATACATGTCTAAGATTCTCTAGGGTGGCTATCCAAGATCAAATCACTCCATAGGTTGGCTAAAGACTATTTGGGCACTATCTTGATATTTTTGAAGATGAAGACTTGGTGGAGAGCCTCAAAAACGTGGTGAACTTCATCTATAAATAGAGGAGGCTTGGATGAAGCAAACACACACTTTCAACATCATCTAGCTTCACTTTACATTGTTGTACATTTCTCTCATACTTGTAAATTTGTTTAAAGCGTGTCTAGCTTTCTTTGATCTTCATTGTTTGTATATTGAGAGAAAGAGAGTCAAGCACAAGAGGAACCATAAATATTTGATCTCTAGCTTGTGCTTAGACTTGTGAGAAAGTGTGAACCTTACTATATATCTTCAACCCATTGTGAGAAGTTCTTGAGAGAACTTTTGTTGAAGCTGTGAGGAAGCAAGAAATTGTTCTTGCTAAGAGCTGTAGTTGTTGTAGTTGCACAAGTGTGTTGTGCAAGAAGTTGCTGTTGTTGTTGCTTACACTAAAGTGTTAGTGTAAGTGTTGCTGTGGTTGTTCTTATTGTTCATAATAAGAAGAGTAGTTGTTGAAAATCCATTTTGGAAACAAAGTGGTAGTGGAGTAGAATCATTTACGATTCGAACCACTCTATATCCGGTGTATTCTCTCATTGTCTCTCATCTCCAATTCTTGCTCTGATTTTGAATATCTTTTTGAGTTGAGAAAAACAAGAAAATTCCGCAAAAGAGCCAAACACTCTATTCACCCCCCCTCTAGAGTGTATTTCGGACCTTACACTTGGGTGTGTTCTTGAAAAGAATAAAGACTTTGCGGAAGCTTAAAGAACACAAAACTATATAGAGATTCAAGTCAAATGACTCTACTCCTCTACCTTCTTGATTTTTCACAAGAAGGATTTTGAAATGGGGATTGTTATTTCAATGGAGAAACAACAATCAATTATACGAAAATCCAATAAAGAACTAGGCTACACGCCTAGACCACAACCAAGAAATCTAACCCCTTGAAGTCTAGCCTTCAAAGATCTTCTTTGCCCTCAAAGAAATCTTGTAGGGAGTATAGTGCACCACAACACTATCAACTAACCCTCTAAGGTCTAGATTTCTCAAACAAGAAGCACATTTGCTCCTTGACTAACAATCTACTTCACCTCTCACAATCTTTACTCACCAAGAAGAAGACTCTTCTTCTTCTTACAATAACCACTCTTAACAATAAAGTAAAATATACAATGTTAACAACTATTTTGAGAGCTTGAGCTTTGAGAGAAAACTTGAGAGCTTGAAATTATAGAAAGTTGTTGAAAAAATGGAAGAAACCCTTGTTTTATCATCCTTCAAAAATTCTGCTCGTTTGAAATCCTTGCAGAGCCAATAATGGATTTTGGCATCTTGTGTTGGTATGTCCTCTTCATTGGAGATCTCCTCTTGGCTTGTAGCAACCTTTTTGGAGAAGTTTCAAGATGAAAGCTAGAAGAGGAAACCTGACTCCTTCAGGTATGAGAGAGTTTCTGTGAAAATAACACTAAAAGAGGAGGGTACAAAGTGTGAAATGATATCAGAAAGTAAGGCATAAGACTTTTGTAACATTAGTCACATGAAGCACCTAATGTGCTTAATGAAAAGGCATTCAATGTGACATGGAGCACTTTATGTGAAATTAAACACGCGTTCAAAGTCACATAAAGCGACTTATGTGGGGAATTGAAGGTGTTCGAAGTTGCATGAAGCGGCTAATGTCAGCCTTCATGCTTGTTCGAACTAGTTCTGACTTTTATTAGAAAGTAACTTGATGTACGTGTCTATTTTAGGGGGAAAAGTACTTTTGACTTAGTGGTACACATGAAGCGTCTAAACTAGGCGTTCAAAGTGTACTGCCTTTTTCCCAAAACACATGAAGCGCCTAATGTAGGTGCTCGAAGTGTTCTGGCGTCCAGACACTTCACATGAAGCGCCTAATGTAGGTATTCGAAGTGTACTGGATTCCACCAAGGCACATGAAGCGCCTAATGTAAGCGTTCGAAGTATACTGACTTCCAACCACATCACATGAGACGCCTAATCTGTTGTTCGAAGTACCAATTTGTGCAAATCATCAAAACTTAAACTTGTTCTAACACATTTCACCCATTTCACCGAGATTTCATGTAATATGCTGGCTTTCAAGGATATACAGAGAGTACATGTATGTTATATTTCGACAGGAAATTTTCTATTTCTGTTGCTTATAATCATTTAAAACGCAGCATTAACATCGTCAAGTTACCTCATCTTTCACACAAAACTGCGTTAGTTTGTTGCTGTAAAATAAATCGTGGAATGTGACTCTTAGAGAATACCCAGTTAAGTTCTTTGATTGGCTGGTGAATTTATAATTTTATACTAAGGACATATAACAAAATTGTGAAACGAGACTGTTAGGTCCCTTAATACACACTAGAAAGGGGGGGGGGGTTGAATAGTGTGTTCACCAAGTATGGATATTTTCTTGAATATTTTTTGTTTTTGAGTGCAACCAATACTTGGATGTGTTTTTGAAAAGAATAAAACTTTGCAGAAGCGTAAACAACAAGGATGTATAGAAGTTCAAGTCAAATGACTCTACTCCTCTACCTTCTTGATTTTTCACAAGAAGGATTTTGAATGAGGGATTGTTATTTCTATGGAGGGAAACAACAATCAAAACAAAATCCACAACAATGGAAAAACTATGCCACACGTCTAGACCACAACCAAGAAAACTAATCCCTTGAAGTCTAGCCTCCAAAGAACTTCTTTGCCCTCAAAAAATTCTTGTAGGGAGTATAGTGCACCACTACACTACCAACTAACCCTTCAATGTTTAGATTTCTCAAATAAGAAGCACCCTAGCTTCTTGAACAACAACCTACAAAGCCTCTCACAATATTCACTCACTAAGAAGAAGACCCTTCTTCTTCCTTTACAACACAACTCTAACAAGAAAGTAAAATATATATAAGATTACAACTATTTTGAGAGCTTGAATAATAGAAAGTTGGAGTAGAATGAGACGAAAACCTTGTTTTATCTCACTTTGAAATTCATGGCCGTTTGAAATCTCCTACAGAGCCAATAATGGGCTTTGTCTTCTTGTTATGTCAGGTCCTCTTCATTGGAGATCTTCTCTTGGCTGGTAGCAACTTTCTTGGAGAAGCTTCTTGTTGAAAGCTAGAAGTGGAAAAAGGACTTCTTCAACAGAGAGAGAACCTGTGAGATTGCACTAAAAAGGAAGGGCACAAAATGCCAAGTAATGTTAAAAAGTATAGCATAAGACATTTGTAATGTTGGTCACATGAAGCACCTAATTTGTTTAATAAACAGGCGTTTAATGTGACATGGAGCACTATATATGAAACTGAATAGGCATTCGATGTCACATAAAGCGCTTTATGTGGGCAGCTGAATGCGTTCGAAGTCACATGAAGCGTCTAATCTCAACCTTCATGCTTGTTCGAAGTGGTTCTAACTTTTATGAGAAGGTTGCTTGATGTACGTGCCTATTTCGGGGAGAAGAGTACTTTTGATTCTATGGTACACATGAAGTGCCTTGTTAGGCATTCAAAGTGTACGTACTGTTTTAGATATTGACACATGAAGCACCTAATGTCGAAGTGTACTGGAATCCAAACGCTTCACATGAAGCTCCTTATGTAGGTGTTCGAAGTGGACTGGAATCTAACCACATCACATGAAGCGCCTTATGCAGGTGTTGGAAGTGTACTGACTCTCATACACTTCACATTAGGCACCTGATGAGACGTTCGAAGTGTCAATCGTGTAAATCATCAAAATTTAACATATTCTAATAGAGACAACTTATGGATAAAATTTGCTGTCACTTTAACCAGCTTAAAAAAATATGACCTTTTTTTGATTATAAGTTCTGAATTTTCAAACTCATAAAGAACATATGATTATTAGCTATTTATATAGAAAAATATATATCTTTGAAAGTGAAAAATATTGATATTTTGGACACTTTCAAAAAAAAGAAACCTAGGCGAGAATATTTGTAATTTATTTAAATTCATAATAGTTTGGATGTAGTTTGAAGTTTGCATGAATTTTCTGGATATTAACGATTTATGGTTGTGATATATATTAATTGATATCTATTTTACAAGCTTTTTATAACTTTTGTCTCTACGGATTGTATTATATATCTTCTCTATGATTTCTAGATCCACGAATGCCAGACTGCTAGAAGAAAACATACACCAAAACATTTGTTGCGCAAAAACTAAAGAAATGCACAAAAGTTTAGGACATTGTTTTGCCCCCTGATTTCATTTTTATGCATGGTCTCATATCTCATTATGGGTAGGATAATGTACATGTATCACATAAAATTATTAAAGCCAGCCGTAAATTTTACGCAGATCACCTGGAGAAGGATTTTCCTTGGTTGCAAGGTAAAATCCATCCTCTTTCCCTAGCCAATAACAAAGATAAAACCCATCTTTCGTCTTACCGGTACAACTACCCTTAGCTATAGAGCTATCAAATATACGAAAAGAACGCGCAAAATCATTCCAATAAAATCCACATCTGAAATATGTGGTCCCAAAAATATTCATCTTAAAATCCCAATGAGTACCCTGCTTTGGTTTGAGATACTGCGTTCCTAAATCATCATCCTCGGAATGGCAATGAACCTTCAATTGTGAATCCGGTTTCGACATGCCATTGACAACACGAATTCGATAGGGTTCGAGCACGCCCATAACGTTGTAGCCTTGCATGAAATAAATCACTGTAATTAGCAGTATCAAGGAGTTCCCAGATCTTGCCCCATAATCACCCATCTTGTATGCTTGTCAAGTGATGGTTTTGGTTTTGGTTTTGGTTTTGCCTCTTATTTATAGTAATTCAAGTTTGAAACTGAAATTAAACCATTTGGTTTGGATAACATGGTTTATATCGGTCCACGATCAACTGTGTAAACCGTTAGTAATGAATCATTAGCTAACAATGCTACAACAACAGCATTACCCTATTGCCTTAGAGACTCTTGTTTATAACGGGTATGTGTGTCGGATATACGCAACCATACCCACGTGTTAGAAACACACAGATGCTTTCCGATGACTCATAATAAAAATTGCGTTAAGCGGCATCGGTCAAATGCTACTTTACAATATAACAAGCGCGACCAATTCAATGAGTCATTTTGCTTTATTCTATTATATTCTAAAGTTAAGAAATAGCGTGGAAATGGAAAGATTCATTAGCTAACAATAAAAAACGTAAATGGAAGGATGGAGTTTTATGTCCTACTATTAATTTTAACATTTTCACCAAATTTGCACATGAGCTTAATTTTATACTCATCTCACTGGCCAATGATCAATAATTCAGAACATATACATTTTCGAAGAAACATCATTTGTATCTAAAAATGTAACACATGGAACCTGTACTTACATGTATAGAGTAATGTATGAGCTTTACTCTCACATCTTAGACAAATACATTTTTGAAGGAACATCATTTGTGCCTAGGGATGTAACATAGAACCTGCACTCACGTGTATAGAGTAATGTATAAGTTTTATCCACACATTTTAGACAGATACATTTTTGAAGGACACTTGCATATAGGGATGTAACACATAGAATCTGCACTCACGTATATAGAGTAATGTATAATCTTTACCCACACATTTTTAGGCATAGAAGCTGCTCCTATTGGTTAAAAATTGCTTACATTACTGAACAGTATATATAAGTTAGCATTGTGACCTGCAAGTAGGGCTTTTGTGTGGATTGCATCCCCTTATGCTCTGATCTGTATAGTTAATATATTATTATTTTTTAACCCAAAAATAATAATTCAGACGCTGAATAGTAGGAGTATTAAAACATGATTTATCTGAATGGAATAATGATGAAAATGTCATTTTAAACATGTTGGTGTGGATAGTATGGAGACTCATCATATTTGCATTTGTTTTTATGTGCAATAAATAACTTCTATATTGTTTACGCAATAATTGACCACTTCTATTGGTGCCTCATGTCCATGTGTTGAAATGTTTGACCACCTCTAGTGGTTTTTCACCTCGGCACGATAGTAATGACTCGTTAGTTTAATGCATCTTTATTTCCGCCACTTGTCTTACTTTTGATGTCAATTTCTATACTCAGGTCGGTACATCTCTGTTGAGATCGGAACACCTTACCTGGGCTTATTTCTGCAAACAACATGATTTATCTAAGTGAATAAAGATGAAATGTCATTAATATATGGGTCTGATTATGCAGGGAGACTCAACATCTTTCATTTATTTTCATTTGTAATTAATAATAGTATAACGGTCACTACACAGTAGTTGACCTTCTTCTTTGTGTGTGTGTCTCGTAGGCTCAACTCGTGGCTCTGGTCCTAGTAGGCCACATGTTCGTGTGCAACAAGTAACTATGTATGCCTTAAACTATGTCATTTCCATTAACAATTGAACTTATATGTCACTTTATAATGTAAAAAACTCAATTGATATAATTTTATGAGAGGGACTACGAATACACATATTATTGAAACTTAGACTTACATTAGTTAAAGTTCATATCCACTCAAAATCTTAAGTCAACAGGTGGTGATACTCATCCTCATATAACACATGTATTTTATCTCAAAGTATCGACGTGAGACAAAATTCTCAACATCCGTTCTCACGTGGAAACGTGGCTTGACATACTCACGCGCCATAGAATCCACCCTCAATCACAAACCACAAGCGCGCCCTCACGTGGCAACGTGGTTTCACATACATACACGCCTTAGAACCCGCTCTCAATCACAAACCACAAGTCAGTCATGAAGATCTAGACTTGGGTGAGGGAATACAATAAATGACCAATAATAGGCCAGACAAGGTATGAGTCCACATTTTTAAAGTCTCCGATACCATATTGAAACTTCGGCTTGCATGAAGTGAGGCTCATATCCACTCAAAACTTTAAGGCAATAGGCGGTAGTCACATAACCCATGTATTTTATCTCAAAGTATCCGATGTGAGACAATATTCTCAACACATATCTAAAAATCTTCAGCAATAAAATTTGAGTTGGAAAGAAAATTAATGTAAAATTCTATTCCGCATTCATCATAAATGTTAGAGCATTTATCCAGCTATCCCATCTCCCGATTTCAGTCATAAATAAATAAGAATATAGATTATGTTATGCATTATTAACTTGTGTGTTCATTCAGTTACGTTTTGATCTCTCTCTTCAGTTATCAAACATTGATGTCGGATGATGACATATTCAGTTTTGCGTTCGTAGGATGATGACTCATTAAATTAGCCGTGTTTTTTATATTTTGAAGTAGCTGTTGATCGATACAGCTTCACATAATTTTCATTATTGTCATTGGAAACATATTTTGAAGTAGCTGTTGATCGACACAGCTTCACACAATTTTCATTATTGTAATTGGAAACAACCTCTATGTGTTTCTAACATATGAGTATAGTTGTGTACATCCAACCCTCCATACCATGTCATAGACGGAAGCCTCTAAAATAATGAGTAATGTTGTTGTTGTTGTTAGTAGATAATTGTTATCTATTACTATTTTTTGTGTTTGTTATGTGTTTATTCAGTAAGCTTAACATTTCCCTTTCAGTTACCAATAAATATATAATGGGTGTGTATGTGTATGTAAAAGTGGACCTAAACTATTTTGACATTGGGGTAAGATACAAATATGTAATAGTCGTTTAGAAATTGTAACTTTGCTCTTGGTGCCGTCATTTTCAAAAAAAAAAATGAAAAGGATTTAATAAAAGTATCTTTTTAACTAGATCAAATTGGCCGATCATGCATGTAAATATGTTTGAAGAATGTTTATTCTTTTATCTTTTTTGTTCGCAACATGTAGTAACCATAATAATAGCCAACTGAAGATAAAACTTTGGTTTCCTCTCTAAGATGAACATTAATGTACATGATTTTTTTTTATATTTCAAATAACGTAGCAAAGTTGTGAAACCCATTAAAATTACATACATACATACATATATACATACATACATATATACATACATACATATATATATATATTCTTAATTCTTTCACTGACATACTAACACACCGTATCTGTATTATTGTGTCATTTATACAGATACATATACAGCCAGGGGCCTCACTAGAAACAAACTCTCTATCTTTTGAGATAGAGATAATGTTTGTCTGTCTCTCAACCTTCCCAAACTTTAACAATAACTTTTGTTGTCGTTAGAATATATTGGATATGATTGTTGTTGTATATTTTTTCTGATGCACTCGTTAGTTCATGTTTTGATGCAAGTACAACGTGTAAGCGAATATTTGATGTATATTCCTTATATAATTCTCTATGTACTAATATACATATTTATGTACAACAACAACCATACCCAATATACCCTAACAATAAAAAAGCTATTGCTAGGGTCTGAAAAATTAAAGGTGAGAGGGGCGCAAATAATATCTTCGTCCCAAGAATAGAAAGTTTGATTTCGGTGAGAGCACCGGTTCTATATGTACATGAATAGATGACACAATAATAAAAATATAGTGTGCTAGTGCTCTGGTGAAGGGATTTAGTAAACACAAATAGAAGGCTTCTAATAGTAATAATAGGAATATGGTGTGCTACACATGTCATTTGTAATATTTTGTTCTATTAATAAAATATGTGGGGATGTTTGGGGTTGGGAATTTGATCTTCTCCCAAAGGAATGTATATACACGTTATCGTTCTCAAAGTCCAGAATAAAGAAAATATTTTCCAAGTCAAAAAACTGATTGGCTGCATAATGAAATTCTAACATAAAAAAAGAAAAGGATTAATAACGTTGTAAACAAATTTTTGGTAAAAAAAAGATTGTCATCAACTCAATCGCATAACAAGCTCTAATAGCAACTTTGTTCCAATAATTTTTCATCCAAGGATTATGTATCAATATTCTACCAGGAAAATTCATCTAAAATGCAGGACTCACCTCAAGTTGACTAGAGTCCTGTTAAACCAAGAATTATGATCGCAATGTAAGTATATTATCGAGCATTATATACATTTAACTGTTCCGCCATCAAATAAAAAATGTATATACCCTTCATTTTTCTAAGAGTACAATGCATAAAATGTTTTTCATTGGACAACTGATAGGCTTCACATTGAAATTTTAAAAGTAAAAAAAAAAAAATTTTTTTTTGGGTTGGGGGGGGGGGGTGTCATCAACTCAATCACAACTTGTGCAACGCTAACAAGAATCTGTTCCTATAATTTTCTCATCAAAGGATAAAATATCGATTTATGCTACAAGGAATAATCATTCAAGACCCATGTATGCTAAAATTTTTATTGTTACACAAGCATGTCAAGTGTACCAGTATGCCATTTTTGCAACTTAGCAAGGGCAGGATTGCCTTCATCAGAAAAATAGAATCCATCTTCTTTGCTGGCCAATAACAACTGTTGGTCTTAGTAAAAGACATATCTCACCATGGTTAGGGGCGGAGCAATCTCAGATACGAAACGAAAATAAGACCCGGACCTGATACTCTCCTTGTAGGTAGGGGTATAGCCTTCGCAGATTTCGTGTACAAATCGGGTAAGACCTGAAAGTTACCTGCTAAGAGCGGGTCTTGTCCAGATACTATTAGGTCCCTTAGAACACACTAGAAAGGGGTTGAATAGTGTGTTCACCAAATATGGATATTTTTCAATGATGAGAATAAATCAATACTTGGGTGTGTTCTTTGAAAAGAATAAACTTGCGGAAGCATAAAGAACACCAAATATATAGATGTTCAAGTCAAAGACTTTACTCCTCTACCTTCTTGCTTTTCACAAGAAGGATTTTGAACAACGAGATTGTTATTTCTTTTGGGGGAAACAACAATCAAAAAGAAATCACAAGAAGGTGAACTAGGACACAAGCCTAGACTTTGAATAAGAAATATCAACCACCTTGAAGTCTAGCCTCCAAAAAAACGTCCTTGCTCCTCAAAGAATTCTTGTCGGAAGTATGATGCACCACCACACCATCAACTAACCCTTCAAAGCTTTGATTTCTTCAAACAAGAATCAACCTTGCT
>AP025042.1:991559-1007983 GCA_036186865.1 Eustoma russellianum | reverse complement strand
ATAATGTGGTAGGTGACATAGAAATCCATATTGCTCAGATTTTTTGTCGCTTTCCGTTTACACAGTAAGTAACAACAGCAAGCAGAATTGTATTCACTAAGGGCATATTTGTGGTTTTTTTGGTTGGAAAATACTGCAGGTGGAATTTAACATCCTGATCAGTTATTCCATATTTCTCACTCCAATGAAATACGAAAAAGTCACTTAGCCCTTCATTTCTTACTCCTAAAGCAGTACAAATGTCTTGCACAAAAAAGCTAATAGGTGTACCTTTAATCATTGTGTTCAAGGAAAATTCTTATGATTCAGTGTTAGGGGTAACCCACATGTTGCATAACACATACGCGTATAGTTTTTGGAGGAGTAGGATTTCATGTCTAATCTTAACCAAAGGTGAGTACATCCTTGTATCTCAAGAAGAGCAATCACTTGGTTCGCATTGTGAACTTTGGTAAAGTCACCGATTTGAACCAATTTGAGCGGCACCACTGCCGATTATTGCTCTTCCATTCTTCATATAAGAGATGGGAGTGTAAAGAAAGATGAGTACCTATGGCAATGTGGTAGGGAGATTTTATGGCATCCTTGTCCAACTTTTTCTTCATCAATGGAAAGTTTCTTTTGTCAAACTTTTCCTAATAGCATTTAGTTCTTCAGATTCACTGATTAGCCATTTGCTTTCTCCTTTTTCCTTTTTGAGTAGTGCCTGAAGTTCCAGCAGAGCTTCGTCCTTGAGAGGAGGCCATTTAGAATTTTGAAGAAGTGATTTTCGTTTGTGGAAGAGTGAAGAAGATGATTTTAAAAAGGAATTGAAGAAGAAGAAGGAAAAATTTCTGCACATGAGAAACAATTTGCAGTAAACGATTTGTTTGAGGAAAGCAATTTGTTTTAGAGGATGAGAAATAATCTGAAGTAAATACCTTTGACTGCAATTAATTTCTCTTGGAAAATGATGAATTACAGTGCCAAACGGCCAATTTCTTCAAACGGCACAAAATCATGAAAAGTCATGTGAATTATGAAGAGGAAAATTAGAGGAAAAGAGACTTCGAACTATTGTGTTAATAGATTGAATCACCTAATGTCACTTCAAACGAGTGACTTAGGTAAGATGAAGCGCTTGATGCTACATTGAACTACTATTTTAAAAACATGAAATGCTTAAAGTCACTTTGAACGACTGAACCTTTTCAGGTAAAGCGCTCTATGTGAGCCAAGCTTGAAAATTTGAATATTTTCTTGCTGCGACTCCTGTTGGATTAAATTTATCTCATGTTATATAACCCTAACCTACTTCTTATAGAGACAAATACATCACTAGACAAGGGTTCTGTTAAAATGTCTGCTAATTGGTCATGTGTTGGAACGAATTCTGCACTAACCAATTACTTTTGTACACAATCATGGATGAAATGATATCTCACTTCAATATACTAAGTTCGACTGTGGTGAACAGGATTTTATGCAATATTGATAGCGGAAGTGTTATCATACAATATTGGCACTTTAGAGAAGTGAATATTATAATCGTTCAATGTGTTACTCATCCATGGAAATTGTGCACAACATGAGACGGCCGACACATGTTCGAATTCCGTCGTAGAAAGAGCCACACTATTTTGTTTCTTGGAGAACCAAGAGACAAGACAATCACCGAAAAATTGACAATCCCGGATGTGCTCTTCATATCGATAAGACTCCCTGCATAATCGGAGTCACAATATCCTCTTAAATCAAAACATGCATTCTTAGGATAAAATAATCTAAGTACATCTAAGGCATGTAAGAATTTGTTTTACCACAACTAGATGGCATTTCCGTAGGATCACTTTGAAATCTAGCACGTAAGCACACTGCATGCAATATATCAGGTCTACTTGCAGTTAAGTAAAGTAAACTCCCTATAATGCCACGATACATAGTTACCTTGATATGTTTTCCTTATCATCTTTGTCAAGTTTCACACTTGTGCTCATTAGAGTGTTTACTTGTCTACCTTTACCAAAGTTGTACTTCTTGAGCAAATCTTTTGTGTATTTGGTTTGAGAAACATACACACCTTCTTGAGTTTGCTTGATTTGAAGTCCGAGAAAGTATGTAAGCTCGCCCATCATACTCATTTCGAATTCACCTTGCATTAAGCTAGCAAACTGCTCATAAAATCAATTGTTAGTAGTACCAAAAATAATATGATCTACATATACTTGTACAATCAATTGATTTTTTTCTTTATTCTTTAATAAACAAAGTGGTGTCAATTTACCCCTTGAAAATCTATTATTTAGTAGAAAGGTGCTTAACCTCTCATACCAAGCTTTAGGAGCTTGTTTAAGGTCATATAGAGCCTTTTTGAGTTTGAATACATGATGTGGTAAGTCATGATATTCAAATCTGGGAGGTTGTGCAATGTACACCTCTTCTTGGATAACACCATTTAAGAAGGCGGATTTGACATCTATTTGGTTATGTTTAAAATCTTTATAACAAGCATATGCCAATAACATTTAATGGCTTCAAGCCGTGCTACATGTGCAAATGTCTCATAAAAATCAATACCTTCTTCTTGATGGTATCCTTGAGCAACTAGTCCAACATTATTTCTAGTGACATTTTCTTGATCATCCATTTTGTTACAGAATACCCATTTCGTACCTATAATAGGATGATCAAGGGGTTTCGGAACTGACTCCCAAACATCACTTCTTTCAAATCGGATTGATTCTTCTTGCATTGCCAAGATCCAATTTTCATCAAGAAGTGTACCTTTAATATTTTTAGGCTCTATGAGAGAAACGAATGTGTTCTCTCGATATTGTCTTCGCGTAGTGATACCTCTTCTTAAATCACCTATGACCAAACTCGTGTGGATGAGAGCTTTTATGCTTAAATGATCTAGGAAGGCTGGAGAACATCTCCTCCAACTTCATCATTATCACTTTTCGAAAGAGACGAATCATCACGATTTAAACAACCATCATTTTCCGAAATATGAGATGCATCCTCAATATTTTGTGTATCAACAAGATGAGTGTGAGAAGTATTTCTATTTGACTCACTGAATTCATGAACATTTGGTAGAGAAGTGCCTTCAATAGGCTTTACTCTTAAATCAATGAAGATATTTCCATTAAGAGACTTATCAACAATTTCTTGTTGATGAGCAACTGTTGGAATGTCATCAAGATTTTCTTCTTGAGAAGCATCAACTTCATTTTCTTCACGATCCTCATTAAATTTAGGTTCGGCATTTAGTGATTCATTAAACTTAACATGGATTGATTCTTCCACCTTTTGACTCCTTTTGTTGAAAACATGAAATGGTTTACTATTTGGGGCATAACTTAAAAGATACCTTCATTCACTTTGAGGTCAAGTTTATCCAAATTGTCCTTAGTGTTAAGTATGAAACACTTACGAATATCTCTGTACTCTTTGAAACGCTTAGGGTTTTCTCCCGCCTGTTTTCTCCTTGCTTTCACTGTTTACAACGGCGGGTCGCGGCTTCCACGGCGCCTCCTCCACACGAGGAGGTGCTAGATTCACTGCTGGCAGGGGTCATTCTCTGTTCGCTGAGGAAAATGACCAAATCATCCGAAGCACGAAGAAGAATAAAAGAGATACTGATGGAAACTTGGTGAACCGGGATGCTGGCGAACAACCTGAACCCCAACAGCAAGCTTGCTGGTCGACGAGAAGCTTCGCTGAAGCATTACAACAGGGGCAAAATAAGGGCCCAATTTATATGGGTGAGGACGAGGATGATTTCTAGGAGAACGAGATGTTCGAGCTCCTTGAAGCGGATAATAGCGAAACGGCGGGTAGCGAAGGAAACTGGCCGGAGATTCAAGTCTCAAGAAGTAGATGCATAGATTTGTGGCAGCCGTGGAAACGTGCCTTGGTTATAAAACTGCTGGGCAAGAATATTAGCTATAAAGTTTTGGCGGACCAACTGAAGGACCTATGGAAGCTACAGAAAGGTATGGAGCTTACTGATCTCGATAATAATTACTTTATGGTTCGCTTCTATGAAAGGGGGGACTACATACGTGTGCTGGAAGGGGGTCCTTGGACCATCATGGGACATTATCTTACCATTGCCAAATGGCAACCCTATTTCAACCCTGCAAACAGCAAGATTGAGAATACGATGGTTTGGCTAAGGCTGCCCGGTCTTCCGGTGGAGTTTTTCAACAAGGATCTGTTGCTGGAAATTGGCAGTGTAATTGGCAGACCAGTGAAGGTTGACGAATATACCATGAATGGTAGCCGCGGTAAATATGCCCGTATTTGCGTTGAGATTGACTTGGCCAAAACTTTAGTCCCGCAAATACGATTGCAAGGCCCCAGGACTATCATACAGAAAGTGGAATACGAAGGGTTGCACTCGATTTGCTTTGAGTGTGGCAAATACGGCCATAAGGAGGACCAATATGGAACGAGAAATATGAACGCAGAGAAGGAAGACAATGTAATGAACGAGACTGGGAAGAAACAACCTTCCCCAGAGAAACCATTTGGACCCTGGCTGATTCCAGTAAATTCCAGAAGGAGGAGGGTTGAAGGAGGTGGGGGTGGAGTGACTCCGAGTGCAAGTGTACCTAGAGGAGATATAGTGCCTAGGAATGCAGGCAAAGGGCAGGGGATGAAGGGGGGTGAATGGGTTGAAAGTAAGACAAAAGGCGCCCAGAGACCATCAAAGTTAATGGGGACGCCGGACAGGCAAGGAGTACAAGGCTCAAGATTCTCTATCTTAGAGGACGAAGAGGAAGGTATGACGAGCAAAGTGACGACATACAGGAGCTTGTGAGGAGACTATCCTCGACATATCAAGAGGAAGAGCTACAAAACTTCAGCGTCTTCACCAAAGCACAGACTGGATATGAGGCGTCCAAGCAGAAGAGGGGCATTCATGTAAAGAATAAGGCCAAAACCAGAAATATAACACATGCAAAAGGAAATCTACTCACGGCTCACAATGTTAGTGAGGAGAACTCCAACCCAAACCACCCTATTCTACATCCCCAGAATTTAGCCTGTTTGGGGACTAAACAACAGCATAACCCAGGTGCGAAGGACGGGGACCTTTGCATCACACAACAAACTATTAACAAGGGGTATGCAAACAATGAGAAGGAGGTGGAAATGATACATGTATGTGCTTCAGACCACAATCCCAGTGCTCTGGATGAGTATTACAAAGCACAGCCACCGGATGAAGTTGATACGGAGACACACCTGACTGAACCTGGTGGGGAGGCTAAGACGGACACCATGAATTCTGTTGATACTTTTGGAGCTATTAACATGGAGGATGAGCAGGACACTGATACTATAAGAAAAGAAACGGAGCAGGCATCCCTGCAAAAAAACAATATGTCATCTTAATGAAGCTTATTATGTGGAATTGTAGGGGTGCGGCTTCAGCTAGATGCGTGAGACATGTTAAGGAATTGGTTAGAGTACAGAAACCTGAAATGCTATGTTTAGTGGAGACTAGAACACATAGCAGATATGGTAGAAAAACTGTTGAAACTACTGAATTTCTCTCACCTGGCGGTGGTGGAAGCTCATGGGTTCAAAGGTGGGATTTGGTGCTTCTGGGACCAGAATAAGATTGATATAAAGCCAATCAGCGGGGATAAACAACACCTGAACATGGCAGTTTATAATGAGGATAAGGTGGCTTGGATACTGTCAATTGTCTACGCTTCCCCTAGTAAGGGGGATAGACAAGAGTTGTGGGAGTCTCTCAAGAATGTGGGTCGTGACATTAGTGCGCCCTGGTGCTTAGTGGGTGATTTCAACGAGGTTGTGTGCCAAGGTGAAAAAAGGGGTGGCAGGGAGGTGAAAATCAACCGGGAGAAAGGGCTTTGGAACATGGTGTCTGTGTGCGGACTGTTGGATCTTGGCTTTTCTGGTCCTGCGTTTACTTGGTCCAACTTGAGAGAAGGGGACCAATGTATACAAGAAAGGCTTGATCGAGTATGGGTTTCACGATCGTGGCAATTAATGTTTCCTGAAGCCCATGTACACCATCTCACTAAAACTCATTCGGATCACAGTCCAGTTAGTGTACAATTACAAAATCCACCGAAGGCACAATCCAAGGCCCCTTACAGATTTTTGCTTGCGTGGATGGAGCATGGTTTATTCGAAGAGTTTGTCAGAACAAATTGGGATAGAGGCAAGGATATGTCCACGAAGCTTAGGGAGTTCCAAATAAGGTCTCAGAGGTGGAATAGGGAGGTCTTTGGGAACATTTTTCACAGGAAAAACAGATGTCTGCGCAGACTACAAGGCATCCAGGAGGCCCGAACTTCTTCCAGCTCAGTCTCCTTAAAACAGCTAGAGGAACGGATACAGCAGGAATATGACGATGCATTGAAACAGGAGGAAATACTTTGGTTGCAAAGGTCAAATTTGAAGTGGTATGTATACGGGGAGAGAAACACCAGATACTTCCACCTGATACTGTATGTAAAAGAAGAGGAAATAGAGTTGCCAGACTTAAGATGGGCGACGAATGGTGTGATGATCAAGACACGCTGAAGGAGGAGGTAAAGCGTTTTTTATACTGAACTGTATACAAGACATGATTGTGTTGAACCTCATGCAGACCAACTGAAGTTTCAAACTATTACGCGAAACGAAAGAAGAAGACTGAATAGGGCGCCCCTTAGGAAAGAGGTTGAAGATGCGGTGTTCCAATTGGGGCCTCTAAAGGCTCCTGGGCCAGACGGCATCCCTCCTGTCTTTTATCAGAAGTACTGGAATATCGTGGGGAATGATGTGTTTGAATTTGTGGAACAAGCTTTTAGAAGGAGGGAGTTTGATGACAAGTAAATGGAGTGCTGCTGGCACTTATCCCCAAGAAGGAGGCTCCGGAAAATATTGCTCAATTTCGACCCATCTCTCTATGCAATACTTTGGTTAAGGTCATCTCTAAAGTCATTGCGAATAGGCTCAAGGCCGTGCTCCCGGTGCTTGTCGATGAGACCCAATGCAGCTTTATCCCGGGTAGACAAGGAGTCGATAACATCGTTATCGCACAGGAGATGATTCATACGTTTAAGAAGAAAAAGGGAAGAAAGGGATTTATGGCTATCAAGATTGATCTCGAGAAGGCATACGACAGGGTGGACTGGGATTACCTAAGGGGTATTCTTGAAAGGGTTGGATTTGACAGGAACATGATTGAATTAATCATGTTCTGCCTCAAATCCGCGGCTCTTAGGGTGATATGGAACGGGGAACAACTTGAAGACATTAGACCTACTAGGGGTTGAGACAGGGGGACCCCCTTTCCCCCTATCTGTTGTGCTGTGCATGGAACCTCTTAATCAACTCATTCAGGCGGAGGTGAGTAAGGGGGGGCGTGGAAAGCGGTTAAGGTCTGTAGAAAGGGGCCTGCAATCTCCCATTTGTTTTTCGCGGATGACATTATTCTATATGGGGAGGCGTCGGACACCCAGGCAGAATGCATGAGGAGAACTCTAAGCAGTTTTTGTGATTGGTCTGGGCAACGGGTTAGCACTGATAAATCCAGAGTTTTTTTCTCATCTAATACCAACGGGGCTTCCAGATGTACTCTGTGCTCCCTGCTTGGCATTCAGGCCACAGATACCTTTGGGAAGTACCTGGGCACCCCAATTATACAAGGAAGGGTCACAAGGGTACCTTTGCGGAGGTGGTGAGTAAGGTTAGGGGAAAATTGCAAGGCTGGAAGACGAAAGTGATGTCTAAGACGGCCAGGCTACTCCTAATCCAATCCGTGGCATCAACTATTCCATATTACTATATGCAAACTGGGAAAATCCCTTCAACTACACTGAAAGAAATCGAGAAATTAAATAGAGACTTCTTATGGGGTGATTCTGAGGGGCGTAAACACCTCCACCCACTGGCCTGGAAACTTGTCTGTAGGCCTAAATGCATGGGGGGTCTGGGAATACGAAAACTTGCTGAGATGAACAAAGCCCTGCTGATTAAGCTGGGCTGGCGAATGATTCACCAAAAAGAGGCCCTCTGGGCCAAGGTTCTTTGGTCTAAATACGGTAGCCCGGTTCAACGAACCAGAACAGCACAAGACGCCTCATATACTTGGAGAAGTATTAGATATGCTATGCATCATCTAACTACGGAGGATTTGGAGGAACTGCACTTTGTTCAGTCTACTGACCATATAGAGGAAAATGATGGGGGGGATGAGGTGGATAATTACCAGTTTTGCACTGCAAAGGCTTATGATGCTCTACTGATGGCTCAGGAGGACCCTCGTAAAGCGTACTGGAAGAAGATCTGGAGCCTTCGGGGCCCTAGCAGTGCCAACCTTCTGCTTTGGCAAACCAGTCTGGCTAGGCTTCCTTCGGCTAGCCTTCTCTTTCAAAGAAGATGCTTGGATTCCCCTGCATGTTCAAGATGTAATAGTCAAAATGAAAGTAACTTGCATGCAGTTAGAGATTGCAAGTTTTCGGCTAACATCTGGAAAAAAGTGCTAATACACAAGAGCAAACAAGGTTTTTCCACTATAATGATGAACAGGCTTGGATTGAGAGCAACTTATCTAATCAGAGCTCGGACAGGGATGGCGTGGAGTCCTGGGCTCTGCTATTTAGAGAAATCTTGAAACAGAACTGGATTTGCAGAAAACAAGCAGATTTTCCAACAGGATCTGCAGGAAATCCACCCGGACAAGATTGTTGAAATTGCACAAAGAAAAGTACGTTTAATTCTCCAAGCAGATGAAGCAAGAAGGAAGGGATTGGTGTTTGATGATGGGGGCTAAAGGATGGGGGCTTGCCGGAGCACGGTGGTGGGTGGATTGGAGACGGTTGGGAGTTTGGTCGGGCATTCATTGTTCATGGGGAAAATTGTGGGATACTGGGACGGATGGCTGAAAATCTGCATTGTTACTTGGGATGGAGTTAATGAGGAAGGGGACAGTTGAGGATTATTATTTGGAGGAATCTGGATACCGGATCATGTGTCCTGAATGTTATCTCTGCTTTTGGGCCGGGCTGTTGTCTGCAGTGCGGCTGTTTTTTTTCTTTTTCTTTTTTTTGTTTTGGGCTGTGTACTTTGGATGTCTACATTATGTATTCTGCTGTAAATGCTCTGATGCTATATATAAAATTTGGCCCGTTTTAAAAAAAAAAAAGTATGAAACACTTTACACCCAAACATTTTGAAATACCCAAGGTTAGGAGCTTAACCATTCCAAAGTTCATAAGGTGTCACATTTAGGTAAGGTCTCAAATATGCACGATTGATAACATGTCAAATGGCATTTACCGCTTCAGCCCAAAATACTTGGGCAAGCCGAATTCATTTAACATTGCCCTACACATTTCTCGTAGGGTTCTATTCTTTCGTTCGGCCACAGCATTTTGTTGTGGAGTTCTAAGAGCCGAAAGGTCGTGAGTGTATCTTTTAGATTCACAAAACCTTTCAAAATCTCCATCAAACTCATCACCATGATCACTTCGTATGATTTTGATGGTGTCACGCATGTGATTTTTCAATTGTTTACTCAAATTAATGATTCACTACATGCATCACTTTCTTCGCAAGAAACATCACCCATGTATAACGAGTATAGTCATCAACTACCACAAAGGTGTAATGTTTATCACCCAAGATTTAGTTCCAACATTCTCATATCCCTTGTGATAGAGGTAATGTCTGCCTACCGCTTACCCTTCCCAGAACCTAACGATAGCTTTTGCTGTCGTTGGGATATACTGGGTCCGGACAATGACGATGATATTCTCATACAAATCCATATGCAGTAAATTGTAGTGGTTTGGAGGTGGATATATTGTTTCACAAGCATTGCCTTTTGACTAGTGTCACATAAGTCTTGGTTTTTCAAACTCATTTTTGGAAAGCATGGGACCCTTTTGTTTTCACAAATAAATTTAAATGTTTTGAAACATACGTGTCTGAGACGTCTATGCCATAGTTGCATCAAGTCATTCTTGGCAACTAGGCAAGATATATTTTGTAAGACCAAGTCATTGATGCTAAGTTTATAAATGTTTTTGAATCTCAATGCTTCAAACAAAATAATATTATCTTTTTTTCACAATGCACTTTATTTTAGAAAATGTAACCTCATAATTTGTATCGCATAATTGACTAACAATTATCAAATTAAATTTTAGCCCACTAACATATAGAACATCACTAGGAGAGAAGGAATTGTTATCCATTATACCATATCTTTTGAGTTGGCCTTTGTTACCTCCAAAGTAGACAACTCTTCCATCTTGCATAGTGAGTCTATGAAACAATCTTTTGTCTCCCGTCATATGGTTAGAACATCCACTGTCCATGGACCCATTGGACCTTCTTGTCCTTTGCTTTCTCCATTTACCCGCTAAGGGCCTACAAAAGAACAATATGACATTGATACCCTTTTTGTTTTGGGTCCTTGATGTTAGTTACCTTTACTACACCCTTTGGCAACCACACAAGATTTCTATTATTCTTAGCCCTACAAACTCTTCTACATGTCCTGTTTTGTTACAATAGAAGCATGTAGGAACATGTTTTTGGGGATAAGAATCCTTATCATGTTTGTGCAATAGCACACTCTGTGGCTCCCGTTTGGAGATGATATTCTTTGGAATCAAGGATGAAGCATTTTTCACGGATTCAACACAAAGTTTTGACACCTTTGTTGAATTTTTCTTTCCCTTAGGCATGTGGCTTTGCTTCTTCAAGAAGGTTTTAGACTCCTTGAAGGATGATGCTTGTTCATCAGGTTTTTTCTTCTTAGACGCTTACATGACACTAGATTTAATCTTAGGTTTCATGCTTGATATGGATGTGTCTTTTATTACCTTAATTTATTTGCATTCTCCCTTTGAGAATTTTCTTTTTTTCAAAGGGTTTGACGAGGAGTACTTGATTTTATCAAATCATGCTTCTCCTCTAGGACTATCACATGCATGGTTATTAGAATATCATGCTCAAGTTGCATCAATGTGACTCTCAAACGTGTCATTATACTCATTTATGCATGCTTTAAAGTCCTTTTGACACATTTATATTTCATTTCAAATAGGTCGTTTTCTTGGAATAAATCATCCATTTCATCTTGCAATTCATAATCCAAAGGTTTAATGCATACCTCCATGTTATCTTCGATGGCCATGAGAGAACAGAACTCCCTGTCGAGATCATCATTGAAAATCCCCGTGAGAGCTAGATTCTCGTTATCTTCATTGTTGCTTTCAAAACCGGATGAAAGACTCTCCCAATGAGCTACTTCTGCTTGAAAAAAACTTCTTCTTTTGGTAGATGGCTTTCTTGTCTTTTGGATGCGGATCTTTCACTCGGCAATATTCATGAAGTGACCAAATTTTCCACACTTGTAGCATTTATTGTCCTTGGTCCTTATTTTGTCTTTAAACTTAGAGAATTTTTCTTTGATGAATTCTCTTGGCTTCATCCTCATTTATTCTTCCGTATCTTTTGAATCTTCGAACTAGAAGTCCAACTTCGTCGTCCAATTCCTTCGACTCGCATGCTAGGGCCTTCGACAACTTCGAATAGGATCATTCTTTTCTTGAGCGTCAAAATTAATCTCATAAGTGATGAGATTCCCATAAAGTCCATCTAGAGTGATAGTCCTCTAGGTCTTTTGATTCCTCAATAGCCGTCACTTTTGCATTCCATTATCTTCCTAGACTATTTAGGAAGCAATGGTTGAGATCATCTTGTTCTATCTTCTTCCAACCGCCGTGAGTAGGTTGACAAGTTTGGTGAACCGTTGGATAGACTATTCGATCTTTTCACCTTTGGTGACATTGAAGTTGTAGGATCGTTTGATCAATTGTCTCCTCTTTTCCTTCCTCACTTGAGATGTTCCCTCATGAATCATTTCTAACTTTGTATATGCTTCATGAGCGGATTGAAGATCTTGTGTTTGAGCTCTTTCATTTGGAGATAAATAGCTATTCAAAATAGTAAGAGCTTTGCTATTTATGGTGAATTGCAGTTCTTCTTCAGGGATAGGATCATCAACATCAAGTGGTATAACGGAATCTTTCAAAACTTTTCTACATATAACGATATCCACATGAACGGAGATATGTTTCCATGTTGGATTTCCATAGAGGGTAATTTAGAGGGTCAAAACATGGGTACTTTGACAATGTACATTTTATATAGAAAGGATTAGTGACTCTTATCTTCTTCTTCTAAGAAGAATCACCGCTAGGAGAACCGTCATCTTCAAAACTAAAGGGATCCATACTTCAAAAAAGATCGAATCTTGCTATTTGAACTCAAACACTCAAGATTTCGTTCGGATACCAATTGTTAGGTCCCTTAGAACACATTAGAAGAGGGGGTTGAATAGTGTGTTCACCACGTATGGATATTTTTCAGATATATTTCAATGATGAGAACAAATCAATACTTGGGTGTGTTCTTTGAAAAGAATAAACTTGCGAAAGCGTAAAGAACACCAAATATGTAGAGGTTCAAGTCAAAGACTCTACTCATCTACCTTCTTGCTTTTCAAAAGAAGAATTTTTGAACAGGGGATTGTTATTTCTTTTGAGAGAAACAACAATAAAAAAGAAATTACAAGAAGGTGAACTATGACACAAGCCTAGACATTGAACAAGAAATACCAACCACCTTAAAGTCTAGCCTCCAAAGAACTTCCTTGCTCCTCAAAGAATTCTTGTCGGGAATATGATGCACCACTACACTATCAACTAAACTTCAAGGCTTGGATTTCTTCAAGCAAAAAGCACTCTTGCATCTTGACCAACAATCTATACCTTGCTCTTCATAGACTTCACTCAAGAAGAAGACTCTTCTTCTTTACAAATCACACTCTCAAAAATAAAGTAAAATCAACAATAATACAAGTATTTTGAGAGCAAAAGTTTGAGAGAAACTTGAGAGCTCGTATGTTAGAAAGTTGGAGATGAAAAATGATGAAACCTCTTGTTTTAATCTTCTCCTAACCGTTGTCTATGCTGCATGAGAGAGAGAGATAAGTTTTGTCTCTTCTGATGACATGTCCTCTTCCATGGAGATCTTCTTCTTAGATGAGACAAGCTTTTTGAAGAAGCTTATTCTTGTAAGCTTAAAGAAGAAAGAGAGCATTCTCCAGGAGAAATGTTGCCTGTGATTTTTCACTAAGAGGAAAGATACAAATGTTAGTAATCATAAGAAAATACAACATAAAAACATTTGTGACGTTGAGTCACTTGAAGCACCTAATTTGATTTCTGAACATGCGTTCTAAATGACATGGAGCTTCTAATGTGGATCTAGAACTGGCATTCATTGTGATATGAAGCGCCTTAAGTGAATAAGGAAAACTCGTTCAATGTGACATAAAGTGCCTATTCTGAGCAACAAACTTTTTGAAGTCACATGAAGCACCTGATCCAAGCCTTCATACTTGTTGGAAGCAATTCTAAGTTTTGTCA
Source organism: Eustoma russellianum (assembly GCA_036186865.1). Lineage (NCBI taxonomy): Eukaryota > Viridiplantae > Streptophyta > Magnoliopsida > Gentianales > Gentianaceae > Eustoma > Eustoma russellianum. The sequence goes on along the minus strand of AP025042.1, from coordinate 994,526 downwards.
AAACTAGTTTCATATTCGTGCCCATTTTGGGAGTTAAACAACCACATTTGACTTTTGCCACACATAAAGCGCCCGTTAAGGCGTCCAAAGTGTGTTGTTGCACAGTTTGACACATGAGACGCCTTGTGTAGGCGTTCGAAGTGTACTGTTTTACAACCACTTCAGAGATGAAGCGCTTTATGCAGCGTTCGAAGTATAGTGGTCTCCAGTCACTTCACATAAAGCGCCGTATGTAGGCGTTCGAAGTGTATTGGTCTCCAAACACTTCACATGAGACGCCTTATCTACGCGTTCTAAGTGCCTTGTGCAAATCATCAAAACTCAACGTTTTCTAGGAGGTACATTTGTAGGTTATTTATTTAAACCCGTCGTACCCTTTTTTAATTATAATCCAATTACAAAATATTAATTATTAAAGTTAAAATTATAAAATAGAATATCATAAGACCTAATCTCTTACCCTTTACCCCCGCCCCTCCGTCGCCCGTACCCTGGGTCCATAATACATCATTCTCTCATCGCTCTGTATTGTGAACTCTCGGCTTCTGTCTCCTGCCTCTCCAGCCTTCGTCTCTCCCTGCCTCCTTCTCCCTCTGTCTCATATCCCGTGTTTAACAGCTGTCGCCGTTGCCCTTACCCCTTGCCTGCCCACCGCCCTTACCCTGGTTACCATCATTTTTCTCTCTCTCTAAACTTGAGGCTCTCGGGCACTGTCTCCCATCCGCCCACCCTCTCCCTCCCTCTTGGCCTCTGTCTCCCTCCATCTCCTCTCCCCGTCTTTAATAGCAACCACCCCCGCCCTAAACCTTTGCTGTTTTGCCTGCCCATCGCCCTACCCCTGGTAAATATAGTGAAACCTAAAAAATACACGAAACTGAAAATACACAAAATCACCCAAACATGACCTGAAATATTTGTATTGTCAAGTCTGTGAATAAATCTGATACACAACACGAAAGCTAACATGTACAGGTTTGGTGGTATCTATTTCTGTATATACGAAGCAACCGGGTCATGTATGGGTTGATACTTGATATCCAAAACCCAAAAAAACACCAACACGAAATATGACCTGTTTGTCGCCCCTAACAATGGTCATTACCAAAATCATTATTATAGACATTAAAACTCGTATTAACCATAAGACTCACCGAAAATATGCATTCGGGAAAAATGTGTTACCCCTAAAATCTCTTTTAAAATGTCAATTAATTTTTTTTGGCCAGGGAGAGAAGCATGTAAGCCCCTATATCATCATCTTTGGAATGACAATGAACTCCCCCAATGGAGGTTTGGTGAAAGGAAGACCATTGACAACATGAAATTGATATCTTGGCATGAGGCCTGAATTTGCCATTTGTGGGGTGAGCAAAATAAGCCAATAAAAAGAGAAAGATGAAGATGTGCACTGTAAGCTTTTTGTGGTAAACCATGTTGTGTTTTTTAAAGATTGAGTCACCATTTTATAATAGAAATAATGATGGTCGATGATAAATATATATTTTTTTATAAATACATGATTCTGTTATTTTTACATCATTGATTTCATTCATGATTTTTTTTAATCATTGATCTAACAAGAAAATGTGTAATTATAGAAAAAGGATGTGTTATCGTCGGCCAATAATGATCAATACACGTTATAAGAAGAGGGGGGATACAAAGGACTCACATATGGTATGGATGATTGACTAGATACATGATTAGGCAAATTTATGTGTAATTTCAACCACTTAAATGATGATTAATTGGTGTGTGTGTCTATATATATATATATATATATATATATATATGTATATATATATATGTATGTATGTATGTATATATATATATGTATATATATATATGTGTATATATATCTATGTATATATATATATATATATGTATATGTATATATATATATATGTATATGTATATACTATATATATGTATATATATATATTAAAAAAAATTGGGGAGATGAATCGAACTCGAGACTCGGGAATGAGATAAATGTCACTCAACTGCTAGACCTAAAGATTTTTCGCGTGTGCCTATATATATATATATATATATATATATATATATATATATATATGTATATATATATATATATGTGTGTGTGGTGTGTGTGTGTTGTGTGTATGTATATGTATGTGTGTATATATGTATGTGTGTGTATCTATATATAGTGGAGCCCACTATATCACCGTATGGGTCTCGATGCTTTGACATATGTGGTTTTGCCAGTTGGCAAGTGGACATTCTTTGACCTATGAAAAGAATAATATAATTGACCAATCATATAAAAAAGAATGTTTTCGGTACATTAAACTTCCGCGTTTATGCAGGGTCTAGAGATGGATCAGATCGCTTCATGATCTTATGTACGTAGTCTTACGTACCCTACACTTTACGCAAGAGTCTGTTTCTACAACTCAAACCCATGACCTCAGTCATATATATATATATATATATATATATATATATATATATATATATATATATATATATATATAATCAAATTGACCCCACTGTTTTGACCTATCTTTTCCTTTTTATCTAGCTAAGTTATGCTGCTTTGACACTTCCATATCGGTTAATGACAAAGTATTAAAATGCTTAGCAATTGGTTCTACATAGACAAAAAAGTAGCCCCTTCCACATATTGTTACAGGTTTTATTTTATCCTGTTTATTAAAGCCACTGTTAATCAATAGAGAATAAAATATAATACTTAGACGTTAGATTTTGTTGATACTAAAAAAATTTTCCTAGTTGCTTTTCAAGGATTTAGGTACTCTAATCAACGCAGATAAGTTTCTTTTAGAAAGTGTTGTCGAATTAGTAAATACCTTTTTTGATGTACCTCACTATAATATTTTCAGTTGACATTGTCAAAATACTTATAATAAACATTCAAAATATAAACAGATGAAACATGTGAAATAAGAGAATTACAATGGCTATAGTTACAATAACGATGTC
>AP025042.1:958687-991549 GCA_036186865.1 Eustoma russellianum | reverse complement strand
TTTTTTTTGTACCAACGACAACTTCTGTTCGAAGTTGATCATACCTATACTGTTGAATAATTTTATTTTATTTTTTGATCTATATAATATTGAATTATTAATGATGTTAAGAAAAACAACTATACCATGTATATCTTAACAACTGTCAAAATTCATTCAAATTCGTCCAGAACGGAACCATACGAATGTAAAATGCTAGAGAGGAACGAAAAACTGAACTTTCTAGATGAAGAATTATTCCATTGATCTCAATTGAAATGCAGCTGAACTCTGCATTTTATACACTTCGGCTAAGGCAGAAACGAAGAAAGCAAAAGGAAAATTACTTGACTAGCCTTCTATTTACAAATGACCCAACTATCTCATTAAGGGCAAAATGGTCATTTCCCAGCATTTAAAATTTGCCGCCTGCAAGCTTCTTCCCCAAATCTTCTGCTTGGCTGCTCCTTCACATCAAAGTGCAATGCACTTCATCCCAGCACAGCCCCCGCAGTCTCCTTCACTAATTACCACTCCATAACTGCTCTCGCCAGCTCATCAACCAATCATCTTGACCTTTGATCATCAACCCTGATCCAACGAACTAAGCTTGTGCTTGTCCTGCTTGGCCTGATCAGCTTGCAACTCATCACCATCTTCAACACCCCCCCTCAATCCTGACTTACCATATATATTACACACTCCCATCGCAGAAGTCAGGTATTGCACTTTTCTCGAGTCAAGTGGCTTTGTGAACAAATCCGCCAACTGCAATTCAGTCCTGATAGGCATGGGACGAATGATCCCTTGCACAAACTTGTCCCTAATTATGTGACAATCAATTTCTATATGCTTGGTCCTCTCGTGAAACACCGGATTTTCAACAATGTAAATAGCACTCTTATTATCACAAAACAGCTCCACAGGTCTCTCTTGCACTACCCTCAAATCCTTCATCAAATACAATACAAGTAGCAGATGCCAAAGCCCTGTACTCAGCTTCTGAAGAGGACTTGGACACGGTGGTCTGCTTCTTTGCTTTCCAAGATATCAAAGACTCACCCAAGAAGACACAATATCCAGTTATTGACCTTCTAGACTCAATGCATCCGCCCCAGTCAGAATCTGCAAATCCCTTTAGCTCCACATTCCCAGACCTTGGATATAGCAGCCCCTGGCCTGTTGTGCCCTTTATGTACCTCAGTAACCTATGTGCCGTCTTAAGGTGAAGCTCAGTAGGCTGATCAAGAAACTGACTCAGCTGCTGTACGGTATACGTAATGTCTGGCCTTGTTATAGTCAAGTATAACAGTTTGCCAATCAATCTCCTGTAACCTGAAACATCTGCTAACTGTGGGGAGTCTTTATGTGCTAGCTTTACATTTTGCTCCATAGGTGTCTTGGCTGGCTTGGACCCAATAAAACCAGCTTGCTCTACTAGTTCCAGTGCATATTTCCTCTGACACAACATGACCCCCCTTTGGGACCAAGCCACCTCTAAGCCCAAAAAATATTTAAGAACACCAAGATCTTTAATCTGGAAAGCCTGATGAAGGGCAGATTTCAATGTTAAGATGTGAGATAAAGAATTACTGGCCACAATAATATCATCCACGTAAACAAGTAAAGCCAAAAAGGAATCTGGAGTGGATCTAGTAAACAGAGTATAATCTGTCTTGGACTGAACATAACCCTGAGAAATCAAAAAAGTAGTAAGCTTATGGTTCCATTCTCGGCTAGCCTGCTTCAGACCGTATAAAGACTTGTGTAATTTACAAACAGCACGAGGTTGATCTGAGGAAAGACCTTCGGGCAACTGCATATAAATCTCCTGCGTAAGATCACCGTGAAGAAATGCATTATTCACATCAAGTTGATGCACATGCCAGTGTTTGATAGAAGACAAGGCTAGTAACAGTCGAACTGTGGTAAGCTTAGCTACTGGAGAGAAAGTATCGGTGTAGTCCACACCCAACTGCTGTGTATAGCCTTTTGCAATGAGCCTGGCCTTATATCTCTCTATACTGCCATCTGGGTTGTATTTAATCTTGTAAACCCACTTACAACCAATGGCTTGCTTACCTGGAGGCAAAGAGACCACTGTCCATGTGTGATTGGCTGCTAAAGCATCCAACTCCGCGTGCATTGCCTTCTGCCAGTGAGGAGAACTGGCTGCTTCATGGTATGAATTAGGCTCCTGCTGTAGACTAATATTGAGAATATATGCCCTATAGTCAGGAGCTAAAGCATCAAATGACATGTAGTGCTGAAGAGGATGAGAAGTGGAACAAGAAGATTGGAACGAAGGTGTGCGTTGAAGAAGGTTGCAGTAGTAATCTTGCAGATATTTAGGAGGCTTACGAACTCTAGAAGAAGAAGGATCAGGAAGCAAAGGCAAGCAAATTTCAAGACCAGTGCAAGGATGGACGTTGTTATGAGACTGTGAAGCTTCAGATGAGTAATAATCCGTTCCTGGAGTGCTGTCATGTGATGGAGTAATGAAGGAGCTATTATCTTTAGGAAGAGTGTTTAAGACATCCAGTGTGCTGGGAGCAGGTGATGCTTCTGAAGAGACAGGAGGATGTTGGTAGGGAAAGTGACCAGCTGATGAGGCAGGTCCAGATGATTGATCAGGGGAATGGTCATGGTTGGGAGGCATATCAGTGTTGGTAGGAATCTCAAATGGAAAGGTGTGTTCAAAGAATTGAACATCCCTAGAAATGAAGATAGATTTGGAATGCAAGTTTAGCATAATATACCCTTTGACATTGTGAGGAATACCTAGGTAAACAGATGGTATGGACCTTGGTGCAAACTTAGACTTGTGAGGAGTAGTGCCTGCAGCAAATGCAAAACAACCAAATGTCTTTAACTGATTATATGAAGGAGTGGTCTGAAACAGGAGTTGGTGAGGACATTTATGATTGAGTAATGGTGTAGGTAATATATTTATGAGATGGACAGCATACTGAGTGCAAAATCCCCAGTAGCCTATAGGGACATTGGACTGGAACTTCAAGGCCCTAGCTGTATTTAGGATGTGTTGATGCTTCCTTTCAACAATCCCATTCTGTTGGGGAGTGTTGACACACGTAGTTTGATGAATTATGCCCTTGTTCATATAAAACTTAGGCATATTAAACTCCTGGCCATTGTCTGATCTCAACACCTTAATGCACTTATTGAACTGATTTTGAACAAATTGGCAGAAACTCTCAATGACATTTCTGGTTTCTGATTTTTGTTTAAGAAGATATAGCCAAGTAAACCTTGTAAAATCATCAACTATGGTAAGAAAATACCTTTGCCCGTAAATAGTGGGATGTTTATGAGGTCCCCATATATCAATATGTATGAGGTCAAAAGCTGAAATTGAAACAGAGACAGAGACTGGAAACGGATGTCTTTTCATTTTTGCCAACGGGCATATGGAACAAGAGTACAATTGATCAGGCAAAGTAATAGAAGGATCAATCTTTTGTACATCCTTTATTCTAGGCATAGGAGCATGTTCTAATCTATAATGCCACAATAAGGCAGGAGAATCCGAAAGTTTGGCAGCAACTGACAGACACTTTGAATGTGATGAGGAAGAATCTGGTTTGGCATGGCCAGAACCTTGCAAATAGTATAAGCCTTTGATCAATTCAGCTGAACCAATCGTCTTCAGAGAGACTTGGTCCTGAATTACACAAGAAGATCCCATGAACTGAACCAACACAGATGACGCTGAAAGCAACTTACTAAGAGACAAAAGATTATATGCAAAACTGGGAACGAACAGCACATTGTGTATAACAAGTGAAGAGTTAATCATAACTGAACCAATGTGTGTAGCTTCAACTGAGGTCTTATTAGGAAGTTTAATGAACATGTTATGAACAGGCTGAAAAGAGTGGAACATGCTGATGCTACATGTAATGTGATCAGTAGCTCCTGAGTCTAGAATCCATATATTCAAATTATTAATACAGCCATTACCTATTTCATTACCTGATAAAGCAGACATTACTGCTCCCTGGCTTCCACCAAACTGCACTGGAGCCACAGCAGGCTGACTAGGATCCTTGACACTTAACAACGACATCAACCTCTGAGTCTGTTCCTGCATCAAAACTGGGAGCTGGCATGACTGTCCATTCTGATCATGCTGCTGTGAATCACACTCAACATCATGAGCTTCAATTACATTTGCCCTTGGCTTGTACCCGGGGGAAAACCGTGCTTCTTATAACACCTCTGTTCGACATGTCCAATCATGCCACAGTGAGTACACTGCGGTCTCTTAGATCCTTCAGGATAGAATCTGCCATTTCCTCTTCTATACACACTACTTCCTCCTCTACTGTTAAATGCATTCACGCTAATATTCACACCTTCGTTATTCTCAGACATCATGGCAGTAGGATTATTCATGAACTGTACAGAGGTAACACTATTACTTAGCTTCCTTTCGTATTTCAACGCCATGGCAAATACAGTATCCAAGCTAGGCATGGGTGACATAACAAACACTTGAGATTTTACGGCATCATAATCATCATTTAGACCTTTAACAAACTTGATAACACAATCACTTTCAACACAAGCCTTCATATTCGCTGTGACGTTGCAATTGCAACCACGACAAGTACAACGGGGAATTGGCCTTACAGCCATCATCTCTTCCCATACTCCTTTCAATTTAGTGAAGTAATCACTAATGCAATCCGTCTCTTGCCTTATATTATAAAATTTTTCAAGTAAATCAGAAAGCCTAAAAGGATCACAACTTCCATACCTTCGCTTAAGATCATTCCATACATCTGCAGCCGTATCGTACCACATCACGCTTTGTGCAATTGCAGGAGATACACTATTCATAATCCAAGAGTGAATCATCGAGTTAACTTGCCTCCAGGAATTGTATTGCAGATCAGCTGGATTAAGAGATGCAATAGTGCCATCCACGAATCCGATTTTGTTTTTCACAATCAATGCCATTGAAAACATTCTACTCCAAGTGTGGTAATTATGAGAGGTTAAAGGAGGTTGAGCGAGGATTATCGCTGGACTATCATTCGGATGAAGATAGTAAGGATTAGCCGCCGGAGCATCTGCCGGCTGATTACCATTTCGCACATTATTAGCCATTTCCAAACAAACAACAACGACTAGACTCAATGCCTATTACAGATCAGAGGTTAGAGACTATAATCTCTGATACCATGTCAAAATTCATTCAAATTCGTCCAGAACGGAACCATACGAATGTAAAATGCTAGAGAGGAACGAAAAACTGAACTTTCTAGATGAAGAATTATTCCATTGATCTCAATTGAAATGCAGCTGAACTCTGCATTTTATACACTTCGGCTAAGGCAGAAACGAAGAAAGCAAAAGGAAAATTACTTGACTAGCCTTCTATTTACAAATGACCCAACTATCTCATTAAGGGCAAAATGGTCATTTCCCAGCATTTAAAATTTGCCGCCTGCAAGCTTCTTCCCCAAATCTTCTGCTTGGCTGCTCCTTCACATCAAAGTGCAACGCACTTCATCCCAGCACAGCCCCCGCAGTCTCCTTCACTAATTACCACTCCATAACTGCTCTCGCCAGCTCATCAACCAATCATCTTGACCTTTGATCATCAACCCTGATCCAACGAACTAAGCTTGTGCTTGTCCTGCTTGGCCTGATCAGCTTGCAACTCATCACCATCTTCAACAACAACATCAAAAGATATCGCTACAGTCTAAGCAGTATAAGAGGCAGAGAAACAAAATCTACATCCCAAGAGACAGAGAGCTATAACTTCCAATACATACATATGTGACACAATAATAGGAATGTAGTGTATTAGTGACGTTTAAACATCTACTAATAAAACATTAAAGAAGAAAATCAGCAATAATCGCTGAACTGTCGTTAATTAGCTATTACCAATCAAAATTCAATTTCGTTCGGTTAGGTTGACTGACAATTTAGCCCCAACATTAACTTTTTGGGTGATTTTTCTTATTAATTTGTTACCAAATACTGTCTGTAACTTAAGGCGTCCATGCATTTGTTCAAGGAGGCAGCTCCCAACACGACTGCACTGAGAACATAAGTACACCTAGTAGCAATCAAGCTTAATTGGCAAGAAGGAGCTCAAGGTGATTTGTATATGAGAGTGTTGCAATCAAAGTCTCAGATGATGTGTTAGTAGGATCAAAACAGTTGGATTGAAGGCCAAGAAGTATGTGTGTGTGGGCAAAGACGGAGGTGCAGAGGAGAAGAGGTTGAAGAAAGGTTGGCACACGGGAGTTTTTAAATAAGCGTGAAATTACGTTTTTGTCCTTTAACTGTAAAGTGTATCGTTTGTATTAATGAGGGCTATCTTGTAATGTCGCTGCTTTAATTCTGTTAAATCCGTAGTCTATAAACGGGTCCAACCTGTAACCGCATTTGGCAGTTATTCAATCTAACAATTCTCTCCATTCCTGGCTTCCTCGCGAACCTTCAGTTTGCTCCATAAGATTTCTCCATTTTCTTCGATTCTGTAATTGCTTGTTTTGGTTTTTAGCAGCATTTGTGATTTTCAGGGATAATTTTCGTCGCTATTTTACTTCATATTGAACTGGTTGCTACACGCTTCATTAATAATAAGTCACTAACATACATTGCCGACGAATTTGAGCGATTTTTTCGTCGCTAAAACTAAATCGTCGCGGAAGCTCTAGATATTTAATAAAGTAACAAAAGAAAAAGTTAAATTAACTCCAAAAAAAGAGATTGTTGATCAATTCTGTCCTGTAATTTGTAAAGAGCTAATAACAACTTCAATCCGCTAATATTCTTATCAAACCATTAATTACATATCAGTATGATATGTGGAAAATTCATCTAAAGTCAAGGTAAATGCAATTTTTGTTAGAATATGTCTTGGTTTGATGATTTGCACTAAGTTGGCACTTGGAATATTAGATTAGGCGCTTCTTGTTGAGTGTTTGATGTCAGTGTACTTTGAACGCTCACTTCAGGCGCTTAATGTATCTTGGTGATGTACAGTACACTTCGAACGCCCACATTAGGCGCTTAATGTGAAGTGTCTGGATGTGCGTACACTTCGAACGCCTAGATTAGGCGCTTCATGTGAAGTGTATAAAAGTCAGGACACTTCGAACGCCTACATTAGGCGCTTCATGTGTCCTGATGAAAAGTGCGAACACTTCGAACGCCTACTTTAGGCGCTTCAAGTGTTTCACCAAGTCAAAAGTACTTTTCTCTGAATGGACACGCTCTCCCAAGGTCCTTTTCTGAGAAAATGTCAGTTCCAGTTCGAACAAGCATGAAGCACTACATTAGGCGCTTCATGTGACTTCGAACGCCTTCAGTAGCCAACATAAGGCGCTTAATGTGACTTCGAACGACTGTTCTTTTTCACACTAAGCGCTCAATGTCACATCGAACGCCTATACACTTGACACATTAGGCGCTTCATGTCACCAATGGTTCAAAAGTTTTTGTGCTTCATTTTCTAACATATTGACTCTTTGTACCCTCTTCTTTTAGTGTTATTTTCACAGCTTTTCTCTCACACCCAGAGTTGCCAGTTTTCCATTCTTGGCCATGGTTTTGAATCTTCTCCAAGATGTTTTGCTACATGCCAAGAGAAGTTCTCCAAGAATGCAAAAGTACCATCACAAGCTGCCAAATCCCATTATTGGCTGTGCAGGGATTTTCAAACGGGAAATTTTTGAAGATTGATAAAATGAAGGGTTTTCTCCATTTTCTTCTCTAACTTTCTACATTGCAAGCTCTCAAGTTCTCTCAAGCTCAAGCTCTCAAAATACTTGTAATCTTTGTACACTTTTACTTTATTGTTGAGAGTGATTATTGTAAGAAGAAGAAGAGTCTTCTTCTTGGTGAGATTATCTTGTGAGAGATTGGGTAGATTGTTGGTCAAGGAGCAAGGGTGCTTCTTGTTTGAGTTTTCTAGACTTTGAAGGGTTAGTTGATAGTGTGTGGTGCACTATTCTCCCTACAAGATTTCTTTGAGGGCAAAGAAGATCTTTGGAGGCTAACTTCAAAGGGTTAGAATTCTTGGTTGTGGTCTAGGCAAGGTGCCTAGTTTTTGTGTTTTCTAGATTTCATTTTTGATTGTTGTTTCCCCCATAAGAAATAACAATCCCCATTTCAAAATCCTTCTTGTGAAACATCAAGAAGGTAGAGGAGTAGAGTGTCTTGACTTGAACCTCTATACATACTTGTGTTCTTTACTTTCATTCAAGCCTTTATTCTTTCTAAAGAACACATCCAAGTATTGGTTGCACTTAAAAACAAAAAATAGCCACAAAATATCCATACTTGGTGAACACACTATTCAACCCCCCTTCTAGTGTGTTCTAAGGGACCTAACAATTGGTATCAGAGCCTCATCTTGCTTATTTGAGTCCAAATACAAGATTTGATCATTTTAGTATGGATCCCTTTGTTTTTGATGATTTGGGTTGTCCTAGTGCTGAAACCTCCAGAAGAAGGAGGCAGGAAACCCTATTCCCTTCCATCTCAAATGTTCATGTTAAAGTTCCCATGTTTGACCCTTTAAACTACCCACTGTGGAAGTCAAACATGGAAACCTACTTGCGTTCTTGTTCTCACAGAATATGGGTTGAGGTCTCAAGAGGATCTATGATTCCCATTGATATTGATGATCCTACTCCTGAGGAGGAGTTCCAGTTGGCCATAAATAGCAAAGCTCTTGCTATTTTAAATAGCTCTCTTTTCCCAAATGAGAGAGCTCAGATTCAAGGTGTCCAATCTGCACACGAGGCTTGGACAAAGCTTGAAATGATCCACGAAGGAACATCTCAAGTAAGAAAGGCCAAAAGGAGACAGTTGATAAAACAATTCTACAACTTTACTGTCCCTAAAGGTGAAAAGATTGAAGAGTCCATCCAAAGATTCACCAAGCTTGTCAACCTTCTCAAAGCGGTTGGCAAGAAAATAGAACAAGAGGATCTAAACCATTGCTTCCTAAACAGTTTAGGAAGAGAATGGAACGCAAAAGTGACGGCCATTGAGGAGTCCAAGGATCTTGAAACAATCACCTTGGACGAGTTATACGGGAATCTCATCACTTATGAGATTCATTTGGATGCACAAGAGAAGAATGATCCTATTCGCCAATCTTCAAAGGCGTTGGTAGTTGAGTCGGAGGACTCGGATGATGAAGTCGGACTTCTTGTCAAAAGATTCCGACGTTTTGCGAGAAAGAATGGTGATGAAGCCAAGAGATTCATCAAGGAAAAGTACTTTAAGGACAAGGTGAAGGACCAAAAGAATAAATGCTACAAATGTGGGAAGCTTGGTCACTTCATGAAGGATTGTCGGGTGAAGGAGCCGCAACTCAAAGACAAGAAGGCCATCTACCAAAGGAAGAAGGCCTTGCAAGCGGAAGTAGCCCATTAGGAGAGCTTTCTTTCCGGGTCCGAGAGCGACAATGGCGAAAGTGATGATCTTGCACTCACGGGGGTAGTGGAAGATGATCTTGACAAGGAATTCTTTGCACTCATGGCCATCGAAGATGACAAGGAGGTATGCAATATTTCATCTCACTATAGGATTATTGATGAACAAGATGATTTAATACAAGAAAATGATCTCCTTGATTTAAAATATCAATGTGTCAAGAAAGAGTTTAGAGCATGCATAAATGAGTATAATGACACGTTAGAAAATCACATTGCATTGCAACTTGAGCATGACATACTTTTAACAATGCATGTGATTGCACTTGAAGAGAAACATGATTTGATGAAATCATGTACTCAAGCCCTTGATGATAAGAAAAATGAATCAAGGGTAAGTGCTAAAAAGATAGAGATCAAAGATGCATCTAGGCCAAGCATGAAAGCCAAATCTAGTGCCATGTATGCATCTAGGAAGGGAAATAAGAAGGAACAAGCACAAGTGGTCAAGGAGTCTAAAACCTCCTTGAAGAAGCAAAGGCACATGCCTAAACAAAAGGCTAATGCACCAAAGGCTTCACAACCTTTGGTTCATGTTGTGAAACAAAAACCTTCTACAATTCCAAAGAAGGTGGTTCCTAAGAAGGAAACACGACATGTGCCAATGCACAAACATTCGCACAAGCATGCACCAACACACAAGCATACTTCTACATGTTTTTATTGCAATAGGAAAGGTCATGTAGAAAGAGTATGTAGAGCTAAAAATAATAAGAATCTTGTGTGGGTGCCGAAAGGCGAGATGAAGGTAACTAACCTTCAAGGACCCAAAACAAAAAGGGTACCAACTCCATATGGTTCTTTTGTAGGCCCTAGCACTCAATGGAGAAGGCGAAGACAAGAAGGTCAAATGGGTCGTGGACAGTGGGTGTTCCAACCATATGACGGGAGACAAACGTCTCTTCCATAGACTCACTATGCAAGACGAAGGAGTTGTCCACTTTGGCGGTAGCAAAGGCCAAATCAAAGGACATGGTATTGTGGGTAACGATTCCTTCTCTCTTAGTGATGTCTTATATGTTGTAGGTCTTAAGTTTAACTTGATAAGTGTCAGTCAACTTTGTGATGCTAACTATGAGGTAACGTTTTTGAAAACAAAGTGTGTTGTGAAAAAGGAAGAAAAGATTTTATTTGAGGCTTTGCGTTTCAAGAATATTTACAAAGTTAGCATCAATGATTTGGTTTCTCAAAATGTATCTTGTCTAGTTGCTAAGAATGATTTGACGCAACTATGGCATAGACGTCTCGGACATGTATGTTTCAAAACATTTAAATTTATTTGTGAAAATGATAAAGTCCGAGGCCTTCCAAAAATGAGTTTCGAAAACAATGACTTATGTGACACTTGTCAAAAGGCGAAACTTGTGAAAACAAGTTTCAAACCCAAGACAAATATTTCCACCTCCAAGCCCATACAATTGCTACATATGGATTTGTATGGGGATGTTGGAACAAGAAGCTTGGGTGGTAAACATTACACCTTCGTGGTAGTAGATGACTATACTCGTTATACATGGGTGATGTTTCTAGCTAAGAAAAGTGATGCATGTAGTGAGTTTATAAGTCTAAGTAAACGATTGGAAAATCATGTGGGTGACACCATCAAAACCATCCGTAGTGATCGTGGTGGTGAGTTCGATGGTGATTTCAAAAGGTTTTGTGTATCCAAAGGATACTCTCATGACTTTTCGGCACCTAGAACTCCTCAACAAAATGGTGTGGCCGAATGAAAGAATAGAACTCTACAAGAAATGTGTAGAGCAATGTTGAATGAGTTCGGTTTGCCCAAGTATTTTTGGGCCGAAGCGGTTAATGCCACTTGCCATGTGATCAATCGTGTCTATTTGATACCATATCTAAATGTGACACCCTATGAGCTTTGGAATGGAAAAGTTCCCAACATTAGGTATTTCAAAGTCTTTGGTTGCAAGTGTTTTATACTTAATACCAAAGATACTTTGGACAAACTTGACCTCAAAGCGGATGAAGGTATCTTTTTAGGTTATGCCTCAAATAGTAAAGCATTTCGTGTCTTCAATAAAAGGAGTCAAAAGGTGGAAGAATCAATCCATGTTAAGTTTAATGAGTCACTTAGTGATGAACCTAAACTTAATGAGGATTGTGAAGAGGATGAAGATGTGACTCCTCAAGAAGAAATTCTTGAGGATGTTCCTATGGTTGTTCCTCAACGAGAGATCGTTGATGATCCTCCAAATGGAAACATTTTCATTGACTTGAGAGTTGAACCTCTTGAAGGTACTCCTCCACCTTGTGTAAATGAACTTAGTGAGTCATGTAGAAATGTCTCTCCTACTCATGTTGATTCACAAAATGTAGAAAATGCATCACAAATTCCGGAACATGAGGTTCATGATGATAATGAAGGTTCATCTCTTCCGGAACATGATCAAGAGGAAGTTGGAGGTAATGTCTCCAATCTTCCTAGATCATTTAAGACAAAATATCTCACCCTCAAGAGTTAGTCATAGGTGATTTAAATAGAGGTATCACCACACGAAGGCAATATAGAGAGAATGCATTTGTCTCTCTTATAGAGGCTAAAAAGATGCACTTCTTGATGAAAATTGGATCTTGGCTATGCAAGAAGAATTAAACCAATTTGAAAGAAGTGATGTTTGGGAGTTAGTTCCCAAACCACACGATCATCCTATAATTGGTACGAAATGGGTTTTTCGTAACAAGATGGATGATCAAGGCAATGTCACTAGAAACAAGGCTAGGTTAGTTGCTCAAGGATACCGTCAAGAAAAAGGTATTGATTTTGATGAGACATTTGCACCCGTAGCACGGCTTGAAGCTATTAGAATGTTATTAGCATATGCTTGTTATAGAGATTTTACACTTTACCAAATGGATGTTAAATCTGCTTTCTTGAATGGTGTTATTCAAGAGGAAGTGTATGTTGCACAACCTCCCGGGTTTGAATGTCATGATTCACCACATCATGTCTTCAAACTTAAAAAGGCTCTTTACGGCCTCAAACAAGCTCCAAGAGCTTGGTACGAGAGGTTAAGTACTTTTCTTCTTAATAATGGCTTTTCAAGAGGTAAAGTTGACACTACTTTGTTCATAAAAGAACAAGGTAGAAATCATTTGATTGTTCAAGTATATGTTGATGATATTATTTTTGGTGCTACTAACAATTGTCTTTGTGAGCAATTTGCTAGTCTTATGCAAGGTGACTTCGAGATGAGCATGATGGGCGAACTAAATTATTTCCTTGGATTGCAAATCAAGCAAACCGAAGATGGCGTGTACATTTCCCAAACCAAATACACTAGAGACTTGCTCAAAAAGTATAATTTTGGTGAAGGAAGAGAGGTGAACACTCCTATGAGCACAAGTGCAAAGCTTGACAAGGATGAAAAGGGAAAGCATGTCGAGGTAACCTTGTATCGTGGCATTATAGGTAGTCTACTTTACTTAACGGCTAGTAGACCTGATATTTTACATGCAGTATGCTTATGTGCTAGATTTCAAAGTGATCCTAGGGAGATGCATTTTATTGCGGTAAAACGCATCCTTAGATACCTTAGAAGTACTTTGAAATTTGGTTTATTTTATCCTAAAAATGCATGTTTTGATTTAAGAGGTTATTGTGACTCCGATTATGCGGGGAGTCTAGTTGATAGAAAGAGCACCTCCGGAACTTGTCAGTTTCTCAGAGATTGTCTCGTTTCTTGGTTCTCTAAGAAACAAAACAGTGTGTCTCTCTCTACGGCGGAATCCGAATATGTGTCGGCCGCCTCGTGTTGTGCACAATTATTATGGATGACTAACACGTTAAATGACTATAACATTCACTTCTCAAAGGTGCCAATTTTGTGTGATAACACGTCCGCCATTAATATTGCACAAAATCCCGTCCAACATAGTCGGACTAAGCACATTGAAGTGAGGTATCATTTCATCCGTGACTGTGTACAAAAGAATTTGGTAAGTGTAGAATTTGTTCCTACACATGACCAACTTGCGGACATTTTCACGAAACCCTTGCCTAGTGATGTCTTCGTATCTATAAGAAGTAGGTTGGGGTTGCTCAATATGGGTTGATGAAACCATCTTGAGTTTTGAGCATGAAAATTTCAAAAAAAAATTTCAAGATCAGTACACATAAAGCGCTTCATCACACTGTCTTCAGGCGTTCGATGTCACATCAAGCGCCTGATGTTAAGGATGTCACTCGTTCGAAGTGACATCAGGCGCTTTACTGAGGCGTTCGATGTCAGATTAAGCGCTTTATCCAAAAATGCTCACACGTTCTATGTGACATTAAGCGCTCAATCTGCATTTCCATACTCGTTCAATGTGGCTTTAAGCGCTTCATCCTCTTATGTGAAGTCGTTTGAAGTCACTTGAGGCGCTTCAACCCTATTTCTACACTGTCATTTCTGCCGCCTCTTCAGTTTTCGCGCCATTCAATCATCATTAATTCCTGCCGCCATTTCCCTCTTTCCCTCTTTCCCACGTTCCTCTCCCTCTACCTCCCCATTTTCCCAAATTCATTTCATCCTCCCACGATTTTCTCTCTCCCACTTCTCCTTTTCCCAAAAATCCTTTCATCTTCCTCCAATCTCTCTTCCACTTCCTTCCTCTATTAACCTTCTCAACCCTTTCATCTTCCTCTTCTCCCTTATAAACTCCCTTTCCTCTCTCTCAATTCCATCTTCATTCCTGGCTTGTTAGAATATGTCTTGGTTTTGATGATTTGCACTAAGTTGGCACTTGGAATATTAGATTAGGCGCTTCTTGTTGAGTGTTTGATGTCAGTGTACTTTGAACGCTCACTTCAGGCGCTTAATGTATCTTGGTGATGTACAGTACACTTCGAACGCCCATATTAGGCGCTTAATGTGAAGTGTCTGGATGTGCGTACACTTCGAACGCCTAGATTAGGCGCTTCATGTGAAGTGTATAAAAGTCAGGACACTTCGAACGCCTACATTAGGCGCTTCATGTGTACTGATGAAAAGTGCGAACACTTCGAACGCCTACTTTAGACGCTTCAAGTGTTTCACCAAGTCAAAAGTACTTTTCTCTGAATGGACACGCTCTCCCAAGGTCCTTTTCTGAGAAAATGTCAGTTCCAGTTCGAACAAGCATGAAGCACTACATTAGGCGCTTCATGTGACTTCGAACGCCTTCAGTAGCCAACATAAGGCGCTTAATGTGACTTCGAACGACTGTTCTTTTTCACATTAAGCGCTCAATGTCACATCGAACGCCTATACACTTGACACATTAGGCGCTTCATGTCACCAACGGTTCAAAAGTTTTTGTGCTTCATTTTCTAACATATTGACTCTTTGTACCCTCTTCTTTTAGTGTTATTTTCACAGCTTTTCTCTCACACCCAGAGTTGCCAGTTTTCCATTCTTGGCCATGGTTTTGAATCTTCTCCAAGATGTTTTGCTACATGCCAAGAGAAGTTTCTAAGAATGCAAAAGTACCATCACAAGCTGCCAAATCCCATTATTGGTTGTGCAGGGATTTTCAAACGGGAAATTTTTGAAGATTGATAAAATGAAGGGTTTTCTCCATTTTCTTCTCTAACTTTCTACATTGCAAGCTCTCAAGTTCTCTCAAGCTCAAGCTCTCAAAATACTTATAATCTTTGTACACTTTTACTTTATTGTTGAGAGTGATTATTGTAAGAAGAAGAAGAGTCTTCTTCTTGATGAGATTATCTTGTGAGAGATTGGGTAGATTGTTGGTCAAGGAGCAAGGGTGCTTCTTGTTTGAGTTTTCTAGACTTTGAAGGGTTAGTTGATAGTGTGTGGTGCACTATTCTCCCTACAAGATTTCTTTGAGGGCAAAGAAGATCTTTGGAGGCTAAACTTCAAAGGGTTAGAATTCTTGGTTGTGGTCTAGGCAAGGTGCCTAGTTTTTGTGTTTTCTGGATTTCGTTTTTGATTGTTGTTTCCCCCATAAGAAATAACAATCCCCATTTCAAAATCCTTCTTGTGAAACATCAAGAAGGTAGAGGAGTAGAGTCTCTTGACTTGAACTTCTATACATACTTGTGTTCTTTACTTTCATTCAAGTCTTTATTCTTTCTAAAGAACACATCCAAGTATTGGTTGCACTTAAAAACAAAAAATAGCCACAAAATATCCATACTTGGTGAACACACTATTCAACCCCCCCCTTCTAGTGTGTTCTAAGGGACCTAACAATTTTGTTGTAATATAAACATTTCATTGAGAAGGTACACAAACATAAGTCTATAGATCAACCATAGGAAAACAAAAGATAATCCACTATAGAAATCATAGTCATAAACCCACTATCATAAATATAATCAACAAACCATTTTTTCTCCATAGCTATATACATATTTATTGTTCTCCGAAAGGTAGGAGGATGAAAAAAGAAACAAGTAGAGTAAAAACAAACGAGAAGGTATGTAACTCGTCTTCCTACTCGCTGCTATCGGGATAGGTAGGCCCAAACCTTTCTTCTTCTATCGAACGCCCAGCGAGTTAGAAAGAACGAATCAGGAAATATTGCAGAACATTGGGAGGGGGAGACCTTGGTCAATCAATGGCACAGAGTTGATTTTCCGTACTTATTTACTACTCCGACTTGAGTCTACATCCATCCTGAACATTTCACTAGTCTACAAGTTCAGAATGCGAAAATACACTTTTTCTAACTATACAAAAGACAGGCTGCGTATTCAAATCAAGAAGACAAGAAAAAAGACTAATGGGATCGTCTTTAATTATGTGACGGATTAAATACTAAGAACAACTTTATTCCAATAATTTTATCATCAAAAGATCATTCAACAATTCGCCTCACAGGAAATCCATCTAAAACACAAATATACTCCAATTTTATTCCGAGAAAAAGAACAACAACACCACCCAGTTCATCCCAACACAACAAAAGCTACCACTAGCTAGGGTCTGGGATAAAAAATTGATTTGCATAAAATATACACAAAGTCTACCAAGTTGCAAGTCTTTTCAACTGATTAGGGGTAGGATCCTCTACACTGGAAAAATAGAATCCATCTTCTCTAACCATCCAATAACAAGTGTTGGTATAAAGGTTTGATTTCCCACAATATCTAGTACCGAAATCGTCATCGAACACGTTAAAAGTTGAATTGATCATACGACTTATAGTGAATACGCATTGGAAATATGTAGTGGATCTTATATCTCTATTGAAATGCCAATGCAAGTCCTGCTTAAGGGCAAGTGTGTGCATCCCTAGATCATCTTTTTCTGAGTGGCAATGAACCACTAATGGTGGCTCGGCAAAAGGAAGATCATTGACGATATGAACTCGATATCTTGGCGTAAAACTGAACCGGGCCCTCGTGAATCGAACAAAAAAAGCCATTGAAATGAAGAAAATAAAGAGGTGTATTGAAGGCTTTGTGTTGTAAACCATTTTGTGTTGTTTTGGAAATTGAGTAGGTTTTGAAGTTGGCCTAATTTTGTGGCCTTTTTATAAGATGAGTACAAAGAAAAAGAAAAATGCAAAGCTTTCAAATATGGTATGTATGGTGGTTGTGATACCTGATTTGGCAAATGTTTATATGGTAGTAAATCAAAGTATTCTTTAAAACATTAATCCACATTTTAGGATGTCAAAATTCATACGAAATTTGAAAACTAACGGCTAAATGTATCAATGTATATGATCAATTCGAGGAAAAGAACAAAAACGCTCTATGGCGCCAAAATTTTGATAGCCTCAGCTTGAGGAGGAAGAAGATGAAAAAACAAACCGAAATTTTATAAAATGTTCATCCAAGCTACAACCGTGCCAAGCCACATTATAACATAGGCCCTTTCTTCTTCTTATCTTCAACTATATCTTTAACACCCCCCCTCAATTCTGACTTCTTAAAAATATTGCAGATCCCTAAAGCAGAAGTCAGAAATTGTAACCTTTGTGAATTCAATGCCTTGGTAAACAAATCAGCTACTTGAAACTCAGTCTTCACTGGCATTGGCTTAATCACTCCTTCTTGATACTTATCTCTAACCACATGACAATCCACCTCTATATGCTTTGTCCTTTCATGAAACACCGGATTTTCAACTATATACACAGCACTCTTATTATCACAGAACAGTTCCACAGGTTCTTTCTGCTCTACCCCCCAAATCTTTTAACAGATATAGCAACCACTGTATTTCACAGGTAGCTGCAGCAAGCGACCTATACTCAGCCTCTGAAGAAGATCTAGACACTGTGGTCTGTTTCTTTGCTTTCCAAGATACCAGTGCATCACCAAAGAACATACAATATCATGTAACAGATCTTCTGGTTTCAGTGCAACCAGCCCAGTCTGAGTCTGAGTATGCCTTAAGCAATTTCGAACCTGTGCTAGGAAACAACAACCCCTGTCCAGGATTACCTTTCAAATACCTAAGCAACCTATGAACTGCCTTCATATGCATTTCTGTGGGACAGTCTAAAACTGACTTAACTGTTGAACAGCATAAGAAATATCAGGCCTTGTAATGGTAAGATACAGTAACTTACCAATAATCCTCATGTAACAAGACACATCAGAAAATAAAGGTGAATCATTATGCTCCAGTTTTAAATTTTGTTCCATAGGTGTCAGAACAGGTTTGGCTGCCAGAAAACCTGTCTCCTCCAATAATTCCAATGTATATTTTCTCTGACAGATCATAATCCCCCCCCTGAGACCTTGCCACTTCAAGCCCCAAAAAGTATCGGAGAACACCTAAATCTTTGATTTGAAATGTAGAATGCAAATGATCCTTCAGATGCTGAATGTGAGACAAAGAATCACTAGCTACAATGATGTCATCAACATAAATGAGTAAAGCTACAAAAGAGTCTAAAGTTCTTTTAGTAAACAAGGTGTAATCATGTCTAGACTGCTTATACCCCTGAGACAACAAATACAAAGTAAGCTTTTCATTCCATTGTCTACTAGCTTGTTTAAGCCCGTAAAGGGATTTCTGAAGCTTGCAAACTGCATTAGGAACTGAGGACTGAACACCTTGAGGCAACTCCATATAAATCTCCTGGTATAGATCACCATGAAGAAAGGCATTATTGATATCTAATTGATGCACATGCCAATGATTCACAGACGCCAAAGCCAAAAGCAAACGCACAGAAGTCATTTTGGCCACAGGGGAAAAAGTATCAACATAATCTATACCTGGTTGCTGAGTATACCCCTTAGCCACAAGCCTAGCTTTGTATCTCTCAATGGAGCCATCTGCCTTGCGTTTGACCTTGTACACCCATTTACACCCAATAGGCTGCTTACCCAGTGGCAAGGGAACAATATCCCATGTATGTGTAGCTTCTAAGGCAGCCAACTCCATCTGCATAGCCTGTTGCCAATGTGCTGATCCAGCAGCCTGCTGATACATCACAGGTTCCTGTTCAGTGCTGATGCTAAGTATGTATGATCTGTATTCAGGAGCCAGAGCCTCAAGTGAATGATAAGCTTGTATGGGATATTGTACTGAGGCAAGGGACTCAACAGTGTCAGAGGATTGACTAAGATTGCAATAATAATCCTGTAAGTAGGATGGTGCATGCCTTGGTCTAGCACATCTGTGATCAGAACCCGAGATTGGAGGCAAACAAACTTCCAGCTGAGTCACAGGTATCTAGTCATTTGAGGGGGTTCCTGATTTCTAAGAGGTAGGAGAAGAAGATACCGAAGGCAAAGGTGACCTTATGGGAGACACAGCCTCATTTGAATGAGGAGTACTAGGACATGATGACAATTCGTGTAAGGGATGCAACTGAGTTGGAGCTGAACATGATGTCAAAGGAACATCCCCTACAGTATGAGGCATTGAGGTTGACATTGCTGGCACAGAAGACACATTGGAGAGTGGAAAAGAATTCTCATGAAACAGAACATCTCTTGACACGATGACAGACTTGTCTTCCAACCTTTGGAGAATATACCCCTTTGTATTCATAGGAAACCCAAGAAAAACACAAGGTACAGACTTGGGCTCAAATTTTGCCTTATGAGGAGTAGTATCACAAGCAAACGCTAAACACCCAAACACCCTAAGATGAGTGTAGACGGACTGACTCTGATGTAAAATCCCATAGGGAGTCCTATTCTGAAGTATAGGTGAAGGCATCAGATTAATCAAATAGGTGGCATGCTGAAGGCAGAACCCCCAATACTCAATAGGCAGTGAAGCATGAAACCTGAGGGCTCTAGCCACGACCAACAGATGCTGATGCTTCCTTTCAACCACCCCATTCTGCTGGGGAGTATGATTACAAGTTGTTTGATGGACAACTCCATGCTGCATATAGAATTCAGACATCTTGAACTCCAACCCATTATCACTCCTAACAACCTTGATATGAGCACCAAACTGAGTAACCACATAACGAAAGAAACTTTGCAAAATCTGCCTAACCTCAGACTTTTCTTTAAGCAGATAAATCCAAGTATACCTCGAACAATCATCAACTAGAGTCAAAAAATATCTTTGATTGTACATTGTAGGGTGCCTATAAGGGCCCCAAATATCAACATGAATGAGATCAAAGGGAAGCTTAGAAATCGTGACAGAACTAGGAAATGGTGATCTTTTCAGTTTAGCTAAAGGACACACCGTACAAGCATTATCTTTATTAAAAGAAGGTATGTCTGGATACAACTTATGCAATTCTTGTATTCTAGCTGGTGAGGCATGCCCAAGCCTAGCATGCCAAAGATATGCATCAGAGTCAAGATTAGTAGAAGACAAAACAGAAGGACAAAAATATTTACTGGACACTTCACACTGCAAGGCTATACTGGAATCATGTATGTAGTAAAGCCCATGATGTTTCCTAGCTGAACCAATCATCCTCCTGGACAACTGATCCTGAATCAAGCAACCAGAGTCATGAAATGAAACAAGCAAATGTGGAGAATCAGTAAGCTTGCTGAGAGAAACAAGATTGAAAGAAACGAAGGAACGTACAACACATCCTTCAATACCAGACCACTATGCAAAACAACAACTCCTTTGTGAGTGGATTCAACTGTGATATTGTTAGGGAGTTTAATAGAGACATGATCAACAGAATCATAAGATTGGAACAGTGACAAGGAGCATGAAATGTGATCAGTGGCTCCTGAATCCAAAATCCACACACTCTCAGTACTTATAGATTGCTTACCTGTTGACATACCAGTCTGCGCAGTCAAAACTGCTCCTTGCACCTCCTTGATTCCATTGCCTCCTGCAACATTATCATCAATATCCAATAATTTCAAAAGTTTGTTAAACTGTTTCTGAGTGAGAGATTGAGCAGACTGGGGAAATGAAACAGACGCAGGTGACTCAGCGTCACAGTTCTGATAACTCTCTTCAACTACCTCTGCAGCATTAACTTGATTTTTGAACTTAAATCCGGGGGGAAAACCGTGTTTTCTATAACATCTATCACTTGTATGTCCAATCATACCACAATGATTGCACTGCAATCGCTTATTTCCCTCTTGATGAAACCTTCCATTTCCTCTTCTGTATGACTGTCCTTGCCTCCTACTGGCATACGCATTTGCCACAAAACCTTCCTGATCATCACCATTAGCAACCAAGGCCGTAGGTGCATTGCTAAAACCAGTTGAGGCAGCATTACTGGTGATTTTTCTCTCAAATTTCAATGCCATTGCAAACACAGTTTTAATATCCGGCAACGGAGTCATCACAAACACTTGTGATCTCACCGGATCAAACTCCTCATTTAATCCTTTAACGAATTTTATAACGTAATCACTTTCAATGAATTGATTTATCTTCCTAGTTATGTCACACACACATCGAAGACAATCACACTTCGGTATGGATCTTAAGGAAGCCAGCTCTTCCCACAACACTTTCAGTTTTGTAAAATAATCATTCACACTGAGGTTATCATGCTTTACCGCATAAAATTCACACAATAAATCTGACAATCTGAATGGATCACCACTTCCATATCTCATAACTAGATCATTCCACACATCCAAAGAATTATCATACCACATTATACTTTGCGCAATTGAAGGAGAAACGCAGTTCATGATCCAAGACTGGATCATGGTGTTTACCTGCCTCCATTGCTGAAATTGAGGATCATTCTGAGCAGGTTTGGTCATGGATCCATCAATGAAACAGCTCTTGTTCTTTACCAGCAATGCCATTTGAAAAGTCCTGCTCCACGAGTGAAAATTGTGCGGATTGAGCGGAGGTTGAACTAGAACTATAGCTGGACTGTCATTCGGATGCAAGTAGTAAGGACTACTTGTCGGATTCTCATTGTTCACATGATTACTTCGAGAGCTAGATGAAGCAGCACTTGCATTTGCCATATTCACACTTCAGTTAGAATGATTTGCGAAAGGAAACGCCGAGGAGATAGAGAATTCAATGAGGATCAAACTATGAATCAATCAGCGAATTGTCATGGCTCTGATACCATGTCAAAATTCATACGAAATTTGAAAACTAACGGCTAAATGTATCAATGTATATGATCAATTCGAGGAAAAGAACAAAAACGCTCTATGGCGCCAAAATTTTGATAGCCTCAGCTTGAGGAGGAAGAAGATGAAAAAACAAAACCGAAATTTTATAAAATGTTCATCCAAGCTACAACCGTGCCAAGCCACATTATAACATAGGCCCTTTCTTCTTCTTATCTTCAACTATATCTTTAACATAGGAAGATGACATATATAACAATAGGGCCCGATGATTTTATATATGCCTTCAATAACCAATAGGACCTTCTAATAATCAAATAAGATCGTTCTCAGGACATAATGTTCGGGTTGAAACATTGTTCCAGGATAATCAAATAGGACATGCTGTTTTGACATATCGACTCAATTGGTCTTTGTTGACTGTTAGGATTATCCAATGAGATATGGACTGGAATATCTAATTCTGCAGCTCATGATCTTTCAAAAGGCAGCATTAACATCGCCAAGTTACCTCATCTCTCACACAACACTGCGTAGGTATGTTGCTGTAAAATGTAGAATAAATCGTGGAAAGTGATACTTAGAGAATACTCAATTGCATTCTTTGACTGGGTTGTGAATTTATACTATGGACTTATTGTTGGAGAAATTGGATATAAATTGAAATTGGGCCAAGTTGCAAACTGTGGTTATTAGCGTACTTTGAGCTACGATTATGATTAGTTTCACTAATAAGAAGTGAAAACAAATGAGTCCTTAATTATTTTTTTTTTGTTGTGCTGAGGTGCCGAGTTCAGCATGTCGGTGACTAGCCCAGAACGTAAATACAATTGCGCTGACTTGATTGATCTGATCTATCCAATCAGTCTGATTTAGTTCAGCTCGACTGCAAGGCTTTAACACAGAACCACTGTTCAGAAGTGCTATTCCGTTCAGGTCGGTAGATCGGTTGACTGTCCAGAACACAAACTCAATTGCGCTATCTGGATTGTCCTAACTTTGCAGATCGGTCTAGCCTACACTGAGCTTGGTAGGTCTTCTATTACTGTATAGAAGTCAATTAGTCTGACTTGAATTATTTCCAACAATTCTTAAGACAGTATTCGTTTTGATTCTATACTGATTCCAGTGTAATTTTTGTCTAACAGAGACTAAATGGAGAACACGAGTTCAAACTCAGTTCAAGGCGCAGACGTGCACAGCTCTCCTCCAAAGGCACCAAGTGATGGGGTACCAAAGAATATTTCTGCACAGGGTCCTTTAGTGGCCCAGGTGGAGAAACGAGAGAAGGTTCAGTGGGAGCTTCTTCAAGCGTTGGCAGCAGAAGATGCTATTCTTCTTGACGGCCATGGGATTCGCTTCTTTCCTAACTGAGGACCTGCTTGTAGGGGGTTCTGAGGAGGACCAGACCCCAAACTGTGGAACATAAACTTTTTGTTGAGGCCTGGAACTTCAAACAATTATATTTGTCTCAGCCATATTTTGAGGTGCTTGGACAACTCCTTGTACGGTTTGTACTGCACATACAAAACTGCAAAGTCTCTATGGCAGGCTTTGGAAAAGAAATACCGAACGGAAGATGCTAGCACTAAGAAGTTTATTGTCGGCAAATTCCTTGATTTTAAAATGTGTGACTCTCGCACTGTTTTTTCTCAAGTTGAGGAACTTCAGACGTTGGTAGCCAAGATGGAAGAGGAGGGCATATTGTTCAGTGAATCTTTCACAGTGGCTGCAGTGATTGAGAAGCTATCTTTCGTGGAGGAAATTCAGAAGCTATCTCAAACACAAGCGAAAGGAGATGAATTGGAAGATCTGATTGTCTGATTCCGCATAGAGGAAGACAATCGCATATCTGAAAGAAAGCCACAAGACAATTGCTGGCCAGGCTAAGGCCTATGTTGCAAGGCCAAGAAAAAGAAGGGCCAACTCATAACAAGAAAGGCAATCAGATCGCCAAGAAGTTCACCAGAAAATGCTACAACTGTGGCATTCAGGGGCATGTCAGCAATGAATGCAGAGAAGCCCAAAAAGAGCAGGCCAAAGCAAAGGCCAACCTAGTCGATGCCATGGATGATCTGAACCTCTATGCGGTGGTCTCAAAGTGCAATGATTTGGGGAGCATGCGCGAATGTGGCTTGATACTGGCGCCACAAGACATGTCTGCTCCAGCAGAGAGATGTTTCACAGAGGTACTAGTCCGGAAACAATTAACAGCTTTACATGGGGAACTCGGTCTCTTCGAAGATTGAAGGCGAGGGTAAAGTTTTTATGAAGCTGACCTCGGGGAAGCATCTGACTCTGTAGATATGGTGCACGTCCTCGATATTCAAAGATTTAGGTTACTTGGATCCTTGTAGTCATTCATAGCTTTAGACTAGTGTTAGAGTCCAACACAGTTATTCTTCAAAAAATGTCATGTATTTGGAGAAGGGGTACTTGACAAATATGATGTCCAAATTAAATGTCATCACTATTGTACCAAGGAAGATTTGCCCGCAAAGGCTACTGAATTGCTTCCTCTTCTGTTACATGCTTGAATTTTCTTGTTATGGCATCTTCGTTTGAAACATGTGAATTATAAGTCATTACATGTATGGTTAATCTTGACTTGTTGCCCAAATTAAAATTTGATAATAAGAAATGTCCAAATATGTGTTGAACCAAAGTGGCAAGAGCACCATTTCATTCAATAGAAAGGAACACTGAATCTTTGGATTTATGCATACCAACGTGTGTGACTTAAAGATTGTGCAAACAAGAGCTTAAAAAGTATTTCGTAACTTTTTATCGATGATTACACATGATACGTTATGTCTATTTGCTAAGTACCAAAGATGAGGCCTTTAATGCTTCAAGGACTATAAAATGAAGTTGAGAATCAACTTAGTAAACGAATTAAAGTATTCCGGTAGTGATAGAGGTGGCGAATATGATGCACCATTTAATGAATTCTGTTCGGAACATGGCATTATTCATCAAACAACTGCACCCACATACACCTCAATCGAATGGTATAAAGCCGAACTCTAAAAAGATGATGAATGCTATGTTGATAAGTTTGGGGTTTACCCTAAAAACTTGTGGGCGGGAAAGCCATTCTCTTCAGCTAACATCATTTTAATAGAATTACATCCAATAGATGGATGAAACCCCGTATGAGCTTTGGAAAGGCTACAAGCCTAGCTACAAAATACTTGAAAGTATGGAGGGTGTCTGGCTAGGTTGTTATACTTAAATCAAGACAAGTGAAAATTGGGCCTAAAACGGTTGATTGCATATTCATCGGATATGCAACGAACTGTAGTGCATATCGTTTTCTTGGTACACAAATTGGATGTTTCTGACATACATGAAAACGTTGTCATGGAGTCAAGGAATGCAATGTTCTTTCAGGATGTCTTTCTGAGGAAAGGACAAGAAAGAAAAAGAAGAAACAAAGAACTGGAAAGCGATATGCGTGAGGCGACTCCTCAAGGTGATGAGGAAATTTGTCAAAGAAAGCGTGCCAGAATACCAACTTCGTTGGTCCAGATTTTCTAACCTATATGGCAGAAAATGAGCCAAGAAACTTTTCTGAGGCAATGTCAATTCCAGAAGCTCGCTATGGAAAGAGGCAATTAACAGTGAAATAGACTCGATTTTTCAGAATCACACTTGGGAGTTGTTGATCTTCCACCAGGAAGTAAACCACTCGGGTGCAAGTGGATTTTTAAGAAGAAGTTGAAAGAGAACGGGTCTATCGAAAAATACAAAGTCATGTTGTTAGCTAAAGGCTATCGACAAAAGGAAGGCCTTGACTTTTTTTACACCTACTCACCGGTACTAGAATCATGTCTATAAGGATCCTAGTTGCTATTGCCGCAGTCTATAATCTGGAAATCTACCAGATGGATGTGACGACTGCTTTTCTCAATGGTGAGTTAGATGAAGAAATCTATATAGAACAACCGGAAGGGTTTATGCTTCCAGGACAAGAGTCTAAAGTCTGTAGACTTGTTAAGTCCTTGTACGGACTTAAGCAAGCGTCCAAACAGTGGCACTTGAAAATTTTGATCAAGCTCTGTTAGCTAATTGCTTCAAGATCAATGAGTTTGACAAGTGTGTCTACATTAAGAACACACAAAATGCGTATGTGATAGTATGTCTCTATGTGGATGACATGCCAATCATGGAAAGTACTCAGAATATCATCTTAAATACAAAGAGAGATGATGAAAACCTTTGACATAAAAGATATGGGAGTAGCTAACGTTATTCTAGAAATTAAAATTTCTAGGATAACTGAAGGACTTATGTTGTCACAAACCCACTACATTGCATTTGAATTAAAACGTTTCAATATGCTTGATGTGAAACAAGTGAAGACTCCACTTGACCTTAGTACTCACTTAAAGAAGAACAGAAACGAGCCAGTGGCTCAATTGGAGTACTCACAAGTGATCGAGAGTCTGATGTACATAACGAATTGTACAAGACCAGACTTAGCATGTTCGGTAAACAAATTGAGTAGGTTTACCAGTAATCCAAGTGATGAGCAGTATAATGCTCTTCATAGAGTGATGAGATACTTAAAGTATACAATGACTCTTGGATTACAT
Source organism: Eustoma russellianum (assembly GCA_036186865.1). Taxonomy (NCBI): domain Eukaryota; kingdom Viridiplantae; phylum Streptophyta; class Magnoliopsida; order Gentianales; family Gentianaceae; genus Eustoma; species Eustoma russellianum. The sequence goes on along the minus strand of AP025042.1, from coordinate 965,012 downwards.
TACTCGAGATATCCAGCAATATTGGAAGGCCATTGTGATGCCAACTGATATCTGATATCTGGATTCTAAGTCCATGAGTGGATATTTATTCAATGTTAATAGAGGTGCTGTGTCATGGAATTCTAGAAGCAAACGTGCATAGCTCGTTCCACGATGGAAGCGGAGTTTATATAGCACTTGATAAGGCCGGGGAAGAAGCTGAATGGCTTCAAAATTTCCTGGAAGATGTGTCATGTTGGCCTAAGCCAATCGCTCATATTAGCATACACTGTGATAGTCAGTCGATTATAGGACGAGCACAAAGTAGCATCTATAATCGTAAGTCTCGACACATGCGTTGGAACACAATACCATTAACAACTGATCTCTAAAGGTGTGATTTCCATTGATTATATAAAATCAAAGGAAAATCTTACGGATCTGTTTACAAAAGGTTTTGCCTAGATAGGATGTCAATTTTTGACAAACGGAATGCGACTAAAACCAACAATGGATGATTCTTTGTAACGGTAACTCATCCTTGTTGACTGGAGATCCCAGAATCTTGGTTCAATAGGACAACTAAGTTTAGAGATCAATAAGCACTTACCCGTTCCGTTAAATACAGTGATGTCTGCAGAGGAATGAGGATAAGCTAAGGCTTTTAATGGTTCCTATATCTTAATATCTCTAGTGGGGTATGGTAGAATACTCTTGATAGAAAACATCTATGTAACTATGAAGTGTGGCCGCTTTTATGAGAATTTTGTAAGGCCAAAGTTCTCTAGCACACTTTCTGAAACCAGGCGGTTCATGGCCAAAATGAACACAATCATGAGAACCAAAAAGATATTAAAGAAATGTTATGTGAGTACTATTGTCTAGGTTCACATTAAGGCCGGTTAGTTCAAGACATTAAGTTCACTAACTAGCCGAGTGGATTCGATAGTACTTCACTAAGAAAAGCTCAAGGCCAAAACTACCTTGTCTGATGCAATATTTTCTTAACTGACTTCTCGGTAGGAGTCTACATAAACACTATACATTAATTTCCATTCATGTGGGGATTGTTGCAGAAATTGAAAATAAATTGAAATTGGGCCAAGTTGCTTAGCTGAGCTGTTCGGGTTATTGTTGAGCTGAGCTCTGCTGTCTTGCTAAGAATTTGTTGTTTTGAAGCGTTCTTGCTGAGCTTTGCTTTGTGCTGAGCTCTGCTGTTTAGCTCAGGACAATAGTTTGTCTGCAGCTCTCCCGTGCTGAGCTCTGCTCAGCTAAAACGCTGGCTGAGAGCACAACTCTCGTTTGTTGTATTGAGGTGCCAAAGTCGGCAGGCCAGTGATTAGCCCAGAACGCAAACACAATTGCTCTAACTGGATTGATCTAGTCTGTCCAATCAGTCTGATTTAGTTCAGCTCGGCTGGAAGGCTGATAACATAGAACCACTGTTCAGAAGTGCTATTCAGTTCAGGTCAGCAGGTCGGTGACTGTCCAGAACGCAAACTCAATTGCGCTATCTGGACTGTCCTGACTTTGCAGATCGGTCCAGCCTACACTGAGCTCAGCAGGTCGGCTATTACTGAACAGAAGTCAATTAGTCTGACTTGAATTATTTCGAACACTTATAACAAAATTTTGAAACTAGACAACTTATGGCTAAAATTTGATGTCACTTTAACCAGATTTAAAAAACTATGATCTTTTTTCAGTTATAAGTTCTGAATTTTCAAACTCATAAAGAACAAAAAACTTGTAAAAAACAATTTCTTTCAATACCTAACAAGCATATACATGCGGATTCGGAAAGATAAAAGACCTTAGAAGGAAATATATAGCAAAAACATTTGTTGGACAAACACTAAAGAAATGTATGAAAGCGTAGAACGACACTTTTTCCCCTCTTTTTCTTTTCTGTGCATTGTCTCACATATCATTAGGGGTAGAATAATATCTGTATGTCGCATAAAATTAGTAATACCAATTACTATTTGTATAGGCTGAAAGGATATTTGTGAGATTTCAATTAGTTGATACGAAAAAATAAAATATCAATTAGTCTTTTTGTTTGTAAAGTTGGTGTCGATTCACCATGTGGCCACAGCAAGTGTGAAAAGCAATTTTTGTGATAAACTATGTCAAAAATAAGTTGCAAAACAGTACACGTGATTAATTCTTAAATGATTATTGGCTACTTATATAGAAAATTATATTCGAAAGTGAAAAATAATGATATTTTGGATACTTTCAAAAACTAAAGTCTAGACGGAGACATTTGTAATTTTATTTAAATTTATAATAGTTTGAATGTGGTTTCAAGTTTGTATGAATTTTGAATATGAATGATTTATGGTTACGGTCTATTATTCATAAGAAATCTATTTTGTTTTTTTTAGCTTTTGTCTCTATAGATTGTATTGCGCATACCCTCTCTAAGATTTCTACATCCACCACGGCTAGAAGAAAACATATACCAAAACATTTGGCGCAAACACTAAAGAAATGCATGAAAGTTTAGGACCATCTATACGAAGAGCATTTATAATATATCTGATTTTGTTGACCGAGTAAAACCATCAAAAGCTCACATTTAGACTGGCAATGGGCGTTTTGCTATAGTTAGAGGAGTGGTTAAAACTAAACAATTTCCTTTATGTGTCATCACTCTATTGTAAGCTCTTGTCCATGAAACGTATCACACAGGAATTCAGTTGCGTAGTACTGATGTACTCTCGTTTTTTTCTTTTTGCAAGACATCTATACGAAGAAAATCATCGAGCGTTGTACTAAGTACGAAGGCCTCTGTTATGTTGATGACGCGGTCCATCAAGGGGCTGTTTTACTCTCTCATGGGACACCAAACCGACAAATCTGGTAGTGGCATTGACTCTTAGGCATCCATCTCTATGTTACCTTCTTCGTCATCTTTTTCTACACTTTTCACAAGTAATATACTCATTTGTCCTGTAAGACTTATGCTTTGGCGTAAAGTCATCGCACTTCTTTTAGCTCAAGCAATACACAAGTTCAGTTTATGTTTTCTCTAATACACTCTGATGTATGGGAGTATGCATCTCACTCTACTCCTAATGGTTTTCATTACTTTGTACTATTTGTTAATGAATTTTCTCGTATGACTTTGGTGTACTTTTTCCACACGGTTCAATCAAAAATTGCAAATCCCTTGATCAAATAATGACAGAGAATATATAAACCATGAGATGAAAACCTTTTTCGTGAAAATGACCTTATTCGTCAAACCTTTTATCCTAATACACCCCAACAAAAACTTTGTAGAAAGAAAAACCCCATTCTCCTCAAAATGAACATGGCTGTAATGCTTCAATCAAATGTTCTCAAATGCTTTTGGTCTGAAGTGGTTGCCACGTTAGCTTTTCTTCTTAACTTCTTACCCAAAAATCCTTGACCAAAATCTTCCTCTCCTAAGTCCTGGAAATTCAAACACCTATACCACATATATTATCCCTTTTGTCATTCATATCTGATTGCTCAGCATTTGTCCATATTTCAAAACATGAAATATCTAAACTTAAACAGTGTATTATTAAATGTGTATTTGTGGAATATGTGGTCTATTAGAAAGGGTATCAGTTGTTACAACCTAGTTTATCGTTGCATCTATGTCACTATAGATTGCGATTTTCTTAAAATAGATTTTATTATCTCAACCATTCTCATGCTCATGGGAAGAGCATAAATGGCTCACTTGATTGGTAAAGTAACTAGTTCCTTAAAGACGTTAATTCCACAGACTCAATCCTTCCACACACTATTTCCACAGGGCCATCCATCAGCATAGTAGAGACCAATGAACTCATACCTATTACTGATCAGCCTTCGGATGATGTCCGAGAAAAGGTAAATAAACAGAACTTGGTTCAGATACTTTATCTCCTATAATTAATAATGATATTGCTGCTAATTTGGAAATGGCTGAAGAAAGTAGGCATATTTTTTCACGTAAGAGTAAATGAGAAGTGTCATCGGTGCAATATTCACTAGAATATGTTTCTCGATCTAGCAAGTATCCAGTGGACAACCTAGTAAGGGGAGCATGTTCAAGGCAGAAAAACATTTACTATGACACTTTACAACCAGAAAATCCCAAGGAATGCTTAGAGGCCAAATATAGGAAGGATGATGGTCAGCCATGAATGCAAAAATAGATGTTTTCAAGAAAAATTGTACTTGGGAGAAGTGCAAACTTTCAGATGGAAAAAAGACGGGTTGGATTACAGTTGGGCCTTTACTATCAAAAATATTGTTGATGGAACCATATAACAATACAAGGCTCAACTAGTGGCAAAAGGGTACACACAAACTTCTAGAATCGACTATTTTGATATTTTCTCTCTAGTGGAAAAGATAGAAATAATCGGAGTTTTGTTCTCAGCCGCAGCACACAAGGACTGGTCACTTTATTAGTTCGACATAAATAATGCCTTTCTCAGTGGAGATTTGAAAGAAGAACTACATATGGAAGCTCCACCAAGGTTTTCAGATAGGTTCAAAATGGATGACGTGTGTCGACTCATAAAGAACTGTATGGACTCAAACAATCTCACAGGCATGGTTCAGAAGATTCACTAAGGTAATGAAATGATATTGATAGAAGAAGAGTAATTCCGATCACACTCTATTTCTGAAAAAAAAGAGGTAACATGATTACTTGCTCAATCATTTATGTAGATGACATGATTATAACAAAAAACGCTACCGAGAAAATTAGACATCTGAAAAGAATATGTTCACGAAATTTTAAACGAATCTTTTGAAGGGGGCTAAAGTACTTCTTTGGACTAGAGGTTTTGTGATCCAGCAAAGAAACCTTTATATACCGACTGAAGTACATTCTTAATTTACTTACCGAAAGGAATTGTTGATTGTAAATTAGCAGATACTCTGATACATGTTAACCACAAACTTTAAATAAGGGAAGGTGTTCACTCAGCAAAAAAAAAAAAAAAAAAAAAAAAAAAAAAGAGGCATGAGTGAGTGGTTGGAAAACTGAGCTGCTTCGCAAATAATAGACAAGATATAGCCTATGCAGTCGGGGTTGTAAGTCAATTAATGCACCATCCACAAGTGGAACATATGAAAGCAGTCATGAGGATATTATGATACCGTAAATGTACAACATAATACGAAATCACGTTCAAAATAACAGTAACCTCAACATCGAAGCCTATACTGATGCAAATTGTGCTGGTAATCTAAATGATCGAAGGTCCAGATCAAGGTACTGTTGGGATATGAAATATTTTGACGATATTAAAAGATGTTTTGAATAGGTTAAAAGGGAAATTCACACTTGGATTTTGAAGAAAAATGAGAAAAACACACTGTGAGACATCAATGTCTCACATGGATTGATTGATGTATACATCAGTCTCTCAGGGAGAGACATGGATCGATCCATATCAAGGTTGTTCAAGTTTGGAACTTTCTGTCCAACATCGATCTCTCAACCTGAAGGACATCGATCGATCGACATCATGTGAGTCTCTCAGGGAGAGACGTCGATCGATCGAGTCGGGCAGTTTCAAACCAGAAAGTTTCTGGAAGACATCGATCTCTTAGGCTAGGAGACATCGATCGATCAATGCACTGCAGTTTCAAAACTGCAAACTTTCTTGAGGACATCGATCTCTCAGCACATACACATGGATCGATTTCCCCCAGAATTCAAAATTTTATGACCGTTGGAACAAAATCCAAGGGAGATTTATAGTGTTTTCTCTCTCCAATCTTGCTCAAATTTCTTGTGGACTTTACTCCAATATAATACATGATTTCTTGACTATTTTATCCATGTCTAAGATTCTCTAGGGTGGAAAATCACTCCATATGGTGGCTAAAGGCTATTTTCATTTTCAACTTTTCAAGACTTGGGGATTGACTTGAAGACATAGTGAAGGCTCCAAAACATGGTGAACCTCTCCTTAATTGGATGAAGCTTAGATGAGGCAAAAACACATTTTCAACATCATCAAGCTTCATTATTCATTGTTGTATATTTCTCTCATATGTGTAAAAGTGCTTAAATCTTGTTAAGCCTTTCTTTGTTCTTCATTGTTGTATATTGAGAGATAGTGAGTCTAACACAAGAGGAACCATAACTATTTGATCTCTTGCTTGTGTTTAGAATAGTGAGAAAGTGTGATCCCCACTACTTCTTTTAAACCTACTGTGAGAAAGTTCTTGAGAGAACTTTGTTGAAGTTGTGAGGTAGCAAGAAGTTGTTCTTGCTTAGAGCTGTAGTTGTTGTAGTTGTACAAAAATCTTTTGTGCAAGAAGTTATTGTTGTGGTTACTTACACTAAGTTTTTAGT